>CM021108.1:626211398-626271571 GCA_007115665.2 Sequoiadendron giganteum
CCCTAATCCCTCTACCCCTATACCCTCTTAATCCTTGAACCCTCAACCCTCAACCCTTAAACCCTAATCCCTCAACCCCTATACCCTCTTAATCCCTAATCCCTCAACCCTCAACCCTTAAACTTTAATCCCTCAACCCCTATACCCTCTGAATCCCTCAACCATCAACCCTTAAACCCTAATCCATCAACCCCATAACCTCTACCCTATAACCTAGTAATCCCTCATCCTTAAACCCTAAACCCGTAAACCCTAACTCGTAAACCCTCTACCCTCTACTGTCAATCCTCTACCCTCTACCCTCAACCCTAATCCACCAACCCTTAAATCCACTTAGTAAACTCTCTACCCTAATCCCTCAACCCTCTTGGCTCTTAAACCCTCAACCCTTAAGCCCTTAAACACTCAACCCTAAACCCTCAACCCTTATACCGTGAAATCCAAGAAAACTCTCTACCCTAATCCCTAAACCCTCAACCCTTAATCTCTCAACCCCTATAACCTCTACCCTATATATTGGACCCTCAACCCTAATCCCTCGACCCTATACCTTAAACCCTCAACCCTTTACCCTATACATTAAATGCTCAACCCTCAATTCTCAACCCTCAACCCTTAATCCCTCAATCCTTAAACCCTAAACCCTCTACCCCTTACATTGGACCCTGAACCTAATCCTTCAACCATATACCCTCAAACCTATACCCTAAACCGTCTACCCTCAACCAAGTAAACCCTTAACCCTAAACCCTTAACCCCAAACCCTTCAACACTAAACCCTTAAACCTTCTACCCTATACCCTCAACCAAATACCCTCTACCATCGACCCTTCAACCCTCAAACCTTAAACCCTAATACCCTAGAAACCATCAACCCTATACCCTCAACCCCTATCACTTTCTCTCTATCTATACATCTCACCTCCCCCTCCTTCCCTCCCTCCTACCCTCTCTAATTGTCTCTATCTTCCATCTCCTTCTTTCTGCGTACCTCTCATTCAATCAATCCCTACCACCCTCTCTCGCTCCCTCTATCAATATCTTTTTATGTCCCTCCCACTCCATTCCACTCTCTCCCACTACCTCTCTCCCTCTCTCTCATGTCTCTCCTTCCCACCCCCTCTCTCTCTCAGGTCTGTCCCTCTGGCAACCTACCTAGGTAACTCTCTCTTTTTCTCTCTCCCCTCTCTCTATCTATCCCTCCAACCCTACCTAGATAAGTCCATCTCACTCCACCCCCCCTTTCTCTACCTCTATCAGGTCACTCCCTCCCACAGCCTCTCCCTCTCTTAGGTCTCTCACTCACACTCCCTCTCTCTCCCACTCCCTCTCACTACCTATCTCTCAAGTCTCTCCCTCTCACCCCCCTCACACTCTCAAGTCTCTCCCTTTGGCACCCTACCTACATAACTCTCTTTTTCTCTTCGTCTCTCTCTCTCCATCCCTCTCTCTCTCTCTCAATTCTCTCTCTCCCACCCCCCTCTCTCTCTTCCTCCCTATATCCCTCCCATACTACCTAGCTAAGTCCCCCTCACTCCAACCCCTTCTCTCCCACTCCCTCTCTCTTAAACTCTCAGTTCCACCCCCTCTCCATCTCTCTAGACTCTCTCTCTCTCTAAATTCTCCCTTTGTCTAAAGACATACATAAATGCATACATACAAGCATAATACATATGTGCATATAATCTTACATCCATACAAGCATACATACATACATGACATACATGTACATACAAATATATCAACATACATTCAATATATTGCCATTTAACATAAAGGAAGACATAACGCGAGCATGTTATAATGCGCTCGTGTTATGTCCTAGTTGACATGTTCCCCGTAGAAGCAAAAACCATGTGAAAAGTGAGATATAACGTGAGCGCATTATAACCCACTTGCATTATATCTTGCTTTGGGAATTCCCGAGCCTTAGGCTTGGTATTTGCCTTGGAATACCAACCCAAATGTTTGGAGGGCATTTCCAATGATCAAAGACGTGTTTTTAAAAAATCATCATATTTCTCATAATTGAGTTCGTGCTCACCGTCAGGATTGCACGTGGTTCAATATCGAAAAAATCGAACACATGGGTAATATTGGGTTATCTCTTAGCTATCCAACGATGTAATTTTTTTCACTTTCTGAAAATGTTAAGTCTTTCATCCATAATTTATTTTATCTGTGTGTCTTTTTTTTGCCAAAAAGCAGTGTTTGGTATTTTTTCGTTATAAATTAACTGTTCATCAATTTTTCAAATAAATTACATTTTTAGAAACTAGACTCCATTCTACAAATTAAAAAATAAAAAAAAATTAGTTTCCAAAATTTGTAGGGGTAGCACGGCCAAAATTCTATTTTTCAGGAAATGTCCACTTCGCAAATTAGTAAAAAATCAAATATTCATTAAAAAATTATCAGAAAAATCATGCATCAAGTACATACTATTAGCTAACTTCTGACCGCTGAGATTTTTAAAATACTAAAAATAAATTCATCGTACGAAGGTCGTACAAGAGTTGCTATGTTATGTTTTTCTGACAAAAACAACAACAATTTGTGTACGTCCCTCATTTGAACCCCTTAATCTCAGCCATTTTCAAAATAAATTAGTAGTTTAGAAAGTAGACTCGGAACACTTGAATCCTTCTTTCAGTTCCATCTCAAAATTTTAAGTCTAAGTATCCTCAATTTCCCGTCCAAGATCAGTATTTCCTGATTTCAGAAAAAAATTGTCCACTTAACTCCCTTTTTTGGAAACCATCTTGGTGCACTTACCCAGATTTTTCTTCTACGAAACCCCTGGCCTTAGATGATCTCCTTTAGGCGATCAACTCTGCAATCTCACTCGGGGTGACCTTTTCTCCTTGCAGACACAACGATCTCCTTCTAATCGGCAATTCACTTTCAAACTGGCAAAGCCTACAGCATAAATGGCAATTTCCACCAGATCTGGTGCCTAACAAAAACAGTGAATTATCTCTTTGTAGGCAGCAGCTTTAATCTCCTTTGTTATCTTTGACCTCAATATCTTCTTGAAACGACTTCTTCACATCCCTCGACAAACTTGTCTTATCCTTAGGCGGTTGTAATAGCTACAAAACAAAACAGTGATCAGCCTTGTATCTTGGATAAACCTTCAGATCTGCGGTGAACTTCATCTCTTTTCTTCAGCTGCATGTATATTCTCCTTTTGTGATGATATTAATAACTGTAGCGCCTTTTATTCCTCCTATCAGTGACCTTCATTAGGGGTGGCTTCACAATTTTTGTGATCAAACTTCAGATTCACAATCTCTCCTTATATCAATGATCTGCAGCAAATACAAACAACTTCTCAAAAAGCTATGATCTACTTCTTTCAGTTGGGAAAACTTCAATCTGTAGCTCCCTTGACTGGTGACTTCTATTGCATAAACACAATCTCTGTGTTTCTCGAATGGCTGGTGCAGCGATCAACTTTCAACTCGGATCTTCAATGATCTTGCAAAAAATTCAAACACTATGGCGAACAGCTACGGCTTTCTTTCTGTGATGGCAACAACTTTATCATTGGCTAATATCTGTGATCTCTCCTTCTATAGTCACCAGAAGCTTCAAGATATGCTTTGACAGATTATCTGTGGCTTCTTGTTGACCTTCAATCTCCCTCTGTTGTTATCCTAGCTCTAATACCAATTGTAGGATCAAAGGGAAATAACATAAACAGAATAAACAAGTACGAAAGCATAACAAAGAAACTATATTTAGAAAATAGCTAACACAAGATACAGAGAAACTAAGACAAACGTATGCTACAGCATACAACTCATTTATTGAACTACATTGCTAATACAAAATACAAAAGTATGTGCATTGATTAGATCTGTATATCTCCTGTGAGTATTACATTTCAAAGCAACCATATTTATAGTTTTAGAAGGGCGGTTTAAACATTAATTGGTGGATAAGATAAGATAAGAACTCCTTGCATGGAAAGTGACAGCTACAGCCACAGCTAAGATGAAATTAGATTGTGTGCACTGGAGTCAAGCTAATTGCAGGTGGAGTAAATGCAGACTACAGAAGGTGCTGGAGAAAACTAGATTCTTTGTCGATGGTCAAACCTTGTTGGTAGAGAAATTAATTCCAACAAGGTGGGTACTGAAGAAAAAGACGTGGACATGTGAGTCAGACCATCACAAATGACTTTGAGCGACGTTCAGGCAAAGTTGAGGAAGTAGAAGCTGAATTGAAAGAACATGAAAATGAAGTTTTTTGTTTAATAATGGAGACCCATGGGTGTATATTTGTAATGGGTAAAAATGCATAATTTGAGTTACTTTTTTGTTTTGAACTTATTTTGGTTAGTTTATTTATATATTAAAAATATATTTAATGTATCTTTTTATATAGTTGGTATATAATTATATTTTTTTTAGAATTTATTTTAGGTTAGGTAGACAATTGTATAAATGATTCAATTCATTAGTCAATAGGTTACATATAGTGTGAGATTTGACCTTGAAACAAGTCTCACGTCTACAAACCACTATTGAATCATGAGAAAACAAGTTTCATCCACCGTTTAATGGTTACAAACCAACTGTCATTTAATGGTAAAAGCCTCCAAAATATAACTTATCACATAAAATCCAAATAAATATTGATTTGACAATTGGATGGGAACATTCTATTTCCATTTGCAGTTTTTTTTGTCAATTTGATGGCAACTTTCTTTTTTCATTTGCATTGCTTTATGTTTTAAATCTACATGCAAATATTTCATAATAAAATAATACTTAATTTATTTAAGGAAAAAATCTAGATTTGTCTAAGTTTATTTCATTCCATTATTTAGCACTTATTATTAATTGTTTAATCTAGCCACATGCAACTAGAATTTGCAGCCAATTCATGCACAAACACATAATCTCTAACATATTAACATACACATAGTTTTTTTATTAGTGTAATCCTTGAACCTCCTTTGGGTGCAAGTGCTAGTATATAATCAATTGTGAAAATAAGCACCAAACCTTTAGAATTTAAAACTTACGTTGAGATTCAATCTTACCCTTCCCTATTTTTCTATTATGTATTGAGTAGACATGGAAAAAAAATTATTCATGACCCTTTAAGTTACATTTTCAAGGGGTAATCCTAGTTCATTTTAGATATCTCCTAGAATCAAGTAACCAAAATGGAATTTGAAAAGAGCTCATTCATCCTAGAGAGGTTAGCAAGAAGTGGAAAGATATTGGGGGGACCTTCCTTAGATGAAGGTAGTATTAACCCTATTAGGTAGGATTTTCCTTCATTTGCAGTTCATCAACAAGAAAGGAAAAGAGGAAAATGATGAAATTGAGCCCTAGAGCAAGTAAGAAAAAGGGAAGTTATTAAACACAAAAATGTAAAAGAAGATGAATTTACCCATCGCTCTTTGTTCCAAGATAAGGAATGTGAGTTGTTGGGCTTCCTCTTTCAAATAATGAACAAACTAAATCAATTATGTATGAGGAAAACTACAAACTCCGAGAAATTAATTGACATAGGAGCAAAAGTTAAAGGGGGGGAAGAATAGAAAGGAAACCCATTTTAGGGAGACAACGATTGTTGTACCTATTACAAGTCAAAGTTTTTTGGACCTTTATGACTTCAATTCACTTATCAAGTACCATAAATGAAGTTAACTCTATATGGATTTATAAGTGGGTTGTATGTTATGTACATATATAAATTAGTCTTAGCAATGTGCTTTATTTAAATCCTCTTGTTGTCATTTTTTTGTTATTTAGGGTATATTGGTGTTGATTTAAAGCCTTGGTGTTGGAAAACTCATATATCAATTCATTTTTGAAGTGTTCTTGTTTACTAATGAGCTTCAATGGTAAATTTATGTTCATCATTATACACTGGTTTGGGCCCTTTCAAAATTCCTCCTTTACCACCTAATCTAAAAATCATAACATTTTTCTTGTATCCTTATACAAGGTATCCACTACTTGTTTGCTTGTTATTTTTAGTTTTTTTCTAAGAAACCAAATCACTATCCTTATAGGGTTTGACATAAGGGAGAAATTATACTTGTCACATGCAAACTCTTGACCACACAACCAAGTTTTCAAGCAAAGAAATACATAAAAATTCACAGCAAATTAAAAGTTGAGTATTTAGAAATTTATAAAGAATGCATCTAATTAAATAGAATAGATCTAAACTTGCATAAACTAGATTTGTAGGTCCATTATCAATCTTGCATTTGTAGAAGTAACTCATAATAATAGGTAGTGACATATTTTAAAGCATTTGTCTAAGCATCACTAAACTTCTTATACCTTGATCTTCACAACATATCTACATAAAATTTCCAACTATCATTGTTATTCATTTCCAAAGCATGTATTTTACTACATTTATCATTCCTATCTCTTTAATCCAAGGGGGATGTTGAATGCTTATGTTTATTATTTATTTACCCTATATTTATGTAAAAGAGATTGTATTCTCCCTTACATTTTTGGTGAACCCATCCTCCCTTTTCCATTTTAAAGTTTTTATTTTATTTATTTTTATTGTTGAGTTTTATAATATGAGTTTATATCTAAAACTTTCAACTCACGACTAATCTTGATTTATCATTATCTTTCTAAGGATTTTTTATGAGAAGAGCTAGTTGTAAACTTTATTTACCTTTGAGATGAAGTTCAAACTTAACCCTCATATAGATTCTTAATCTATTTATCAATAAATTATTGTTGAGGCTAATTATAACAAGCAAACTGATTTTGGTCATGCTACATATTTACATATACAAGATCCATCTATTACTAGATGAATACTTTGTAAAAAGCTTGCTAAAAGGTGGAAAATTGTTTGGATTCTATGATTGGGAGATAGAATAACAATCTTCACTCTCTCTCATTATAGAACAAACCTTAGAGATCTCAATGCAAAGGAGAAAGAGATCTTGCGACAGAGATATCCTAGGGGCTAAATATAAACTAATGAGGGGTTCACCACCAAGTAAGAACTTGGAAAGACAAATGCAATGCAAGAGATAATTCTTAACCCTAATTTGATGCAATGCTTCACTAAATGACCTAAAAAAGTATGTAAAATAAAATAGAAAGTTGTAGGATGGAATGTGTGCACCTGGAAATTTGGAGGAGATTGAATAAGGCTCTGAAATGCTCAAAATTCCTACTTTAATGTTGACTGGGACTCATACGCCAAGCTGGTCGAATCAGTCCCAGATCTGAGTTTCTATACATAAACAAGAATCTGGCAAATGGGTATTT
This sequence comes from Sequoiadendron giganteum, assembly GCA_007115665.2. NCBI lineage: Eukaryota > Viridiplantae > Streptophyta > Pinopsida > Cupressales > Cupressaceae > Sequoiadendron > Sequoiadendron giganteum. The sequence continues at coordinate 626,218,676 of CM021108.1, forward strand.
GAATCTCTACAAAAATTTAATTTTGACCTAGATTGGGACTCATTCGCCAGAAGTGGTGAATCAGTCTAGTTAGGGTTTTCTAAAACTTCAAGGTTTGAATCTAGTCTTCAAGGTCTGCTATGTGCTTCCCAACTGATTTTTGGATCCGAAACTCTGATTTGCAACCTGTAGAAGTTCTCCAAGTCTCTCCAATGAAAGGTGACAACTTTGACAACTTTCTCCAAACTTTCTCCTCAATGTGTCTTCAACCTAAACCTACAAATCACACATGAAAGAAATGGAAAAAAAAAATTTGTTAGTGGATAGTGGTTTGCCTCAAGGTCAAACCTTGTTTTGGTAATCAAACCTTGAAATGAAATGAAATAGGAATGGAGAATGATGAATGAAAAAAATATGATGTTGCAACTCACCAAACCCTAGCAATAAGAGGTTGCAAACATGTATGAGATGGCTCCAATGGATGTAGATCTTGACTCTTACTTGAATAGGATAGATCTTGAATGAAATGCTATCTTGACTCATGAAACCCTACATCACAATTGTTACCTCAAAAACAAACATGATGCATGACGTCCTTGAAATGATGCTTGATGCTTGAATACTACTCTAGAATTCTTGATAATCTTATTTTGAAGACTCTTGAATGCTCTTGTGAACTCAAACTTGCTATAAGAATTCTCAAACTTGATAGGTGTAAAATGAGTGAAAGAAACTTGTATTTATACTTAATTATGCAAGAATTCCTAAAATTATAACACTACAAGCTGACATCAAATCTAGGAGGATAAAATCCCATCAAAAATTTGAATTAATTTTAATTTTGGGCCACATAGAACTCATTCACCCAATGTGGTTAATGAGTCTCATTAGGCATAATTTATGGGACCAAATTCAAAAATGCTTAGAAAGGTGTAAAACCAGGATCGAGACCCAAAACCCTAGGTGAGACTCATTCGCCCAGGGTGGCGAATGAGTCCTAGATAACTAAATTTGGGCCACACAACCTGAAAACACTTGAATTATGATTGGATGTTGATTTATGTCAAGATCGTCCTTGAAAAGATGCATTAAATGAGGCTTGTCGATGCAAAATAAGGCCAATTAAAGCATAAAGAAGCTCAATATTTAATGACAACCCTAGAAAAGTGTGAAAGTTTGTTACAACACTTTAAAACACCCTAAATAAGGTAGGATTAGGTTTATTTTATTCACAAGGGCCCAAGACCTAATGTGAGCATGTTAAACGCATTACAACACTAAGTCAAGGCAATATTAAGCTTAGTTTACAAGGAGGGCCCAAAAAAGTGTGAAAATGTCATTGACAACATTTTTTGACACTACATTTAGCCCCCACTTTAGTGATAGGATGAACTTGCTTCAAACACACACTAAAGTAGACAAAATCACTTCAAGACGGGTCCAATTGCACCAATGCCAATAAGATGGGATGACAGCATTCAAGAGGGGTGATCAAGCCCCCAGGATCAAGATCCCATGACAAACTAACATAGGAACAAAAGAACACATAAAAAAAATGATCAAGAGCATCATAAAGGCATAAGCATGCACTGCTAAAGATGAAAAGAAAAAGTAAAATATAATAAAAGAGTTGGATCAAGCTTCAACCTTTTGTCCATCATGATGTGGATCAAATCTAGGCTATTTGTTCAAAAAATGCAAGCTCACTCTGAGGCAATGGAACTTTAGTCTTTTCATTGGGTGAGGATTCGAAAGAGGTGATACACATACATACATGGCTGGTATGCACTCACACTCAAGCGTGAGTGGCTGTGGGAAAGTCATGCCTCACTTGGGTTTCCTGTGAAACCATACCAAAGTTATACCTCCTAATAACTTTAATAAGGCGCCACGCAAAAATGATTTTTGAGCTTCATGAGGAAAAAAAACTTTTTATGCTTGGAGCTCATGAACAATGAACTTCGAGCTTCATGAGGCAAGAATAAATTCATATGCTTGAAACTCATGAACAAACAAGATGGCTCTACAAGCATGCAAGATGTATTATGCAAGGTGGCCATATAACCGAAAATGTAAATGCAAAAATAAGGAACGTTCAAGGTAGTATTTCTTACTTCATGTGAGGTCTTTAACTTAGGGAAAATTATGCCTGTCTCCAAGAGAGGACCAATCAAAGAATATAAGATTCACAACTTGATGGATGCAATGTTTCATATCAAGCCACTAAGAGGAATATAATATGCTAAGAGAGATCACGCTTTTGAAGGACATCACACCCAATGTCAACCACAAAGTGAAAAACACATCATATGAAATAAGAAGACTAAACCATGAACATGAAAAAGAAAAATGAAAAAGAATAATGCTAATGTATGCTGCCACTTTAAAGAAATTGCTAAACACCATACTATGAGAAATTACTTTAAAGTAGCAAATGTAAAATGCTAACAATAAAAAAGACATGAGAGCTAACTTGGAAAGCCCTATGCCAATTCATATGTTTCCAAGTAAGGCTATGTCATGCAACAAAAAAGAGAGGGATTACCCCCAAAAATAAGAATCCAAACACATGAGGGATCTATGGATTTGGGGTCAATATGTTCTTGTTGCAATGTTTTTAGAGAGCTTGGAACTGTCATCATTCCCCAAATACTCATAGAACTAGAAGAATGACACAAAAAGAGCGAAAACAAAGAAAACCTTTTCAGGTCAACATGGAAGAGACATGAATGTCTTGATGCCTTGCATCATCCCCAAAATGAAAACACAAGACAAAGAAAAGAAATAAAGAAAATAAAAGGAAAAGATTTTGGGTCAACATGGAAGAGAAATGAATGTCTCGACGCCTTGCGTCATCCCCAAAAGGAAAACACAAGACAAATGAAAAAGATAAAATAAAAAGTTAAAATATTTATGACATAAAGAAGAATGATGGTACAAATAGAGGAATGTCACAAGGAGAGAGAGAGAGAGAGAGAGAGAGAGAGAGAGAGAGAGAGAGAGAGAGAACATCAAAATAGAACGTCACAAGGGATCACATTATGCACATGAAATCACACAAAGGAAAAAGAAATAATGTAAAAGACTAGTAGGGCACATGCAAGTCAACCTAACTAAAGGGACAATGACAAATGCACTACTAGGACAAGGCTATCGATTTCTTGCCCCCACTATGTGTAGGACAAGAATAAGTCATGGTAAGTGATGGGGAAGATCATGTAATAGTGAGAATACAAGACTCTACAACTATTACATGACAAGGGGCTGAAGGGTCCCGCTTTAAGGGACTCTTTCTATAATATCAAGCCTTTTGAATATTTTTGTAAAGCACAACACTCATCAGTACTATTTCCAAGAATTTTATGGTATCGACAATGCGATGTGTTTGTGTTCTTAGGATTTAGTTTTTGGTCTTCTCTTATTGGAGGTAATACATAATCAATCCTATATGTAAAATTATTTAAAAATTTCTCGCAATGTTACTAGGTGGATAAGGGAATTGAAGTTTCTTTAGTTTATAAGGTCTTTTGTGCTTGCTAGATTCACCAATTTCTCTAGTTGATTTCTGAGGAGGAGGACCAAAGATGATCTCTTCTTCCTTGAGAAGCACCAGTTGTTCTTTAGGAAGGAGGACACTCATATCAGGAGGAGGATCTTGATATCCTAACCCTTTTTTTTCAATTGGTATTTGTTAGAGTAATAATTTATTATGCTTAATTAATTATATCATACTGGTTAATTAATTAAGTCACTTATTCCTCTAGTTGCTTAAGCTAAACTTAGGGGCATTAATAATTATTTATTAATTATTAAGTGTGCACACTAGGGTTTCATTTAGGGTTTCCCTTTTAGGGTTTCTTGATCTCCTTCATAAGGATTGATCTCTTTGTAATAGGAGATTCTCATAATGCATTTTACACTATGAGGTTTACAGATCTTGTTTGTTCTGAATGTCTTTTGCATGTAATAGGTATCCATTTGCATGCAGGTGATCTTGGATTCTAACATGGTATCAGAGCTCCAGACCTGCCGTTGCCTATTCGTGATCTGAAGATATGGCTTCTCAGTGAGTTTCAAGTGCAAGGGGTTTCCACAGGCATCTTTTTTTGCAAGATCTGGGGGTAGCCGAATTTTTGGGACACTATGGGCTCAAATGGACGTCGCCATCGCGTTCGCAGCGCCCCAAAACCCTAGAAACTCCTATCAAATCATCCATTTTCGAGCAGTTGGTTTCTGAGGCAAAATGTTTTTGCCAAGGAAGCCATACGGCCTCCCCAGCATGCATTCCGAGGTCAAAATGGCTCAAAAATCGAGAAAATGACCTTTCTCAGGTTTTGCGCCGGCGCTCCCAGTTCAGAATGAAAGCCGCTGCCGGCTCGCCACCCAACGGCCACCCGGGTGCCACCCACGCGCCACCGCCGCCAGTGGCTCCGCCGGCCGGACCAGCCCCCGCGGGCTCTATGCAGCCAAGCCGCAGTCACATGGGGGACCGAGCGCTATGCGCCCAACCCCCGGCTGGCCTCAAAGCACCCGCACAGTCGTATGGAGAACCAAGGGCTCTGCCCAACTTCAGCCCCCTGAGCCTCCACCCACGGTCATATGGCGACTAGGGGCCCAAATTTTTTTGCAAGGGAGCCAAATTTTTGCACCGACGGCCAAATGGCCGTCAAATTTTTTGCAGTGAAGTGCTGACATCAGCATGACGTCATCGGCTGTACGGTTGTTTGTCCCCCTAACCCTTATTTGCCTTAAAAGAGCAATTTTTTTGTTTTTGGCATAACTTGGGCATACGATATCGAAATCGGGCAAACGAGATATCGCCGGAAAGCTGCTTCCGAGTACTTTCATTTGGTGCAGTTTATTTTCCAGTATTTTCCTGTTTTACTGCATTTGTTGCTGGTTGAAGTCAGATGTACTTTTTATGCTTCCGAGCTCATAACTTTTTGCCACGATCTCCGATTTTCGCTTTTTTTGCGGCGTTGGAAAGGTATTGAGGAGATCTATGTTGTTGTCCATGCACTTTTTCTGTATCTATCCCAGGTTTTTCGTTAATCCAGATTTGGCCCGATGGGTGTTTTGGAGATTACCTAGATATTTTGGCAGTTGGGAGAGTGCATCTTGCATCTTTGCACTTCGTTTTCAGTGATACATCATTCAATAATCGACTGCTGCTTCATAGATTCCAGCGTTGTTCCCGTTTGGAGTTTTCGAGTGTTCCGTGGCATCGGGTCTACTATTGCATCATTATGATTCCGATATGGTTTCGTGTAGACAGAAGTATCTTTCCTTACTTGCCAGATTGCGGTTCCAGTGTTACTCTACAGTGTTCTTCCAGTGCTTCTTTGCAGCATGTCATATAATTGTAGGGGGGTTTTGTCCCACTGGGTTTTCCTCCTCTACCTCTTTCTTGCATTTGTAAATGGGTACCTGATCAGGCCTAGTTGCCGAGACCCATCTTTTCTTGCATGCATCTTATTCTAGTGTTTTAGCTTCTTCCTAAGTTCATCTTAAGGGGGGGTGTTAGAGTAATAATTTATTATGCTTAATTAATTATATCATACTGGTTAATTAATTAAGTCACTTATTCCTCTAGTTGCTTAAGCTAAACTTAGGCGCATTAATAATTATTTATTAATTATTAAGTGTGCACACTAGGGTTTCATTTAGGGTTTCTTGATCTCCTTCATAAGGATTGATCTCTTTGTAATAGGAGATTCTCATAATGCATTTTACACTTTGAGGTTTACAGATCTTGTTTGTTCTGAATGTCTTTTGCATGCAGGTGATCTTGGATTCTAACAGTATTTTCTCTAAGATTTGATGAATTTCATGTTCACTTGTTGTATCACATCCTTGTTCACTCAAGATTGTGAATCCTTTTCCACATGTCTCTTCTTGATTGATGGGAGTATCTGTCACTTTGTTAACATAGAATGGTTAAGTATTTGGTTGCTTAGAGGAACTAGGTTCACCTATTGTAGGGAACTTAGGTTCAATTATTGTTTTAGTTTCAAGATGTAAGTGACCAAACATCTCAGGTGGTGGTATTATAGGGGGTATTGGTTGTTTCATTGATGGATAAAATGATGCATTAGATTCAAGGTTTGTAAGACAATCATTTAGGAACTTATTCATGCTATCATCATCTTCTCTAATGATGTCAAAATCACGATGAGGACATGCATTAGGACTAGAGTGATCATGAGTAAGTTCAATTTCATTAGGGTCATTTCCAAAAGCATAACTTGACACATCCACTAAGGACTTCAAGGACATCCAAAGCTTACCAAAGCACATATCCATGATGAAATGTAATGTAAATTTCATATTCTAAGCTATGCAACAATGTGAAATGTAATGTTGTAAATGCAACTAAATTTTAGGCAATGCACAAGATGAACTAATTTAAACTAGATGAAATGAATTGGATGAAACAGAAATTCTATAAACTGGAATAGAAAGGTAACAATAGCAAACAGGAGCACATAAATAATGTTTCAAATGCTAAAAAAATGCAGTGCAGAATCTACACCGAGACTGATTCGCCTAGAGGGGCATATGAGTCCCAGTGAGGGTTTTTTTTTTAATTGCAAAATTTCAATTGATTTTTATGCTTTTTATGTTGTATTATTTTAAACCTAAGTGCAAATACAAATTTTATATAAATTTCAATGATTTGAGATGTAAAGATGCAAGCTATATGCACTTTCACTAATACAAAATTAGAAACCCTAGAATGTTAATTAACTAATGCAAACTCTAATGCAATGTTAATGCAAGCAATATCAAGGATGATGATGCCCTCCAAATCAGAATTATGATGTTCTAAATGTAGGTTCACCAAAATGAAAGGTTGAAAATTATTTGTTTCTATGCTTGGGAGATAGAATAACAATCTTCACTCTCTCTCATTCAAGAACAACCCCTAGATATCTCAATGGAAAGGAGAAAGCGATCTTGCAATAGGGTTGTACTAGGGGTTGAATATAAACTAATGAGGGGTTCACCACCAAGTAAGGACTTGGAAAGACAAATGTAATGCAAGAGATAATGTTTAACCCTAATTTGATACAATGCTTCACTAAATGACCTAGAAACGTATGTAAAACAAACAAAAAGCTACAGGATGTAATGTGTACACCTGTAAACTGGAAAGAGATTAAACAAGGCTCTAAAATGCTAGAAATTCTAACTTTAATGCTAACTAGGACTCATACACCTGAACCGAAAAGAAAATATATGGTGGGTTAGACCACTTATTCTCCTTTGGTCATTCAATAGTGTCCTAGGAGCCCTAATTCGAATGACTAACAACCTCACAAGGTGAGTCAATTCTCAATGAGGAGGACCTAGGAGGGGGTTCTTTAAGCTCTAAGTGGTTGACCACCAACAAATTCTTGGAAAAGACAAATAAGCATTCAACCTACAAAACCAAATTATGCAAACTAAATGAAGGATGTAAATAATAAAATTATGCAACAGCAAGATAGGATATGTGTACCTAGGAAGTTTGGAGATGTTGTGAGGACTCTAGAAATGCAAAGAAGTTGTCCAAATATGCCAGGGAGGACAAAGACGCCTTTATTGTTGTCTTAGCCCCACTGCTATTTTTTGGGGCAGATGTGGAGTCTTCGGATGTCAGAAGCAGATTTGAAGAAATTTCTAAAAAATATGCTCGGGAGGACTAAGACGCCCAAGGTGGCATATCAGTCCCATTCTAAATTTTTGAAAACTATGAATGTGGTCTTGAGCTCCAAGGTCTGCACTTGCTTCTCCTCTTATCTCAGGTTCTGAAACTTTCAGATTTAGCTTGTAGGTGAGTTTCCATGAAGATGACAACTTTGTAATGCAGCTTTGTAACTTTACAACTTTGCACTCCAAATGATCTTCAAGTCTTCAACCTAAATCTGCAATCACAATTATGCAAGAAGGGAAAAACTTGTTGATTGTTTGTGAATTGAGGTTTGCCTTGGTCAAACCCCTTCTTGGTAATTAAACTTTGAAATGAAAATAGAATAGCAAAGGAAATGGTGAATGAAAAAAATGCAATGCTACAACTCATCAAACCCTTGTTAAGTCTGCAAACTTGTGTGAAATGGCTGCAATGGATATGGATCTTGAATCAAAGGAAATACTTGATAGATCTTGAATTTCTTGCTTGCTTGCTTGCTTGCTTGCTTGCTTGCTTGCTTGCTTGAATCAAAACCCTACATCACAAATGTTAGCACAACAACACACATGATGCAAGAAACTCTTTGATATGATGCTTGAATCTTGATGATGACTCCAAATGATTGATAGAATGCTCTTGAATACTCTTGTGAACTCAATTTGCTACAATGAATGCTCTCACAAAAGACTTGGATTAGAATGAATGAATAAACCCTGTATGTATACTTATTTATGCTTAATATCCTGAAAATTACATCACACCATGTCGACATATGAATTCATTAAATAAAGGATGCTAAATACTGCAAGAATTTGAAATCAAATCCCAAAAATAACTCAAGGAGGACTAAGACACCCTAGGTGGCGTCTTAGTCCCAAGTCATGAAACTTGGGGCATAGACACCAAAAAGGGGCCCAATTAAGATGCCTTAAAATCAAGGTCCCGAGATATTTGGGGGACAAAGATGCCCTAGGTGGTGTTTTAGTCCTGACCCAAAAATCAAGGACACACAGATGAAATCACTAAATTATCATTTATGCCTTAGAGAATATCGAGATTAGCTAGAAAAAGATGTAATTCATAGGGCTTGTAAATGTAAAATAGGACCAATTAACCCATTGAGAAGCATAAAAAAATCAAGGCAGGCCTAAACAAGTGTGAAAATGCAAGGGTATGCATTTTACTACACTACATTTAGCCCCGCATTAGTGAGAAGATGAAATTGCTTCAAACTCACACTAAATTAGCCAACCATGCAATCAACATGGGTTCAAATGTACAAATTCTAGCAAGATAGGATGACAATAATCAAGAGAGTGACCAAACCCCCAGGATCAAGATCTTATGGAAAACCAACATAAGCGCAAAGGAACATGCTTGTAGATGATATATGAAGCCATAATCAGATCACAAACATACACCACCAAAGAAAAAGGAAAAATACAATAGATCAAGCTTCGATTGGCCATCCAATGCGATGGATTGGGTCTAGGCTATCTACTCAAAAAAATTGCAAGTGATTTATGTCGTACACTATGCAAACAAAATGCATGCTCACAAGGGCTAGTGAAGCTAGTTGTTCACTAGATGAGCCCTAGGAAACCATATCAAAGCCACACCTCCATGACTTTAATAAGGCACAAAAATGCATGCTCACAAGGGATAGTGAAGCTAGGTGTTCACTAGGTGAGCCCCAGGAAACCATATCAAATCCATACCTCCATGACTTTAATAAGGCACAAGAATGCATGCTCATAAGAGCTAGTGAAGCCAAGTGTTTACTAGGTGAGCCCCAAGAAACCATATCAAAGCCATACCTCCATGACTTTAATAAGGACAAAAGGAAAATACATGTAACAAGAAAGAGGGGTGTTCAAAGGGATTTCACTTAGTTCATGTGAGCTCTTAACCTTAGGGGACATCGTTCCTAATGTCTCCAAGAGATGACCAATCAAAGGATAAAATATTCAACACGTAGGGGGCGCAGTGTGTCATCTCACCACTAAGAGGAATATAATATGCTAAGATAGATCACAATCTTGAAGGAAATTACTCCCAATGTCACCACAAAGAGGAAAACACATTGCATGAAATAAGAAAATTGCATCAAGGAACACGAAAAAAGAAAAATGCAAGTGAAATAATGCCAATGTATGCCCCCACTTTAAAGAAATTGCTAACACCATGTTGTGAGAAATTACTTTAAAGTAGCCAAAAATGAAAAAGGAAAAGAGGGTTTCCCCCTAGAAACACATAAGGGACCTATGGATACGGGGTCAGTATTTGTCTTTGCTGCAATGATATTAGAGAGCTCGAAACTGTCATCATTCCCCAAATACACATAGAACTGGAAGAATGACACAAAGAGAGTGAAAACAAAGAAAATTCCTTTTGGGTCAACATGGAAGAGACATAGGGTGTCTCGACACCTTGCATCATCCCCAAAAGGAAAACACAAGACAAAAAAGGAAAAAGAAAAGAAAAGATAAAAGATCAATGAAAAGGAAAAAGTATATGACATATAGAACAATGAAGGTGCAAATAGAGGAATGCACATAGAGAGAGAAACATCAAACAAAACATCACGAGGGATCACAATACGCACATGCAAGCGAAAGCGAAAAGAAAGAAAAAATAATGAAAATAAAAAAGAATAGCAAATCACATGCAGATCAACCATCCTACAAGTCATCTGCATCCCACTCGTGTTCAATATATGTAGAATGCAGATCACTAGCGAGAGGGATCACATAAAGTGTTGTACTAGGAGAATCACCAGGTTCAACACATGGTGAATCAATCGGTTTAGGAGGATCACCATTGTTGTTATCATTTAAGCTCATAGAAGAGGAAAATTAAAAATTCAACTTATTATGCACTTCCTCATCGATTTTAGTTGTTTCCTCATCGTCATCCAGGTTAACCACAACATGAGGAAAAATGATAATATCCATAGAAGTTGTTGGTCCTTGTTGTGTTGGAGACATAGAATTTACCTACTCTGGTAAGGGATGAGGCTCATTGTTTATTTCTTTTGTCAAGTTCAGGTTTTGATTTTCAATGTTGTTTTCTTCATTCATCTTTCGAGAAATAGCACAATGTCTACGCCTACGCTCTCTAGCATTGCAGTTTCTTTGATTACAATTTTTAATTTGCATTTGTGTAGGAGCGGGTTTTTCAACGATAGGTTCCTTTTCTTCTTGTGAAGGAAGAACAAAAGAAACCATGAAAGGTTGTTCAACCACTTTCTCTTTGGCTTTATAAATTTTCTTAGGAGGCGGATTAGGACATATTTGGTTTTCTCTAGGTCTCTTGTAGGAAATAGGTAAGCGATTTTTTATGGATGGGGCTTGGTTTTTTGGAAGGGCTTGAGGCTCAACATTTTTTTCTATAGGTGGTGGAGGTTCAAGCATGGGTGGACGTTCGATCATGGGTGGAGGTAATATTTCAAGGGATAGTCTAGCTATGCATTTTGCTTTGAATCTTTGGTAAGATCGAAAAAGGAAGTCCTCACAGGGTCATATAGGTTCCATAGCCTTAGGCCAAAAATAATATAAGAAGAAGTTTCCATAGGAAGATGGGGGATTAAAGCCACTATGGTTTACATTCAATATTTTAGGTTCACCAAAATGAAATGGAAATAAAATATATGGTGGGTTAGATCACTTATTCTCCTTTGGTCATTCAATAATGTCCTAGGAGCCCTAATTGGATTGACTAACAACCTCACAAGGTGAGTCAATTCTCAATGAGGAGGACCTAGGAGGAGGTTCTTTAAGCTTTAAGGGGTTCACCACCAAGCAAATTCTTGGAAAAGACAAATAAACATTCAACCTAAAAAACCTAATTATGCAAGCTAAATGAAGGATGCAAATAATGAAATTATTTAATAGCAAGATGAGATATATGTACCTGGGAAGTTTGGAAATGTTGTGAGGATTCCATAAATGCAAAGAAGTTGTCCAAATATGTCAAGGAGGACAAATATTCCTTTACCGTTGTCTTAGTCCCACTACTATTTTTTGGGGCAGATGCGGAATCTTCGATTGTTAGAACCGGATCTGAAGGAATTTCTAAAAAATATGCTCAGGAGGACTAAGACACTCAAGGTGGCATATTAGTCTCATTCTGAATTTCTGAAAACTCTGAATGTGCTCCTGAGCTCCAAGGTCTACACTTTCTCCTCCTCCGATCTTAGGTTCTAAAACTTTCAGATTCATCTTGTAGGTGATTTTCTCTGAAGATGACAACTTTGTAATGCAACTTTCCAACTTTACAAATTTGCACTCCAAATGATCTTCAAGTCTTCAACCTAAATCTGCAATCACAATTATGCAAGAAGTGAAAAACTTTTTGATTTTTAGTGAATGGGGGTTTGCCTTGGTCAAACCCCTTGTTGGTAATTAAACCTTGAAATGAAATTAGAATCTAGTGAAGGAAATGGTGAATGAACAACATGCAATGCTACAACTAACCAAGCCCTTGTAAAGTCTGCAAACTTGTGTGAAATAGCTGCAATGGATATGGATCTTGAATCAAAGGAAATACTTGATAGATCTTGAATTGGTTGCTTGCTTGAATCAAAGCCCTACATCACAAATGTTAGCACAACAACACACATGATGCAAGAAACTCTTTGAAATGATGCTTGAATCTTGATGATGGATCCAATTTTTTGATAAAATGCTCTTGTGAACTCAATTTTCTATGATGAATGCTCTCACAAAATACTTGGATTAGAATGAATAAATGAACCTTGTATTTATACTTATCTATTCTTAATATCCTAAAATTACATCACACCAAGCTAACATATGAATTCATTAAATAAAGGAGGCTAAATCCCACCAGAATTTGAATTAAATCCTTAAAATAACTCAAGGAGGACTAACATGCCCTAAGTAGCGTCTTAGTCCCAAGTCATGAAACTTGGGGCATGGACACCAAAAAGGGGCCCAACTAAGATACCTTAAAATCAAGGTCCCGAGACCTTTGGGGGATAAAGACGCCCAGGTGGTGTTTTCCCAAAAATTAGGGACACACAGATGAAATCATTAAATTATCATGTATGCCTTGGAGAATGTCAAGATTAGCCAAAAAAAGATGTAATTCATAGTGCTTGTAAATGTAAAATAGGACCAATTAAGCCATAAAGAAGCATAAAAAAAGCAATGTGGGCCCAAAAAATTGTGAAAATGCAAGGGTGTGCATTTTACTACACTACAACACCAAGCTAGGAAAATCAGTCCTAGATCTGAGTTTCTGTGCAGAAACAGGAATCTAGCAAATGGGTATCTAAATCTCTAAAAAACTAAATTTTGGCCTAGACTGGAACTCATTCATTATAAGTGGCAAATCAATCTAGTTAGGGTTTTTTGAAACTTCAAGGTCTAAATCTGGTCTTCAAGATCTTCTTTGTGCTTCCCAACTGATTTTTGAATCCGAAACCCCGATTTGCAACCTATGGAAGTTCTCCAAGTCTCTCTAATGCAAGGTGACAACTTTGAAAACTTTAGGCACTTTAACAACTTTCTCCAAACTTCCCCTCAACGTTTCTTCAACCTAAACCTACAAATCACACACTAAAGAGAGGGGAAAATGTTTTTTTTTAGTGGATAGGGGTTTGCCTTGGTCAAACCTCATTTTGGTAATCAAACCTTGAAATGAAATGAAATAGGAATGGAGAATGATAAATGAACAAAATATGATGTTGAAACTAACCAAAACCTAGCAATAAGAGGTTACAAACATGTATGAGATGGATCCAATGGATGTAGATCTTGACTCTTTCTTGAATAGGATAGATCTTGAATGAAATGCTATCTTGAATCATGAAACCCTACATCACAATTGTTAGCTCAAAAACAAACATGATGCATGAAGTCCTTGACATGATGCTTGATGCTTGAATACTACTCTAGAATGCTTCATAATCTATTTTTGAATACTCTTGAATGCTCTTGTAAGCACTTGAATTCTCTTGTGAACTCAAAATTGCTATAAGAATTCTCATTCAACTTGCTAGGTGTAAAATAAATGAAAGAAACTTGTATTTGTACTTAATTATGCAAGAATTCCTGAAATTACAACACTACAAGCTGACATCAGATATAGGAGGATAGAATCCCGCCAAAATTTTGAATTAATTTTAATCTTGGGCCACACGGGACTCATTCACCTAAGGTGGCGAATGAGTCCCATTAGGCATAATTTATGGGACCAAATTTTAAAATTCTTAGAAAGGTAAAAAACCAGGATCGAGACCCAAAACCCTAGGTGGGACTCATTCGCCTAGGGTGGCAAATGAGTCCTAAATCACTAAATCTGGGCCACACAACCTGAAAACACCTAAATTATGATTGGATGTTGATTTGTGTCTTGATATCATCCTCAAAAAGATGCATTAGTAGAGGCTTGTGGATGCAAAATAAGGCCAATTAAAGCATAAGGAAGCCTAATTATTAATGACAACCCTAGAAAAGTGTGAAGGTGTGTTGCAACACTTTACAATACTCGAAATAAGGTAGGATTAGGTTTATTTAATTCACAAGGGCCCAAGACCTAATCTGAGTGTGTTAAACACATTACAACACTAAGTCAAGGCAACATTAAGTTTAGTTTACAAGGAGGGCCCAAACAAGTGTGAAAATGTCACTGACGACATTTTTTGACACTACACTTGCTAATGCCAATTATCCTTCACAACTAGAAACATCTTTCAATATAATGTATTACATTATTCACTATTTGGTATTGAGATTCCTCAAGTCATTAATAATATAATTCCTCCCTCTAATTCTATGAATAATACATATAGGTCCTCTCACATACCCATACTTCCTCTTCTAATGATCCTTCATCCTCTTATCTTGAGGTAAATCCCCTCATTGTTCTTACTTCCCATTCTACCACTTCTATCATGCATAGTTACTTTTCATGTTCATACTTCTAATATCATTACTACCTCTCATTTTACTTTTTTCATCCCTTCATCAAATAGTGGGCCTTTTCTATTTCTCACCTTAATAGTGTCATTCCTACATGTCTTCCTCATATCTTTGCCTCCTAGCCTCATAGTGCCACATATTTAACTCTTATTTCCATCCCCTATATAATACTTCTACTATTAGGCATGTCACTCCTACTATCACTATCCCCACATCCACCCTCAATGCACTATTATTGAATCTCAATAGGGTTGAAAATAAACTTGATTCCATGTGTAGTAATCAATATGATATTACATTCAATCGAACAAATTATAAACCTCTTGTATTTGAGGTTGTACTTGTCTATTCCTTTTGATTTTTGAGGCATCTCAAGCTTCAAAGTATGCCACAATAAAGGGGATCCCAATAATCATTTGCAAGCCTTCTATTTTGAATGTTTAGATTATGCCTATGATGACAGTATCTAAGCCAAATTATCTCCTTGTACTCTTATGAAATATGTTATTATATGTTATTCAATGGTTTTCTTCTTCGGGTCCTATATCCATCCATTATTTTGAATACTTAACCATTGCAACAAACTATTACCCACACCATGTTAGGAAACTAAAGAAATACATCACCCTCCAGTATCTCTCCATCTTAAAAAATTAGTGGATTTAGGATAATGGAACTGAATATAAAGTCTATTGCAATAAGTGGAGAGAATGTTTATTGAACCTCTACATTAAAATATTGTATTAATATCAATATGAAAATTTAAAATTAAATTAATTATAAAATATCTATAATATGATTGTTTCTATGAAAATTATATATAAGATATACAGTCATATCAAAAATATATAAAAATATATATTTTTAAATCAATACCTAAAACTGAATTGAATTGCATTCAAGATCTAAGCCATAGTACATTCAATAAAAGAAGAAATAGTGTAATGACATTATATAGGCATGTGGATATCTTAATCTATATATTTTTAAAAATAATATCTAAAATTGAATTGAATTGCATTCAATATCTAAGCCATAGTACATGATAGAAGAAGAAATAGTGTAATGAGATTATATAGGTTTGTGGATATATTAGTAACATGAAATAGGGTATCATTATGAAATATTTTGAAAACTTTGTGAAAGATAATTTCTATATAGTTGAAAAAAGAGTATATTTAACTTTTAGATTAATTTTTTAGATTCAATAAATAGTTGATAAAAAATAGACATTTTAACTTTAATTAAATTTCTTCATAATTGATAAAGATGGCATTTTAATTTCTAATTTTATTTCTTCATAATTCATATACATTTTAACTTTCAGTTTATTTTTTATATATTTATTAAAAATGTATATTTTAATTTTTAGTTTTGTTGTTCCATAATTAATATTTTTATATAAATTAAAAAAAAATCCTCTTTTTTTTTAGTTCCTTCTACAACACACACAATGACACAATGATATGTTTTAAGTCTAGTTTCATTTAAGTGGAGTGAGAAAAATTTAATGCTTGAATGTGATAGAATTTGTTGTGGCTGCATGAATATCTAGCATTCCAACTACCCCCATTTGCCTGATTAAAATAAAAAAGACTTCCATGGTAGAAGGGTAGGAATGAAATTTTCCTTTTTATCACCTCTTTTAAACTACCATAGAAGAAGATGGTCTGGAAAATAATTCTAAGAAAGTGAGGGAACCAAAGAAAAAGGCTTGGATGTGTGTCAGACCATCATAAATGACTCTGAGCAATGTCCAAGAAAAGCTAAGGAAGTTGAAGTTGGATTCAAATATCAGGAAAATGAAGAAGTCTTTTAATAATTTGGAGACCTAAGGGTTTATATTTATAATGGGAGAAAAGCATAAATTGAGCTATTCCTTTTTGTTTTAGATTTATTTTGGTTAGTTTTTTATTAAGGGTAAAAAAAGTTGTGACGGGGCCCCAAAACCCATTACATATAGTTTTGAAGGGATCTGAAACCCTATCCAAGGAAAGAAATCTGCAAACATAAATAAATCAGTAAATCATTGGCAGCCAAATAGTAGTAGCCATCAGAGATCAACAAGACAACTCAGGCTGCAAACCACTAACATGAAATGAAGGGACCTTAAACCCAAACAACCATGTTTAAATGACAGTAACCACCTGAAACGATCAAGAAACAATGCAACCAGGTTGCAGCAAACCATCTGCTTAGTAATAGCAACACTAAGCCCATGAAATTCATACTTCCCACCTCAATAGAGAAGTTGGAGAGAACAAAAAAACATTGATAATCATCCACCTCCTTGCAGCTCCATCCCACAAGAAAATCCAACCAAAACCCCTCCTCAATAAGAGATGGCTCCCCTCTAATGGAGAGGAAGAAAATAAAATCATTACCACCAAATCCAACCCTCTCCTACATACACGAGTTCCACCTCAATATAAACAAGCAATAAAGAAGAGAACTTCCCACCAAGTCTACAGCAACCAAATCCACCTCAAAAGGAGAGGGCTCCACCTTAGAAGGAACAGTCTTCACCTCAATAGAAGACACCATCTATAGGACCTAGAAGAAAGAAAGAACTTCAATAGAAAGGATAGTCACATCCTCCATCCCCTTCAGGCTGAAAACCACTAATAAGAAATGAAGGGACCTTAAACCCAAACAACCAAGTTTAAATGACATTAACCACTTGAAACAATCAGTCAAGAATGCAACTAGGTTACAACAAACCATCTTCTTAGTAACAACAATACTGAGCCCATCAAATTCAGACTTCCAACCTCAATAGGGAAGCTAGATATAACAAAAAAACATTGATAATCATCCACCTCCTTGCAGCTCCATCCCACATGAAAAGCCATCCAAAACTCCTCCTCAATAAGAGATGGCTCCCCTCTAATGGAGAGGAAGAAAATGAAAGCCTTGCCGCCAAATCCAACCCTCTCTTGCATACACGAGCTCCACCTCAATACAAACAAGCAGTAAAGAAGAGAACTCCCCACCAAGTCTACAACAACCAAATCCACCTCAAAAGGACAGGGCTCCACCTTAGAAGGAACGGTCTTCACCTCAATAGAAGACACCATCTATAGGACCTAGAAGAAAGAAAGAAATCCAATAGAAAGGATAGTCACATCCTCCATTGGCCTTGAAAGATACTAGAGCTTGTAAGGAAAAAAAATCATCAACATTAAACACAACCACGATTGAGCCTTCAGAATAAACCTTTGTAGTAGCTCAACAACAAAATACAACTGGGTTTTCCAAAACAACCTCTTGCTCCTCCCAGCCAAAAATATGCAAATAAAAAAAGGGTAGAAAACTCCCCCATAGAGACCTTCAAAAAGAGGACTAGAAGACAAACCACCTCCAAACAAAAAAGGGGCCAAAAGAGACCAGATCCCAACATCCTCAATGGCTTCAAAGACCACAAGGGGACCAACCTCACCCACTTAAACAAGATGAACAACTAGTTCAAAAGATAAAATATAAAGTTCAACCCAACCAGTAGCCAACAACCTCTACCATGGACAAAGTCCACTACCAACCAACCAAGACCCATGGTCTTCGACATCATACTAGAAACCACCAGAAACAGAACAAGCCCTATAAGAAAAAATAACTTCCTAAACCCTAGGAAAGAGCTTGAGAAAAAGGGAACAGATCCACTAAAGCGGAAGAAAGAGAGATCCAAAATACCAAACCTCACCCACGCACCCAACCTTGCATACTATAACTCCGGAGAGATGAAAAGAAAGAAGAGGCTTCTCAACACCAACAGGTCCATGGGTGAAGTACCAAATAGATGAAAGGAGCACAAAGACAACACTCTCAACATGGAAGGACACCCCAAAGAAGCAACGGGGACCAAGTTGAAAGGAATCTAGAATAACTTTCTCCTAAGAGGAATACTAACCAAAAATAGAGCCTCATCATCTCTAGATAGCTCCCCACCCACAGACCCCACGCAAGTCAAGAAGACAAGCCAGAAAAAGGGCTCCCTCAAGCCACAAAAAATAAGCAATGCCACAACAAGAGCACTGAACAGAGGTCGAAGGAAGAAAAGAGGAAAAGTTTCAGCATCAAACCACCCTCTAGCTCCTCACCAAAGATAGCTCTGCATCAAAAGAGGAAAATCCTGATGAACCACACCAAATAGCATCCCGAGCAATGCCAAATGAAAATCAAATAGAAATCCAAATGATTCCACAACACATTCGGCTGCACCAATAGGTAAAGGATCCCCATCATCTTCCTTAGAGTCAGCCTCTCCATCATCCGCTAATTTCAAAACTCCAACGCCATGCCTATTCACACTCCTCTCCCTCTTCGTTATTCCAAGTGTTACAACTTATCATTTTGGTTAGTTTATTTATATGTATTGAAAAATATATAATGTATTTTTTTGTATGGTTGGTTTATTAATTTTTTATGTAGAATTTATTTTAGGTTAGGTATACAATTGTATAAAATACCTAGGTCAGATAGTCAATTGTGGAAATAAGCACCAAACTTTTAGATTTGGAATTTATATTTAGAGTCAATCTTACTCTTCCTCACTTGACCATTATGTACTATGTGGACATGTAAAGCATTTTATTCATGAGCCCTAGAATTTCATTTAAAGGGATAGTCCTAGTTCATTTTACATATCATCTCTAGAATCAATTACCCAAAATAAAATTTGAAAAGAGCTCATTTATCCTAAGAAGGTTAGCAAGAATCAAGAAGATACTAGAGGTGAATTGGGGGGACCTTCCCTAGATGAAGGTAGTATCAACTCTATTAGGTAGGATGTTCCTTCATTTTGTAATCCATCAACAAGAAAGGAAAATAGAAAAATAAAGGAATTAAGCCCTAGAGAAAGTAAGAAAAGGGAAGTTATTAAGTACAAAATTTTAGAAGAAGATGATCTATCCCTTTCTCTTTTTTCCAAGCTAAAGAGTGTGAGTTGTCCCCTCCTCTTTCAAATAAAAAAATAAAGATCAATTATGTATGAGAATAACTAGAAAATCCATGAAATTAATTGATGTAGAGGAAAAATTAAAATAGGGGAGAGGAATAGAAAGGAAACCCATTTTAGGGAGACATTGATTGGTGCACCTATTAGAACTCAAATTTCTCTAGAGATTTATAACTTTAAATGGCCTATCAAGTACATTACATGAAGGTAAATCCATATGGAATTATGAGTGGGTTGTATGTTTTGTATATATATAAATTAGTCTTAGCAATGTGCTTTATTTATATCCTCTTGTTATTTTTTTGTTATTATAGGGTATATTGCTATTGACCTTTAAATCCTTGGTGTTGGGAAAATCTTATATCAATTCATGTTTGAAATTTCCTTGTTGACTGATGGTTTTAGATGTTGAATCTATGCTCATCATTATACAAGGGTTTGGACCCTTTAGAAAGCCTTCCTTCACCACCTAATCTAAAAATTATAACATATTTGCTTGTATCCTTATCCAAGACATCTACTACTTGTTTGGTTTTTATTTTTATCATTTTTATAAGCCATCAAC
Organism: Sequoiadendron giganteum; assembly: GCA_007115665.2. Lineage (NCBI taxonomy): Eukaryota > Viridiplantae > Streptophyta > Pinopsida > Cupressales > Cupressaceae > Sequoiadendron > Sequoiadendron giganteum. The sequence goes on from CM021108.1 coordinate 626,238,793, forward strand.
TTGCTATCCTTATAGAGTTTGACAGAAGAGAGCAATTATCCTTATCACATGCAAACTCTTCACCATAATCATGTTTTCATACAAAGACATACATAGAAATTTGCAATAGAGTAAAAGTGAATATTTACAAATTTATAGTGAATGTTTCTACACAAATAAGATAGATATACACTTGCATAGTTTGAATTTGTAGGTCCTTTATCTATCTTAAATTTTTTGAAGTAACTCGCAATGATAGGAAATGACTTTACATATTCTAAACCATTTACCTAAGCATCGCTAAATTTCTTAATGTACCTTGATGTTCACAACATATCTACATCAAATTTCCAACTATCATTGTTATTCATTTCCAAATCATTTTTTAGTAAATTTATCATTCATATCTCTTTAACATAGGGTATATGTTAAATGCTTATGTTTATTATTTATTTACCCTATATTTATGTAAAAGAGATTGTATTCTCCCTTACATTTTGCTAAACCCATCGTCCCTTTTCTCATTAAGGTTTTATTTTATTTATTTTTATTGTTGAATTTTCTAATATGAGATTAACTTCATTTCTAAAACTTTCTACTCAAAAATACTCTTGATTTATCATTATCTTTCTAGGGCTTTTTATTGAGAAGAGCTAGTTACAACCCTAATTTACCCAAGTGAGATAAAGTTAAAATTTAATCCTCATATAGATTCTTAATCTATTGATTGAGAAAATCTTGTTGATGCTAATCATAATGAGCAATCTTATTTTAATCATCTTACGTATTTAGATATACAAGATCTATCTATTACTAGATAAATACTTTGTAAAGATCTTGCTAATGCCAATTCTCCTTCACAACTAGAAACATTTCTCCATATAATATATTACATGATTCACTATTTGTTATTGAGATTCTTCATGCCATTAGTAATCTAATTTCTCCCTCTAATTCTATGAATAATGCATCTACCCTCTCAATTACTCACCCTTCCTCTTATAATGATCCTTCTTCCTCTTATCTTGAGGTAAGTCCTCTCATTCTTCCTAATTCCCATTCTACCACTTCTATCATACATTGTTACTTTTTAGGTTCCTACTTCTAATATCATTACTACCTCTCCTTCCACTTATTTCATCCCTTCATCTACTGATGGGCCTTTTCTGCTTCTCACCTTACTAGTTATATCCCTACATCTTTTCCTCATATCTTTGCCTCATGCCCTCATATTTTGACATATTTAACTCTTATTTCTACCCCTTCTACAATGCTTCTACTATTATTCATTCCACTCTGCCACCACTATCCCCATCTCCACCTTTGATACACTATTATTGAATCTCAATAGGGTTGAAAATTGTTGTCCTCATTTTTTATGGTGTTCACTCAAAAACTATTTGTTCATAAATGATGTAATGAACTTCCTCAAGCATTTTCCATCTAAAAATCACATTCTTGATCAAATTTGTAAGCCTAATCTTTTGTCACTATCTGTTTGAGCCACATTTTTTTCAAAAATTATTTAAGTGTGTTTGTGCTGAAAACAAATTTATCATGCCAATTTCTAAGTCATGGCATCTCACGTATTGTGAGATATTAATGATTTTATTTTTCAAACACGGAATTATGGAAACAATTAAATCTGCCTTTTCAGAGGAGCTGAAAAACTTTTGTTCACTGGGTTTCATCATATTACTATTTTGAATAATATGGAAAAAAATTGGCCAAAAATATGAAGCCGGTCCAAAGTTATGGTAAATTCTCTATCGGCGAGCTCATAAGGTTATCTGGTTTCCAGTTGGTGCATCGATGGTTTTCCACACTTTTGGTGAATTAAATATTTCGGATCATGAATAGTGTTTGGTCAGTGCTCGATCTCAGTGGAGGTTAAAAAATATGATAGTGCAATTTAAAATCTCAACGTTCAAGTTTGAATAATTACTTATTTTAATACAATAAGTAACTAATGGTGAATAAAATGGAAAAATAAAAGAAATAAAATAAAAATAAGTTGTAAAAACTCACAATTTGAATTAAAAACTAAAAACTAAAAACAAGGATGTGAATTTTCACAATCCACTATAGAACAAGAATTAGGTTGTTAACCCAAAAATAAATTGTAATAAATTCACAAGCCAAATCCTTAACTTAGAAAATAGGATTGTGGAATTTCACACATTTCAATTATTCTTCCCACTTAAAAAGGTTGAATTATTAATAAATTTAAAAACAATATTAATAACATGATGTAAAAGCATGCTCTTCTATTTTCCCACGCAGCTGAAGTTTTGGAGTAAACTATGTTGTGAAAGAAGCCGCACCATGCATGCATTCGTGAAGGTGTTTTATTTCATACCATGCTCATTTCACCGAATACTTTGCTCGAACTGTACAAAAATGATATGTTTAAATGGTTTTTGAAACTTGCACGTAACTGTAAATGCCGATATCTATTCCCTGCGCCATATCTGCATGATGAAGTTGCTCAAACAAGAGCGATTCAAAGTAAAAGTTTAGGAACTTTCATGCAAACGAACTGGCAGATGCAGAAGCAACCTCAAGCCATGTGAAGAAAGCTTTAAAAACATTATTACTGTCTGCAATCATTCCTTCGACCATCGAACTGCAAATGAAATGGAGATGTGTACAAAAATGAACGTGATGTGGAGGCATAGACAAAGGTTAGTGAAGGTTCAATGCACTAGAGACTGCCCGCCCCAATCTCTCTTGGATTATGAAAACAAATAAATTAGAAGAAAGTAGAGTTTATCTTTTGAAAAGATAAGCGAATTAAAGCAAAGTTTTGTCTTTGAAATCTTTTGGAAAAGATAAAGATTTAAAAACAATAAAACAAAACAAAACAAAGAAATAAAAACAAAGCTGGATTTTTCTATGTTCAATATGGGTTGAAGACATTATTTATATCTTTCTGTCTTGAAGGCTAAATCATATTGTAATGAATTGTAATTGAAGAGTGGCAGTTGTGTGAAAATTGTAATCAATTTCTCCGAGCAATAAGAATATTGATACTTCATCTCGTGGATGTTTCCTTGGTATATTGTCAAGATTTTACCACGTAAATCCTTAGTAAAAAGAATACCCTCAAACCCCTTACGCGGGGATCACATTCATCCCCCCACACCCCCTATCGTTGAGGTGGGTGTCCTAATCACCTTCAGGTTGGCACTCATTTTCTTTTGATCATTTATTTTTTGCATCTAATCATCTTCTTGTGCAACTTGATACTGTTTGTCAAAGATCCATGATCAAAATTATTAACTTATTTTTTGTAGGATGATCGGTCGAAGACCTATGTAAGTACTTTTCATACTAGTTAGCGACACTTAGTTTTCTAAAGGGTCAATTAATATTGTTTATTGTGTTTGGGATCATTTATTGACGTATGCTCTCCCATTGCACCATTTGGTGAGCCTAGGAATCACAAATCACAAATTGATCCACATCCATCTGTTATCCTAGGAGTGCTAGCTTGAGTGTATGCTCTCCCCTTGTGCTACATGCAAGCCTAGGGATCAAAAATGCCTAGCATACCCTTCCTTTAGGATGCCTACTTGGGGATTTCATCATCACAGGGATGACCTCAACCACATGAACTAGTGGGTTATAGAAAGGGGGAGACCGAAAGTTGTACCCCAATCCAATTGTGTTGTGTTTAGTGAAGCGTTGATACTTGGGTGATTCTAAGTTAGGCATGTAGGGTTGGTCTGAGTGACTTAATTAGCATTCCTAACCAACGCTTTTGATGGTTTGGTGTTCATAAACATGCCACATGCACCCTCCTAATGTTTAGAGGATGCACTAGAGAGCTTGCTTCACCCTAGTTTAAGACCTTTAAGTCATTGCTTATCATAGTGTAGAGTACAGTATCATGTCTGAAATTACTCACCATGTATCTCCTTGAGAAGAGGTAGGAACTCTTTGGGGAAGGTTTCGGGACCTCTATAGAAAGGGAGAAGGTAAGCTTGTTCCCACTTTAGGTCTGTGCCACAGGATCTCTATTTACTGACTCTCGTTGAGTGGCACTCCTTGCCAATCTCAAGATATTAGATGCAAGGTTGGTGAGCCTACAATAGATTCAAACACCCACCTAACTAATCTATTTTTTTTCTTCCTAGCATGTCTTCTTATGCATACCAATGATTGTCTTTGATCCATACCAGTCTGTGTCTATCTGATTCTTATCTCATCCTTTGTTGTAGGGTCATTTCTTTGTCCTTAGGCGGATCCACTTTCATTAGGGGCAATTATGCTATCTCCATAGGTGGTTGTGCCTTCCTCAAAGGCAATTGTGTATCCCCATCTAGTCAATCTAGTCATTCATCCTCCTTAGGCGAATTCGCTTTACTCAAATAAGACTTCGTTGTGTCCTTGGGTCATTGCACTTTCACTGTCGAGTTCATCCATTTAGTCACCCTTCATAGGCAAACCCACTCCTTCAGAGGCAAATCCACTCTATCCATAGTCAACTCTACTTTGTTCTTAGGTGAATTATATGTTACAGTCCATCTCTGGTCATCCTTCTTAGACGGATATGCCCTATCCATAGGCAGATCTATTTTTTTTGTCATCCTAGATAAGTGGATCCATGTTGTTCTTGGGCAGATATGTTCTCCATACAAAATCCAGAGAGTCAATCCCTCCTATCACAGTTATCCCATGTCTTCTTGAGTCCAAAATTGTAATCCAAACATTTTTCCTCCTCATATCTATCTCCAAACAATCACCTTCATCTCATCAACCACTATCAATCTTATCCAAAACATCATCCCTTTTGAGCTTGAGAAGTTAGCTAAACCCATCCTAACGACATCCAAATCATCCACAATCCAAAATCCAACCTTGAACACTTAATCAAGATCCTACTTCCTAAATCGATCATCCATCATTATTCTTTCTTGGGAACTTACCCTATCCCAAGTTAGTAATCCCTCTTTCAAGTTATTTCACCTTGAGCTAGAGGTATAGTTTGCATTGATATCTCCTCTTGCTTAAAAACATAACTTATTTCGAGTAGGAAATCCATCCAATCGAATTTTGACATAGGATCTTGACAACAGTTGAGAGGATACTACCAACCATCCATCCAATAATCACTTCATCATTTTAGTTGCATCCTTGAACTTAGGAGACAATCCCACCATATCTTCCCAATCATCCTAATCAAAGCTTGATCTAAATCCTGATCTAAGCTTTAGTACATCTACATTCGAAATCTTTTGATATCGAAACAAATATTAAGATCCCTTCTTTCACATTCTTCTAGTCCTTTTCATTCACATTTCAATCATCTCTTCTCATCTCTTTCATCCATGCCCATCCAATATAATATCATGAATCCTTATCCTCCCTCATCGTAGCCAAAAATAGTGATCAAAGGAGATTCCAATTACATTGAAGATGATGATGAAAGTCTTGTTGATCAAGATGAGTATGAAATAGATCCCTTTGATGCTATCATTTCTAAAAATATTTCCGCAAGAGTCACCCAAAATACAATCACTCATCCAAGCTATCCTATCATGCCTCCATCCACACCCACTATCAATCCTCATCCTACCTTTGACAAGGGAAATAAATTAGCTCCTCTATCCACATCTCCATCATATCCTCCATCCATATCTCCACCTTATCCTCCATCCACATATCCTTCTTATCCATCACTCACATACTCCTCTCATTCAATATCCATATCTCCATCTTCTCCCTTAGCCATACCTCAACCTCCATCTTCACACAAAAATACTATCACCTTTATCCCTAGTCCAAATCCACCATCCCATTATCCTCCAAACCATCTCCCAATCCATAATCTTAATCCTCATATTTATGATCCCAATTCACTATCTACTTCCCCTTATCTCAATCCCCCATCCATGCCCTATCTCACTCCACCACCCACATCCTCCTATCTCACTCCACCTTCCACTCCCTCATACCTTAATCCTCCCTCCAATTCATCATGCTTCCCTCCTCCATCTAATCCTAATTCACCAATCCATAATCCTAGTCATCCACCCATTCATAATCCTTTATCTATTTTCAACCATCCATCTAAGCTTAAAATACACAAGTATCTTATTCCAGATTGCATCCAAGGACTCATTAAAAAGAAGTCATAATGGATTCATACCACCCCACTTCACCATGTATTGTCACTATTGATGAGGCCATTCTCCATCCCACACCTAGCATTCCTCTTCCCAATCATAACACCATCTAAATTGTTGAAACTATAAAACCTATCAAAGCCACCCAAATCCAATCTCCTTATCATACTCCTATCATTAACCAAATCCACTCCCATGAACTTCATGAATCCTCTATCCTCCCATACACCCCATCTAAGGATTCCATCCAACACTCTTCCATCATCACACCACCCATATAAGTTAAAACATGCCAAGAGCGTGTTCCAAAGCATACCAATGCATCCCCTCATCCAAATATAGATCTTGTCATCTCACTTGTTTCATCTCATGATTCCTTAGCATCCCCTCATCGAAATCAAGATCCTACCATCCCACTAAATCCCTCTGATGATACCTTATCATCCCCTCATCCAAATCAAGATCCTACTATCCCACCTACTTTATCTCATGGTCCTTTATCACTTCCTATACAAACTATCCCAACACCACCTTCATATCCACTTGGTCCTCTTACATTCAGCCATGGTGGTACTCTTGCAGCAGAAGAACAAATTATATCCACGACCCATATTCCTACACCTAGTAATAGAATTGAAGCATGCTTCCAAAATAATAATCATCCTACTATAATTTGAATGCTTAAGACCATGAACTATCAAGGAAAAGTCTTAGGCCTTCATGAGAAAGGCATATTGGAGCCCATACATGTCAAAGAAAACTCACAGGCACAAGGACTTGCCTACATATCTCAAGGCTCAAAATCAAAAAATGTTTGCACAACCTTCATACATCCTAAGAAAGCATCTTAGAAAAGAACAACAAGCGCTTCCCATCATTCCTCCAAACCATTTGTTCACATCCCCCCTCCTCCATCATATCAACTCAAAACAACTATCCATATCCATCCATCCTCCAAATCCATTTTGGGTCCTTATATTCCACCATCCACTATCACACATCTTCCATCTCCTAAGTCCATTTTGAGCCCTTATATCCCAAAATCCTATCCTCCATCTCATATCCTTCCTCCCCTCATCATAAACATCCCACTCTCATAGTCCCCAAACAGGATAAAAAAGGCACACCTACATGTATTTCATCCAACATCCTCTATCTACATTTTATCTCCAAAATCCTACTTCTATCACTCCACACATCATCCATCTCCCCGCACCCATCCTATTGCTATTGGAAGCACTTTGAATACCAAAGTAAAAATACATAAATCCAAATATTCACATGAATCTAAAGATCGCCATGTCCCCTCAAAAACACATGATGAAGAAAATAAACATCCAACCCAAAAGTGTAATCCATACCAAAGGCTACAAAGGTCCACCAAAGAAAAAATCAAAACCATGTGGATCATAAATCAAAAAGATGCAACGCATTCAAAGAAAAAATCCATAATGACATCCAAAGTTACTAATCCAAAAGCTATGCATTCCTATCTTCCATTTCACGAATCCATTTTGGGTCCCTATGTCCTGAAGTTCACTATCCTAGCTCCTCCATCATCCAAACATTCTCCATCCATTAATCCTCCTATCATTCCACATCCACCACAATATGTGCCAATGTTGGTCCTAAAAACATCCTCCCATCACAATCCTCCTCTATCCATACACTTTCCAACATACCATCCATTATCCCATATATCTCCCCCATCAAATCCCTTTAATACATTCCCTTGCATAATCCATCTATCTTAATAAGGTTGTACCAACATCCAATACTCACTTCAAACATGGGTTCTTATTACCTCATATGGAACTTGATGTTTGAGTCTTTCATCTGCATCCTTATCACATATCTTCCAAATCCATTTATCCACATCCCTATCCTTATCCATCTCCATCCACACAATTTTCAAAAAATATAAAAAAACCTAAAAAATACAAAAAAAATCAAAAAAAGAAAAAAAAGAAAAAAATAGTACAAAGAAACACTTCATCCAATGGTGAATACCCCATTTCTTTGAGGCAATAAACATGCATCTTGGACACATAGCATGATTAAAACCTAACAAGATAGCATCATGTGTAAATCCCCCATCCCTTTTCTTTCACACTTGGGGGCAATTTCATGCTAAGCATTCCCTTCCTCCATTTTCTCCATCCAACCTATCCTACCCATCCTACCTATCATATCTCATTTATCTCAATCCCTCCATCATCATTATGATCTTGATATAGATAGGAGAAAATATAAATACACTTGCTTTGGACCCCTCTTGGCATACATTCCATTTATCCACACACTATCATATGCCTTCTCCACCCATCATGCTATCATCCATCTATCTTCATTATCCATGCACCCTATCCACATCCATCTCCCTTCTGTATCCACCCATCCTCCTATCTTCCATCCCTCCTGCTTCATCACACATGACATATCTACAATGGGGAATCTTCTTCCTTTGTGACATGGTCCTTCAACATATCATTTCATACCATCCATCCATCATAGCATCCCTTCCATCTCACTACCTTTGTCTCGCTATCATCTTTCCATTAATCCCTCCAAATCATTTGTTCCTTCATCCCATGGTCCTTCCATCTCCCCATCCTTATCTTCCTATCCCCCCATCTTATCGTCTTTCCATCTCCCCATCCCTATCTTTTTATTCTCCATCCAATAATCCCTTTCATCTACAAATCCTTGTCACCTAATTCCATCCATCCTATCATCTTTCCATCTCCCCATCCATATCTCTCTATCTATTCATTCATATCATATTTTATCCCATAATCCCTTGTCATTGGTATTTAGCCATAGGCTTCCCCCATGCAATCTCATGCCATATATCCCATTATCATCACTTCGATAGATATTTTTTTCATCTTGCTAATCTCCTATCACCCTTTTGTTGGAAGTTGTTGTCATTGATGTCAATACTGATGGTTGCATTGTTGTCATTGATGTCCAACTAATTCTTGGAGTTTTGTTGGTAGTTGAGGAGATTGTTGGCAACTATTGTCAACATTGATTCTAATAAAAGTGTTGAAGGAGTTCATGGTTGGATGTCATGCCTTGTCAAAGAAGAATTGAATAAGTTCATGGTCGGTGGTCATGCCTTATCAAAGAAGTGAAGAATTGAAGAAGTTCAATGTTCACTATCATGCCTTATCAAAGAAGTGAAGAATCGAAGAAGTTAATGGTTGGTTGTCATGCCTTATCAAAGAAGTGAAGAATCAGAGAAGTCCATGGTTGGATGTCATGTCTTATCAAAGAAGAGAGGAGTCAAATAAGTTCATGGTTGGATTTCATGCCTTACCAAAGTAGTATTATTGTTAATGTTCATATAATGCATTATTTCTATCAGTAGATTTGTTCTCATACTGATATATTCAGACGAGGATTAGAAACATTAAGATCGGGATTAGAAGCATGATTAATGTTGGAGAGATTTTGTTGAAGGTCTATAGTATGTCTCTTACTCTCTCTTGATGTTCTTGATAGTAAATGTGTTACTAAAAGAAAGATCTAGTATTTGCATGTTCCTCAATTGATTCTGGTTCAGGAAGATGCATTGAAGTCTGTACGGGAGATTACTTCGCATTCCTTCATTGTTGTAGTTCTACTCTTGTGGTTTGGTAAATTCAATGTCAATGCTTTGTGTACATTGTACTCCTATCTTTTCAAGTCACATGTGTTGCCGAGGAGAATTCTATGAATTGTAGAAGGTTGGCAGTGATGCTAGTTGTCCAGACTGGTCCATAAAATACTCCATTTCTCTATATTAATGTCCCTTCTCCTATAGCTTGGTGAATGTTCTCTCAACATCTGTGCAATGCCTCGGTTCCAATATCATATGTTTAAGTGGTTTGCAAGTTTTTCTACTAATGCTACATAATCCGGTCATGTATCCTGTGTTTCTTGAATAGAGTGTTATGTACATGTTTGATTTGTGGTGGCTATTGATGGCATTGACAATATGAAATAAGTGTATGGAAGTAATGTTGAATATTCAAGAAATATCCCTATGTGATCCGCATGTTGCTAATTGGTCGCTTTGGTGTTGTAATGTGTCTCAAGAGCTGGCTTTTTGGGTTATTTGTGGATATCTAGCCAACAAGGCTTGTTTGCTTGGGGGGTTGCACCAGTAATGGAAGATATTTCATGATAGATTTGGGTCTTGACCTATCCTTTTTATGATCACATCAAGAAAATTCAATTGAAAGAGTATTTGTGGGTCGACTGGTTATGTGCCTCAAATGTTTCATCCACACGTTTCTTTGATGTCGACTTAGGTTGATGTGCACCTACGTGTAAATCATTTCACATCATGGTGAAAGAAGTGTTAATATTGTTTTTGGTCCTCTCTATCCTCAAGATAGGACTGCATCATGCTTTGGTGGCCAACCAGTAAAATTTATTGTTTATTCTTTATCTTGACTGACCTAATTAAAGAATTGAAGTGTTGTGGTGGATATAAATGCAAGATCACTCTAAATGCAACAATATTGAAAAGTGTACAATTCTAAATAAGTGTGTGCGTGAATCATATTGAATATCTAGCAGATGTAGTGCTAAAGATTGTGAAAGAAAATTTCAATTGTGCTTGAACACCTCAGTCAACAGAGAGTTATGTTGACAATTATTGTAATTTTATTTATTTCTCATTGTATTTTGCTCTAAGAGAGTGAATCTCATCAATTCCCTATATGTTTCTCTTGGAGTTGGTTGGCACTTCAATGCTACAAGTCCTATTTGTATCTTGTCCTAGGTAGTGAGCCTTATATTGTGAGTTAACTCTCACTGCACTTTTTCCCTCATTAGGTTTTCCACGTAAATTTGGTGTCTCCTTGTGCATGTGTGTGTTCTCATTTTCCATATTTTTTCTATTGATCTGATTATTGTTATATCTTTCATTGGTTGAGTTTGTTGAAGGTGTTGAGGATTCTCATTGCTATAATTATTTCTCTAGTTAAATTTATATATTTATCTGCTAAAGGAGTTTGAGTTGTGCTAAAAGATTCAAGTTTTGGAAGGGGATTAAGTTCTTATGTAGACTGATTCACCCCCTATCAGTCCCTGGAAGTGTCCAATGATTAGTATCAGAGCTAAGTTCCTCTATAGAAGCTTAACCGCTTGAGGAAAAGATCCAGGATGGCATAGTATGGTTCATACAAGGGTCCTAGATTTGATTGGACTAATTACTCCTACTGGAAGATGAGAATGGAAGGACACTTGAAATCTCTTGGTTTCAGTGTGTGGGAATAATTCAAAAGTGGTTATACTACTCCTACCACTCCTATCACATATCTTGTTAAAATCATATTGTAGGAATGCAATACTAAAGCCAAGAATGCTATTCTACGTGGATTAGCTAATTCATAATTGTTGAAGGTGATGAATTGCAAGTCTACCAAAGATGCTTGGGAGGAGCTTAGCAGTATTTATGAAGCAGATTCCAAAGTGAAGCAAGACAAGATGCATATCTTCAAGAGAAGGTTTGAGAACTTGTGGATGGTAGATGATGAATACATGGAAAGCTATTTTCTCCAATTTAAAAATTTTTCATTGGAATTACTGGTCTTGGTGGAGAAGTAAAAGAAAGTGAAATTATTAAAAAGGTTTTGAGATATCTCCCTAAATCTTGTTTTCATAAAGTAACTTCTATTGAAGAATACAAAGATTTGGATCAGTATTCAGTTGAGGAAATGTTTAGTACTCTTACTGCCTTTGAAATGAGAGAGTTTGGTCAAGATGGTCCAAAGAAAGAAACTGCATTCAAAGTTAGAAAAAGATTGAAGATGAGGTTCTTGATCAGATTGAAGACCTTGATGATTTTGAAGCTAACTTTGTGAGAAGACTAAAAGGAACTGGAAAGTACAAAGGTAAGTTACCTTTTAAATGTTTCAATTGTGGAAGAATATGTCATTTTGTATCTAAGTGTCCACATAAAGAATCAGAAGATAGCAATAAAAGAGACAAGATCAAAAAGGGTCTCTTCTCTAAAGAAAGTAGTGGCTCCTCTGAAGATGAGGAGAATGATTCAAATGAAGAAACTCTCTTTATGGGTTTCAATACTTTTGATAGAAATTATGATGCTAACAAGTATAAGGAATCCAGCTCCTTGAGTGATGATGACATATTTTCCTCTAATTTGGGTCTGGAATCTATGGAACTTGAAGGTTGGGACTTCAATTTAGATGAGTGGCCAATTAACTTTGAAGGAAAACTCAGGTATGCATTGGAAGACCTAAATGAAACAAGAAGTCTAAATCACAAATATGAAATCTTGCTTGTAGAATCAAAAGAAGATTCTGAAAAACTAAGAATTCAAATAAAGGAAGGCAAAAGTTATGAAATCAAACTAAAAGAGGCAGAAGGTGTAATCTTTGATTTGAAAATAAAGGTTGAAGAAGGAAAGGGGACTAAATATTACTTGAATAACAAGCTCAAAGGAAAGACTGTAGAATTCTTAAAGCTTGAAGAAGAAAATGATACTCTAAGGAATGCCCTAAATAGAGAAAAGGAACAAATTGACCAAGGAGAGAAGTTTGGTCCTTACAGTTCAAAGCCAAATGAAAAGAATGAAACAAAGGAAGGAAGAGTTTTCCCTGAAGACTCTAAGAAGAATGCCTCTAGAGAAAAAAAGAATGTTCATAGTGGTAAGAAAGAAGGTAGATCCAATTCTGATCAAAATCAAAAAGGCTTCAGAAGTCCTCCATCAACAAAACAACATGCTCCTAATAGGTTCAATCAATCCTTTCAAATTTACTATTTTTCTTGCAATTTTTTTTGGCATAAGGTTGTTGATTGTAGAATTAGACAGAGAAAGAATAACAACATAAGAAGAAGACCTTTTGTACATCAAAGAAATAATATTGTTTTATTTCATGGATATTGCTATGCCTACAACAATTACAGCCACAAAGATGATAAGTGTAGATCCAAAGTAAAGAGGAACAATTATGTTCCAAAGCACAATGTTGTGTGCTACAAGTGTAATAATATGGGATATAAGGAAAACAATTGTAGAAATGGTTTTGTGAAATCGTCCATTGAGTATTAGAAAAAGGTTGAATCCCTTCATCAGCAAAAAAGGGGGAAATGAAAAAATATGAAATGAAGGTCATGCTCGAATAAGGATGATCCTACGCTTGTGAACTCTACACAAGATTCTAAGGAAAACTAAGATGAAGTATTATCTCAATGGGAGATATCTCTTGAAAAACCTTATTGTCCCCTTGAAATTAAAAAGGTGTTGAAGGCTTCAACATGAAGCAAGATTTGAATCAGATCAATCAATATGTACATTTTTTGTGCTTAATGGTGTTTAAAGGTTGGTTCACATGTTCTATTTGATGTTATTCCAATTTGGTTTACCACACAATTTCAGAAAATTAAGGTTTTCCAAGATATTCACATGTTATGGCAAAGTCAAAGTGTTTTGGTTAGTATCTATTTTCAGAAATGTTTTTTTCCTTGCAGTCCATAAGTCAAAATGATAGTAATGTGGATATATCATATTCAGGTTTTCAAAGCTTTATACCTTCTGATTTGGAAGATATCAGTGACAGTTTTTCTGTCTAAATAAGTAAAGAAATGTTGAAAGTTTGTTGTGCACTCCTCTAGAAGCAAATCTTTTTTCCATAAAGATCTATGCACATATCCAGTATGTGATATATTCAGTAAGTAATAGCATAATAGTAAGCAATAGCATAGACAAGGCAGTGAACTAGTTGAAAAAATGCCTCAAAGAAATATGGTCTCATGGTGATGGAATGCCATGACAATCCATACCAATTCCCTTGTCATGGAATTCCATCACCATGAGACCACATTTATTTGAGGAATTTTTTCTAAAGTTCATTGCCTTGTCTATGCTACCACATTTTTCATACATGACTACCAAAGCATTTTATCAAACAGTTCATTGCCTTGCTGCTATGGCTAAAATCCTAAAATAGGTGATTTCAAACAAGCTATGGATGCTTGGAAAAAATATATCAAAGTATAATACTAAGCAACAAGCTATGGTCTCATGTTTGTTTTTGGCAGGAAAATCAACGTGATTTTATTTGCATTTTTTTGCAAGTTTTAAATGCATTTTTTTGGCAATTTTGTTGTTTGAAATGGGGAAAAATCTTTGTGGTTGGTTTTGTGCATTTTTTAATTGTAGGATTCTCATATTTAGTGAAAAAGGTAGTGTGCATGGAGGAATGGAAAAAATGCATAGAGCCTTTGAATTATACCCATACTATGAAATGGCATTGAATCATTTAGCAAACCATTTTTTCTTCACAGGGCATCATTTCCTTGTGGAACGGTTGATTGAGACAACTCTTGTTTCAACTAACCACCCTCTCATGAAATCTCATTCATATTATAATCTTGCATGATCTTATCATAGTAAAGGTGATTATGACACCATTGGCTTCTATTACATGGCATGAGCCAAGGAAAGCCAAAGGCCACATGATTGTATGGATAGGTTCAATTGAAGCAGGGAGATCTTAAGAGTTCTCTCTCAAATTTTGAAAAGGTTTTGGAGGTCCACCTTGAGAATTGTGAGAGCTTAAAAGTTTTAGGCCATATATATGCTCAGCAAGGGAAGGTAGAGAATGCTTTGGAAATTTTAAGAAAGGCAACTCACATAGATCCACATGATGCCCATGCATTTATCAAGATGGGTGAGTTACTGATATCGACAAACCCCAGTGTAGCCTTAGATTCTCTTAAGACAACAAAGTCTATTTTGAAGAAGAGTAGAGAAGAATTACCTGTTGAATTATTAAAAAACATTGGGGTTCTCCATTTTGAGCGTGATGAAATAGAGTTGGATCAACAAACTTTTATGGAGGCATTAGGAAATGGAATTTGGTTTGAGTTCATAAATAAAAGCCCTAGTGTCAATTTTGCATTTTTTTTGTTCACTTTAAGGATATAAAATTCTTCCTTCGAGTAGAAGAAGGTGATGTTTCACTTGAGTTACCATGGGATAAAGTCACAACACTATTTAATCTTGCTAGGTTGTTTGAACAGCTACATGATACTGAAAAAGTAAATCTTTTACACAGGCTACAATTGTTCAAGTTTCCTGATTATGTGGATGCATATCTACATCTTGCAACCATGGTTTAGGCTCGGAATTAGATCCAACTAAGCCTAGAATTGATTGGGGATGTACTTAAGGTTGATAAAAACTCATCAAATTCTTTATGTATGCTTGGTAACATGGAACTAAAAATAGATGACTAGCTTAAAGAAAAAGAAACAATTAAAGTAGCATGCCAACTTGTCTTGGCTGATGAAGAGAAATGAAAATATGATGAAGAAAAAAGGATTTAGATGGAAAGGAGAAAAAAAGAGGAATAAATTTAGTGGGTGATGCAACAAGAGAATAAATTTGAACGTGTGAAGGAATTATAGAAGAGTAAGCGTAAGTACAAGAATGATGACGATGATGATAATGAGGTTGGTCAATCTGAGAAGAAACAAAAGAAGGAAAAGAAGAAAAATAAGAAGGATAAGGACCACAAGCCTTATGATTGTTATATGGAGGAACCTAATGTTTCCATGGAAGATGAGGCAAATTATATGAGTTATAAGGCACAAGATGATGAATAAAATGTGCAAGATCTTCGTGTAGTTGTTGGTCTAGAGGACCCTGATGATGCCAAGACAAATTCTCTAGTTTCAACAAAATCACGAAGGAGACATGCATACTTTGATTCTAAAGATGATGAACCAATGTTTCAGAAATAGATTCTAAGAGAAAATGATCCATATGATGATGATCTCTAGGCTTCCTGAGCTTTAACTAAACCTAGCTCCTATTTTCCAAAAGAAAAATCCCAAAGGCCCATGGGAAATGGATGATGAGCATTTGAGTTTCAACTTGGTTTCATTTCAAGAAGGGGACATTACATTGTACAAGATTTTTTTTAACACCAGAATAATTTAATCCACCTATTTGGGGCTATAAAATAAAAATAGATGAATTAATCTATTTTCAATTATAGGTTCTTTTAATCTAGAATCTGATAAAAAGATAAAGCATAATAAATTGAAAGACACATAAAACGTTCTAAAATAAAGACTAAAATAGGTTGCCCATAAAAAACAAGAAAGAGGGAAAATGAAAAGATAATATACAAATGATTCATTTGAGGTTTTTGATAAGATCTCATTTAACTATGTCAAATAGATTTGGAAGGGACAAAGAATATTTGATTGACTAAAATTTTGAGGTAGCTTATCCATCGTCATTGTATGCATCATCTTCTCTTGTAATCTATTTGTACAATGCACCAAGCCTAGAATTGATTGGGGATGCATTTAAGGTGGATAAAAACTCATCAAATTCTTTATGTATGCTTGGAAACATGCAACTAAAAATAGATGACTGGATTAAAGAAAAAGAAACAATTAAAGAAGCGGGCCAACTTGTCATGGCTGATGAAGCAAAATGAAAATCTAATGAAGAATGAATGATTCAAATGGAAAGGATAAAGCAAGAGGAGAAATTTAAACGTGTGAATAAATTATGGAAGAGTAAGCGTAAGGATAGGGATGATGACGATGATGAGGCTGGTTAGTCTAAGAAGAAACAAAAGAAGGAAAAGAAGAAAAAGAAGAAGGATAAGGACCACAAGGCTTATGATTCTTATATGGAGGAACTTGATGTTGCCATGGAAGATGAGGTAAATTATATAAGTGATAAGGCACAAGATGATACAGAAAATTCACAAGATCTTCTGGCAATTGCATGTCTAGAAGCTCTGATGATGGTGAGACAAATTCTCTAGTTTCAACAAAATCACAAAGAAGACATGCATACTCTGATTCTGAAGATGATAAACCATTGCAAAAATAGAATTTGAGAGAAGATGATCCATATGACAATGATTTCTAGGCTTTCTGAGCTTTAACCAAACCTAGCTCCTATTTTCCAAAAGAAAAATCCTCAAGGCCCATGGGAAATGAACGATGAGCATTTGAGTTTCAACCTGGTTTCATTTCAAAAAGGGGACATTACATTGTACACCATTTGTTTAACAACAAAATAATTTAATCCACCTATTTCGGACTGTAAAATAAAAATAGATGAATTAATCTATTTTCAATTATAGGTTATTTTAATCTAGAATTTGATAGAAAGACAAAGCATAATACATTGAAGGACACAAAAAAATGTTCTAAAATAAAGACTAAAATAGGTTTCCCATAAAAAGAAGAAAGAGGAAAAATGAAAAGATAACATATAGATGATTCATTTGAGGTTTTTGATAAGATTTCATTTAACTATGTCAAATGGATTTGGAAGGGACAAAGCATATTTGATCAAATAAAATTTTGAGGTAGCTTATCCATCATCATTGTATATATCATCTTCTCTTGTAATTTGTTTCTACAATGCACCAAGCCTAGAATTGATTGGGGATGCACTTAAGGTGGATTGATGAGGGGTACTCCCCTTATAATCTAAAACTCACAAAAAAAATAGATAATGACACAAAAAAAATTCAAGAAGGAAAGCAAATATTTTCTAATATCATTGAAATAAAAATGAAATTACAACATTATATTTTCCATCACATGGGCTTTCTGATTACATAAATCTGCAAATTTGCAAATTGGAGCCACCATCTACACTACTCTACCCCCTCCTGTACCCCCCTTTCACATCCTTATTTTGAAGGTGTAACTGCCCTAGAATCTTCTAGAAAGTGTAACTTCCTCAAGAAGATATTTTGAAATTTTATTAATTTTGGTAGTACAACTTCACGGGGTCATAACTTTTGATTTGACCATCAGATTTTTTATTATAATACCTTTTCGGAAAGCTCTCGAGAAATATTTGGCCAAAACGTGGGGCTCAAAGGCAGACCACTTTTGTTTTCTGCCATTTTTTAGGCCCATCTGGCGCCTCTAAGTGCCTCAAAATTGACTCCGACGATTTTACTAGGATTTTTGAAAATTGAAATTTTAATATCTCTCAAATGACAAATGGTATTGAAGTGATTTCTTCACCATTGGCTTCAATTTACCATTTTGGGGGTCTATGTAAGATTGCATGTCCAACCGTGCATAAATGCAAAGTTACTAAAATCGTAACCCTACCAAATTTAGCCCTTATTGAAAAGAAACAACATTTTTTTTGGGTGATCCAAGATTTTCTCTTACACCCTAGATGCTCCTACATCAGACACCCAGGGGAATTTGAAAAGTGGCCCTATCACTTCTCAGGAGTTAGAGGGAAACCAAGATGGTTAACCTCAAACTCAGATAACCATGATGAATCTTCAATAGGCCTTCCTCTCCATTTCACCAAGTACTCTGCATATTGCATGTTTCTTGTGCTTCTTCCTGCATGGCTATCCAAAATTTCTTCTATCTCCTCCTTTTCTGAATTAGGCGCTAGAATATTCACTGTGCCTCTATTATTTCTTCATCAATTCTGCCCTCATGATATTCTGTTAAATCTGAGATAATAAAAATAGGTGAAATATGAATTCCATCAAGCAACTAGATACCTTATATGCATTTCCTGAATCACGCTTCTTCAAGATCTTGCATGGTCCAAAAAATTTCATCTTCAACTTGTATGTACCAGCCGGAAACCTTTCCTTTTGCAAATGAACCATGAATTCATCTCCTACCTGGAACTCCTTATACCTCCTCTTTTGATCTGCCTTAGCCTTATACTGAGAGTTCATCTTATTGATATGCTTCTTCACCTCATCATTTAAATTATTTAGGTTCTCAACAAAATATTCAGCCTTAGCACTACTCTTCTCTCCTTTATACATCTTTCTCAGTTCAAAAGCATTCCTCGAACTACTCCCATATACAATCTGGAATGGTGATTTACCAGTGCTCCTATTGACAGAATTGTTATAAGAAAATTCCGCCTGTGGTAAAATCAAATCCCATCCCTTTGGTTCATCTCCTACCAAGCATCTTAGCATCCTACCCAAACTCCTATTGACCACCTTTGTTTGTCCATCCATCTATGGATGGTGTGCAGAACTGAACTTCAAATCTATCTTCAACTTCTTCCATAATTTTCTCTAGAAATAACCAAAAAAATGGGTATCTCTATCTGAAACTATACTCTTTGGTAGACCATGTAATCTGACCACCTCTCTGAAAAACAACTCTACAATATGAACAACATCATTGGTCTTATGACATGGAATGAAATGTTCCATCTTGGAAAATATATCCACCACCACAAATATGGAATCATGACCTCTCTATGTCCTTGGCAAGCCAAGAACAAAATCCATCCTAATATCCTCCCATGGCCTCTTAGGTACAACTAATGGCTAATACAATCCATTATTTTGACTTGTTCCTTTCACCATCTGACATACTCTACAAATTTGTACAAAATTCTTCACATCTTGTTGTAATTGTGGCCAGTAATAATTCTCACTGACAAGAGCAATGGTCTTATCTCGACCAAAATGCCCATCCAATCCTCCACTATGCTTCTCCTTGATTAGATTATCTCTCATAGAACTCCATGGAATGCAAAATTCACTTCCTCTAAACAACATCCAATCTTGGATTAATAAATCCAACCATCTTGTCCTATCCAATGTAACAGGTTCCAAACAAGCCTTCCAAGCTTCTGCAAAGTCTGGATCTTCAGGATACAAACTCTTTAGTTCATTGAACCCAACAACCTCTATATTCATCTCCATTAACAAATTTTTCCTTCTACTTAAGGCATTTGCAACTCTATTTGACCTTCTACTCCTGTGCTTCAAAACATAAGTATAACTCTGCAAAAACTCAGCCCATTTTAAGTGCCTTTGATTTAACTTTCCTTGACTATTGAGATACTGCAAAGCTTGGTGATCATTGTATAAAACAAATTATTTTGGCAACAAATAGTGTCTCCATTTCTTCAAAGCCCGAACTATAGCATAAAACTCTTGATCATAGACAAAATATTTCTTCTTAGCATCATTCAACTTCTCACTAAAATAGGCAACAGGCTTACCTTCTTGACTCAAATCAGCTCCTATGGAAGTGTCATTAGCATCACAATCTACCTGAAAGACCTTATTGAAGTTTGGAAGTGCCAAAACAGGTTGCTTTTTAACTTTCTTCTTCAACATATCAAAACTTTTGGCTGCTCCTATAGTCCACTTAAACTCTTTTCTATCCCCTATCATTGCTTCAGTTAGGGGTGCACAAATACTACTAAAATTCTTAATAAACTTTCTGTAAAAACTTGCTAGACCATGAAATGATCTTACCTCTATAACACTCCTTGGGGTAGGCCATTAAATTATAGCTCTCACCTTCTCTGGATCCATTTTAAGACCCTCTGTTGAGACAACAAATCCTAGATACACCAACTCTCTCTTCACAAAACTACATTTCTTCAAATTAATCAACAACTTCTCCTCCCTTAGCTTCTCAAAAACTCTTCGGATATGCATCAAGTGCTCCTCCAATGTCTTACTGAAAATCAAAATATCATCCAAATAAACAATAATAATTTTTCCTAAAAATTATTTCAATACCTCATTCATAAGTCGCATAAATGTGCTCGGTGCATTGGTTAGACCAAAAGGCATGACTAACCACTCATATAGGCCCTCCTTGATTTTAAAGGTTGTCTTCCATTCATCTCCTTCTCTAATCCTGATTTGGTGATATCCGCTCTTCAAATGTATCTTTGTGAAGTGCTCAGCTCCACTTAAATAGTCCATAATGTCATCCATTCTTGGCAAGGGAAATCTATACTTGATGGTGATCTTGTTGATGGCTTTAGAATATATACACATCTTCCATTCCCCATCCTTCATTGGTGCTAGTACTATAGGTACTGCACATGGACTCAAACACTCTCTGATCAATCCCTTCCGCAACAACTCTTGCACTTGTTTGTTCAACTCTTCACTCTCTTCTGGAGTCATACGATGAGATGCCTTATTCGAAAAACTGGCTCTAGGAATCAGGTCCATCTGATGACTAATCTTTCTTACTAGAGGCAAACCTTCATGTAAGTTATTAGAAATAATAGCTTGAAACTCATTCAGCAAATCTGAAATCTCTACTGGTACCTCATTAGTATCTTCTTTATCAACTCTAGGGATTAAAGCAAAACACATATGCTCATGCCTCATACCTTCTAGGAACTTTCTTCCATCAACCAAAAAAATCTTGCATTATTGCATACCTTTTCCTCTGCCTCTTTCAAGGGCTTCAATTTATGACGAACTCCATCCTTTGTCAAAGAGTAGGTGTTGGAATTTCCATCATGTACTGCTCATTGATCAAACTGCCATGGTTTTCCTAGCAACATATGACAAACATCCATAGGCATAATATCACACAATACCACATCATGGTAATTTCCAATCTTGAATTTTACCAGACATTGTTCATTTACCAAAGCTTTACGGTCCTTCTGCAACCAAGCAATCCAGTATGGATTCAGATGCCTTCTTCTCTCCATCTGCAACTTACTAAACATCTCTTCTGAAACAAGGTTATCGTTACTACCTCCATCAATAATAACATTGCAAAACTTTACCTTCACACTTACATCTAGTCTGAAACAAATTCTTCCTTTGAGTTAGCTATTTCTCCTCATTCAGCAAGGCTCTTCTAGTAACAAGAACCTCTCCACTTTCTGCATCCTCATAATGTGAAGACTCGGCATCTTCGTCTACATGTGCAACTCATGCATTACCCTCAGATCTTCTATTTGGCCTTCCTTGATGTTGAGGACACTCATATGCCCTATGCCATTCTTCTCCACGCTGGAAATAGGTTCCACGAAAGCCTCCTTTCCCTAATCCTCATCTAGATCTTCCTCTTCTTCTTTGGTCTCCATTATTCTGATCATGAGGATGATAGGTGTTATCTCCTTTCTAGTTCTGGCTACTACCGGATCCTTCCCCCTTCTTTTGATCTTCATTTTGACCTCCATATGACCATCCACTAGTCCTTCAACCACGACCTCCACCTCTTTTCTTACTTTCAAACCTTCTAGTCAACTTCTCTTCTACCTTCAAAGCAAATTGATATGCATCTTCAATGGTAGAAATTCTTACCAGACTCGGCTCCTCTTGAATGCTCGGCTTCAACCCATTTATGTAATGGGAAAATTTCTCCTTGTTGGCCTCAGAATGACCTATTCTGATCAAGACTTGGTAGAATTCTTGTGTATACTCCTTAACATATTTTCCCGCTTGTTTCAACCCTTGCATCTTTTTTAACAAATCCAACTCATAGTCCCCAGGAATGAACTATCTTTTTAATTTTTCCACCATCCGATCCCATCTTGTTATTTTCTCTTTTCCTCTTCTATTTCTTTCCAACTGGACTTCTTTCCACCATATGCTAGCATGGCCTTTCAATTTGGCCTTTGCAAATTTGACCCTATCTGGGTCTTCTATTTCCTCATACTCAAAATACTCTTCCATGTCAATGATCCAATCGATCAGCTCCTCTAGATTTAGATTTCCAAGAAAAATAGAAACTTCTATCTTCGGCCTCTTTCCAATCTTAGAAATGGCCCTAATCAGTTTGACTTCTCAAGGATCCATTACATCTTGTGCTTCCTCTTCGAATGGATCCTCATTTGTAGCCTCATCCTCACTTTCATCTCTTCTTCTGACATCATCTCCCCTACGCGGCTCCTCCTGCAGTGCTTGAACTTGTCTTTGGAGGGCTCTAAAACCCTCTTCTATTACCCCAATATTTCTTCCACCACGGTTTCTTCGTGGAGGCATATTTTCTTACAGACCCACAACCACAAGTCCTGGTGAAAATTGCCTCACGTTCGGCGATCTATTTGCACACTCCAGAAAAACCACTCTGATACCAGTTGATGAGGGGTAATCCCCTTATAATCTAAAACTCACAAAAACACTAGATAATGACACAAACAAAATGCAAGAAGGAAAGAAAATATTTTCTATTATCATTGAAATGAAAATGAAATTAAAACATTATATTTGCCATCACATGCGCTTTTTGATTACATAAATTTGCAAATATACAAATCGGAGCCACCATCTATGTTGCTCAGCCCCCTCATGTACCCCCCTTTCACATCCTTTAAATATTTGGAAGGTGTAACTTCCCTAGAATCTTCTAGAAAGTGTAACTTCCTCAAGAAGATATTTTGAAATTTTATTAATTTTGGTAGTACAACTTCACGAGGTCATAAATTTTTATCCGACTATTAGATTTTTTATTATAATACCTTTTTGGAAAGCTCTCGAGAAATATTCAAACAAAAAGTGGGGCCTAAAGGTTGACCACTTTCGTTTTCCACCATTTTTCAGGTCCATTTGGAGCCTCTTAAGTGCCTCAAAATTGACTTTGAAGATTTTACTAGGATTTTTTAAATTTGAAATTTTAATATCTCTCAAACGAAAAAATGGTATTGAAGAGATTTCTTCACCATTGGCTTCAATTTACCATTCTGGAGGTCTATGTAAGATTCCATGTCCAGTCGTGCATAAATGAAAACTTACTAAAATAGTAACCCTACCAAATTTAGACCTTATTGAAAAGAAACAATTTTTTTTTTGGGTGATGCAAGATTGCTCTTACACCCTGGATGCTCCTACATCATGGATAAAAATTCATCAAAATTTTTATGTATGCTTGGCAACATGGAACTGAAAATAGATGATTTTCCTAAAGAAAAATAAACAATTAAAGTAGCATGCCATCTTGTCTTGGCTAATGAAGAAAAATGAAAATTTGATGAAGAACGAATGATTCAGATGGAAAGGAGAAAGCAAGAGGAATAAATTCGGTAGGTGATGCAACAAGAGGAGCGATTTGAACGTGTGAAGGAATTATGGAAGAGTAAGCATAAGGATAGGGATGATGACAATGATGAGGTTGGTCAATTTGAGAAGAAAGAAAAGAAGAAAAAGAAGAAGGATAAGGACCACAAGGCTTATGATTCTTATATGGAGGAATATGATGTTTGCCATGGAAGATGAGGCAAATTATATGAGTGATAAGGCACAAGATGATGTAGAAAATTCCTAAGATCTTCTTGTAGCTACAGTTCTAGAAGACTCCAAGATGATGGCAAGAAACATTCTCTAGTTTCAACAAAATAAAGAAGGAGACATGCATACTCTGATTCTGAAGATGATGAACCATTACAAAAATAGAGTCTGAGAGAAAATGATCCATATTATGATGATGTCTAGGCTTCCTAAGCTTTAACCAAACCTAACTCCTATTTTCCAAAAAAGAAATCCCAAAGGCCCATGGGAAATGAATGATGAGCATTTGAGTTTCAACTTGGTTTCATTTCGAAAAGGGGACATTACATTGTACAATATTTTTTTTAACAGGAGAATAATTTATTCCACCTATTTGGGACTGTAAAATAAAAATAGATGAATTAATCTATTTTCAATTATAGGTTTTTTCAATCTAGAATCTGATAGAAAGATAAAGCATAATACATTGAAGGACACAAAAAATGTTCTAAAATAAAGACTAAAATAGGTTGCCCATAAATAACAAGAAGAGGAAAAATGAAAAATAACATACAAATGATTCATTTGAGGTTTTTGATAAGATCTCATTTAACTATGTCAAATGGATTTGGAAGGGACAAAGCATATTTGATTGACTAAAATTTTTATGTAGCTTATCCATCGTCATTGTATGCATCATCTTCTCTTGGAATTTGTTTCTACAATGAACCAAGCCTAGAATTGATTGGGGATGCACTTAAGGTGGATAACAACTCATCAAATGCTTTGTGTATGCTTGGCAAAAGAACTAAAAATAGATGACTAGCTTAAAGCAAAATAAATAATTAAAATAGCACTCCAAATTGCTTTGGTTGATGAAGCAAAACAAAAAGCTGATGAAGAATGAATGATTCGAATGGAAAGGAGAAAGCAAGAGGAATAACTTCGGCAGGTGATGAAACAAGAGGAGCGATTTGAACTTTTGAAGGAATTATGAAAAATTAAGTGTAAGTACAGGGATGATGATGATGATGAGGTTGGTTAGTCTGAGAAGAAACAAAAGAAGAAAAAGAAGAAGGATACGAACCATAACGCTTATGATTCTTATATGAAGGAACCTGATGTTGCCATGGAAGATGAGGTAAATTATATGAGTGAGAAGGCACAAGATGATGCAAAAAATACCCAAGATCTTCTTGCCGCTACAGGTCTAGAAGACTCTGATGATGGTGAGACAAATTCTCCAATTTCAACAAAATCACGAAGGAGACATGCATACTCTGATTCTGAAGATGATGAACCATTGCAGAAACATACTCTGAGAGAAGATGATCCATATGATGATGATGTCTAGGCTTCCTAAGCTTTAACCAAACCTAGCTCCTATAGTGTAGTAAATTACATTCCCTTGTAAGTGATAGTATAATTTCATGCTCATTTTGAGCCTATTTTAGTGGCCCTTACTTTCATGCATTTTTAACCCCTCCTAAATAGGCCCTAATTCCCTTTATTATGCATTTTGAGGCCAATTTTATCATTTTCCAACAAATTACAATCATTGAATAAATGCAAACAAATAATTTTTTCCCCTAATACACTTTGTCCTAGAAAATAGGGATAGGACCCATTTTCCCATGGGCGAATGGGTCCCCTATCTTGTCGAGGACCAATTTTTAATGTATTGTTGGTGGAATTTTAACATTTAAATTTCAAATTTCAAATGTCGTCTTTCAGGATCTAATATTCGATAAATTAGAGAAATGCCTATAAATACCTAGTCCTTTCACCATTTCAAAACTAGAACATAAGAGATAACATTCAAGCAAACAAACTTTGAAGTCTTGGAGCAACATTACTTGAAATTATAAGTCTTCAAGCCCATTTACAGATTTGATCAAGCTTTATCACATGATTGAAGGTTGATGTCTATGGAAGAGCATGATGGATTCTAGGTTTGGGAGATACATTTGGCCACTTCCCTCCACCTAATGACTTGTTTCCTAGGTGCTCTCATCTTCAAACTTCATTCTACTTGCAACCTAAAGCAAGGTATCATTGCATTTTAGAATTACTTAGGGTATTTTGACTTCTCCTTAATTGGATCTTATCATCCTCATATATGAATATCTCTCTAATGTACTTGATTAGGGTCTTTATATTTTTAACTCATAACAACCTTACACACACATAAGGTTAGGGATCACACACTGTTTTCTATTAGATCTTTGGATTTTTGTTGAGGTTTAATTACCAAAACAAGGGTTTGACTAGGCAAATCCCCATATAGCCACCCAAACAATTTCTTTTGCATATTTATTGTAGGTTAAAATCCAAAAATAGAGATTTGTAGTTACAGGAACAAAGAGTAGACAGAGGGCTACAAGATCACATTTTGAAGTTTTGACAAGGTTTACAAAGACCCATTTTCCCATGGATGACTGAGTCCCTTTGAACATGTTAGATCCATCTTTTGGTGATAAGTACACATCACTTTGCCTCTCCCAAATCCACCTACAAATTACTATTTTAGATTGTTCATCTTTGGGATATTGCATACATTTCATATTAGGTCATATAGTACAATTAGATTAATCATTCCAAATCATTTCCAAATCATTTTTTCAGACTCAGAAGGATCATATCCAAGTTTGATTGGCTCACCTTTGAGGTTGAAAGTCAATTTATGCACCTTGTTGATTTACATCCTAATGAAACCCTTGGAAAAGTGGAATTGATCCTAGGTTTTTTGTACATAGGACTTAGGGATCCCCTTTCCCTATGTTTCAAAAAGTATAGTAAATATTATATCTTTATATTTTATTTTTTTTAAAGTTGATGTTGTAGTTTTAGTTTTTATAAATATGTATTGGTTGTGTTTTAATTTTTATGTCCACAATCATCACATGAAATTTTGTTTCATATTATCATTCTAAAATTCATTAGACATTTTATAGTGAACAAGGCATAGAATGTCATTATGACCATGCACATAAAAACCAAAATATAATAAACACATATGTAAAAACACAAACTAAAAAAATAAAATTTAACCAACATAATTAAAATGTATCATTTAATTATTTAATATTTTTAATGAATAATTTTTTATTACTTACTATAAATTAAAAATAATAATACACTATTCACAAACAAAGGGGTGAGTGGTAGAAGGAACACTCTTAAACTCTAAGTGGACCAAGTATAAAACAGAAAGATAGAAAATGTCTAAATGAGGCCAAGCCCAAACATAATGAAACCATAAAGTTGCTAAGAGGAAAGAGCAACACCATCAAGAGTGGGATCACACTCATCTATTTTAACCCATATATTAGTGGCAATGGAACCACCATCAATTGATTCCTAACCAATGAGATCACATTCTTCCTCTTGGTCTTCATCTACAAGTTATTTAACAAGAATGAGAGAAATTTATAGGGCTAGGTACGAAAATTTGCTTGATTTTGGCTAGTCAAAGATAACATTCCCATGAGAACAAGTGGAAATTAGCTAAGAGGGCTAAGACCAATTGTGAATAGTGAGATCCCAAGTTCTTTTGGCCTAAGAGTCATGAGGGTAGGATTTGTTAGAGTAATAGGTTGTTTACTTGATTAATTTAATCATGTTGATTAATTAATAAAGTCACCTTTACTTTATTCCACTTAAGATAAACTTAGGAATCTTTATTTTTGCATATTAAATTAGTCATTTTGTCTCATTCATTGTGATCTTGACACTTGTCATATGCTAATTTAATCTTCATCCTAGGGTTCTCACATTAGGGTTTCGATCTCCTTTCTTAAGGATTGATCTTTTTGTAATTATTTAATTTCGGTTAATGCATTTTTTGCTTCACGACTTGCACAACACTATTGTTGTGTTTTTTTTTATCTCTTCTACGTGACAGTTTATTTGCTTGCAGGTGTTCACTGGATTCTATGAGGTTGTATTTCTCAACTTCAACATGGTATCAAAGCACAGATCTACTACTTCCTATTTGTTTTTTTCGTGAGATCTTTCCTTGAAGTAGTTTTTCAATGAATCTAGGGTCAAATCAAACCTCTCCATTGAATCTAGAGCTACCGGAATAGTCAAGATTGACCTTTGTTTTGTCAAATTTGGCTTTCGTTTGTTAGATCTATGAGGGTTTGAAGATTTGGTGTTTTTTTCAGAACCAGACAGTACCTACAATTTTAGGGCATTTTGTGCCCAAATGGACCTCACCATTGCGTCTAGAACCACCAAAAACCCTAAGATCGACTGTAAAATTGTCAAAATCTGAGCAATTGACCTCTGAGGCAAAAAAAATTGCTATGCAGACTCGTACAGTTGTCTGCACGCGGATCAAAAAATCTCAATTGGGTATTTTTCTAAATTTCTGAATTTTTATTTAATTTTTTCTAGAAATTTTAAGAAAAAAAAAACCACAAAAACTTTATTGAATTTTTTTTATTTTAAAAAAGGAGCATTTAAGGGGGTACCAGCAGGGCCTGTACCCCTGCAGGCCCCTAAGTACGTCGTCGGCATACTGCCAGCCGTTGTCGGCCTCAGAGCTGACTAGCAGTATGAAGGCCATCGGCCCTTCCATTTTTTTAATTAATTTTTTAAAAAATATATATATATATATTTATGTAAATTTTTTTTTTATTGTTTTTAAAAAAAAACAACATTTTTTTTTATTGTTTTTAAAAAAAATCAACATTTTTTTTTAAATAAGTCAAATTGTGCAAATTCGATGATGGCCAAATGGTCGTCAAATTTGGCCCAGTGTTATGCTGCGACAGTCGTTTGGATGTCAAATTTAATGCAGTGACTATGTTTTTTGCTAGCTTTAAGGGCAATTTTCTTCCGAAGGCCATAACTTTTGCCCACGATGTCGAAAATGGGCAAACAAGATATCGTCAAAAAACTGGTTTTGATCTCTTTGCAATGGTGTAGGTGGTTTCCAAATTTGATTTTTTATTTTTTCTAGAAATCTTTCTTCTTAGTTGTAGTCCTTTTTGGACCTTATGGGCTCACATTGCATGTATTTATCATTTGTAAACGCACTGAAATAAAGTGTCTTAGCTTTGTATGTGTTGTATTGGGATTATTGCACATCACTTTGTACCTTGTTGTATTTGCACTATGATATAAAGTGTCATGGGGTTGATGTTTTCCTTTTTTTTTGCCTTCATACCTTTCTCATGCGTGTGTGAATTTTGTTTTCACACCCTTTATATCTGCTTGTACTTTCATGTCTACACATTTAGATGTTCTTGGTTCTTTATTATGAACTACATTCAAGCATTCATTTTAGTGTACCTGTCATACCTCTCCCTTGTCGGCATTATGGGGGGGTTTTTACTGTTGGTGCTAATGCTTCATTGGTTTCGCATTGGAGTGAGCTATGTATACAGTATTGTTTTCCTATGTACTAGGTGGATGCAGCAATTGGTTACCCATGCATTTCAGTGAGATGGAGCACTTACTATATGGACACTCTTGCATTCCTATTTCTGGAGGTGACCTTCCATAATCACATGATCAGTTCTTCATACTTTTGGTACTTTTCCATCTGTATCTTCGAGTTCCAGATGTTTTTCCTTGGTTTGCCATCGGATTCAAGTACTTTCATTGAGGGCGCTCATTCAAATTCTTGTCTTCTTGATCCTGTTCATCATTTTTTTTAGAGAGGGATTTTCTTTCAGCATTTCAGCAGTCATTCTATGACAATGTTTGCAGCTTCTTCATGTTTCAGTGGTGTTTTCCATGTTCATCCTTTGTTCCTATCTTTTGGGACAATTTGGAGGCTTTTTCATCCTTCATTCTTGTTTGGAGGCTTCTTAGTCCTTCAATTGTATTTCTCTCTTTTGGAGAGGAGTTTTTCGCACGAGGTTTTCTCCTTTTCTCCTGTTGTGAGAGATCTTTTACATTTGTACATGGGTACCTCATCAGGCCTAGTTTGTCGAGACCCATCTTTGCTTTCATGCATCTGTCCTTAGTATTTTAGCTTCTCCCTAAGTTAATCTTAAGGGGGGGTGTTAGAGTAATAGGTTGTTTACTTGATTAATTTAATCATGTTGATTAATTAATTAAGTCGCCTTTACTTTATTTCACTTAAGCTAAACTTAGGAATCTTTATTTTTGCATTATTAAATTAGTCATGTTGTCTCGTTCATTTTGATCTTGACACTTGTCACATGACAAATTTAATCTTCATCCTAGGGTTCTCACGTTAGGGTTTCGATCTTCTTTCTTAAGGATTGGTCTATTTTTAATTATTCAATTCTAGTTAATGCATTTTTTGCTTCATGGCTTGCAGAGCACCATTGTGTTTCGTTATCTCTTCTACGTGATAGGTCATTTTCTTGTAGGTTTTCACTAGGTTCTATGAGGTTGTATTTCTCAACTTCAACAGGATCAACAATCTCTTTGGGTAGGTTAGCTATATCCACGTTTACACCCACATGGTAGGGAGTGACTCTAGGGTATGTGCACCAAGATGTGATACAAAAAATGGGTCTTAAGATGCCACTTTTTTTTAAATCAGAAAATTATGATATTCGACGAGAAAATGAAGATAGTTATTCTCAAAATTTGAATATGCAACAAGAACAAGAGTTTTAGTGCTCTGAGTCTACTTTTTAAACTAGTATTTTTTTTTTAAAATGGTGAAGATTAAGGGTTTCAAAAAAGGGAGGTACACAAATTGGTCCCTTTTTTTCAAAAAATATAACATAGCATCTGGTGTGCTCCCCCTAAAATGTTAACATTTTTTTGGAATTTCAAAAATCACTTCAATGAGAAATTAGCTAAACATCATGTAGTCTATGCCAGATTTTCAACTAATTTTTAAATGAATATTTGATTTTTTACTATTTTTTGAAGTGGACACATCCTAAAAAACATAAATTTGAGTGTGCTCCCCCCTAAAAAATTTTAAAACTATTCAAAAATTGATTTTATTTTTTTAATATGTGTAGAATGGAGTCTAGTTTCTAAAAAAATGTATTTTTTTTTTTAAATTGATGAACAAGTAAAAAACTATACCCAAAATACATGTTGGTTTATCACAAAAAACAGACACACAAACAAAAGAAATAAAGATGAAAACCTTAACATAATCAAAATGTGAAAAAAAATAATGGTTAGATAGCTAAAAAAGAGCTTAAGGTCATCACATGTGGTATTTTTATAAATTTACATTGAAACACGTGTAAACTTGATGGAAAGCACAACCAAAAATATGTGAATTTTTTTTACCTTTTCAACAAACATGTCTTTGTCATGAAATTGTTGTACAACCCTTTGGGTTGGTATTTCCCAATATAAATCATTTTGCAAGAACCAAATTTGGTGCTAACCAAATAAAATGCTTTTTTAGAATGCTAGATCCAAATGAGAGAGAGAGAGGGAGGGGTAGGTAGAGAGAGGGAGAGGAGAGACAAAAAGAGCAGGGAGGTAGAGAGAGAGAGAGAGAGAGAGAGGCGGGGGGGGAGGAGATGAGGAGATGTAGGGAATGATGAGGATCGAGGAGATGTGTAAGGATGAGAGATGGAGGAGAGGATGTAGGACACAGAGGTGAGAGAGAGGTAGAGGGGGAGAGGATGTTAGAGATAGAGGGAGAGGAAGGCAGTGATCACTGGGAAAAAGAGGCCCTTAAGTGGCACAAAATTAAGAAAACCAGAGTTAGCAACTTGGATAATAAAAATCTGAATTAAGTTAACTATATTATTCTCAAAAAACATAAGAATAGAATCCATTGCAACTGAAATGTATTCTAAACTACTACGTTTATTGTTTTTAAAAATAAATCTATTTGGTGAAAATTTTGAAATTTCAACGCAGTAGCACTTAAATTTCAGGGAAAACATAAGAAGTAGGTGTCTGTCTGACCACCCTAACTACAATAAAATGATAAAAAAAATTATAATATTTTACATATAAGTAGAGGACTCATGTCCCGATGTGATGCATATTTTTTTGTAATTTTTTTCCAAGTAAATAATTAATCATGATTTTTTTAGGACAACTTTTAAAAAATATAAAATACTTGTATGTCTGGCCACCTTAACTTGGTGAAAACTTCATGAAATTCAATTCTTTTGAATCCCATAGTATGTGGTACAGAATGATGCATGTTCTAATCTAAAAATGTGACACTTTGAAACTATAGATGTTTTTCAATCAGCCTAAAAATCAAGACTTTAGTCATAATTCAATAGAAAATGAATAATAACTATTTATTAAATTCAAAGTAAAGCATAATTTATATTGGTGGAAAGTTGAGAATCTCCTTTAAAAACCCTTTTCATTTCATCAATTTTGGGTAAAAAAATGTCATCAGCCACATGGGCCATCATATCACTTAAAAATCGCCACTTTTTGGCCCATCATGATCCTACACATACCTCCCAGGAGAGAGAGAGAGAGAGAGAGAGAGAGAGAGAGGATGAGGAGGAGGAGGGAGGATGGGAGAGAGGAGGGAGGGAGAGGTAAAGAGGGATAGATGAGATAGATAGAAGTAGATAGAGAGAGATGGAGAGAGTGGTGAGATAGAGAGAAGTAGAGATAGGAGAGAATGAAAAAGAGAGAGAGGGTGTAGGGGAGGAGGGATGAAGGGAGTGGTAGAGAGGGATAGGTGAGATAGAGAGAATCAAAGGGAGATAGAGAGAGTGTTAGAGAGTGATGGATGGAAAGATAGGT
>CM021108.1:626271671-626354319 GCA_007115665.2 Sequoiadendron giganteum
TAGAGAGAAGTAGAGAAGGAAGGAGAGATGGAGGGAGAGGTAGGGATGGAGAGAGAGAGAGATAAATAGAGAGAGAGAGAGGTAGAGAGGGAGGGGGAGATAAAGAGAAGTAGAGAGAGGGGTAGAGGTAGGGAGGGAGGGAGGGAGAGGTGAGAGAGTGGTGAGATAGAGAGAGAGAGAGGTAATATAGAGAGAAGTAGAGAGTTAAGGAGGGATGGAGGGAGATAGAAGTGAGAGAGAGAGATGTGGAGTGATGGAGGGAGAGGTAGGTAGAGAGAGGGTGATGGGAGATAAATATAAGTAGAGGGAATGAGAGAGAGGTGGGGAGAGGTAATTAGATAGGAGAGGGGAGACAAACTAGAGTAGAGAGAGAGAGTGATGGGAGTGATGGAGGGAGAGGTAGATAGAGAGAGGGTGAGGGGAGATAAATATAAGTAGATAAAATAAGAAAGAGGTAGGGAGAGGTAGGTAGAGAGGAGAGGGGAGACAAAGATAAGTAGAGATGGAAGAAGAGGGATAGAGAGAGATGGAGGGGTAGGTAGAGAGGAGAGGGGAGACAAAGATAAGTAGAGATGGAAGAAGAGGGATAGAGAGAGATGGAGGGGTAGGTAGAGAGAGGGAGAGGAGAGATAGAAAGAGGGGGGAGGGAGGGAGAGATAGAGATAGAGAGAGAGAGAGAGAGATAGAGAGAGAGAGAGAGGAGAAAAAAAATGACAAGAAAGTTTGGTTTTTTTGTTTTTATAACATCATTCACATTTGATGTTCACCAAATTTGATTTGGAATGACCAAGCCTTAGGCTTGGTCATCCAAACCATTTGGCGCTCACCAAATGCTTATTTCAAGAATAAAAAATAAAGTGGCATCTTTTTTGTATCACATATTTTTGCATATACCCCCTAGTGGGAAGTAAAATTTAATGGGACTCTAGCAATAGTCTACATGCCATTACCCCAATGATCTAAAAACACTAGTATATGATCAAATTTAAGAGTGAATTTATTTTATTGTACATAAATCTACATAAGAAAATTAGAAAAAATCATAGCTCAAGTTATTATATAACAAAAAGAGATCACTAATACATTTTATTGAAGGCATAAAATTTCTATATTTTCATATCCTAAAGATAATATTTATTAGAGTTTCCAATAAACTCAATAAAACCAAGATCAACTACAAAACCTATGATTAGCCTTCTACAAGGAGAAAATCAAAACATGAAAGATAATTTTGCATAAAAAAGATGCAAATAATATATTGAGAATAATTAATTACATGGGATAACTTTATTTTATAGGGCAAGATGAAAACCCCTAAAATTAAAACTTAATTAGGACCTAAGTAAACTTAATAAAGTGTAATTAAATATTTAATTACACCAAAAACCCCCCTTAAGTGCAACTTAGAGAGAATAAGAAACATGCAAATAATGCAAGGACAGATGCATGAAAGCATGAATGGGTCCTGACTATAAGGCCATGTTAGGTACCCATGTACATATGCAATACAAAAGAAATCTCTCAAAAGTGGAGTAAACAAGAAAACCTCATGGGAAAATCCCCTCTCCAAAAAGAGATGAGATGTCATCAAGTGATGAAATATGGAGGACTCCATGATACCCCCCAAGAACACTATCCATCACATAGATACATTAGAAATTCCCACCATAAGAGGGAAATATATGATGAAGGAATCTGGAAGCTATGTGTATCTCGATGTCGATGCCAAATTGTGACTAAAATGATCCATAAGAGCAAGTACCATGAAGCTTTTGGAACATTAGCCACAATTAATGGCCCTCAAATTGATATGTGACTCAATGAGAACCAAATGTAATTCAAGATCATTAACCATAGGCTCTCAATATAAGACGTGAATTGTTGTGAACCAAAAGTGTGTCAAGTCATGAGCAAGATGTGGTCAAGAGAAACTATAGAATCTAAATATAACTGATGTGATTTTTCATCAATATGAAGATGGGATCATAGTGCATTCCATGTGACTACATGTTAATCTAATTATTATGCATACAACCCCCTGATAGAACTTTATTGAAGTTAATTTATTAAAATACCCTGAAATTGTAAAAGGAGAACATGCAACACATGCTAAAATCAAAGAGAAAATGAAAACATAAAGAATACAAAAATGAAATATTACATGCATGGATTAACGTTAACATCTTCCTCCATGAAGAAAAATTGACCTCATATCTGTGTAGAGGACAAAATCATCTTTCCAACGTCGCTTGAATCACAAAAATCGGAGATACAAGTGGAAATTTATGCCCTCTAGAGTGAAAACAACTAGATCTAACTTTAGAGGCCTGTAGAATAAATTAGGAGCAAAAAATGGAAAAAATACCTACACCACTAGATCGAACTCAGAACTAGCTTTTTGGTGATATATTTTTTTTTGAAAAATGGTCGTTATATGCCCAAGAAAAACCTGATTTACTAAAACTGCTCCTTTAGGGAAAATGGGGCCTAGGACGGGGGAAAAAGACTGTTGATGTCAGTGGTTCATGACACTAAAATTGACAGCTGTCATAGAGAATATTCTTTGGACATTCCCTTCGACCAAAAAAAATCGTTGATCGCTTGAAAAATTTGATGTGTCAGAATATTCCTTTAGATGCTCGAAATATTCTATGAAGTCATTGCATAGCTGCCAGAAAAACTTGGACAGCTTGGATTTCTACAGAGATTGACAAAATCTTTGAAGATTCCCCTGTCTGTTTTTTATGTCGCTATTGTTTTTCTTAACCACTGGATTTTCTGATGTGGTCATCATTGATGATTTTAGGGTTGTTAAGCGGCTGCAAATGGTCATCGTCGTGCCTAAAGGGCCTTGCAACCTATTAGGGGTGTTGTACCCTACATGTCGCAGGGGTATGACCTCCCTTTACATTTTTTAATTTTTAATTTTTTTTACTTTTCTAGTAAAAATTAAATGAAAAAACTAGAATTTTTTTAGTGTTGTTTTTTAATTGTTTGAAAAAATTAAAACAAAAAATTTGAACCTATATTTTCACCTGTGCATGCTCATCGAGGAAAATGGTAGTTTGGGTTTGCATGCAAGGTCATACAATCATATAGATTCCTATGTGTTGACCTTTGGCTACTAAAAAAAATGATTTTTTTAAACTTCTCAAATTTTGACGAAACGACAAGCATTCCTTAAGTTTTTGGTTGTTCTAGATGCAACTGTGATGCCCGTTTCACCTTAGGATGAGCCAATTTTTCCCTCAAGACTGGATCTCTCCAAATATTCCCAAAAAACTTCTTGGTTGAATTTCTCTCGGATATGAGAAGGGGCAAGAAATGATAACTAGAGGGAATGAGAGAGAGGTAGGGAGAGGTAGGTAGAGAGGAGAGGGGAGACAAAGATAAGTAGAGAGGTAAGAAGAGGGAGAGAGAGAGAGAGATGGAAGGGTACGTAGAGAGAGGGAGAGGAGAGATAGAAAGACGGGAGAGGGAGGGAGGGAGAGATAGAGAGAGAGGAGGAGGGGGAGCAAAAAAATGACAAGAAAGTTTAGTTTTTTTTGCTTTTATAACATCATTCACATTTGAAACTCACCAAATTTGGTTTGGAATGACTCATCCAAACCATTTGACGCTGAACAAAATCTCATTTCAAGAATAAAAAATAAAGTGGCATCTTTTTTGTGTCACATCTTTTTGCATATACCCCCTAGTGGGAAGTAAAATTTAATGGAACTCTAGTAATAGTCTACATGCCATTACCCCAATGATCTAAAAACACTAGTAGATAATCAAATTCAAGAGTGACTTTATTTTTTCGTACCTAAATCTACATGAGAAAATTAGAAAAATCATAACTATTTATTATATAACAAAAAAATATCACTAATACATTTTATTGAAGGGATAAAATTTCTATATTTTCATATCCTAAAGATAATATTTATTAGAGTTTTCAATAAAATCAATAAAACCAAGATCACCTACAAAACTTGTGATTAGCCTTCTACAAGGAGAAAATCAAACATGCAAGAGAAATTTTCATAAAAAAGATGCAAATAATAAATTGAGAATAATGAATCACATGAGATAACTTTCTTTTATAGAGCACGATGAAAAACCCTAAAAGGAAAACCTAACTAGGACCTAAGTAAACTTAATGAAGTGTAATTAAATATTTAATTATGCCAAAAACCCCTCTTAAGTGCAACTTAGGGAGAATAAGAAACATGCAAATAATTCAAGGATGGATGCATGAAAGCATGAATGGTCACGACTACAAGGCCATGTTAGGTACCAATGTACATATGCAATACAAAAGAAATTTCTCAATAGTGGAGTAAGGGAGAAAACCTCATGGGAAAACTCCTCTTTGAAAAGAGATGAGATAGCATCAAGTGATGAAAGATGGAGGACTCCATGATACCCCCAAGTACACCATCCATCACATAGATACATTATAAATTCCCCCCATAAGAGGGAAATATATGATGAGATAATCTGGAAGCTATGTGTATCTCGATGTCGATGCCAAACTATGACTAAAATTGATCCATAGGAGAAAGTACCATGAAGGTTCTATAACATTAGCCATAATGAATGGCTCTCAAACTGAGATGTGACCCAATGAGAATTAGATGTGATTCAGGATCATTAATCATAGGCTCTCAATCTAAGACATGAACTATTGTGAACCAAAAATGTGTCAAGTCATGAGCAAGATGTGGCCAAGAGAAACTACATAATCCAAATACAACTCATGCAAGTTGTCATCAATATGAATATGGGATCATAGTGCATGCCATGTGACTACATGCTAATCTAATTATTATGCATACAATCCCCTTATAGAACTTTATTGAAGTTTATTTATTACAATGCCCTGAAATTATAAAAGGAGAACATGCAACACATGCTAAAATAAAAGAGAAAATGAAAACATAGCATGCAAAAAGGAAATATTGCATGCACATATTAATGTTCAGATCTTCCTCCATGAAGAAAAATTGACCTCAGATCTATGTTGAGGACATGATCAGCTTTCCAACGTTGCCTGAGTCACAAAAATTAGAGATACAAGTGAAAATTTATGCCCTCCATAGTGAAAATAGCTAGGTGTGACTTTAGAGGCTTGTAAAATAAATTAGGAACAAAAACTAGAAAAAATACATGCACCACTGGATCAATCTCAGAACTAGCTTTTTGATGATTTTTTTTTTGAAAAATGGACACTATATGTGCAAGATACACTTGATTTATCGAAACTGCTCCTTTAGGACAAATGGGGCCTAGGAGGGGGGCAAAAGACTATTGATGTCAGTGGTTCACAACACTAAAATTGATGGCCATCGCAAAGAATATTCCTGGGATATTTCCTTCGGCCAAAAAAAAATTCGTCGATCGCCTGAAAAAGCCGGTGTGTCAAAATATTCCTTTAGATGCTCGAAATATTGTATGAAGTCATTGCCATCAGAGAAACTTGGACTGCTCGAATTTCTGCAAATATTGACGAAATCTTTGAAGATTCCCATGTCAATTTTTTATGTCGTCGTTATTTTTCTTATCTATCAAATTTTATGAAGTGGTCGCTATTGATGATTTAGGGCCGCTAAGTAGTTGCAAATGGTCATCGTTGTGGATAAAGGGCCTTGCAGTCTGTTAGGGGTAGTGTACCCTACACACCTGCGAGGGTACAACCCCCCTTTAAATTTTTTAATTATTTTATTATTTTTACTTTTTTGGTAAAAATTAAATGGAAAAACCATATTTTTTTATTTTTTTATTGTTTGAAAAAAATAAAATAAAATTTGAACTTGGATTTTGACCTATGCATGCTCATTGAGGAAGATGGCAATTTGGGGTTCTGTGCAAGGTTGTACGATTGTGTGGATTCCTATGTGTTGACCTCGAGCTACCAAAATAATGTCTTGTTTTCTTCTCAAATATTGATGAAACAACAAGTATTCCTTAAGTTTTTGATTGTTCTAGATGTAAGAGTGATGCTCATTTCGCCCTAGGATGAGTTTAATTTTTCCCTCAAGACCAGATCTCTCCAAAGATGCCCTAAAAACCTCTTTGTCGAATTTCCCCCAAATCCGAGAAGGGGCTTGCAGATCAAGGCTCTAATATCATATTAGAGTTTTTAATAAACTCAATAAAACCAAGATCACCTACAAAACCTATGATTAGCCTTCTACAAGGAGAAAATCAAACATGCAAGAGAAATTTGCATAAAAAAGGTGAAATAATATATTGAGAATAATGAATTACATGAGATAACTTTCTTTTATAGAGCAAGATGAAAAACCCTAAAAGGAAAACCTAATTAGGACCTAAGTAAACTTAATAAAGTGTAATTAAATATTTAATTACACCAACAATATTCAGCCTAAAAACTGTGTCAAATTTAGGTAAATCTAAAAAGGAAGGCAAGGTCAATCTCCTAACCATATATATGTCATTAAAAAGGATTTGGCCTAAAAGGCTTGAAAAAATATGGATCCAAATCAAGGTACCTTTTTGAATTTGGTGCAAAATGAGAAAAGGTGCTTGGGAGTCTTAATTTTCCCACAAAATGGAAAATGAGGATTACTAACTCCCAAATGAGATATAGATGTAAACCAAGTACAAAACCTTGATAAATAATGTACCCAAAAAAATGATCCAACTTGGGCTCAAGAATACCAACCAAACAATCTAAAATTTGAATTGTCAAATGCCCATAAAGGACTAGAGATGCCAATGATGATTTAGCTAAGCCAGGATAGGGAGATGAGGTATACACCATAAATATTCCTTTCAAGGTCTATAATTATGAAATAGTATATCAAGATAACATTTACAACCTTTTCACCAAGGATTAAATGTCTTAAACCCAATTTTTTGAACCATGTGGGGAGGAATGACTTCAATCACTATCATCTAGATCTCAGAATCCTAGTTGGAAATCCATAATTTCAACTCATCCTTACAATAGGATAATAAATTATCGGTATCCCTTGAAATCTCTAGTGATGTTTTGACTTCTTAGTTATAAAAATTCAAAACTCAAATCCAAGAGGCTTTAGCTAGAGGTTGGTCTTGACATAATAGAACTAGAAACCACTAAATATCTACTATTGATTAAGATAAAATCTATTGTAGAATTAATTTCCAACCCATAGAAGCTAGGGATTGATTGGTTCTCAAGCCTTCTAGATGCTCTTGATAACAAACATATCTTGGATTTGAATGAGCTTTTTTGTAGTGATGAGAATGTAAAATCCAAGAACTTTCTAAGTTGGACACCTAGACAACACTCTAGAAGAAATGCAATGGTGTATGATAATTTTCCAAGAATCCTCAACTTCTAGAGCCCTAATGTTCCATTTAACATAAAGAGTAATGCCTTGACAATGGATTGAGAATAAGAAAAATCCCCCAACATCATGAGGGAGATAAAATAATTCCCAAGCCAAAACAGTGAAAGAATTTGTTCTCATCAGAAGAGGCATAAGAAATATCCTATGGAGCATCTCAATATCCAAATAAGAATCTTTAGAAGGAACCCAACAAGAAAAATAGGAACATGAGAAGTAGTTATAATTTTAAAGTACACTTGGAACTTGCTATCCAAAGAGAGGTTTAGTGATCCAATAACCCAACTTCTCAATTTTTGGAAATAAATTCTTGTCATAAATAGTAGGAGAGGTCTAAGAAGAAAAGGGAATTCCAAGAAATATCAAAACTTCCCTGAGATCAATCCATTTCTAACCAATTAGGGTAAGGAAGAAAATATTGCTTGTAACATTGTGTCTTTTTCCATTGAATATTGGATTTAAAAGCCTAATAGAATATATCAAGGCAATGAAGGGCTCATTTGACATTATATTCTTTTCAAAATAAAAAATTACTAAATAATTAATAACAAAATTCTTAAAACCAAAATTAAAAGTTACATACAAAGTAAAATAAGAATATTACAAAGAAATAACTCTTCAAACAAAAATAAAGTAAACAATATAGAAAAAATAAAAATAATGTATATATGTACATAATAAATAATATTTTTTTTTGTAAACAAAACCTCCAAATTAATATCTCTAAACATTTTTAGATATATATGTTTAAGATTGTTGGTATGTGGCGACTGATCATGCTATATTGTACACTCTTCATGTATCCTCGCGAGGGTCTGGGGTTGGGTCGGGCCCTGGGTGTGGTTTTGGAGGTGGTAGCCCCTGAAAAGTGGGGGTTTGGGGGTGGCAACCCTTGAATAAAAATTCCCTCCTACTTTTTCAATTCATCGCCGAAAAAGGAAAAATTGGCTTTGCAGAACCCTAATTTCTGGAAGCTTCTAAAAAGCTTGTTATAAGCGGTTCGGATGGGAGTTGTAGTGGGGAATTGTTCGTGATATTGCAATATGTTTTTCACTAGATAATAAAATCATTGGATGGTTGCAGTTTGGTGGATGTAGCCCATATTGGGTGAACCACATTAAATTCTCCATGTTATAATTTTTTGTGTGTGTTTTATTTCTCGGTTTATTGATAAAATCTGCATTTAACTTTTAGATATTTGCCTTCTAACCCTAACAAGTGGTATCAGAGTGAGGTTTTTTTCAGTTATCATCTACAAGAAGGTCTCACGGTTGAGTGGGAGAAATGGCAGACGAGGATAAGTTGAAGGTTGAAAAGTTCAATGGGTAGAACTATCAATTATGGAAGATGCAGATGGAGGACTACCTCTATCAGAAGGATTTATGGTGGTCATTGGAAGGGAAAGCAAAGAAACCCTCAACAATGTCTGATGAGGATTTGGATATTTTTTATAGAAAGGCACTTGGTAGTATTTTTTTATGCCTAGCACAATCGGTGGCATTCAATATTACAAAAGCAAAGACAACTCAAGAGTTGATGGAAACCCTAGAAAAGTTATATGAAAAGCCTTCCGCTTCGAATAAGGTATTTCTTATGAAGCGTTTATTTAATATGAAAATGGTAGAAGGTGGGTCAATTGATGATCATTTAAATGAGTTTCATACGGTTACCATTCAATTAACTTCGGTAAATGTAAACTTTGATTGAGAAGTTAGGGCTCTTTTGGTTCAGTGTTCTTTGTCTAAAAGTTGGAATAGCTTGGTAATGGTTGTTAGCAATTATGTTTTTGGTTCAAATACATTGAAATTTGATGATTTTGTTGGTGTTATTTTGAGTGAGATAATTTATAGGAAAAGCTCAGGTGGAACATCTACATCAGGCAGTGTTTTGAATGCAGAAAGTAGGGGCAGAACAAAGGAGAGAAATAACAATTATGGAATTCATGGGAAGTCACAAGGAAAATCAAAGGACAAAATCTCCCAATCTAGAGACAAGAGGGATTGTTGGTACTGTGGTAAGTTGGGTCATTTAAAGAAAGATTGTTGGTCTCAAAAAAAAATGAGACAAAAAGGAAATAAAGAGGCAAATGTGGTAAGTAATGATGAAGATGCTTTGATTCTTTTGTTGGTTTTTATTGTCCTTGATGTCTCTGTTGGCATGCTTGGTGTTTGGGTTGCTTCATATCTAGGTTGCTTCATATCTATTGGTCTCTACTCAATGTGTAGGTGCAGGTATTTGTTTTGTTTCAGTTGGCACTTTCAGGGTTATACACGTATACATGATGGAGGCATTGTTTTGTCTTTGTGGCTTCTTTACACGTCGACACAAGGTAATTTGTTCAAAGGTGACAAGTGTTGTTTTTTATGACTTTGTTGCTTTCTTTGAAAATTCAGCAACCTACTTAAGTATTCAATGGTTTAACTTGGTATATACCGAACTTCACTTCATGATTTAATTTTTTCTCATGCGGATTTCAATCATTATGTTTTTTGACTAAGGGGATCATTGGTAAAGGAAATAGGGCAACATTATGCTTTGTGATTATCATTTGTTTGACAAGCAGCTAAACCCTAGCCCTAGCCGTGCCGCTGTAAGGAAATTGTATTCAGTTGCTATGTTTTGTTCCTCTGGCTTCAGGTATTCGATGGGAGTTTTTTTAGTTTTTTCTTTGATGGACTCTTCAAAAATGGAAAGGTGGATGAGTTATATTGTTGAAAAGTCGTTACATTTTCAGGTGCTTGTTGTCTGGCCGTCATGATAGGTATTTCGTTTTTAAGTTTTGCAAGTTGGTTTATTCTTCCCTATTGTTTGTTTTGAGCAGTTGCAAAATGTTTCATCTCAGTTTGGTTTAACCCGAGTTTAAAATATCTAGGGTTCTTTGAGTTTTTGATATCGTTTTCTCTCTATTTGGTGTGGTATTCTGTTAAAGATAAAATAGGAAAAAACATTGCTTATCTAATATGGGTGTTCGAATTATTTTGAAGAGTTTCATTTTTTTCTGATACAAAACCTAGTTAATTGATACGGGTTCTTGAATAATATAACTATTTTTTATCTCTAAAAAATGGCTATAAGCCATTTATAAAGAGAGTTGTAAAAAGAGAAAAAGATATACTCTTGAAAAAGAAGAGAGATATTTTGTTGAAAGAGAGAAAAGTGAAGATGCACATTTACCGACTCTGGTTTCTAAAACAGGGATGCAGTTTGTTTTAAAATTTGTGCAAAATGAGTTGAGTTCATACACTGTATTTAAAATCATTGCATTATTTATTTTGTACAGTGGAGATTTTAAGATTGCACACATAGTGCAATTATAAGGTCCTTACTTTGCAAAGTCTACATGTAAGAGATATTGAAAAAAGGTTTTGATACCCCTATTGAAGTTGGTGCTTCAGATTGTATCAAGGAATGAGTTGGTGCTCAGAACATTGTTGTAATCCATTTTTGAGATTAAGCCTGCAAGGCATTTTGGACTGGTTTTTCTACCCCTGGAGGGTTTTCCACTCGGCATCTTTGTGTGTCTCTGTTATGTCATTTGCACAATCCGTTCTTCTGTCTTTTATGCTGAAAATTTTCTAGGTACTCAAAACGCTCTGATATGTATCTTTGTTTAGTTCAATGTCTTCCAGTATTATTTGTTCAATTATTCTTCATGCTGGAAATATAAATTTATTTACTCTTGAAAATGAAAGCATTTGTTTTGCATGCTTGTTCACTCTATCTTATATGAATAATAATGTTATGCTATAATCTGATGATGTTATCCATTTAAGTTCTTTTCTATTTTTGTTTGTAAAGGTCTGAATGTGTCCAGACAGCATTGTGTGTCATAGTATTCTTCATAAGATGAGTTTTTGGATTGTCTTGTAAGAAATTTTGACAACCCTGATTCAACACCCCCCCCTCTCAGTGTTGTTCCACTTCCAACATCTTTCCCTTGACAATGTTGATGACTCTTAGGTGTTAGATTCAGGGGCTTCATTTCATGCTACACCCCATAGAAATTATTTTCTTGATTATGTCCAAGGGGATTTTGGGTTGGTTTATTTGGGAGATAATGAACCCTGTCAGATTGTTGGAAAGGGAATAATCAAGATTAAGTTGTAGAATGAGAATCATTGGCTACTACATGAGGTAAGGCACATTCCAAAGTTAAGAAGAAATATAATTTCAGCAAGGCAACTAGATGATGAAGGTTGTGTTGTTACATTTAGTGATAAAAATTGGAAGGTTACAAAAGGTGTCTTAGTGGTAGAAAAAGGTGTGAAAGTAGGCACCTTATATCTTTGTATAGGTCATACTGTTCCTTCTACTTTAGCTATTCCAAATAAAAATCAATGTTCAGGAATAGTTACGGTAGTTCAGCAGGCAGAAAATCAGATAGTTGTTGTGGATTTTGAATCAGCACTATGGCATAATAGACTTGGGCATATGAGTGCAAAAGGTATGAAAGTACTTCATTCAAAGAATGTTTTACTAGGTCTAAAATGTGTTAATATGGATTTTTGTGAAAGTTGTGTGTATGGAAAACAAAAGAGAGTTAGTTTTCTCAAAGATGGGAAACAAAAGAAAGATGAGAAATTAGAGCTTGTGCATACGGATTTATAGGGACCAGTTCAGGTATTATCTCTTGGGGGCTTTCAATACTATGTTACATTCATTGATGATGCAACTAGGAAGGTGTGGATTTATTTCCTTAGGCATAAATCTGATGTATTTGAAACTTTTAAAAAATGGAGAAACTTGGTTGAGAATGAGAAGGGTAAAAAGTTAAAATGTCTCAGATTTGATAATGGTG
Source organism: Sequoiadendron giganteum (assembly GCA_007115665.2). Taxonomy (NCBI): domain Eukaryota; kingdom Viridiplantae; phylum Streptophyta; class Pinopsida; order Cupressales; family Cupressaceae; genus Sequoiadendron; species Sequoiadendron giganteum. Next base: position 626,283,813 of record CM021108.1, read on the forward strand.
GTGAGTATTGCAACAAAGAGTTTGAAGATTATTGTTCCTCTAATGGTATTCGTTGGCAGAAAACGGTTCCAAGGACTCCACAAGAAAATGGAGTGGTTGAGTGCATGAATAGAACAATAATGGAGTGTACACGGACAATGAGATTGCATGTTGGGTTGCCTTTAAACATGTGGGCAGAGGCTGTAAACACTATTTTTTATTTAATTAATAGAGGTCCCTCTAATCCTTTGGGTTGTGGTATTCCAGAGGAAGCATGGACAGGTAAAAAGGTGAGTTATTCTTTTCTCAAAACTTTCGGTTGTAAAGCATTTGCACATGTAGATTCTGAAAATAGAACCAAGATTGATGCAAAATCAAAGAAATGTATATTTGTTGGATATGGCATTGATGAATTTGGTTATAGGCTTTGGGATTTTGAAAATAAGAAAATTGTGAGAAGCAGCCCAGATGTCATATTCAATGAGAAATTGTTGTGCAAAGATCAATTGCAGCAGCATGAGAATAAAGAAAATGATTATGCAGTGTTGGATGATACTCCAAACAATGATGTTCCAATGGTTCCTCATGCTCCACAACAACAGCAACAACAAATACCACAAACTCCAGTGAATGTTAGACGATCTTCAAGGATAAGTAGACCTCCGAAAATATTTTCTCCCTCTTTGTATTCTATTTTATTAACTAATGCTTGTGAACCAGAATGTTATCATGAAGCTATGCAGGTGGATACCAAAGTTCAGTGGGAGCATGGAATGGAAGAAGAAATGGACTCCTTGCTAAAAAATCAAATTTGGGAATTATGCAAGTTGCTTGCAGGTAAAAAGGTTTTACCAAACAAATGGGTTTACAGGCTGAAAGAGGAGGATGGAGGTAAGAAAATATTTAAAGTCAGATTAGTTGTAAAGGGATTTGCAAAGAAAAAGGGTATTGATTTTGATGAAATCTTTTCTCCAATTGTTAAAATGACTTCTATTCGTATTGTTTTAAGTATTGTGGTTGTTGAAGATTTGCATTTAGAAAAACTTGATATTAAAACTTCCTTTCACCATGGTGATTTAAAAGAGGAAATATATATGGAACAACCACAAGGATTTGAGGTCAAAGGTAAGGAGAAACTAGTGTGTAAATTGAAGAAAAGTTTTTATGGCTTGAAGCAAGCACCTCGGAAATGGTATATTAAATTTGATAGTTTTATGGCTGAGCAAGGCTACAATAGGTGTAATTCAGACCATTGTGTTTATTTTAAGAGGTTAGGTGAAGATAGCTACATTATTTTATGTTTATATGTTGATGATATGCTTGTAGCAGGGTCTAACATGGATCACATAAAGGAGTTAAAACAGTAGTTAGAAAACTCATTTGCTATTAAGGATTTGGGGGTAGCAAAACAAATCCTTGGTATGAAGATTACAAGAGATAGGAAAAATAGGAAATTGTTTTTATCTCAAGTTGATTATGTTAAAAAGGTGTTGCAGAGATTTCATATGGAGAATGCAAAAGTTGTCAGCACACCTTTGCCCAGTCATGTCAAATTGACTAAGGATATGTGTCCAAAGACACAAGACAAGGAAGAAAAAATGTCCAAGGTACCATATGCTTTAGCTATAGGCAGTTTAATGTATGTCATGGTATGCACAAGACTAGATATTGTACATATCATAGGAGTTGTTAGTAGGTATATGATTCATCCTAGAGTTGAGCATTGGAATGCAATAAAATGGATTCTTAGGTACTTGAGAGGTACATCCAATAAATGTTTATGTTTTGGGGGCTCTAATACTGATTTAAAAGGCTATGCTGACTCAGATTTGGCAGGGGATATAGATACCAAGTGAAGTACCATAGGTTATGTATTTACAGTTGGTGAGACAACAGTGAGTTAGATTTCTCAGTTGCAAAAGGTGGTTGCTTTATCCACCACGAAGGCAGAGTATGTTGTTGCAACAAAGGCGGAAAAGGAGATGATATGGCTGCAACTTTTCATGGAAGAGTTGGGAAAACAATAGGCTGAAAATTACTTGTTTACAGATAGCCAGAGTGTTATACATCTTGCAAAGAATTATTCCTTGCACTCTAAAACCAATCACATATAGTTGAGATATCATTTCATTCGGTTAGTGTTGGAGGATGGACAGGTAAAGCTGGAAAAGATACATACAGATGCAAATCCAGCGGATATGTTTATGAAGGCAGTGACAAAGGAGAAGTTGATCTCCTCTTCAACTCCAATTGGCCTTCATGGTTGAATTCAACTATAACAGAGCAGCAGGTTCCAAGGTGCTTATTTCCAGTGGGAGCTGTAAGTGTAGCGGTATCGTTCAGGTTCAATCTCCAAGTGGGAGATTGTTTGGTCTAGAGCCTGATCAGTCTCTAAGTGGGAAATTGTTGGTATGTGGCAACTGATCATGCTATACTGTACACTCTTCATGTATCCTTGCGGGTTCTGGGGCCGGGCCGAGCCTCAGGCGGGGGTTCGGGGGCGGCAGCCCCAGAAAAGCGGTAGTTTGGGGGTGGCAAGCCTCAATAATTTTTTTTCCTCCTACTTTTTCGCATCATCACCGGAAAAGGAAAAATTGACTTTGTAGAACCCTAATTTCTGGAAGCTTTTAAAAATCTTGTTATAAGTGGTTGGGATGAGAGTTGTAGTAGGGAATTATTTGCGATATTGTAATATGTTTTTCACTGGATAATAAAATCATTGGATGGTTGCAGTTTGGTGGATGTAGTTCATATTGGGTGAACCACGTTAAATTCTCTGTGTTATAATTTTTTGTGTGTGTTTTATTTCTCGATTTATTGATAAAATGTGCATTTCACTTTTAGATATTTGCCTTCTAACCCTAACAAAGATATCCATAGTGATTGATATGTAAATAATTCTCTTTTAAATGTCTATATAATATGAAAGATATATGTTAAAGGTCTTAATTAAAAAATAAAAATAAAAGTATAACTAATGTACTTATTATCAATATTTGTTGAGATAAATAATCTTACATTGTTAAAAAAATATGCATCAATACAAATTTATTTTATATTAAATATTTTTTTTACATATTGTTGCCTAAGTTTTGAGTTTGGGCATGAGTATTGAATTTTTTTGTGTTCTTTCCTTTGTCAGTCTTTGGTCAGTTTTCATAACCTTGTCAGTCTACGACCATCTACTCACAACCTACCCTTTTGCTTACTTGATTGTTTAGTCTCAAACTCTTTTTCCTTTTGACATCAGTCTTTCAATTAGTAGTCAGTATATTTTCATATATCGTGTAAGTTTTATAACTTACTTGTCTTGTGAAGAATCCTTTCTTCAAGAAGCTTTTCCTTAAAGAAAAGTAGGATTTCCATAGTTGTGAGAAATCTTGTCGAAACCAATGCCTATTTTCTAACTAATTCTAGTTTTAGTGAAGTTTTGTAAATACCATCTAAAGTGCACCCTAATGAAGAGAAAACATACAAATAAAGGAAAAGATATTCGAGGCAGGTTTGGTTGAAGTTTTCTAACTTCATTGTCTCCCAACGTAGGTCTTGAAATTAATTCAAATATCTGACCCTTTCAAGTACATTAAGGACATCTGATATTGGTGCCAAGTGACCTATATGTCAGGCATTAAATGTTGCTAGTATTGAAGTGAGTAAAATAAATGCTCGATCATGTGCGATTAAGGTGTCATTTGAGACATAATTATTCTTTTTGGGAAATGCAACTCTAGAAGTAAGGAAGAATAGATACATAGTCAACGTTCGAAGAAGTTTAACCTAGAATTGGTGGTATATCACTAGATAAGTAAAAATCCTGAATCTTTCCTAGTAATTCAAGATTAATTTTCCTATAAAGGTAGAATTGTTGAATTCTCTTTGGATTAAGGCAAACATTTGAGAGAAAACGAGGTATAAATATCTGGGATACGAACATCTATCTAGTTTGGATAGTTCTCTACCAAAAATTAGGGATACAAGGTTAGGTCACGTCAATTTGGGGTAATTTTGGGAGATGATTCATAAACCAGATAGGGCTCCAATTACTTAGAGGGTGGTAGAGAGTGGTTTATTGGAATTCATCGCTTTCTCGATGGTTGTACAATGTACAAACCTTGTGTTGGAGTGTATAACCTACTATAACCCAACCACTAGGGAAATTCACACTAAAGATAATAATTTGTCGATAACTTTGGGTAGGGTGAACATAAGTGGTTGCTTCAGATTACTTGAAAGAGAGGTATATTTTGAGTTTTATTTTATATTATCTCATACCTCCTTTCTAGAGAGAAAAGGGTATTGTTACCAATTTTCACTACAACTCAACTGGTAGAACTGTTTTGTTTCTTTTTAAGTGGAAGTTCAATTAGTTGATGCATTGCTTAGATTGTTGTATTGCATCAGATTTATCAAATTTCAATTATGCAAGTGTTTTCAGTGAACAAAATTTCAAGAGTTATTGCTCAATGCTTTGCAGTACAAATGAAGTACAAGACAAAATGTATAAATGATTAAGCATAACAATTGCTTTCATATATTTCACAATTCTTATTCACATTACAATATTTCATTTGTTTGCAAATACAAATGATTGTACAATTTTGCATTATGATGCATTTCTTTATAGAATGGAAAACAAGAAAAGAAATTAAAGTGCCCCACACAAGCCATGGGAGTAACTATAACAATGAATCGTGAGAAGCATGCTACACTATTGAAGATGTAAGAAATAAAGACATATAAGCATGAACATAATCATCATTGCTTGTTGCTTTTGGTCGATTCCGGAGTAGTGCACCATCCTTTGTCCTCGAGCTCCGATTGACCTATAAGAGAAGTATTTAAGGGTTGTTAGAGCTTTGATTATGAACATCCCTACATGAACCACCAACAATAATGTAGAATGCTACTTGTAATGCATTGAAACAGCCGAATTTGTAAGAACATGAATTGGACAGAAGCCAAGAAGGAAACATCTTAATAGTATATTGTTTTATCTAACATTGTTTGCTTCCATGTGCAGGTATAGGAAAAGTCATGTAGTTGATCCTTTCATGAAGACATAAAGGCATGTGGATTAAAATGGGCTCCCACAATGGTAGAGCTCGGCATGTTTCCCCTTAAACATACAAATGGGGCTAAGTATGGAAATAAAATTATCATGCTCATCTGAGCCATTCACGAAGGAGTGAAACATATTTCAGTTATCAAAGAAATCAAGGACATTTTTCACTCATAACAATCAAATCTGAACAATGAAGTGAAAATTAGAAGTGGACAATGAACTCAATTTAGATACAAAGTCAACTGAAATGTATCAATTTCATACTAAAAAGTTTTAATACTGTCAAATTGTTTACACCTTTCCTGCCATGTGATTTTTTCATATCTATTCATGTTGTTCCATGGTGTTTTTTTCCAATTTTGCAATTGTTTCATGCTCATAATGGTGATAGCAAAGAGGCATACATATAAAATTGATGAAATCAAGCGACGGAATTGAAGGATTGAAAGCTATTTACAGCAACCTTCATTTAATCATAAAAATGCATGAGGAGTGCTGAGGGGTAAGTATAGAATATTGTCAAGCTATCTGAGTATGAAATATCAAAAGGAACAATTATGGGTGTGTTCAAGATCAGTTTTCATACATAAGACATCATTATGGAAAACAACATTAAGCGATCAAAGTAAATGCAATGTGCAAGTAAAGAAGAGAAGCCAAATCTGGTTATGTTCAGGAACAAGTTGGGAACATATGGACCAGAAAAGAAGCATTATTTTATTCCATGAAAGCTTTGAGCTGAGAATGCACATTTTTCTGAAGCATTTAAGTGTATGAAATGAGTAATCACAAGCAACCTACAAGAACATCAATGTTGCTATAGGAGGTACAAGCAAAAGAGGAAGTGTTATTTTAGTTTTACTTCAAAGGAGAAACAATGAAGGTGAGTAATTAATCAAGGGTGTGCTATAGATTTAATGCAAATGGGAATTTACATTACAGCTACATTTTCAGAAAATAATGCATGAAGTGCTTAAATGAAAAGACAGTCAACTATTAACTGGAAGGATATCAGGTTTGTTGTTCAGTAAAGGTAAAGGTCTTCAATGTTTTGTGTTCAGAGATTATAAATCTGTAAATAAGGGAATGTACAACTTTCTGAGATCATTTACAATATGAAAGTAAACAACTATAGTTAACTGGTTTCAACTTAAAATGCAGTTTGCCTTTGAAATACAGAATACCCATTTTGGGTTTTTAAACTCAAAAATGCAAAATACAATCAAAATGCATAGTTTTGAGCTTTTAAGCTCTTAAAAATCGTGAATATTGTAAGAATTGGCCATGGCCATGAAGTCTTGCAATTTCATTTTTGAATCTAAGTGTTCTCATCTATGAAGGAAATGAGTGTTATTCTGGTCAAGCCCAGAAGTTAGAGAGGTTTTCTTCCATTTTTACAAATACCCACATGGGGTTTCAGTTTTAAAAGCAGGTTTCTTCTTATTATAGTTTACCCATTTGAGGGTTTTTTTAGAAAAATAAAAAATGCATGGAATACCATGGTGGGTCGAGCTCAAAATTTGGAGAAATGCAAGATAAACACATTTCTTTCAAAATACAAAATACCCACATGGGGTCTCATGTCCAAGTACAAAGGACCATCGAAATACACAGTTGTAAGCTTTAAATCTCTTTGAAACAAGAGGAATGGTGAGTATTGGGCATGGCCATAGAGCTTCGTAAACTCATAAAAATAAATCCCTTGAATACTATATGTATGGAGCTATCATGGGTTGAACCAAGTAGAGGTGAATACAAAAAGGAAGAAGAATACAAGTAAGCTCGCGACCTATTCAATGGCCTACAAATTTCCAAATAACAATCACCTTCTTTTGTAGACAGAGAAGCTTTATAAGTTTTTGTTTAAGAGAAAACATGGAGGAGAGAAAGCTTACCATTATATGCCTGTAGAAGAACACATAAGCCTGCGGCTGAGCTCTTTTAGAGCTTCCACAAATCTGAAATTGAGCTCTCATGGTGTCCAAGAAGAGAGCAGAGATAAAGCACAGGAAAATGCAGGAAAAGTTAGGAAAAAAACATAAGCATGGCCACGGCTTCAAGGCCAAATTTTGTTTTCAAAACAAAGAGAAGAATCCATGAAATGGCTTGAAGGTAGATTACTCTTGTTTGCAGATGAAGAATCAACTCACAGAGAGGTCGAAATTCCAAGTCTTCAAGCATTTCCTATCAAACCCTGACTCCATGATGGCGGCTAGATGCAGAGAGCAAACTCTCCAAAACACCAAGTGCGAAATGAGTGAGATTAGGGTTTGGGTTTAATTTTGTTCCCATTTTCCCTAATTTGATTCTGGGCTTATCACCTCAAGGCATGTATTTTAATGCCTTCAACATTTATCATTTGATAATATATTGAATATTCATGCCCTAGGTCGAGCCTTATGGAGATTTTCATGTGATTCCATTTGCTTAAGCCTTTAATATAGGTTTTAGTTTATTTCAAAAGCCAAATACCTTGTGGTATTTATTTTATGCTTATGCCTTAGTAAGGGCTAATGAATTTCATTTTATGCCTTGGGCTTTATTTTTTGATTGATTTTCTAGAAATCAATTAATATGCAATGTTTAAAATTGCTTATATTTTTTAGGAGTTTTGAGAAAAATCAAATTGAGGAGATATAAAAGTTTGTATATTTTTGCAAAGATTTTTAAAATCTTAATTGCAAAAATAAGTCAAATTGAGAAGAATAAAACTGCATATATTGTAAAGCAAAGATTAAAACAATGATTTATAAATTGTTTTTTCTTTTTGCTATTTTTAGCAGTTTTAAGAAGGCAGTGATTTTTGACTTTTCCTTGGGTGAAATTGAGTTCCATGGGATGAAGATAGGGTGTCCTTTTTGCTTTTAAAGCAAAATAGACCTATTTTTAGATGTTTTTTGGGATGAACATGCAAAAGTGAGAGTTTTCCACTTTTGTTATCTACATTATGCAGCAGTTTTGGAGGTTTTTTCCAGTCTTTCTTCTTGAGCTCAGATTAGGGTTTTGAAGAGTTTTATTTAGGAGAAAAACTTAGGGATTTTTTTAGTTCAAATCTTTGTTTCTTCCTCTCTTGTTCAGGCAGAGAGTTTTGTAAGTATTTTTGTACTCAGATTTTGAGATTTTTCACTCCTTCATTCAATAAAACAACAGAGTTTCCTTTCTCACTTCTTGTTTATGCTTTGCAGTAGTAATTTGATGTGTCTTGTGATTCAAATATATCGAATCCTTTTCTTCTCTTACTATTGTTAAGTGTTTGCAGGATTTGTATTCTAATTCAGGTTGTGCCTTGTGTTTATTTTAAACCTTTGCACAAATCACTTTTGGATTATATGTGTTGTGAGATTGTGAGAATCAGGTTTTAAAGAGGTGGTGAGAGTGAGCTACTATCAAAATATCCTTAAGTTGGTCAATAATCTTAGGTGATAAAATTTCAATCATAAGTTTTAATTATGGTTCATCCTTCTTCTCTTTACCTAAGTTCAGAGAACCAGCTCACTCTGGAGATTCCTTCTTCACTCAGATCACCCACATTTGAAGAAGGTTTACATGTGTCAATAGATAGTTAAGTTTTCTCCAAGCTTAGCATAGGGTGCATATATGATTGATAACAGTTTTTGGCACGCCCGGTGGGACCTTGAAAGATAACATTTCAAAGAAGTTTCAAAATTTTTGATTGCTGGTTGGTGTATGCAATAGTTTATTCAGCCTTTTGGAGGTTTTTCACAATATACCTGGTGACTCCGTTTCTTATTTTGCATGCAGACATAGTGCAACCTGCGCATGAGAAAAATACATACCAAATCAAGTTCTTTTCCATTCGAGTACCTGCAGCTATCTCCACCTCGAAGATGTGGTAGGACAGCAAGAATATTGTTTGACATATCAGGGAGGTCAAGATCAACACCTCCAATTCTCAACTCTATAGTCCTATCACCAAGAAGTCATGTTCCTATAGCACAAGCACCACCGATGGCAAGACAACATACTTTTGCACCTTTTAATGAGGGCAACCTATTAAATATTACACATTATGATGATATTCTAGTTGTAGCTTTCAAGAGCCTGCCATACTTTATCAGAGAAGATCAAACTACTGCCATTGAACACATTCAAGATGTGGCCAATTTATGCTTAGTTCACAACATCACTCAAGAGAACGTGGAATTGAGGCTATTGGTTGTGTCACTTAAGGGAAAAGCTTTGCAATGGTTCAGAGGTCTCACAACGAACTCAATCGCAACATGGGACACATTAGGCAATGGCTTGTACCAACATTTTGTTGACAAGTCAAATCATCTATCCTTATTAGAACAACTGAGCACAATCAAGAGAGAATCGCATGAGCACTTGGCTGATTTTAACTACTGATTCCAAAGAACCTGGGACATAATTCCTTTAATGGTAACACCTTTACCAAATCATGCTTTTCTATTTTTCTTAAAAGCCTTGAATAGCAAAATTTTAGTAATGATCCAATCTATGAGTGGTCACACACTCCCTAATGCTTTTGACATCGCCATTAGAGAAAAAAATTGTCTTATTCAAGCTGGGGAAATTGCCCCTAGGCCTCCCATGCCTTTGTTTCCAAAAATTCAAGTGCTTATGCCCACATCTTTACCACCCCTAGTTGTTGTTCCCCCTATTCTAGCAATAGGTTATCAAAACGTAGCTCAAGAAATCGCTGCTCCAGCCTAATCCTAGGATTTTCAAGAGATAAAAAGTATATTAAATACTTTTGGAAGCGATCTAGTGAGTATTAAAAATCAAGTTGGCCAAGAGCATAAGCCCTATCAAGCCTCGTATCAACAAAATCAGCGTAATAGGCCACCGTTTCAAAATGACTATCAAGGCCAAAGAAAGAGCTTCAATCCAAGACCTTTCGAGCCCTATAATCCGAATGTTTCCAATTCATCAAAAGAAATTGTACCACAAAATAACATTGCCCAAGATTGCAATTGGTGTTACCCATGCAATCAGCCCCATAACTAGTCAACATGTGCGAATGTTATGAAAAATCAGGCTTTAATGGTCCAGAACAGCTGTGCTAGTTCAGAAAGTGTTCCAAGTCAGAATCAGGAATAGTAAGAGAACTTTGAAGTTGCTTTGCCAAACTGGCAGAGTTATGGATTTTATGGCATGAACAGTCAGGATCAGTAAATTTCTTCGATTTCTGCCAATACCAAATCAAAAAAGAGGGCTATGGATTTGGGGCAGCAAGCTAGAAACATACAACAACAATCTAATAAAGAAAATACACATGTTTCTCGATCCCACGTTACTGTTGCAGCACAACCTAAAATGCAGATTCTGTAAAGAGGCCAAGAAGTACCTAGCAAGGAGCTGTTTAAGATGCAATCGCAGCCTTTGCAAAAAGTAAATGACGATGTTGTTACTAGGGGTCAGCAAAAGGTAAGCCCCATTTATTTCAATGTGGTTGAGCATCTTAAGAAGCTACTGTCAGTATGTTAGTTTTGGATGCATTACATATTCCGGGTCAAAAGAGCTTGTTGTAGGATGCTTTGGCTGAGCTTTTTTTTTTTTTGACAATGTTAATCAAGGGAGTGCTAAAGTTGTGCTTGCAAATAGCTTGGAAGTAAAAAATGAGCAGAAAACTCAAGAGGTAAAGCCTCCTCCATTTTATTTGAGTTTGATTATTGGTGATAAAATAGTACATAACTATATGGTTGATTCTGGTGTGAGCAGCTCACTTATGCCTAAGAGCTTAGCCGATAAACTAGGTCTTGTTTATGAGCCTAACTCCCAGAAAGGCGTAGTTCAGTTGGATGGATTTGTTGTTAAAACTATTGGTATAATTAAAAATTTAGCCCTTACTTTGCATGCATCCCCCAATTTTGCAATCCATTAGGATATACATGTTATTGACCTACCACCCCATTTTTCCATTTCCCTCTCAAGAGATTTTACAGCCAAACTGGGTGGTTTCTTGTCTTCTGACCTTAGACCATAGCACCCCTATAGAAAATGTGAATCCAGATGAATGGGCATCCTAAGATCACGAGCTTGATCCTTTCCAACACATAGATGAGATGGGATTAGCATGGGTTTATATGATTCATGAACATGATTTTGTTATCCCTAATCTGTTTAAAGAGGAAGAACAACCTATAGAGAAGGAAGATAAGCTTTGGAAGCTTTATTTTGATGGCTCAAGGAGTAGTGTAGGAACTGGTGGTGGAGCCATGCTGATTTCACCAGATGGAAACAAGAATTATTCAACTTTCAGGTTTGCATTCAACTATACAAATAATGCAGCCAAATACGAAGCGCTGGTGCATGTCCTAGAATGGGCCCGAAAGAGAGGTATTAAAAGTTTATGAGTTTATGGTAATTCAAAGTTAATAGTGAATCAAGTTAGAAATCTAAATGCTTCAAAGAATGATTCACTTAAAAAGTATAAGCATCGAGTATGGGATTTGATAAAGAATTTTGATGCTTTTAATATCCTTTCAGTTCCTAGAAATGAAAATAAACATGCAGATAGGCTCGCTGCCATAGGAGCCCAATTTGATATTCTAAATGAGATTCACAGGGTAGAGGCATGAAAATATGTGAAAATTATAGTCAGACCTTCTGTACCCGACAATAATGTGAGTTGGCAGGTTTTTGACAGCGATGAGCAGATTGTGAGCTTCTTAATTGTTGAAGCTAAATTTGCAGATGGAAATCAGCAAAAGTGGCAGCAATAGTATGACAACCAGATTGTGCAATTAAAGACAAACAAGTTGCCAAAAGGGCTGGTCACATTATAATTTATCTTCAATTCTGATGACCAAGCAAGGAAAGACAAAAGCAACATGACTGTCAAGGAAGAACACTATGAGGCAATCAAGATTTTCAAGGGTAAGCTTCTCAAGTTGGGAAAGGTATGTAATAAAGAGGAACAACAAGCTTTCATTCTATTATGTCAAGAATTCAGTGATGTTTTTGCTTGGGAGTACAAAGATTTAAAGGGTGCAAAGCCTGTAAGGCAAAAACAGAGACCCCTTAATCCTAAGTTAGAGCACCTTATGAAGGTTGAACTAAATAAGTTAGTTGAAAGTGGCATTATTTTTCATATTAAGCATACATCTTGGGTATCTAACTTAGTTCCATTTAGGAAGAAAAGTGGTGAAATTAGATTGTGTGTTGATTTCTGAGATTTGAATAAAGCTTCTTTGAAAGATCATTATCCACTTCCTTCCATGGAACAAATTTTGCAAGTAGTTTCTGGTTCTGACAGATTTTCTTTGTTGGATGGGTATTCAAGTTATAACCAGATTCTGGTAAAGCAAGAGGATCAGTTCAAAACAACATTTACAACTAAATGGGGCACCATGGCCTATAAAAAGATGCCTTTTGGCTTATCCAATGCTGGAGCAACATTTCAGCGAGTGATGGACATGGATTTTCATGGCCTCATGAATAGGTTTGTTTTAGTATATTGAGATGATATTACTATTTTTTCTAGAAATTATAATGAACATTTTGAGCATTTAAAGCAAAATTTCCAAAGATACAGAGAATTTGGAGTATCTCTCAATGGACAAAGAAGTGTATTTTTCTGTACACGAAGGTAAACTCCTTGGACATATTGTCTCGAAGCAAGGTATTTCTATAGACCCTGAGAGATTTTCTGCTATTCTTGAGTTGCCATTACCATCTCACAAGAAAGGCTTGCAAATATTTCTTGGGGGGATCAATTTTGTAAGGAGATCCATACCCAATATTGCAACTTTGTTGCAACCTCTCACTACTATGCTTAAAAATAATATGCCTTTCAGTTGAACTAGAGAAGGTAAGAGGAGTTTTGAGTTGATAAAGGAGGCCCTTGCAGCTGCCCCTACCCTCATTAATCTAAATTATGACAAAGATTTCATTCTTTATACTTTTAGAGGGGTTGATACTATTTTAGCTATGTTGTGCCAGCAAAAAAATGAAGGCTTGGAGAAGCCTATAACTTTTTTCAGCTAGGTGCTACACAATTACGAGGTGAAGTATTCTTTTGTTGAGAAGCATGTTTTTGTTGTTGTGAGAAGCCTCAAAAAGTTTAGGCATATGTTATCCAATAACAAAATTCAGTTGTTAGTTGCTCATTCAACTGTTAAGGACTTCTTACTTAACTGTGATATCAATGATAAACATGTTGGTTGGATAACCAAGGTCATGGAGTTTGATATTGACATTAAGATAACTAAAACATTTAGAGGCAAGGTTTTGTGTGAGCAGATTGCATAAAATACAGTGGGCAGCAGCTTAAAAGAAGCTGAAGGCATTGATACAGTACTAAATAATGATGATGCAGTTGTTGTTTCAATTCCTGCTACTACCTAGGTGCAGCAAATGATACACTATTTGCAGACTGGTGAGTGTCCCAAAGGCTTGGACAGAGAAAAAAGAAGGTACTATAGATTACAAGCCATTTCTTTTGCAATTATTGATGGTATTCTTTATAGGAGATACTTTCAGGGTGTTTTATTAAGATGCATTGAGCCTAGTCAAGTTGACAAGTTGTTAGGAGAGTTTCATGATGGGCCTTCAGGAGGCCATTTTGATGCAAGAACGATAGCCCTGAAAATCATGTAGGATGGTTATTATTGGCCAGATCTGTTTAAAGATGCAATTGTCTGGGTTCGAAGATGCGAGAAGTGTGCTCTGTTTTCTAGAAAACAAAGGCTTGCAGCCCTGCCTCTACATCCAATTCAGGTGGAGCAGCCATTTGCCAAATGGGGTTTAGACTTCATTGGACCAATCAACCCACCTTCAAGAGCAGTTCATAAGTGGATTCTTGCTGCAATAGACTACTTCACTAAGTGGACCGAAGTTGTTGCTTTGAAGGAAGCAAACGATACTTTTGTGTTTAATTTTTATCAAGACTTAGTGTTGAGATTTGGTACCCCAGATTTGATAATCTCTAACAATGGTTTAGCCTTTATTGGTTTGAGGATTTATGACTGGTCAATTAGGAATAACATTTTTCTGAACACGTCTTCTAACTATTACCCGCAAGGTAATGGGCAGGCAAAATCTACAAACAAGAACCTGATCTGGATAAAGGCTGATAGGGTGACTCCTAAAAGAGCCACTGGTTGTTCTCCCTATGTACTTTCTTATGGAAAAGAAGCTAAGAACTTACTTATTTCCATTGAATTACCAACTTTGAGTTTTATTAAAGAACTGGAATTGTTGAATGAACGGCCTCTAGAAGTGAGATTTGCACAATTGGTAGAGCTCGAGAAAACCAGAAAAGAAGCATTAAGGCAGCATGAAATACATCAAGCTCAAATGAAGAGCTCTTTCGATAAAAGGGCAAGGCCAGGAGATTTCATCATTGGTGATTTAGTCTTTAAATGGAATGAATATAAAAGTAAACCTAGACGACATTCCAAATTCGATGCAATTTGGGATGGGCCTTATGTGATCACAGAGTGCAAGGAACACAACACTTTCCAACTTTCTAAGCTGATTGGAGAGGTGTTGTCTATCCCAGTTAATGGGATCCACCTCAAGCATTGCCTCTGAGTTAAGTATTGTTTTGTGAATAGTAGAGTAGTTGTTGCAAATAAGTTCTTTACACACATTTCATTTTAGTTGTTTTGCTTTCCCTAAGTGTTGTTGCGCATGTTTTGTTTGGTTTCGTTTTGCTGCTATTTGGAATGTTACTGTTCAAATTTTTGAGTTTCATGAAGGGGCAGATTTGACTCCGTTCCCAATGGAGTATTAAAGGCAACTAATCTAATGCTTAGAAGGAAAGCATTTAGCGGAAATTGCCAAAATGTTACCAATTTTCACTGTAGCTCAACTGGTAGAACTGTTTTGTTTCTTTTTAAGTGGAAGTTCAGTTAGAGTATGCATTGCTTAGATTGTTGTATTGCATCAAATTTATCAAGTTTCAATTATGCAAGTGTTTTCAGTGAATAGAATTTCAAGAGTTATTGCTCAGTCCTTTGCAGTACAAATTAAGTACAAGACAAAATGTACAAATGATTAAGCATAACAATTGCTTTCATATATTTCATAATGCTTATTCACATTACAATATTTCATTTGTTTGCAAATACAAATGATTGTGCAATTTTGCATTTTGATGCATTTCTTTTCATAATAGAAAACAAGAAAAGAAATTAAAGTGCCCCACACAAGCCATGGGAGTAACTATAACAATGAATCATGAGAAGCATGCTACACTATTGAAGATGTAAGAAAGAATTACATATAAGCATCAACATAATCATAATTGCCTATTGCTTTTGGTCGATTCTGGAGTAGTGCACCATCCTCCATCCTCGAGCTCTGATTGACCTGTAAGAGAAGTAAAGGGTTGTTAGAGCTCCGATTATGAAAATCCCTACATGAACCACCAACAATAATGTAGAATGATACTTATAATGAGACATCTTCATAGTATATTTTTTTATCTAACATTGTTTGCTTCCATGTGCAGGTATAGGAAAAGTCATGTAGTTGATCCTTTCATGAAGACATAAAGGCATGTGGAGTAAAATGGGCTCCCACAAGGGTAGAGCTTGACATGCTACCCCTTAAACATACAAATGTGGCTGAGTAAGTAACTACAATTATCATGCTCATCTGAGCCATTCATGAAGGAGTGAAACAGATTTCAGTTATCAGAGCAATCAAGGACATTATTCACTCATAACAGTCAAATCTGAACAATGAAGTGAAAATTACAAGTGGACAATAAACTCAATTTAGATACAGAGTCAACTGAAATGTATCAATTTCATACTAAAAAGTTTTAATATTGTCAAATTGTTTGCACCTTTTCTGCCATGTGATTTGTTCATATCTATTCATGTTGTTCCATGGTGGTCTTTTCTAATTTTGTAATTGTTTCATTCTCATAATGGTGATAGCGAATAGGCATACATATAAAATTCATGAAATAAAGTTGTGGAATTGAAGGATTAAAAGCTATTTACAACAAGCTTCATTTAATCATAAAAATGCATGAGTGTTGAGGGGTAAGTACAAAATATTGTTAAGCTATCTAAGTACAGAATATCAAAAGGAACAATTCTGGGTGTGTTCAAGATCAGTTTGCATACATAAGACAACATTATAGAAAACAACATTAAGTGATCAAAGTAAATGCAATGTGCAAGTAAAGAAGAGAAGCCAAATCTAATTATGTTCAGGAACAAGTTGGGAACATATGGACCAGAAAAGAAGCATTGTTTTATTCCATGAAAGCTTTGAGCTGAGAATGCACATTTTTTCGAAAAATTTAAGTGTATGAAATGAGTGATGGCAAGCAACCTACAAGAACATCAATGTTGCTACAAGAGGTACAAGCAAAAGTGGAAGTGCTATTTTAGTTTTACTTCAATGGACAAACAATGAAGGTGAGTACATAATCAAGGGTGTGCTACAGATTTAATGCAAATGGGTATTACATTACAGTTGCATTTTCAAAAAATAATGTATGAAGTGCTTAAATTAAAAGACAATCAACTATTAAGTGGAAGGATATCAGGTTTGTTGTTCAGTAAAGGTAAAGGTCTTCAATATTTTGTGTTCAGAGATTATAAATCTGCAAATAAGGGAATATACAACTTTCTGAGATCGTTTACAATCTGAAAGTAAACAACTACAGTTAACTGGTTTCAACTTAAAATGCAATTTGCCTTTGAAATACAGAATACCCATTATGGGTTTTTTAACTCAAAAATGCATAATACAGTCAAAATGCACAGTTTCGAGCTTTTAAGCTCTTAAAAATGGTGAATATAGTAAGAATTTGCCATGGCCATGAAGTCTTGCAATTTTATTTTTGAATCTAAGTGTTCTCATCTATGAAGGAAATGAGTGTTAATTGGGTTGAGCCCAGAAGTTAGAGAGGTTTTCATCCATTTTTACAAATACCCACATGGGGTTTCAATTTTAAAAGAAGATTTCTTCTTATTATAGTTTACCCATTTGAGGGTTTTTTCAGAAAAATACAAAATGCATGCAATACCATGGTGGGTCGAGCTCAAAATTTGGAGAAATGCAAGATAAACAAATGTCTTTCAAAATATAGAATACCCACATGGGATTTTATGTCCAAGTACAAAGGACCATCAAAATACACAGTTGTAAGCTTTAAAGCTCTTCGAAACAAGAGGAATGGTGAGTATTGGCTGTGGCCATAGAGCTTTGTAAACTCATTAAAACAAATCCCTTGAATACAAGATGTATGGAGCTATCATGAGTCGAACCAAGTAGAGGTGAATACAAAAAGGAAGAAGAATACAAGAAAGCTCGTGGCCTGTTCAATGGCTTGCAAATTTCCAAATAACAATCACCTTCTTTTGCAGAGAAATAAGCTTTTATAAGCTTTTGTTTAAGAGAAAACATGAAGGAGGAGAGAAAGCTTACCATTATATGCCTATAGAAGAACAAATAAGCCTGAGGCTGAGCTCTTTTAGAGCTTCCACAAATCTTAAGTCGAGCTCTCATGGCGGCCAAGAAGAGAGTAGAGATAAAGCACAGAAAAATGGAGGAAAAGTCAAGAAAAAAACATATGCATGGCTGCGGCTTCAAGGCCAAAGTTTGTTTTCAAACCAAAGAGAAGAAGCCACAAAATGGCTTGAAGGTAGCTTACTCTTGTTTGCAAATGAAGAATCAAGTCATAGAGAGGTCAAACGTCCAAGTCTTCAAGCATTTCCTATCAAACCCTAACTCCATGATGGCGGCTAGATGCAGAGATTAGGGTTTGGGTTTAGTTTTGTTTCCATTTTTCCTAATTCAATTTTGGGCTTATCACCTTAAGTCATGTATTTTAATGCCTTCAACATTTATCATTTGATAATATATTCATGCCCTAGGTCGAGCCTTATGGAGATTTTCATGTGATTTCATATTCTTAAGCCTTTAATATAGGTTTTAGTTTATTTCAAAAGACAAATACCTTGTGGTATTTATTTTATGCTTATGCCTTAGTAAGGGCTAATGAATTTCATTTTATGCCTTAGGCTTTATTTTTTGATTGATTTTCTAGAAATCAATTAACATGCAATGTTTAAAATTACTTACATTTTTTATGATTTTTGAGAAAAATCACATTGAGGAGATATAAAAGTTTGAATAATTTTGCAAAGATTTTTAAAATCTTAATTGCAAAAATAAGTCAAATTGAGAAGAATAAAACTGCATAGATCTTGTAAAGCAAAGATTAAAACAATGATTTATAAATTGTTTTTTCTTTTTGCTATTTTTAGCAGTTTTAAGAAGGCAGTGATGTTTGACTTTTCCTTGGGCGAAATTGAGTTGCATGGGATGAAGATAGGGTGTTATTTTTTCTTTTAAAGAATAATAGACCTATTTTTAGATGTTTTTTGGGATGAACATGCAGAAGTGAGAGTTTTCCACTTTTGTTACACATTATGGAGCAATTTTGGAGGTTTTTTTCCAATATTTCTTCTTGTGCTCAGATTAGGGTTTTGAAGAGTTTTATTTAGGAGAAAAACATAGGGTTTTTCTTAGTTCAGATCTTTGTTTCTTCCTCTCTTGTTTAGGCAGGGAGTTTTGTAAGCAGTTTTGCACTCAGATTTTGAGAGTTTTCACTCCTTCATTCAATAAAACAGTAGAGTTTCCTTTCTCACTTCTTGTTTATGCTTTGTAGTAGTAATTTGATGTGTCTTGTGATTCAAATTTGTTGAATCCTTTTCTTGTCTTACTGTTGTTAAGTGTTTGCAGGATTTGCATGCTAATTCAGGTTGTGCCTTGTGTTTATTTTAAACCTTTGCACAAATCACTTTTGGATTATATGTGTTGTGAGATTGTGAGAATCAGGTTTTAAAGAGGTGGTGAGAGTGAGTTACTATCAGAATCCCCTTAAGTTGGTCAATAATATTAGGTGATGAAATTTCAATCATGTTTTAATTCCAGTTCATCTTTCTTCTCTTTACCTAAGAAATCATTTAGAATAAGAATTATCATTCGGAGAACCAGCTCACTCTGGAGATTCCTTCTTCACTCAGATCACCCACATCTAAAGAAGGTTTCCATGTGTCAACAGATAGTTAAGTTTTTTGCAAGCTTATCATAGGGTGCATATTTGATTGATAATAGGTACTATCGAAATGTTATTGCAAAGGATTGGTTTGACCTGCCCAGGAAAGGGAAATTACAATTTCCCAAAAAGATGCATAATTTGCATTTCAGAGATGAAATCTTGGATATCATCACATTACTATAGAGGGTAAGAGGAAGTATGAATGCACATGACTTTGAAGAATGGATGTACTTCTTCATCTAGATTATTTGTGCCAGCACACAATACTTGGACTAGGCCACTTTTATTAGTGACCAATTAGATCATATAATAAGGAATGTTTTCATCAATAGGTTCTTTTATATGTCATCTTATCCTTTCTATGCCCTAGCTTGTATGATACCATGGATAGGGATGAATCCTATTGAAGATTTTGATGAGAAAATTCAAATATATGATTATTATTTGGACTTGTAGCTGGAGAAGAGCTAAAAAAAATTCCCAAGAAAGGGTAAATGATGTGTTTACCATGTGACTTGTCAAGGAACTACAGGGTGACCTAGGGAAAATATTTTCCCCTAAAGATTTTCAGTTGGTTATATCAATTATGGTAGTCTTTTCATTCAATTCCAAAAATTTACATATCTGAGAGTTGGTGGATTTGATGATTTCCCTCTTAAGCTACCCAAGTATGTGGAAGATAAGTTCATCTTGATATCTAGGTAAATGTCACCAGGTTGTAGAAGTTAACAAGAGATGTGCAGAAAGAAAGAAGATCGGTATCCCTTTTCCTATTGGCTTGGGATACTATGAATGTAAATCTCGATCTAATGCTCTTAACTTGGGAAAAGACATTAAAAAGTAAACATTTCATACTTATGAAAGATAGTTCCCATTTGATGATAAAAACTTTGTGATGAACAATCTTCAGTTAGGCCCCGATTATTATCATGTACCACATCTAGAGGATTTTTGGGTAGATTGCATCAATGATCTAATGAGGTTAGGAAAAGATATTGGATGAGGTTGTCTCTTGGCCAAATTTTTTAATTTTAAGTTGGGATGGAATATTAGAGGGATAAAATATGACATTTCTAACTTGGTTGATCCTATTTATATCAATAAAGTACAAATGCAGCCCCTACAATCCATGGATTAGAACATTGAAGAAAATGGGGACATTAATGTTAAAACTGTAGCAATCTTCAAAATAACTCAGATGTGGCTTTCTAAGAAGAATGGGGAAACTACCAATGCTCCACCTAAAGAGAAAAGAGGAGCTCGAGAACAAGCTGGAGCCAGTCACGCAAGCACAATTCCTTATGTGCCAATACCGTCGCCAGTGCAAAGCACATCCCTGCCAAGCAATAGTGGAAATGGGGATGAACCTCCTAAGAAATACAAATGTCTTGAGCAAACATGTGGTGGGGGACCCCTACCAGACATCATAACTGAAGAAAATTTAGAGTGAAGTTGAGTAGCAGTCAAGAGGAGATCATCAAGAGCATAAATTTGATAGAGAAGGTATAGAAACTTGTATCCAACAACCTGATCAATCCCAAGGTACGCTAGAGGAAAGCATATAGAAAGGTAAGGATTCAATCTCTTTCACTTCAAGTACGTGTAGTGCAATGAAGAATCCTCTTCTCAGTAGAGCCCTTTGCTTCTCAACACCCAGGACTTCTCAAAGTCCTAATGCTACCCCATCTACACCATCTTGGTTGTAAAATTTCCTCTTCAAGATGAGGAAAATGGTGTCTATTGCTTTGCCTGAGGAAGATGTAGCAGGGCAACTTTTGCAAAAAAATCCCAAAGTGAAGAAATTGAAAACTATATCTAGACAAATGGAAGATGAAGCTTCTGAACATTTGATTATAGAATTTGCTCAGCTTTCAATGCAAAAATATCTTAATTAGGTTAGCGTAGCAAACTAAAATGTGACTAAAGTGGATTTAGGTCCACCTAGTAGGGATGGGGACATTCACAATTTTTAAGTCATTGCCTCTAGGTTGGTGGAGAGAACGGAAAAAGGATAAACAAGACAAGGATGAGTTAAAGAATTCAATAGAACTTCTTTCAAACTATCTTAGAACTTTAATTGATCCCTCTCTTCAACCTCTGAGTCAAGAAAGTCCTACTTTCAATCCTAATTCTACTACTAGGAAGGCAATGATGAGTAGAATTCAAAAGGATAGTTATTATGGCAAGGTCATCTAGAGCTGGGTACTAGAGGTTAAGATAAAATTACCTCCTCTAATTGAGAAACTGAAAAAGGTGTATGATGAGTTTGTGTTGTACTGAGAAATTCAATCAAGTCTGAGTTGGTTAACTGTAAACATGAGGAGACACATTAGTTGCAGATTGATCATGAATTGGTCGAAATCATTGCTATGGGTATGGAAAAGGCTTCTTTTGAAAAAACTATTTCATCTAAAGAAGATTCTCAAATCATTATGTGGAGAACGAGTATAGTGTGGAAGCTTGAATTCATAAAATCAATTTGTTTGGAGCAAATAAAGTTGATGAAAGAATGCAATCACCTTAACAATAATTTCTTTCACCAAGATTTTTTTTGATTTTGGATGCTAGTTAATGAAAGCTGACAACCAAGGACCTACTAGACACTTGAGGATTTGAAAAATGGTTTCTTGAAGGTGGTTGTTACTTTATCAAAAGAACATGTATTTGATAAAGAGGCGTTAAAGAAGCTGGCTAGAATTGATTCAACATTAACATGGCATGAAAACTCCCATGTTTTTATTGCATGCAAAATGGATACTATTTGTATTGCCAAAGCTACTTGGCAGTTGAGAACAAGGAACGTAACCATCCCACAACAAACAAAAATTCCCACGCGGCAGCTACTCTGTGATGAGCCCTACTGGCTCTCAGCTCAAAACCCTCTTTTCTTAAGTCTTTTAAAGTGTTTTTAAAGTTTTTTAGAGAAATCTTAATAGACAGAAGAGAAGGGGCGCAGCATATTTTTGCTCATAAAAGACAAATTTAAACTTATTCCTTCAAAATGAAAGTACAGAATGTATTATTTAACACCAACAGATAGTTTAAGAATGATAAACATACCAAAAGGGCTCCAGATTATTTAAATAAGAAACTGGCCAGATCTACAGCTGAAAAAGGTGAAAACAAGCCTGAATGCACGCCATGACTCCAGGAAAGGTTTCTCCTGATCAAAAACTGGTCACAAAGCTTTGAAAGGACAAGCCGCCAATGATAGATGTCAAAGCCCTCTCAAACAGAAGGCATTTTCATTAATTACTTCACACGCCTTTTTAAGGCACAAACCCCAATGCTGGCCATACGGCTATGGAAAACAATGCAAGAAGACTCCGTGGAAACCTCTGCCTCTGATGAAGGAAGCGCCACCAAGGAACCCTCAATTATTATACTGAAGAACAAACAACTGCATAAATAAATCCTCTGTCTGCAACTGTAGAACTTCTGTGTGAAGCCCTCAACTGTACTGATTCAGCTGATCTTTCACAGCCTCAAGAGTACTCAACACTGAAGAGTTTTCCGTTCTCCAATGGACAAAATGATCAAACCCTGGTCACAGGATATTGCTCAGAAGGAAAAATGCACAAGGCAAATCGAAATAGTCAAGAAGTGAGTTTCTATTGCCAGGAAATGCCTTTATACCAAATGGCACGCATTTCAAGAAATGTACGGCCTTTCTCATCATTAAAATATTTTAATATTTTAATATAATCCTTTTCAATAGTTTGAGCGCACTTTTCAATATTTTAAGATATTAAAATATTAAAGTCTCCTTTTTTGACATTTAAGTGATATAAAATATAATTAAAGTCAATGTGACTTTAATTAAAAAGGCGTTTAAGTTAATAAATTAACTTAATCACTTAAAATCCCATAATATGCTCAAAACTCAGGATAATCTCGTGCCGTCAAAAGCTGTGAACTCCTGGAATGCAAACGCTCGTTGTGATCCAAGCACTGTCCACTGAAAAAACGAACAATCAAACTCTCCAAAAAGCAACACTGACCCTCTATCCAAACTGGCTAGCCCACAAGGGTCCAATAAAGGGCTAACACACTGTTCCCGAGAACTGTCTAGCGAGGGGACATCACAGTCCGCCCTCCCCGAATTTGCTTGTCCACAAGCAAACTCAAAGCTGGATGCTGAAGAAGACTGTCACTCTCCCACGTCGCATCCTCTGTCGGTAGATCCCTCCACTTAACCAAGTATTCCCTAATGACCCGCCTCCGAAGATGACGCTCTCTGGAGTCCAGAATGGCCTCAAGTATCAAAACTAATTTGCCCTCATCATCCAGGGGTGGCAAATCAATAGAAGGAATCACGTGTTGTCCCAACGCCTTTTTGAGGCACGACACATGGAACACGTTGTGAACTCTACTGTCCACCGGAAGATCCAGCTCATAAGCCACTTGACCCACATGTCTGACAACTCTGAAAGGTCCATAATATCGCGGCTTAAGTTTCTCGAAGCCAAACTGGATAATGAAATCTTAATAGACAGAAGAGAAGGGGCGCAGCATATTTTTGCTCATAAAAGACAAATTTAAGCTCAAAACCCTCTTTTCTTAAGTCTTTTAAAGTGTTTTTAAAGTTTTTTTAGAGAAATCTTAATAGACAGAAGAGAAGGGGCGCAGCATATTTTTGCTCATAAAAGACAAATTTAAACTTATTCCTTCAAAATGAAAGTACAGAATGTATTATTTAACACCAATAGATAGTTTAAGAATGATAAACATACCAAAAGGGCTCCAGATTATTTAAATAAGAAACTGGCCAGATCTACAGCTGAAAAAGGTGAAAACAAGCCTGAATGCACGCCATGACTCCAGGAAAGGTTTCTCCTGATCAAAAACTGGTCACAAAGCTTTGAAAGGACAAGCCGCCAATGATAGATGTCAAAGCCCTCTCAAACAGAAGGTGTTTTCATTAATTACTTCACACGCCTTTTTAAGGCACAAACCCCAATGCTAGTCGTACGGCTATGGAAAACAATGCAAGAAGACTCCGTGGAAACCTCTGCCTCTGATGAAGGAAGCGCCACCAAGGAACCCTCAATTATTATACTGAAGAACAAACAACTGCATAAATAAATCCTCTGTCTGCAACTGTAGAACTTCTGTGTGAAGCCCTCAACTGTACTGATTCAGCTGATCTTTCACAGCCTCAAGAGTACTCAACACTGAAGAGTTTTCCGTTCTCCAATGGACAAAATGATCAAACCCTGGTCACAGGATATTGCTCAGAAGGAAAAATGCACAAGGCAAATCGAAATAGTCAAGAAGTGAGTTTCTATTGCCAGGAAATGCCTTTATACCAAATGGCACGCATTTCAAGAAATGTACGGCCTTTCTCATCATTAAAATATTTTAATATTTTAATATAATCCTTTTCAATAGTTTGAGTGCACTTTTCAATATTTTAAGATATTAAAATATTAAAGTCTCCTTTTTTGACATTTAAGTGATATAAAATATAATTAAAGTCAATGTGACTTTAATTAAAAAGGCGTTTAAGTTAATAAATTAACTTAATCACTTAAAATCCCGTAATATGCTCAAAACTCAGGATAATCTCGTGCCGTCAGAAGCTGTGAACTCCTGGAATGCAAACGCTCGCTGTGATCCAAGCACTGTCCACTAAAAACATGAACAATCAAACTCTCCAAAAAGCAACACTGACCCTCTATCCAAACTGGCTAGCCCACAAGGGTCCAATAAAGGGCTAACACACTGTTCCCGAGAACTGTCTAGCGAGGGGACATCACATACTCAGCAAGCACCACCTAAAGGAGAATTCCATGTCGTTGCGCATACCCAGCCTCCCCAGCAATAGCTATCTCTTGGTTTCTTTGGTTTTGTCTTTTATTTAATTATGATTAGACTTGATTATTCTGATTCTTACAAGAATCGATTATTTTTAGTTGTTTCAAGACTTCGGTGGCATTTATGTTACCCAAACTATAAATGTGTTTTATTTTGGCATTGCAAGGGTCTGAAATTTTGATCCCCCTTGCATTGTGATGCATGAGTGAGAATTGATCATAATCAAAAGACCAATTTTGCAGTTTGATATTTTGTTATGAATGTTTATTGTTTGTGTGCAATGGATTTGTGAATAGAATGCTAATGTTTATGAATAAATTTATGAGCTTAAATGGGCATTTGAATATTCCTACCCTATGAGGATGTGTTGTTATGTGATGTTTTATTCATTTATTTGCAGTGAATGTTTAAGTTGTAAATGAGTCGTGTTAGCAAGCTCTTAATAATCTAGTCTGTGAGCTACGATATTGATTGTTTGCCAATCCAATTTCCAACATTAAAGTTTTTTCTTTAAGTTAAATAAAGTGATTCTTATTACATTTATGTTCATGGCTATGGATAGATGTTAGTTTGTCTTTCCTGTTTTTTGGTTAAAAGTACACCCCGCTTTCATTATATTTAAAAATCCAAAATTTGTATCAGAAGAGAGAGTTGTACCTCAATTAAAATTCAGAGGAAGATCACCAATGCAATGGTAATCTCTCCAATTGTTGTTGATCAATTAGTCTTTCTTTGGTCACTATAGAGTCCTTTTAATTAATTATTTAAAAGAAAAAAATATATCAGCCAACACATACAATTTTTAAAATAATTTATTTTTACATATATAAAAATAATATTAAATATATTCCACATATTATTATTATATTTTAAATTTTATCAATAATCCTAATCATTTCAATTAAAAAAAGGCGAGCACTAAATATTACTACTGAAATGGTTAGAGGGCCTCGAAAAATATATTAATGAATTTAGGCAAACATATTCAAATAACTAAAAGATAATGAAAATGATGAATAAACCATCCCCCACAAATCAGATGTGAACATATTAAAAAACTATTCTCCGTAGAAGAATGCACTACAATATTATTTGGTTCATGATAATCCATGCACCAGATCATACTCACATTATAAGAAATGCTTCTCTACGTTAGAATATTATTTGCAGCGTCTATCCACCATAAGGAAATGCGTATCTCAAGAAACGCCTCTTCACACTACAATATTATTTTCTTAGTGACAAACTATCTACTACACCCATGGCATATCCATCTATGGCTTCAATATATGTTCTTCTCCATTCCTTTTTCAGGATAAGGACTCCAAACAGCCCCCAGAATCCAGCAGCACAGCTTGCCATCCACTCACATACCAATACCATGGGATTTCACTTCCCTCTTCCTCCTCTTCATCTTGGAAAACTGGTCTCATACTTGCAGATAAGTTGTGGTCACAACTACATGATCTGTTGTCAACTGGAAACCCACACAGATCGGGATTCCCTGAAAAGTAAGTGGAATTGAATGTGGAGAATTGACGCCCTGTTGGGATTCTTCCACAAAGCATGTTGTTGGATACAATGAAGAAACTCAAAAAGGAAACTAGTACCATCTCACCTGGGATCCTTCCATGTAATTTATTATTCGAAAGATCCAATGACTCTAACTGCTCGAGCAAGCCAAAACTTATTGGAATCTCTCCTGTAAGACTATTACCTGACAAATTCAGAACATGTAAACTTTTCAGGTTGCCAATTTCTGAAGGAATGTCACCTGAAAACTGATTTGAAGAAAGATCAATGGCAGTTATGAGTAAAAGAACAGAATTCACATAGTGTAGGTTCAATCCTTTGTTGATCAGATTGATCTCTTCCTTATAATAATAAGAACGACCAGTATAGGAGTGACCATGCAAGATTTCTGATCCTCCCGCTTCTCCATCCATCATAGCTGTCAAATTCCCCAACTCTGGTGGGATAGCACCAGTCAAATTATTGTGGGAGATATCTAAAACATGGAGACTTGAAAGATTGCCTAATGCATGTGGAATCCACCCATGGAATTTGTTTGACCTCAAAACAAGTATCATCAAGTCAGAAAGCTGTCCTAACCAAA
Organism: Sequoiadendron giganteum; assembly: GCA_007115665.2. NCBI lineage: Eukaryota > Viridiplantae > Streptophyta > Pinopsida > Cupressales > Cupressaceae > Sequoiadendron > Sequoiadendron giganteum. The sequence goes on from CM021108.1 coordinate 626,310,804, forward strand.
GAGGTATCTTGCCAGACAAGAAATTATTGGTCACATCTAAAATCTGCAACTTCAAACAGTTTTGGACACCAGATGGCAAGTTTCCTTTAAATATGTTGTCACTGAGATGAAGCTTTTCAAGTTGGCGTAGCCTTCCTATCTCTGATGGAATCTTTCCACTCAAATTATTGTTTTCCAGATTTAATCTTCTCAAAGCTGAGCAGTTGGTAATGCTTGATGGTATTTCGCCTATAAAGTTATTTTCTGATAGATCCAAATCCTGAAGATTTTGCAGAAGACCAATGGAAGTAGGGATACCACCTCCTAAATCGTTTTTAGAGTATGACAAGAACTCAATATGAGGAAGAAGCGAGCCAATGTCCGCTGGGATGACACCGGTGAATCTATTCTGGGACAGGTCCAACAGTTCCAAGTCTGGTGCAGGCACAGAAGGAATGGGAAGAGAACCCATCAACATATTATTATGCAAATCTATCCCCTTATAGTAGCTTTTATCAAAGCTGGAGGGAAGTTCACCTTGCAAGTTATTGTCTGACAAGTAAAGAACTTGCAAAGATGGAAGGTCCCCAACCCAAGATGGAATGTTTCCATAAAGACTGTTGTTGGCGAGATCCAAAAACCACAAACTCAATTGTGTTGAAAGGAATGCGGGAAAGGGACCCCCAATATTACAAGAACCCAATTTCAATCTTCTAAACTGCATTGGAGGTATCCATTCGGGCTCAATATGAACAGTCAATTTATTGTTCGAAAGAGACAGCTCAACAAGCCTCTTAGCATTTTCAAAGAAATGGAGAAAAAAGTAACCTTCTAAACTGTTGTTAGAGAGATTAATTCTAGAAATTCGACGCAGACGTCCAAGAGAAGTGGGAACGCTACCGTTAAGCTGATTGTTATCTAGATAGAGCTCTTCCAAAGAGGAAATCATACCTAGCTCAGAAGGCACATTGCCGCTCAGCAGATTATTAGAGAGCCTAAGATAAATCAAGGATGAAAGCAAACCAATTGAAGCTGGAATTTGTCCATTCAATGAGTTGCGATTAAGATCAAGGTATTGAAGAGCAGAAAGATTTCCAATGCAAGGTGGCAAACTTCCACTGGAAGACCACAGAGAAAATCTAGTAAGGTGGGGCCAACCTTCACATAACAAAATTTGACTTATATTTCCAGTTATTTCATTGTCAGCCAACATAAGCTCTTTCAGATGAGGCAAATGGGAGACACTTGCAGGGAATGAACCCGTTAGGTAACAGTGATCAAGACAAATGGAGACTAAAGCAGTCATATTTCCCAACCACGATGGCACTGTGGAAGTAAAATAGTTCCAACTAAGTTGGAGATTGGAGACGGAGATGAGGTTCTGTAAAGCATTGGGGATGTGCCCGAACAAAGCACAGAATTTGAGGTTAAGGTGGCGGAGATTATAGAGCCCAGAAAGTGGAGCTTCCAATTGCTCCCCCGTCATATTCATTCGAACCCCTTGAAGTGACAAATGCCTTAACCCCCGCAGATTCTCCGTCCACTCCAATCTCGAACTGTACATAGGTCCACAGTAATAGAAATCATAGCCATTCTCTTCGTAATCTGTTATAACCAATCTTGAAAGATCTAGAGCTTGGAGGTTGGAAAGATTCCCCAGCTGCCATGGAATTCTACCATCCAGATCACTACCAGCACAGGACAAATTGAGGTAAGTTAAGTGATGTAAGGAGGCAACTCCTTCGAGAATCTTACCTTGGAAATAGTTGAAGCTGAGATCTAGATGCTTCAGCCGTTGTAGGCCAAAAAGATCTGAATGCAATAAACAAGGAAAATCTTGGATTACAATGACAAAAAAGCTTAAATTTAAAAACAAAAGGATGTTACAAATTTTTATAGTATCTTACTTGTGGGTATAACGCCACTCAAGTAATTGGAACTCAAATCCAAATGCTCCAGATGCTTTAATTTGAACAAAACTGGAGAAAGTCTACCACTTGTCTGGTAATCTATATAGTTCTCTGGTGAAAGATGAGAATAGCTGGAAAGATGAAGTTTGATGACATGGGATGTCTCTCTGCTGCATTCAACACTACGCCACTCACAACAATTAAGCCCCTTCCACGAACTAAATCTAAGTGCAGGAAACAGCTCATTCTTGAAAGCAACAAGGGCATCTCTTCCCTCCCTTAAGCACACAACATTGCAACGGACCATTACCCAACACCATGTCAGGACACTCAACAAACATATCACCCTCAAGTATCTTTCCATCCTAAAAAAGTAACGGATTCACCTGCAACCATATGGATAACATATTAAATTGAAACTATTTAGTATTGTGATTATATACAAACACTGAAAAAAATAATGGAACTAAATATAAAGTTTAATGCAATGAGTAGGAGAAAGTTTATTGTATTAAAACTTAAGCACTTATGAAAATTTAAAATTAAATTAATTATAAAAGATCTGTAATATGATTGTTTATATAAAAATTATATATAAACTATACAATCATATAAAAATAATAGAAATCTTAAAAAAAAAACATAGACTTCGATTGTGATAGACTTTGTCGTCGTTCCATGAATATGTAGCATTCCAACTACTGCCATTTGACTGATTAAAAGAAAAAGATTTCCATTGTAGAAGGGCAGGAAAAAAAATTGTCTTTTATCACCTCTTTCAAACTTCCATAGAAGAAAATGGTCTGGTAAAGAATTCTAAGGGTGTGAACCGAAGAAAAAGACGTGGACATGTAAGTCAGACCATCATAAATGACTTTTGAGTGACTTTCAGTCAAAGTTGAGGAAGTAGAAGCTGAACTGAAAGAACAGGTGTTAGTTTGTTTAATAATGGACCCATGGGTTTATAATCAAAATGGGGAAAATGCACAACTTGAGCTATGTTTTTTGTTTTGGACTTTTTATTTATAGGTAATGAAAAATATATATAATATATTTTTTTGTATAGTTGGTATATAATTTTATGTTCTTTAGAATATATTTCAGGTTAGGTATACAATTGTGTAAATAACTTAAACCATATAGTCAATTGTGAAAATAAGCACCAAACTTTTAGAATTCAAAATTTATATGGAGAGCCAGCCTTACCCTTCCCTATTTGACCATTATGTACTGACTATTTGACCCTTATAATTGCATTTCAAAGGTTAATCCTAATTCATTTTAGATATCTCCTAAAATCAAGTACCCAAAATGGAACTTGAAAAGAGCTCATTCATCCTAGAAAGGTTAGCAAGAAGTGGGAAGATGCTAGACGTGAATTGGGGGGACCTTCGTTAGATGAAGGTAGCATCAACCCTATTAGTAGGATTTTCATTCATTCTGCACTCTATCAACAAGCAAGGAAAAGAGCAAAATAATGAAATTGAGTCTCGCAGAAAGCAAGAAAAAGGGAAGTTATAAGCACAAAAAATTAGAAGAAAATGAATTTGTCTATCACTCTTTGTTCCAAGCTAAGGAGTGTGAGTTGTCCCCTCCTCTTTCAAATAATAACCAAATTAGATCAATTGTATATGAGGACAACTAGAAACTCCAAGAAATTAATTGACATAGGTGCAAAAGTTAAAGGGGGGAAAGAATGGAAAGGAAACCCATTAAATAGGGAGACATTGAATATTGTACCTATTACAAGCCAGTTTTTTTGGAGCTTTATGACTTCAATTCAATTATAAAGTACCATATATGAAGGTAACTTCATATGGAATTATAAGTGGGTTGTATGTTCTATACATATATAAATTAGTCTTAGCAATGTGCTTTATTTAGATCCTCTTATTGCTATTTTGTTGTTAGTTTAGGGTATATTATTGTTGGCTTAAAGCCTTGGTGTTGGCAAACTCATATCAATTCATGTTTGAAGTGTCATTGTTTACTATTGAGCTTCAATGGTAAATTTATGCTCATCATTATGGGTGATCCCACAATACTGGTTTACAATTTTTGGACAAACTGGATACCAAACTATATTTTTTTAACTAAATCTTCACTTTCGGGCTCCTATAGCGATTAAATCGTGAGGAATTTGAAGATGATGAAAACTAGTGATTTGTGACGTTTTGTTTATAAATTCTAAATATTTTTTTTTCATTTTTTTTGGAATCAAATTGCACTTATTTTTCCATCTCCTTCGAAAACTAGTTTTTTTTTTAAAATAGCATTTTCAAGGAGTGACGCCCACCGTATACAACATAACTTTTTTTGTATCAAGGATAAAATTCTATTTTTTTTTAATTTAGATTTTTAACTACGATATCTAGCAATTTCATTTGGTTTTATAGTGTTTTATTGAATATTTTTTTCTTGAATCAAGTTTTGAAGTCAAACCAATTACAATCCAGACATAGGTGGACCATATACAATATAACTTTTTTTGTATGTATCGAAATTAAATTTTATTTTTTTTACTGGATCAAGGACATCAATGCCTAGCACGAACATATTTTTTAGAATTTTATTTTGATAATCTGCTATTTTTCCACATGTGCAAAATAGAGAGCTTGATTTTTCGGTGAAAAACCTATGTTTAATCAAACTAAAAAACAAATACATAATAAAACCAAAACATATTAAAATTATATTCATTGAATAGCTCATTCTAAGGACTACCATCATCCAGTTGGGTTTGTGAAGTCTCCTCCATTTTCATCCTCAACCCAAGTTTCGAAGGGCAAAATTTTGGAGATTTTTGGTGTCAGGAGGGGAGAATGGGGGAAAAGCGGGGTTCTAGTGAACCCCGTTTCCACAAGCTTTTTTTTTTGCATATTTTTTTGGGAAATGTGAGACCCGACATCAAATGGGTTCGATCGAAGGGGGGTTCTATTGAACCCCATTTGGGTTCACTCGAACCAAAAGTTTGTTCGAACCCCCAAAAACCAATTTTTTTTGCATGGAGTCATTTTTTGCAACTTTTCCTTCCTCACTCGAATTGTAAACCACTTTTGTAGGTTCACCCTTATACAAGGGTTGGGCCCCTTTCAAAAGCCCTCCTTCACCACCTAATCTAAAAATCATAACATTTTTGCTTGTATCCTTATACAAGGCATGCACTACTTGTTGGCTTGTTATTTTTAGTCTTTTTCTAAGAAATCAACTCACTATCCTTATAGGGTTTGACACAAGCGACAAATTATACTTGTCACATTCAAACTCTTGACCACACAACCAAGTTTTCATGCAAATATATACATATAAATTTGAACAAACTAAAAGTGAATATTTACAAATTTGTAAAGAATGCATCTACTCAAACAAAATAGATCTAAACTTGCATAAGTTGGATTTGTAGGTCCATTATCAATCTTACACTTTTAGAAGTAACTCAATATGTTATGTAGTGACTTATATTTTAAAGCATTTGTCTGAGAATCATAAATTTCTTGTACCTTGATCTTCACAACATATCTACATAAAATTTCCAACTATCAGTGTTCTTCATTTCCAAATCACGTATTTTACTACATTTATCATTCTTATCTCTTTAATCTAAGTTAAATGCAAAATTCTTATTTTTATTATTTATTTGCCCTATATTTATTTAAAAGAGATTGTATTCTCCCTTACATTTTTGTGAACCCATCCTCCCTTTTCCATTTCAAGTTTTTATTTTATTTATTTTTATTGTTGAATTTTCTAATATGAGGTTAACTTCATTTCTAAAACTTCCTACTCACAACTAATCTTGATTTATCTTTCTAGGGTTTGTAACTTATGAGAAGAGCTAGTCACAACCCTAATTTACCTTTGAGATGAAGTTCAAACTTAACCCTCACATAGATTCTTAATTTGTTTATCAATAAATTCTTGTTGAGGCTAATTCTAATTAACAATCTTATTTTGATCATAATACATATTTAGATATACAAGATCTATCTGATACTAGATAAATACTTTGTAAAAATCTTCTAGTGACAATTCTTCTTCACAACTAGCAACATCTCTCCATATAATGTATTGCATGATTCACTATTTGGTATTGAGATTGCTCATTTCATTAATAATATAATGCCTCCCTCTAATTATATGAATAATGCATCCACCCTCTCACATACTCACCCTTCCTAGATTCCATTGAAATTTTGCCCTCTTATCTTGAGGTAGATCCTCTCATTGTTCCTACTTCTCATTCAACCACTTCTATCATGCATTTTTACTTTTCATGTTCCTACTTCTAATATCATTACTACCTCTCCTTTCACTTGTTTCATCCCTTCATCCTCTAGTGGGCCTTTTCTACTTCTCACCTTACTAGTGCCATCCCTAAATATTTGCCTCATATCTTTGCCTCTCACCCTCATAGTGCCACATATTTAACACTTATTTCCATCCCCTATATAATACTTCTACTATTAGTCATGCCACTCCTACAACCACTATCCTAATCTCCACCCTCAATGCACTATTATTGAATCTCAATAGGGTTGAAAATAAACTTGATTCCATGTGTAGTAATCAATATGATATTACATACACAAACAAATTATAAACCTCTTGTGTCTGAGATTGTAGCTTGTCTATTCCTTTTGGTTTTTGAGGCACCTTGCTTCAAATTATGCCACAATAAAAGGGATCCCAATAATCATTTGCAAGCCTCCTATTTGGAATGTGTAGATTATTCCTATGACGACAATATCTAAGCAAATTATCCCCTTGCACTCTTAGAGAATATGATATTCTATGTTATTCAATGGTTTTCTTCTTTGGATCATATATCCATCCATTATTTGAACACTTAACCATTGCAATGAACCATGTCACCCAACACCATGTTAGGACACTAAACAAATGCATCACCCTCTATTATCTCTCCATCCTAAAAAATTAGTGGATTCACTTGCAACCATGTGGTTAACATATTAAATTGAAATTATTATTATTATTTACAAATAATGAAAAGGATAATGGAAGTGAATATAAATTTTATTGCAATTAATGGAGATAAAGTTTATTGAGCATCTACATTAAAATATTGTTTTAAAATTTAAACAACTAATATCAATATGAAAATTTAAAATTAAATTAATTATAAAATATCTATAATATGATTGCTTCTATGAAATATATAAGATACACAATCATGTCAAAAAAATATAGAAATATATATTTTTTAAATTAATACCTAAAATTGAATTGAATTGCATTCAAGATTTGAGTCATAGTGCATGATAGAAGAAGAAATAGCGTAATGCGATTATATAGGCATGTGGATATCCTCCACTAACATGAAAAACGATATCATTACAGAATATTTTGAAAACTTTATGAAAGATAATTTATTTATAGTTGATAAAAGAGTACATTTAACTTTTAGATTATTTTTTTTATATTCAATAAATCGTTCATAAAGATAGAGATTTTAGCTTTAGTTAAATTTCTTCATAATTCATAAAAGATGGCATTTTAATTTCTAATTTTATTTCTTCCTAATTAATTTACATTTTAACTTTTAGTTTGATTTTTTATATATTTATTAAAAAGTATATTTTAATTTTTAGTTTAGTTTCTCTATAGTTAATATTCTATTTTATTTTTTTCATAAAAAGATCCCTGCTTTTCTTAGTTCCTCTTACAGCACGCACATGACACAATGATATGTTTTAAGTCTTGTTTCATTTAAGTGAAGCAAGAAAAATGTAAGGCTTGAACGTGATAGACTTTGTTGTGGCTCCATGAATATCTAACATTCCAACTACCACCATTTGATTGATGAAAAGAAAAAGACTTCCATAGTAGAAGGGCAAGAAAGTAATTTGTCTTTTCATCCTCTCTTTCAAATTGCCATAGACGAAGATGGTCTGGTAAAGAATTCTAAGCAAGGGTGGGAACCGAAGAAAAAGACCTTGATGTGTGTCAAAGCATCATAAATGACACTAGTCCAAACATGTCAATCTATTAGCGACCACTAAGTTTACTATCATGGTGCAAAACATAATTAATTTAACTTCCTAGGAAAAGGAAATATCTTAACTAGGGAGGATTTTCCAGACACCTATGATCAATGTTATCAACAAGCATAACATATCAAGAAAAGAAGAACTTGAAAGTGAGGAAGGTGATTTATTTCCATACACGAGGGGTTTTAATTTAACACTACAATTGTTAGAATCTTTAAGGGTTCAAATTGTTTTCAGCCCACTTGGTGTGCCTTAAACAATCACGTTTAAAAGAAGTATTTATTACATCTAATATTATTTATTAAAAGAATATTGGTGTTCTTTCATTGAATGACTCTCCTACAAATAAGAATCAACCCTCTTTCAGAAATTGATTAGATATATTACCTACATGAAGTTCCTAACCAGAAAAAGTACCACTAATATTTACATGGGCAACTAGAACATCAAATTTTTCAAGAGACTTTACTTCGCTTCATTTATCAATTTACAAGATTAGAATCCTCCTTTCTTAGCTAGTTGACACCAACTAAAACTTTAGATACATCCCAAAATTTGCACTAAAAATTACAACGCTAGCATAGCGAACCCCAAAGCTCTCAACTTGGTTCATTCATTTGAACCATACAATTGTAACCATAAGCATATTTTTGCTAAACAAGATTAAATATAGTGAGGTGTAGGGATTTTTATTTTTGTCTTAAGAAGTAATATAATTGTACATAAAATGGATTGCTTATAGATATAATTTAGTATTTACAAAGATAGATTTCAACATTGAAACTCTAAAATTTAACATGTCTATTCCTCTACAATCATTACATATATAATATCCTTGCTTAAAATAAATGATGTTTCCATGTTTTGAATATTAATAATTATTAGTTAATACAATTGAATTCCATTATGATACCCGCATCACATATCATTTTTGTTTTCCAAGAAAGAGAGGAGAATATGATCCAACACTATTTAAGATTTATTATCACAAGCCATAATAGTTTAAAACACTATAATTTTATGTAAGATTTATAATTGAATTTAATTGAGCCTCCAATGTTGGTGTAGTGCTCTATATTATTGTCTAAGAACATGACTTAAATAATATGCTTCATTATTACATAAAGTCGTTCAATCGTCCTAACTTCAGTTTTGTCTTACATGATCCAAAGAGTTCATTTATAAAATCAAATGATTTGTTAATCCACACATAGGGGAGAGAACCCACTAGTTGAGCACCCTAACTTCACGCCTCTCAAAATCTTACATGGAGATTTCAAATCACTCCCAATTTTTTACAACAGCTTACTTGGCAAGTACCTTGCTTATAACTAAGGTTTCAAGGCCACATCATCAAATATGATGCCACATCAACATGTTCTTTGTGGAGGTGTCCCAAAAGACCCCAAAAAAAGACCAATAGTTGTGCACTAAGTCATGTTTTATCGGTACACTGATGTGGCATCACATGATTAGTTACTGTAAGTGTGGAATAAGGTAAATAACATAATACACTTCTTAATAAGACATTATATCAAAGATAACTCAATTTGAACTAAATCAAAGCAGTAATCAATTGAAAGCGTCATATTGTTCTCTATCCTCAAAGATTTATTAAATCAAAATTACTCTCAGATTGTTAAGCACTATGATTGTTAAAATGACTATCTGAAGAACGAGATGATACTAAAATGCAATACTGGATGATAAACAATATAAACTAGCATATATGAAACAGATAATTGCAGCTACAAGAGGCAGCCATTGATGTGAAGCTTGATTGTTGAATTGCTTGAATGTTGATGCTTGATACTTGATGCCTGGATTCTTGCAAAGTAAGAGTGCAAAAGCTTGATTATCTGGATTCTTTTCTTGGTTCAATGAGGCTTTATTTATAGATTTCCTGGCTGTAGAAATGTACAGGGAAAGCTTTGAGAGGCTTGGATTCAATCTGGAGAATTGAATGGTGAGAGATGGAGAAGATTGAGAGAAAAATGGAGATTGTCTCTACCCATGAAAACACCAGGCAAGAGAATAGGAAAGATTGATGGAAGAGGATTGAGAGATCAAATTCCAAATTTGTCTCCAATTTGTCTCCAAAACTTCTCGTGAAGTTTCAAAGCATTAATTGTGACAATTTTAGACATAGATTTAGACATAGGAAATCTAATTCATTTTTGAGGAAATGTAGATTGGAATATTGCTTATGCTCTAATTCAAATGTTTTGATTTATTTAAATTAGAAAAGGGAGATAAATAATTTAATAAAACAAACTATAGGATAGTTGTTTATTAAATTAAACAGAGGAATATGGTAATCAATTAATAAAGTGTTTTGATCTTTATTTAATTAATTTAAGATTGACGTGATAGAATAAAATAGGGATTTGATAATTAAATTGAACAAAGTATTTAATTTTGTTTATTTAATTAAGATGAATTTAGATGTGAACTATATAAATAAATATTTCTATTTATTCGATAGTAGAGGAATTTAGGATAATTAATTAAATAATTTGTATTTAATTAATCGGAATTCTCCAGACCATTTTTAGGTGTATACAGTTACTTTTTAGATCTAAGGAATACATTTCATTCAATTATAAGTAGTCATCATAAATACTAGTATCAACTTTAAAATCACAACTATTGATCTAATATTGTTGAAAATATTAGACATTAAATCAACAAATAATAGAGAACGTAGATTCAAGAAAAATAAAGATTAAAATGCTTGGAGATGTTTGCATTTTCTAAGCACACCAAAGGTTTATACCTTATCATGACATACCAAATGCATTGATGATTTCCTTAACCAATGTGAGCTCTTGGGTAGTCACACCACTGCTTAGCCATCTCCTATTCATTCTCAAAATTTGTCCAATTTTACATCACGAAGTAAGGCAAGGAGTCAGTTTGAGTTGGTCAAAAATGGGAACTGTTTGGAGGGGCAAGATGGGGAAGATTATATTAATGGGGTGGATTGAGGAGGATTAAAGTCACAACTTCTAAATTTCTTATTCCAACTAGCGACACACTCCAATTTTACTCACCACGTGGCATCAAATTTAATACTTGGAATCTGACCCAAGAAGCTAATGAGGCGTGGGAAGATTTCAAGGTACTTTTGTTACCTACACAATTTTTGGGATGCTTGGAATATTTGATTATTTCAAGCTCCAGTTCATTGAGGCTGCGAAAAGAGCAAATACGTCCACAGCGAGATGAACAAGGGCAAAAAAATATATAGAGAGAGAGAGAGAATATACTTCTTAGGAATTGCTTTGTTTTGTTTTTACTAGTTCAAACCTTGACATCTTCCATTTCAATTTATTTCTTGTTTCTACTTTGGTGAAAGACTACATTCCCATCACAAATATGAGATGATTAAACAAGGCCATGGCTGCACAGGAATTTAAATGAGCAAATGAATGAATGAATGATTTATTTTTAATGACGTCTACAAGACCATCAATTCATGGGATCGAACGTTGAATCTTTAACCATTTTCAAGTTTCTTTCAATGTCTGCCTTCTTATTATAGATCTTGACCAAGAAGTTTGCAGTTTTGAGGAGTCTTGTCTCCTTAAAAAGCTCATTTAGATTTATCCACCTTCAAATTGTTTTCATATTGGATATGAATATCTTCATAAGCAGCACACTCAATGATGAAGTGTCATTCAATCTCAATGACCCCTTTGTTGCAGAAAATACAAGTTCTTTATTCCCATGTTTCTTTGGGGACAGGGACAGCCCACCTACCTGTCTTACATCTAAGATGGTGAGACCTAATCCTTAGCTGAGCGACTAGAAGCCTAGTCTTTCCTTTAATTGCAATCCTTAGATAGTCTTTCTCATCGTGCTCCCACGTGAGACTGAACTCCTAGTAGATATAATGTGTTTTTCTAATACCAACCTGCTCTATCCACATAACAGACATAAACTTGCATATTTTTATAGTGTTTCCTATCTTATTTTATTTTGGTTAAACCGTGCTGCCATGCATTAGATTTAACTATTTATTTCCTTAATATTTATATATGTTCCTATTTCATACTTCTTTCCTTGCTGTTGTTGTAAAGGTGGGGTCTTTAAGATCCTTGTGAACATGGTGCAAGGCAAGCGAGTTGTGGATGCCACGCCCTTCACAGGGCTACGCCTCCCCAAAAAGGCACGATGCCTCGGTGCAAGGTCATGTCATCCACAGGGACGTCCAGGCATAGATTGTATTTTATTTTTTTTCTTACGCTGTTTATTTGTTTATTTACACCGAAGGCGTATCCAATCTGAAGAAGAGCAAGCTAAGATTGACTATCAACGATTCATATTGTCCTGGAGACGCTTAAAATGGTTTCCTCCGTTCGATGCTTTTACTAAGTTTCTCCAATCCCTTTTCACGCCAAACGATGCAGATTACAATGGATTGTGATCTAAGAAATCTTAGTCGTTCATCATTTTAATCTTGCCTCCCTCTTCATTGTCGATGCATTTACTCTGGTGGTTGGTTTGATGCCCTTGTTGCTGCATTTAATTTCGATGGGAGTCGTAATCCTGACGGTTTGCATATTTTATATTTTTTCCACACATGATTTGAATGCATTTAATATAGTTTGTCAGAATGACCGAAATGGAGGGCTCGTTTAGAATTTAATAAAGAAAAAATCATCATATTTTCTTTCTTACTGAATAAAATAAAATCTTAGGAGATATGAATGGACAAAAGCATTAAAAGTTGTAGGCGTACTAGTAGATAGGTGCCTATATAAGTGAAGTAAGTTGGAAGCTTAATCCATTTAACAAAGGACATCAATAATATTTAAACAAAACATTTTATTTTTTAATTATAATATAATATTTATTAAATAAAAAAATTATATGATATATGTTTAATATTTATTTATGCTATTTAGTTTTATAATATATATACCTTATATTAATTATATATAATTAAAAAAATATTAAATTAAATTTTTATTTTTTTTAATATATATATTATTATTTAAATAAATTTATAAGAAATTTAGCAATTTAATGTTCAAATTAAATTTTAAAGCTAAATTTGTTATTTAAATTAAATATTTATATTTATTATTATATACAATATTTTAATTTAAATAATAGTAATATGTATGAAATTTTTTAAATATATAATTAATTATTTATACATTATATTTATTTCTTATTTGATTATATTTTATATCCATCAAGTCTCTTGTATCTAATTTGTTTTATTATATCTTTACATTATTTATAAATTTTATTTTTAAATCTTAGAAACAAATATAATATTTTAAAAATATTAAATATATAATTAATTTTTTATAAATTATATTTAGTGGCTTTGCCTATCCATCAAGTCACTTCTATCTAATTTATTTTATTATATCTTTACATTATTTACAAATTTAATTTTTATATTAAATAATTATTATTTTATATTTATAAATTCATTTGTAAATTACTATATAATCTAAAGAGATCTGAAGGCAAGACCATAAATACTACCCATCCTAAAAAAAATTCTTTAAAAACTTATCTTATTTATATAAAATTTTGATCCTTTTAATAGGTTTCATTTTATTTTAAAGTTTGGTTTTACTTAAACTTTTAATATAAAAAATGAAAATTTTAGTTTTATCAATTTTACTATAGTTTCTTTTTATTTTTTATATATTATTAGAAGTATGGTTTTAATTTTTAGAATTTAATTTATTAAAAAAATTAATTATATTTATTTTCAATTTCATAGTAATCTTTTATTTGTTAATATTTAGTTTATATTTCAATTAATGTTAATATTGTTTTAATATATTATTCATATTTTTAGGTACATATTTTATTGATATTTCAATTCTAATAAATGTAAAAATTACACATACTTTACAAAAATATTTATTAACTTGAAATTTTATTATTTATTGTTAATTTTTTAAAATATTTTTACTTAATATTTGGATTTGATATATTTCGACTTTATTCTATTTAAATCTCTATTTCAGAGATAACTTTCAAATTTATTTTAATTATTTATGTCTTTTTATGAAATTAAAATAACAATTAATAGTTATTAGAATTAAATTAATTTTTAATTATTTGTCTTATAGAAAAATTAATTATTTAAAATAATAAATTTTGAATTTACATTTTTATTTTTATAATAAAATAAATTTCAAACTTAAAATCTAAATTAAAAGAGAGAGGAAAGGGGAGAACAAAGAGAGAGATAGAGATAAACAAGGATAGCAATGGAGGGAAAGAGAGAGGGAGAGGGAGATGTAAAAAGAGAGAAGATGGAGAAACAAAGATGGAGATAAAGAGATAGAAATGGAGAGATAAAGAGGGAGACAAACAAAAATAGAGAGGTAAAGGGGGATAAAAAGAAAGAAAAGAAGAGAGAAAGAGAGGGGGAGCAAAAGGAGGAGAAATATCTCTATCTCTCTCCCCCTATCCCTCTATACCTCTATCTTTATTACTTTTCTGTGTCACCTTCTTTCTCTCTCAATGTTGCCCCCTCTATCTCTATCTCCCTATCTCCCCCTCCCCCCTCTCTCACTCCTCTATCCCTTTCCATCCCTAGCTCTCTACCTCCATCTCCCTATCTCTCTCTATCTCTCTTCCTATTCCTCTCCATCTCTCTATATCTCTTGAGCTATCTATATCACTCCCTTTTCTCCATTTCTATCTATTAAGCTATCTTTCCCTCTCTCCCCCTTCTCTCTCTTATTCACTCCATCTCTCCTACTATATATCCCTATCTTTATTTCCCTCCCTTGACCTCCCTCTCGCTCCTATCTCTACCTCTTTTTATTCATATCTTTCTCTACCTTTATCTCCCTATCTCTCTATCTCTCTCCCTATCTCTCTATCTCCTTCCCTATCCCTCTCTATCTCTCTATATCATCCTCTATCTATATATTTCCCTCTCTCCCTCTCTCTCTCTCTCCCTATATATTGAGTTGTCTCTCCCTCTCCTCCCTCTTCTTCTCTCTCCCTCTCTGGCCCCACTTCTCTCTCCCCCTCCTCTACTCATCTCTTTATCTCTCCTCATATCTACCTCCCTCACGCCCTCCCTACCCCCTATCTATCTCTTTATCTCTACCTCTCTCTCCCTTTATCTTACTCCCTCCCCCATCTTGATTTCTATCTCTATCTCTATCTTCCTCTCTATATATATCCCCTTACACCTCGAGCTCTCCCTTTATCTTACTCCCTCCCCCATCTTGATTTCTATCTCTATCTCTATCTTCCTCTCTGTATATATCCCCTTACACCTCTCTCTCTTTATCTTCCCCATTTATATCTCCATCTTTCTATCCCTATCTCTCCATCTCCCCCTATTGTAAACATAACATGAACCTATTGGTAATGGAGCCTTATTATTTTGGATCCCTAAAATTGGATGCATGGTTGATTTGAAGCTATCACTTTGTTGCACAAACAAAATCATTTGCTAAATTTTCTACCAATTGACCTCATGTATTGCATAAATTTATGTAAAAAATAAATCAAATTTTTCCCTATTTGTACTTCCACAACTCTTCGGTGTTGATGCGTTTACTTTATTGTTCATGGGAGTTGAGCAAAATTAGAATCCAGACTGCCAAAAAAGCATTCATCTGCATTGATCCCCATGATATCTAAAGAGATTAAGGAAGTGAGGATTTATCCATTGGGTAGCAGAGGAGGAGGAGGTGTTGCCTCTAGTGCAAGGAATAATTCAAGTGATAGAGACTTGGAGAAGGCTGTGTTGATTGGCTATGGACAACATTCGATGGCCTATGTTTGCAGAAGAGAAGCGAGAGAACAGTTTTTGTGAGAAAATTGATATGGGAAGTAGCGGGTTTCGCCCCATACGAGAAGAGAATAACGAATTTGCTGAAGGTGGCAAAGAAGAAGCTTGGTAACCACAAGCACGCTAAGAAGAGGCGTGAGGAGATGTCCAATGTTCTTCACAAGATGAGGTACATTTATCTTATATAGCCTACCAATCATTTTTCCTTCGATTTCTTTGGGCTTCTGTTAGGGTTTTGTCACTTGCCCTAATTTTGGCGACAAACCCTAGGTTTATATGGTTTTCTAAATACTTTCTTTTAAATTTGCAAACCCTAGATTCGTAGGGGGGGTTTGAAGCTATGTAGAAATGGTGGAAGGTAGTTTACTGTTAGATTGCCATAGCTACAGTTAGTCTTCCAGCTGCAATACGAATTCTTTCTGGTAGCAAAGAGACCTCTGCTCTCTAAGAATTTAGTAGCTCTAAAACCCCCATATTTTTAGATTTATTTTTCATTTATTGTGAATAGATTGAAGCAGTGGTTGTAGGCAGATTAGATTCAATTCGCCAGGCTACAAGATTCTTGTCTTCAACTCAAGAATTCAAGAATTTAGTAGCTCTAAAACCCTGATATTTTTAGATTTGCTTTTAGATTAATGTGCGCGGTGCTCCAGGTGCATAGTCAAGTGAGTCTGTAGTTTCACAAAGATTTTAAAGTCAAAACTATATTTGCTGCTAGAACCATTTTGCATAAATTTACACGAAGAGGTCACCTTTTAACAAGAGTAATTATAAATTTAGTTTAAGTAAAAGCACACTTAATATACCATGATTGATAGAGGAGTTGGTGATTAGTCTGTTTTGTTAATAAATGTAAGTGGTATTTTTGTTTTGTTAACAGGCAAGGCCATTACTTAATGGAGGATTGATAGAGGAGTTGGTGGATCCCCGCTTAAAATATCACCTTAAGGAAAAGTAGTTGAAGCAGGTAGACAAAATGATTAGGACTACAACAGTTTGCCTTCACCCAACAGAGTCGTGAGTCATGGACACCATGCACGAGTCAAGTTGTGAGAATCCTCCAAGGCCATGATGATACTAGGCTTCTACAATATGCCAGTCTCACAATGGTTAATGCCAATGGAGACTGTATCATTGGTAACGAGAAAGAAAACATCAAGGCCCTCAAAGGTCATCTAACACTAGCCATGGTGGGAGTGGATTTAGATGCAGATGATGAAAAACCTGAGTATCAAAACTTACAACTATCTCGGTAGCCAAGAGGATCTGAAGTGCAAGCAGTAGCATCTATGAGGCCACAAATTTCATAGTTGTCCCAACTATTATGAGGGGCTGAAGTGAAAGCAATAAATAGCACCTTGCATAGTTTTCAGCAGAGTTGATTGAAAGGGTTGTAGCTGGGCTCACAGTACTGATTGCTTTGTGGCATGCACAAGGAAATGTTTCATTTTCCTTTCATAAGCAATTTAGTTTTGTGCAGAAGAAAAGAGAGAGATGACTCTTGTCCATCTTAGCTTGTATTTGTGTGCACTTAAAGAATAATTAAAAAAGTTGTGTATGCTTGAGTGTTTTTCAATGTGCCTTATGAATCCAAGCCTGAAAATTTGGGAAGTTGCATCCAAGTAATTTTTCATAAATTTGTTGCATGTAAAATTGGTTACATTGCTCCCGGAGTTGCCATTTGGTAATGTTGGTTGTAGATATCGTTTGGTTTATGCTTTTACTTAGCTCCTTTTCTTTGGATTCTGTTAAGGCAATCTTGATTAACAAAAAGCAGACAACACACCAAAAATGATCAAACTGAAAGACAAAAAGGAATGAATAGTTGGATAGGGAATCTAACCATGAAGCTAAATTGCTTATCATATGTGGCTGGTGTTTTTAAGTTCAGACATCAGGATTAGATACAAGAATCTTGTATCAATTTTTTATTTACAATACACGCTATAGTATTGGTTTGACTGTAATAAAAGATGCTTGCTTCAGTACAAGTAAAAAAAATATATGCCTCAAAGAGATGTCATCTCATAGAATGTAATGATTGCAGACTTTGCAAAAAAATAATTTGTTGAAAAGACTTTAGAAACTTTTAAAGAAATGCAATTGGCAAGTATAAAGCCAAATTCTTTGCCAGAGTCCTCCCTGCCTGTGCCAAAATGGGAGCTTTGGGACGTGCTATGAACATGCACCAGAGCATAATGGTAGGGGAATTTTTGTCATATGTTATAATTGGATATGCTCTGGTAGACATATATGCAAAGATGTGGAATCATAGACAAAACACCTAAATTTTTTTGTCTCAATGAGAGTGTCGCGGTCATATCATGTTTTTGTATGTTGTAATTACTAATTACTACAACTACCAATTTCCACAGATTGCAGTGATAGTCAGGTAATTGAAGTTTTTAGTCTTTAGATTGTTGATTTTTATTTTGTTGCATATAAAGTATATAAATGCTATCGTTCACTTTAGTCTATGTTTACCGACACTGTTTTCCAATTTCATATTATATTTTTTCTATATCCTCGCTCCATTTTGGACATCTATATTGTTGTATGGGCATATTTTATTCTTTAAAGTTCTGGTCTTCTAATCCTATGCCTCTGAGTATTCTTTCTCTATGTAGTGTATTTCCCATTCGATTATGGTTGAAGACTACATTGATATTTTACTTGCTTTTCATGTTCACCTAAATAAATGCTGGTGGCATGTAAACCAATGTTCAAAGCAGGATACTTAGATGTATTTTGATTAAATGCTTTCTTGATAATTAATGCTTCTATTAAAATGATAACAGAGGATTAGGTTTTAGAGCCATGGGTTTTTTGTTTTTGTTTCATTGTGTAAATTAACAAATGGGCAATATTTCTCGTTTTGATCTATAGCCATTTTCCTCCTCACTGTTGAATTATTGTATATGTGGGGATAACAGGAACTTCTTTCATATAAATGATTGGGTTGTGGTGGTATAAAAAATCAATCTTAAAGTAGTAGACTTAGATGTTTTTAGATTGCATGCTTTCTTGATGCTCATGTTTCTACCAAAATGGTATCGTTTGGAATAATATTTATACACTATTTATGGATGTTCAGTTTTAAGATTTTCATAGGATTAAGTTGTTTAGAGCCAAAGATTTATTGATTTTGATTGATTATGTAATTCAATGCCTGGTAGCTATTGTTGGTTTTGATATACAACTATTTTCCTCTCCACTGTTGATTTTATGTATACAGGAGGTCCATTTAAATAATTATTAATTATGTTATGTTACAAAAATAGAGATCTTTATTGGAGTTTTTCAAGGGCTTCACTATCTTCACATGGGCTGCTCAGATAATTATACATTGGGATATAAAGACAACAAACATACCTCTTGATGAAAACCTAGTTGCAGAAGTTTGAGTTTTTGGATTATCAAAAACTCGGCCAACTCTTGACCATGCTCATGTTAGCAATGCAATCAAAGGAAACTTTGGATGCCTGGACCCAAAATACTATTACTGGCAGTAGCTCACTGAGAAATCAAATGTTAGATAAGATGTTAGATCCTCATTTGAAGGTAAAAATAATATGGAATCCCGTAAGAAGTGGAGAGGATTTTGTGGAGCGCCTTGTTGATTAAGCATTCAATATATATAAATGGTTTACACTTTAAATATTAGATGAAAGTTTCCTCAATTTAATAGATTTATTTTTCATATGCTATGCATTTATTGGTGTTGCTTATGGTTGATGAAGAGCAATATGATGATTAAAAATATGTATTTATTTCATGTTTCGATACAGTCATATAAACCATTTTTATGTGCCTTCAACATTATGAATTGAATTATGATTTTTTAATTGTACTCTTAGTTTTGTATTTAATTTTGTACATTTCATTTCTAACCAAAGAAACCAAAACCTAAACCATCAACATAGTTTGACAAAGAAATGTCCAACAATATTTTGTGTGATGAATAATTTGTGTGGAGTTTGTCTGATGTCATGTAATGTATAACCATAACTTCATTTTCACTTTTAATGACCAAATAACAACAAAATACTGGTTTATCTTTAATACTTTCTTGGTTTTGGAGATCTTCATGCCTGCTTACCTTTCCGCCAATTAAAAATAGGATTTGTTTACAATAGGCATGAATGTAATACACCTATGATGATGTATGCTTAGATAATACAATTACAATCTTAATAATTTTAGTATAATCATGTGCAAATGGATTAGAGCATATGTCAAACACAGTTCTAAATAGATAAAGAATGTCTTTAAATACAGCATAGCACATAAATCTACACAAATGTGGGTTGGGTCAACTCACAATAACTAAGGAAAAGTGGAGAGGAAAATAAATAGAATAAATTAAAATTATTTAAAAACAAAGAGGATGGTGAGGAGAGCATCTCTGCGAAGCTTCACACAAGCGTGCAATTTGTCTTGCCTCTATCAAACTCTCCTTTCCTAAAATCTTTGTTAGAAAAGGCTCTTTCTTGTCTAAAGAGCCCCAAGTGATTGCCTTGAGACTCTGCTCCAGCATCTCGTATCTTACATTGCAGTCTTGATCCTTTCAATAGATGAAAGACAAAGAAGGTCGCAAATGGGTCTACCAACTTCTCCAATAAATAAATAAATAATGAAGCAAAGACTTAAGGGCTAATAATGTAGGATTATTGATATTGATGTTTAGCAATCATGCCAATTGTAATTAATGTATTATGCTCGACAATGTGGTCATTAGAGATTTTTGATGTCTTATACTCACAATGTCATCATTAGAGATTTTTTTAGTAATGTATTGATCACAAAAGTTTTATTTTATATAACTAATATTAAGTGAGGTTCTTTACACATCGGATAATATTGGTGAGATTTTTTCATAATGATTTTTTTACTTTTATGATATATAAATAAATCAAGGGGTTGAGGTTTAGGTGTTAATGGAATTATAATTATAATATTATATTTTATTTAAAAATAACAAAAATTAGATTTTTAATTTATAAAATAATGTATTATAAGAATTGTATATTACAATTTTAAATACATATAATAAGACAAATTGAATATGCATAATGTTTTTTTAAATATTAATGATGATTTTGATTTCTATGTAGTGTATCCATACAATTATTCGGCGTAACCCATTGCACACCTAAAGTGCAATAGCTAGTTCTATAATATGTCAAAGTGTTTGATTGCTGACAGGTATTTGCTTGCCTGGAATGTACAGGAAATGATTTATGTTACCAAAAGCAATAACCCCCGAAAGGTAGTCTTATTCGAGGATGTGCAGGGTATTACTTTATATTTCTTGAGAACCCCCTTCCTCAGAAATGACTTCATGGGTTTACAACAACCTGTATGAAAATTTGAGATCTTATAAGCTGAGTGACAGGGTAAATTACTACCAGAGCAGGTCCTATGAGCTTAAGGCTTTCGTTACAATATTTTTGCACTAGATCTAGAACTTGGTTCTAATCCTCAGAGTGACTATCTTTATACATATATTTATTTGATTCCTTATCTGTGAAATTTCCTTAACCTTCAAATTGTAATGGCAATTTAGACAGATGTTTTCTGCTAGAAAGACATAATGTTTGTTACCCATCATTTGATACGATTATATGTGCTAATGAAGCTTTTGGCACTATTTATAAATGGCAGATTTTGTCCTCTGGAGTTTCCTTCAACTGACATTTATAAGATGAAAATATTGTTACATATGATCTTCCTCAAAACAAGACTATCTAATAGTTCATTTCTTTAGCAGATATCTATAACACACATGTTCTTCTATGAGATAGACCCCAATATAGCTATATAGCTAAATCTGAAACAATGTTTCTTACTATCAAAAAATTTCCTCGTTAACCTTCTGTTCATAACTTCTCATGAGGTAAAGGCCTGACTTCTTTATTCCTGCGTGGAACAACTATCAACATAAAGAATCACCCCAAGTTAAAGCAGCATATCCCGAAAACCCCTTTTCTTCATTCTGAGTTTACATACATAGACTACAGGTACCTTTGTCCAACAACAGAGCTAGTTATTCTTGTATACAGAAAATTCATAAGGCCAACAGATGGGAACACCTTACCAACCTGTTAACCAAATAGCCAATGGAGAGGAATTTCTCTCCACCCAACCTCAATGGCTCATCGAGCTTTTAAAGGCCTTACCAGTGCCCCGAGCGAAGAGGTTCAACCAGAACCCCAATAAGGATATTCAATAATCAGGGAAGAGCACATAAACCCACTTTTCAAACACAAAATTCTAACCAAAAATACAGCTACAGTTACAAGAAGAGTCTCAACATAACACCATCAATGCACAGGACATAAATATGCACAGGTATGACTAATAATGCACCAAACTAAGCTACACATCCATTTCTCTAGTCCTCACAAGCTCAACACACTAGGGTATTTAACAATCAAAAGACTGAGCACGATAAATCACCTCTCACCCGGACAAGCAGCTATCAGATATTAGGACAGACCCCTCCATTCCTTCTAGCGCAACCTCTCTCTCAGAATTGCCTCCTCCTAAAACAAGTAGCCTCCCCTCCCGAAAACAAAGCCCCAAATCACATTTTAATCTCCCCTTGAAGAACCCTAACACTAGCATTTTAGTGGGGAGCTAAAACAATAATAATTACGCCGAAGAGATTAACAGAGGCGGCGTTCCCTATCTGAACAGAAGCAACCAATTTTTTCAGGTGAACGGTTAAAAATGCGTTCCCGGAACTAAAAAATAATAATTACGCCGAAGACATTAACAGGCGGCGTTCTCTATCTGAACAGAGGCGACCAGGTGAACGGTTAGAAATGCATTCCCTATCTGAACAGAGGCGACCTACTTTTTCAGGTGAACAGTTAAAAATGCTTCTTAAAATGCAAGACGATGAAAGGCGTCTTGTCCGCTGATAATTTTTCCTTCGTCATGGGTGATCTCTCGGGACGGGACGGACCAATGCTTCACCTCTGTGAGCATCACCTAGATGCAATGAGTGCTAAGTGGACCATTCATTATCATGAGAGATGGGTTCTTGTGAACCACTACTCATGAATCTTGGGTCAATGAGTTTGACTCAAAAACTACACAATTGAATCATGATAGCAATATCATAATTTGACACGCTATGGAAGAAGCCTCCTACTTATCAATTTTTGTTTTGTCATTCCGTCGCTTTTATTTCTAGTCATTCCACCACTTTTATTTGTTGGGAAATAACACTTTAGAAGTTATGCCACAAGTTGAAGACCTCCATAACTTTGCCTAGCTATGAATTTCATAGCTCTTTCTTAGAATGTTAGAGGGTTATCTTTACCTCACCGAAAATTTGAGGTTAAAGATGCTATTGTCAAATGGAAACCACATATTGTTTTCTTGCAAGAAGTCAAGATTAATGGCAGTCGTCTCCTCTCTTTTTTACCCAACGTATGGAGAGATGTTGTTTGTTTTCATACGTCGCATAAAGAAGGTAAAGGGGTTGTTGTTATCGGTCTTCATTCTTGGATCAATAGGTTTGTCATTGATAAAGGGGAGGATCCACAACGCTATGTGTGGGTCCTTGCTTTTATCAATGACCAATCTATTGGTTTATATTTGGTTTATGCTCCTAACGTTGCAAAAGAGAGATGTGAATTATGGGAATGGATGTCCAATAATCTACCTCATGTTGACTAGGTCATTGGAGGAGATTTTAATATGGTAGAACATTATACTGATCGAAGTTGGGCTGATCATATTAAATTGAGTAATGAAGAATTTGATAAATGGATATTTTGTAAGAACTTTGTGGGTATTATAGATCCTATTGTTAAAAAAAGAGCAAGTCATCATTCTAACTAGTACACTTGGACTAACTATAGGTTGGGAGTTGATAGAAAATTAAGCAGATTAGATAGATTTTATATCTCTCCCAACCTACAATTAGTCCAAGACTCTATGGGGCACTATGTGAAGGTAGATTACTCTACTACCTTATCATATCATTTTCCAATTATCTATGATTTTGCAACCGAGGAAGTTAGATTTGTGGATTCTCAATTGTCTTTTAAACTTAATACTTCACACCTAAAAATTATTTCTTGTGTGGATGCTTTGGTTGGTATTTGGAAGGCTTTTCCTAAGCCAAAAGAAGATGAATCTTATAGGATTTGGTGGCAGAATGCCATTTCTCAATGTGTTGATTTCTTAAGGAAGTTTGGTAATAGATTGGCTTGGCGGCGAAAACATAAAGAAAAATCTCTTCAAAGGAAGCTTGAGTTGAATAGGAAGATGTCTAACTTAAATCCTGATAATATGTCTATTCACACTTCCATAGCAAATATTGAAGCTCATCTTCGCAAACTTGATATGTATAAGGGACAAGGGGCCAAAATCAGGACTAGATTGCATTGGTTCAAAGAAGGAAACAAAGGCTCCAAATATTTCTTTAATTACTTGAATTATAAACATAAAAAGGAATATATTGGAGCAATCCAAGATGAGAATGGACGGATTTGTACAAACCCAAATGAGATCAAATATGTGTTTCAAGAGTTTTATGAGCAGCTTTTTAGAGAAGACCCTCATTGGCAAGATGTTCAGTTTATACTGGAGGATATCATCCAAGGATGCATTCCCAGGAAGGTGGACCAAGAATATAGTTGTTTCCTTGATCGGAACCTTTCCATTGAGGAGTTAGAGCATGTTGTTTTCTCCATGGCTCATAATAAAAGTCCAAGGATTGATGGGTTTTCAATAGAGTTTTGCCAAACTTTGTGGCAGCATATTAAAGAAGACTTTTACCAGGTTTACATGGAAGCTGTGAATTAAGGGTTGTTGGGACCAGAAATCAATAAAGGCTTAATTAAGTTTCTTCCAAAAGGGAAGAATTCAGATGTCATTTCGGGATGGTGGCCTATTACTCTACTCAACACTTCCTATAAAATTATTGCTAAATTCATAGCCACTAGGATCAAACCAATGGTTAAAAAGATAGTTAGACCTGAGAAAACAAGTTTCTTGGTGGCAGATTTATTCTTGATAACTTAATTTTGGCTTGGGAAACAAGTAAGTGGGCTCAACAGACAAATCAGAATGTTGTGTTGGTTAAGCTTGACTTTGATAAAGCATATGATAGAATACGGCGAGGGTTTATTTTAAAGATGCTGCAGTGGTTGGGATTTGGTCCTAAGATATATAACCATGTTAAAATGTTTTTTTTTATGTGAATGCTCAATTAGTGATCAATAATACTTTGTCTAATACATTTTTCCTCCAACGTTCAATTAGACAAGGCTACCCTTTATCGTCATTCCTCTATGTTCTGATTGTTGATGCTCTCGGTTATCTTCTGCAAAAATACAATCAAATGAATTGGATTAAGGGTATCTCTATCCCCAATAATGTGGTTGTTATAAATTCACATTTTGTTGATGACAGTTTGCTTTTTATTCAAAATTCTGTTGTAGAAATTAAGAATGTTATGGAGTTTTTAGATTTGTACTGCGAGGTTTCGGGGTCGAAATTGGCTCATCATAAAACTGAATTTATAATAATTCAAGCCGATCCAATTCCTGATTGGATTTCGGCTGAATGGAAACAGATTAAGCATGGACAAATCACTAGATACTTGGGTATTCCGTTTGGGATAGGGGTGATGCTTCATGATATGTGGAGCCAGTATATCAATAAATTGAAAAACAAAATCTTTAATTGGGGAAATAAATTCTTATCTTTAGCAGGCAAAATTCAAGTGATTAATCGAATATTGTTGGCCACCCATGTCTACTATTCTTCATGTTGGATGATGTCTAGAAAAGGCTATGACAATCTAGTTAAACTCATTCGGCAATTTTTATTGATGAATTGGGAAGGCAAAAGGGGTTTTAGGGCCTCTTCATGACTACATTGTATACAACTAAAGAATAAGAGAGGTTTGGGCCTCTTGGATCCTAGGACGCAAGGGGTGTGTTTATCGGCTAAATGGATAGTAAGAGTAATGCCTGGTGAAGAACCATGGAAAATTTTGGTTAGACATCGTATTGCTCAAGATACGGTAAGTAGCAAGTGGCAGAACGTGGGATGGCAGGACAAAATTCTGCTTGCTCCTTTTTTTGTGTGAAAGCTTCTTTCCAACTACAATCCATTTGGAAAGCTTGGCAACAAGTTTGCAATTTTTTAAATTGGAAGAAGGCTCTTTACAACATGGCTTTAGCTTTGCTACTTCTTCCATCTGGTGGAATAAGCTTGTTCAATACCATGGTCAACCTCTTCCTATCTCCTTCCCTCGGAAATCTCATTATCTTTTTAAGAAAGGGGTGCAGCAGTTTGGAGACATCTGAGACTTTTACTCTCTTGACTGGGTTAGCTGGAAAGAGTCCAAGCAAGATTTTAATTTAAATAATATATTTAAAGGTTTCATGGTTTTATAAAGGATTTGGTCCCTGTAGAGCTTATTATGAAACTTTGTACACCATTAAATTGTAACTTCTTTAAGGACTGGTTGTGGTTGGGAAAATACTCCTTTGGTTTTCCTCTGAATAAAATCTATTTAAAACTCGTTCCTAATATGAATTTGAATCCAAGACTTAACAGGAAATGGCATTGTAAATTTTCAGAGAAGAAATGGAAGTTGCTTAGTGCTCAAGTTTGGAAATCTAAGACAAAAGCTAATGCCCAGGATTTGGCTTGGAAAGTTCTACACCATAAACTACATGTTGGGGATAGAATAAAATATTTAAAGACACAAGCTACTAGGTGCCCTTTTTGTCAACACAATAAAAATCTAAAGAATATCTTTTGGGACTGTTATAGAGCAAAAAAAAAGGAAACATTGTTTTTGATCACCTTCCTACTATTTTTTATCATGCATTACGATGGAAAGAAGCTATGTTTGGTATTAGACTTTCATAAAAATTTAATTGTTGATTCTATGAGACAATGTATTTTGTTACGCCTGTGGAAAAGTAGATGTTCAACTATGTTTTCCAATCACATTTTGCATCAGCAAACAAATATTCAAAAATTTTACTCTGACCTGATGATTCAATTTATCTTCTTATGTTTTTCAGCTAAGGAAGAGATGTAAAGGTGATGCAAATTAAAATCAATGTCTAGACTTGATCAGATATCAGTTTCTTCAACACCATGAAAGGGATTTCGTTTGTGCCAAACAACTACAAATGTTTTTCAATTTTAATATGTAGTTGTGTCCTTCATGAATTGTACTTTGGGTTATATGTATTGTTGGTTGCTCTAGCCGTTTCTGTTACTTCTGATTGGCATAGTTATTTGTATTTGTGAGTTGTACGCTTGCTATTTCTAGTGCTTCCTCATTCTTTCATTTGGCAGTCCATCTTTAGGACTACATTCTTTTTCTTATTGTATTTCTCCAACTTTTTTCAATACAAAAAAAAGTTATCGATATAGGTTTTATTTGCTATGATACATTTTTAAGCCGACGGTTATTTTGACAGGGGAGGATAGTCGCGGTTATTTTGATAGCGTATGAGTGATATTTAGTTTTCCAGTGGGAATTCGAAACTGTTGAAATTGTTGTTTTAGTTTTTAAATCTTTTGTATTGGAAATCACTATGATTTTGCAAATGCAGGATATTAATATATATAAATTTAAATTAACATGTTATATTTTATTTAGTATTGAAATTTAAAGTCTTAAAAATTAACAATTATTTCTCATTATCTTCTTATATTATACACATGGTTTTTTTTATGGAAGTCATCTACAAATTATTTAAAGATTGTTTTAAAATATATTAATTCCTAATTTAAATATAAATATTAAAAATGTTCAATATAAATATTATATAATTTATAATTAATAAATAATATATTTTTTATATAATACAAATTAAATTATATATAATATTATTACATTTATTATGTCAAAGGCGTTTTTTATTTGAAATGAGTGGAGATTCATTTCACCATCGATGGCCTACAATGTTGGAGAAGCCATGCAAGACGGTTGAAAGTAATTTGACTATCTAATTCACCAAGGTATAATTTAATGTATGCGTACTCTGTCATATCGCAAGTTGCAAGTACTTTGTCACATCACAACTTGCAATATATCTCACGCTTGGAAAAAATTGTCATTCAATTGAAACATTCCTTGCCTCATGCATGAAAACAAAATTTGACTTGCATTTAATATTTCCATTTAGAAGGTTCAAAAAATCTTGTCGATCTCCAAATCAAATTGAACTTGAGTAGCCCTAAAACCCCCATATTGTCATATTTATTTTCCTTTACTATGAATAGATTAAAGCAACAATTTGAGAGCCATCAGCCGAGGTGAGCTTAATTAAGGAACCCAACTCCTTTTTCAAGGTATCTTATGCAAGCGAGGCAGATATGCAATGGTTGTTCTAGAGTCTATGATGAGTCTATGATGAGTACATTGATACCTTGCAAAGAGATATAAGTAAGTTGAGTCTCCCCTGTGGTCCAATTGAAATAAAGCCTTTTTTCTTTGATTTCATTAACAAAGCTTTGCTTTTGGCATTCCGACCTTCATCAACCAATTTCCTCCCATCATTTGGTGGTTGTGTAGATCCAAATCCTGATATCATTTTAGAACAAAAATGGTGATGGTTTTTTGGGTTCTATTCTGCAAGGGACAACATTGTGATCTCTAAAGGAAATTTAGGTTTGTGTAAATTGGAGTCTGAAGAATTTTCCAAAAGAAAATTTGTTGTGTTCAGCAGAATTCGATTCATGATCTCAAGAGGAGACTAGGGTTTGAAGAATTTGTGAATTAAACAAGTTTCACTCTGTGAAGTCTGGAGGATATTAGGATTTGAAGAAACCATGGTTCGAGGGAATTAGTGTATGAATAATTTGGGGTTTTGAGAAATTTTCTAAAAGTAATTTATTGTATTTTGCAGGATTCCTTTAGTGACCAGAAGAGAAAATCAGGGTTTGGGGGAAGCTAGAATCTTAAGTATTTATTATCATGGTGACAAAGGTGATAGTTGCAACAAGGGGGAATTTGAGGAAGTTGTTGTTGGTGAAGGTGGTGAGCTAGATTTCATGTGTGAGAGCTATATTTCTCCTTTCAAATTTCAAAGCTTCTTTAGGGTTTTCCATTCTTTGTTATCTTTTTTCTTGCAGATACTTTTGAAAACATCTATTTGAACTTACTCATTTATGGAAAAAACAATCAAACTGCTTGTGGAATGTTTATTTCCATTGGATTGTTGTTTATGAAACTTAGACATGAGTTGGAAGGTCAAGAAAGAAGTGAAAGGCCTTTTCGTGTTAAAATGGAGAGACTTGCATTCAATTCGGTTTTGTTCCTTTTTTATGCACTTATACCCTACCTTCTTTGCAAGGAATGCACAAATAGTCCTTCTCAATTGTCCTCTCATACTTTTCGACACAATATACTTCTAAAAATAAGTCATGGCAAGAATTTAGTATTTTCTTCTTATAAGCCCATGGTTCCCTCTAATGATTTAGCCTATTTTAATAGCCCTCATCCCACCCCTATGTGACTACTACAACAAGAGAAAGCTCATCTTAGTGCTGAAAATGAGCTTAATCTATCTGCAATAGAAAGTTCTACACAAGACAATAGAAGGATCCTAAATGAGATTTTGTTACACAATGTAAGGTTAGATGTTGACTCTGTATACGGGAAAGCACAATAGACAAATTTGGAGAACTTGTTGATGTTGGATGTGAACAACTTAGTGCATGGAGTTTTCAAAAAACAACTGGGCTTGACACTCCAGGTTCTCCTTATGGTGGCTGGGAAGGTCCTACTATTGAGCTTCATGGTCATTTTATAGGTATGTGTCTCAACCTATGATGTTACACATAATTTTGCAGCTTTCTTTCTCAAACTTGAGCATTGTCAATAATTAAGTAGCCATGTTATTTACATGGGTTTGTTCATGAAAAAATAGCAAAAGAGAAACATAGGTTTGTGTCTTAACCTATACTCATGCATAGAAATCTACAACTTTCCTTCTCAAACTAGTGTATTAGCAATAATTAAGTAGTCATGTTTTGTGTATGGGTTTGTTTATGTATGTAGAGTAAAGTAGAACTGTAGGTTTGTTTCTTTACCCATGTTCTTACATAGAAATTATAGTGTTCCTTCTACAGTGGGTGCATTGACAATAATTAGGTAGACATGGTTTTTCTATTAATTTATTTATGAAAAAGAGAAAAGTGGACAATCTAGAAAAATGTAGGTCATTTTTGTAGTTCTCTGGTTTCTAATTTCTTTTGTTCTAGTTTGTAGGGTTTTTTTTGGGTACGCTAAATTTGGGAAATATGATGAGAGATAGAGCTTTTTTTCTTGAGTTGTGGTTGGGTTTTTAAGTTTTCTAGAACATGCCAACTTGTGATTAAGCTTGAACATATTTTTTATTGTGACAAAGTAAAAAGAGTAGTGACCTCAAAGTTCTCTTTCTATGTGTTATGAGATCAAAATTGACCATATGTAAAGTTAGCAGAATGTACCAATAATGATCTCATTCATTATTTTCCATAAGATTTTTATTACTTTATTTTTCACTTTTGGTGACCACCCCTCTGCAAGATGCTTGACAAAACCAGGTATAATTCAAACTAAATTCCATTTTTGTGGGTAAATATAATAGATTTATTGGGCAAAGGGGCAATGTATAAAAATATGGTTACTTGATTCCTCGCTTTCTTTGCATAATACATAGATTGAGGATCTATTCAATCCTCTTTTCACAGATTTGACAAAAATCAACTTGCCTTTTTTACTATAATCCACAAATAGTTAGCCTTTGGTAGCCCATTAAGAGTCTATATTATTTTATATGGTAAGTATTTACCATTTTATTTATACTTGAATATCAAATTTTATTTATTTAAATAATTGTTTTCTTTTTTTTTTGTTTTAGTTTTAATTTTATATTTTAAATAGTTAATATATGTTATATTTTAATTTAAATATAGATTTTTTATAATATATATTTTTAGTATTTTATTAATCTATTTTTTTTTATAGAAAAAAGGTTAACCTAAATAAATTTGTTTTGTAGAAAAGTCATACTATCATTTTATAGCTCGTCAAACTATTAGTGTTGAGGCCACAAATGAAGAGAGCAAAATAAGTGTCATTATTATGACATCAAAAAATTATTGATGTGGGACAAAAATGTATGTTTGCTTGGTTTTTTGGTTTTGAAATATTAGATCAACTTAACAATTACAATGGACTTTGGATTTTTTTTTAATTACACTTAACAACTGTTATTTTCTATTATTAGAATTTATTAATTTATTTAACTATTGAATTTATGTATTAGTAATTGGATTTGTTTTGTAGTTTGTTCATAATACTTGTCTCCTTTCATGGTATAGGGTAATGAGAAACAATGTGGAAGGCTTATCACCATAACAATGGAAACTTTGTGGTGTGTTCAAATAGTATGTGGATTCGGTTGATGGCAGGATTGAACTTTTTGGTTTGTATGGAAGTTGTTTGAGGTTATTTGACATTGATTTAGATGTGTATTTAGTAGGCTTTCTCCTTCAACAACTAGGATTTGTGTGAACATGAGCATCTTTTGTATGGTCTATTTGAGACCTAAACTCTTTATAAGTTAATTAATAAGTTGCTCCTTACAAATTATCATGATTTGGTTCATGTAAGCATACTAACATGAAACAAGTGTCCATGGATTATTCAATTGTACTTTCGATTTTATATAATTATAATTAATTTAATTTATTTTTATAAAAATAATTAATTTAGGTTAAATATTTGTGGAAGGCTAATTAAGATAGAGATATATATGAGAAGAGAAAGGGAGAGAGGTGGATAGAGAGATAGTCATCCCCCTCTCTATCTCTTTGTCTATATATATAACTCATACACAAACCACACTCCATATCTCTATATCTATCTTATCTCCTCTCTTTCTCTCCCTTTCTCTTTATACTTCTCTCTCGATTACTTGTCTTTGTCACCATATCTCTTTATATCTCCATCTCTCTCCCCTTTTCTCTCTCCCCCTCCTCTACCTCTCTTTCCCTCTCTTTTTGTAGACACTTAAATAGTCCTAATCGGTATTGTGCATCTGAATTTGATTATTAACATCATTTCATCCTAAATCACCTCTAACTAACTATTTAATTAAATAATCTATATTGTTTAATTAAATTCATCATTTTCTCCTATTAATCAAATAATTAATTTTATTGGATTAATTAGCCCCTTTCTTACTAATTCTCATCCCATTTAATTAAATAATGCAAATCATTTAGTTAAAATTGTGATCCTAATAAAATGCTACTTCTAAATGTGAGATGTTAAATAAGAAACTAATAATGCAAATGGGAAGAAGCAACAAGATAATAGGGCACCTCAATGATTAGCCTAAGAAAATGAACACTATGAAAGCAAGATAAAAAAATAGGTTGTTGTTATACCTTCATGTTGTTGTCTCCTCCTTGGTTGGCCCTTTGATGCTTCAAGAATTGTGTGCTCCTTGGATGGCAATGGATTTGAATGAATGCAAGATGAATTGATGCAATATGGATGCTAAATGCTTTGGTAGATGAGAGCTTGAATGGCAATTTTGCAAGAGTTTTGTTGCAAAAGACTTGATTCCTTAAAATGAAGGAATTGAAGGGGTATTTATAGGCCAAATTGAATTCTCTAGAGAATTCAACGGTTGGGATTGATCCAACAAAGATCAAGATGAAGGGCTATGGTGAGTTGAGGACTCACAAGCCCTCACATCTTGGCATGTGGAAGGTGAGATGTCTTAGGGTGGAGTGATGTGGAAATTAGGTGGAAGAGGAGGACAAGAGGTGGAAGGAAAGTACATGAGGTGGATGAAGGACAAGTACCTTTGAGGTACCTTGGGGAATGAGAAGATTTCTTCAAAAAGGAACTTCTTGTCCCCAAATGAGGATGAAAGAGACTTTTGAGGAATTTTAGAATTCCTCAAAAATCTCCATGGGAAAAGGGAAAATGTGTGGGAAGAATAAATGTAAATTAAAAATTTACATTTAATGGAGGATTCATTGGATAAAAGAAGGTCTCCAAAAAGCTGGAGATTTGTCACATGTGGGAGATGTGACAAGTCCAAGGTTCTAGAAACCTTGGGCACATGTAAAATGACATGTCACATTTGCATGGGGGATGGAGGAGACTTTGGGAAGATAAAAGTGAATTAAAAATTCACATGGGGAAGAGGAGGACCTTGGTTGAATAAATGTGAATTAAAAATTCACATAGGGAAGGGAGTCAATACCAAAAATGGTAAGTGGAAAGGTTGACCAAAAAAGGTAAGCTAAATATGGCTAATGATTCTGATTAAGGTTGTGCAAACATAGGATTAAGGTAATTAATGAAATATTAGAGGCAAGTGGGAGATTATGGAGGATGTGACACTTAATCAAAATTAAGTGGTGCACATCCTAATCACAGATTAATTAATTTAATCCAGATTAGAAGAGGGTTATGGAGAATGTGACAAGGAGAGAGAAAAATGAAGAATTAAAAATTGGTTTTTTAATCCAAATAGGTTAAATGACTAAATTAAATAATTTGTCATGTTTATTTAATTTAGAGAAGAGAAGACAAGGGGGGAAGGTAAAGTATTTAATTTAATTCGATACTTTATGAACCTTAGGCAGAAAATAAAATAATGATTAAATATTTATTTAATCACTGTTAATGGAATAGATGAATGTAATAGACGATTTTGATCATATGGAAGTGATCAAATTTGGATGTCTACATTTTTCCCCTCTTCGAAGTATCCTTAAAATAACATTGCTTCGAAGAAGAAAAAAGTGCAAATGACTAGAAGAAATGACCGAAAGAAAATGCCCCAGCGTGAGGAAGAGGATCTGAGTCGTTCAATTAATGAGGAATGGATGAAGATGCCCCAATCGTGGAAGGTGTTGATTATGGTCGGAAAAAAAAAAAAGGTAAATGTGAAGGGTATGCCCCCTCAAGAGGGTGATAGGAGAAAAAGAAGGGTCCCGAGCAACATCTCGATAGGAAGAAATGGATGATATGGTTGGAAAGAAGGTGAAAAATTAGGCAAGTTTTCCTTTTGAACGAAGTCAATCGGACAAACGGAGTGCAAATGGCAGCCCCGGGAAGAGAAAGCATTCATCAGAGGAATAAAAGGGTAAATAAAAGGTAAAAATTGCCTTGTAAAAAGTTAATATAAGGTAATTTTGAAAATTACCTCACCTCATTTGCACTGTAGCAGTTGAGAGAAGAAGAGAAAGAGCAAGCAGAAAGAAGTGAAGATGTCGAAAGATAATGACACCGAGATCGTCCACCGGATAGATGAGGTTCGATGGGCGTACCGACAGTAGGATGGGCCCCACCAGGTAGACGACAAAACCCCCCCCATACATTAAATTGAAATTTTAATGCATTTTGAGATTAGTTATGAAAAAAATAAAATATGGGTTTTGTGGGTGGAAAAAAAAGAGAAAATGGGTAGAAAACCAACAAAAATTTGTTTTAAAAAATTTACGCCACGTTTGTGAAAACTACCGCCTGAGTTTAACATGCCTTCCGACGGGCTTAATCCTCACCAGTCGGCAGTAATCTCCCCGCCAGTTGGCGTACCGCCCTCGACCGAGGCTGAGTCACCGTATGGCAAGTTCGGCCCAATACGAGTCAAATTCCCAAAGCGTATAGTCCACCGCAGGGCGAGCGTCACCATCATGGGAGCGTACGTCGCCTCTGGCTACAATGGCCTAAGGTGCGACTACCCTGGCGCCATCCGAGGGCTGGCCACCCCGCATATGTTGGCATCGCCAGTATGCCCGCTCACGCAGTCGGGCGAGCCGGGCCAGGTGGCAATCTCCCGTCAGAAGGTGCTGGGTCAGCTCTCTACGCCTCGCTAGCGAGCCACCCCACCGGCAAGGTATCGCCCGGCTGGCCAATGAAGCAGCCCGGCCAACCGCAAGGGGAGGGGGAAGGAAAGATATTGAAAAGGAAAAAGAAAGAGAGGGGAGATGAGATTTGGAGACGAAAAAGAAGTTTCTGATAGGGGGGATGAAATTTTTGCAGGATTTTGGTAGAGTGTGGAGGCCAGATGCGTTGGCATCATCGATTGAGGCAATGAACAGAGTGGATCATGCAACTTTGGAGCGAGCGGGGTTACTGCACTTGGTGCAGTTTCTCAAGATGAGGGCTCATAAGGCGATGTTGACAGCTTTGTTAGAGAGGTGGAGCTCGGCTACGTCGACGTTTCATTTGCCGACTGGAGAGATGACGGTGACGCTGAAGGATGTGTGGCGGATCTTAAGGTTACTGATATCGGGACAATTAGTGTGTGAGGGGGAGTTGAGAGGAGAGTAGTTAGATGAGACCGTGATGGTGTTATTTGTGCGAGATGACTTGCCGATATAGAAAGGGGGGTTGGATATAGACAGATGCCTGGATCTGGGGGTGTCGGCATTACCACTGTTTCTGTGTTGTCTGATCAACGGGATTCTGTTGCTAGACCGGAGTAGGCATTTCTGCAGCTTACGGTATATGGGGGTGATTCGACATATTGTCGAGTGCGGGGATGGGCAGTTTTCTTGGGGGTCGTGTGTATTGGCCCAGTTATATCGAGACATGCACGTGATTTGCTATCGGGGGGGGCAGAGTTTGACACATTGGACGCTACTGCAAGTATGGGGATGGACGCACATTGCAGTGACAAGGCCCATAGTGATCAGGGGAGGGGATTTGAATGACAGAGAGCCAGTGGCATGGAAATTCGGGGCAGCCTGGGGTTGTATCCTTCGGTATGAGACACAAGGGGAGGTGGAGCGGTGGAGGAGGGCATTTGATGATTTACGGAGAGAGGATATTATATGGCGGTCATATATGTTTCGACAATTTAGAGGATGGAGGACCGAGGAGGAGAGACAGCGAGGGTTCTACATGTGCAGATGTTACCTGATTGGGAGCCCAGGGTACACCGTGGAGCTACATCGTCCCGACCGAGTGGGACAGCAGTTTGGACTGGTGCAGGATATTCTAGGAGCGTCGATGATGTTTTGTCGGCTTACCAGGGAGGTACCTTGGGGGGCGGCATTGGCAGCGAGAGACATGAGGGCGTCATAGGTGGTGGCAGGTGGGGTGCCCTATCCAGGGAGGTGGCAGGGTCCAGAGGATGTTGGAGTGATAGATCGGTATGGTCGATGGTTTCGCAACCATCGATGGGGTAGGGTTACACCGGAGATGCTGGCTATGGGGGCCCTAGAGGGGGGGCTAGGGGAGGAGCAAGAGGGGGGACAAGAGGAGGAGGCGGAGCAAGGTGGACAGGAGGAGGAGGCACCTGAGAGTGGTGATGCGAAGGAGGGTGTTGTTCGAGATCAGCCAGTAAGGAGGGGGAGAGTTAGGAGGAGGTCGAGGAGGGTGAGGAGACTGAGGAGAACTGTGGTAGAGGCGATGGAGGCAGGAGTAGCTGATGGGGGGGAGGAGATAGAGATGGTAGGAGCCGATGGGGGGAAGGAGATAGAGGGGGTGAGATTGGAGAGTGAGCCAGAGGTGGAGATGCTTTGGGTGGTGGAAGGGAGAGCTGCTCAGCCAGGGATTGGTATTAGAGTTCGACAGAGGCGAATGCAGGTGAGGGTTGAGCAGGAGGAGGGGAGAGTCTCAGAGCCACCGGTGGAGGGGAGAGCTAGAGATCCGCAGGAGGAGGTAGAGAGGGTGGTGGATGTTAGAGGACAGCCTAGGGAGAGGCCTGAGAGTAGTCGTCAGAGGAGAGTCCAGCCAGTTGAGCCGGAGGGTAGGAGACTGCTGAGGGTGGGGAGGAATGGACAGCCGCGGAGGATTCGGTTGACGCGCTAGACAAAGCCGGTGCAGGAGGAAAGAGAGGGAGAGGCGATGGACCTGGGTGTACTAGTAATGGAGCCGTTAGCCATAGTACCAGCAGTCGCAGTTGATGATCCAGTGGTTTTACTGAGAGGGGCCCACGCGAGGATATGGGTGCTAGAGGAGGAGGCGAGGAGAGCGGAGACAGAGGTATGGAGGATACAGGATAGAGAGGATATAGTGTTTGATCGTGTGGTGATCCGGCTCACGACAAATGCATTGACTGCAGAGAGAGAGAGATGAGATGCGAGCAGAGAGGGAAAGAGCACAGGGGGAGCTAGCTCAGGTGACATGGGACCGAGACAGGCTAGAGGCAGCGATGACAGTTGCGTAGATGCGGGGGCAGTCGGAGTCAGCAGGAGAGAGGGAGATGGAGATATTGAGACTTCAGGTGGCAGGTTTTCAGGATGAGAGGACAACACTGCAGGAGAGGGCATATATGGCAGAGGCATCTGCAGAGGAGATGAGGATGAGGGCCGAGGCCGCAGAGGTTAGACTGGAGACGGTGCAGCGGGAGAGAGAGAGAGAGTGCACAGGGACAGGTGCAGGCTTTACAGTGAGAGAGGGACAGTTTACAGGAATAGATGCAGGCACTCCATAGAGATAGGGATAGTTTACAGGGATAGATGCAGGCACTCCAAGGAGACAGGGATAGTTTATGGAGACAAGTCCAGATTCTGCAGTTCTAAAAAGATGCAGCAGTGGGTCGGGCAGAGAACACTGAGGGGGATATAGCATAGATGCAGGCACGGTGAGGGCAGGGTGATGAGGCAGTCCTGGAGACTATGTGAGTAGAGAGAGAGAGGTCTGCAGAGTAGATACGACTTCTGACAGCGGCACAGGATGCATGGGAGCAGGAGTGATGGGCCATGAGCAGAGAGAGGGATAGGTACAGGCATGAGCGGAATGCCGCTCGGTACCAGGCTGGGCAGAGAGATGACTATATGCAGGAGGCAGCGTATTGGAGGTGTGCGTACGAGCAAGCAGTGCCAGATCCGACACAGTGTACAGCGTGGTATGTTAGGCAGACACCTCAGATGTTGGCACCATCATAGTCGTTAGGTACACGGACCAGAGGGTTCAATGATTTCTAGCCAACCCCTCCTCGATTTGGGACTCCACGGCATGAGTCTCAGGGGACTCCGACATACAGGGGACCAGTACCTAAGTCTCCGCAGAGGTTAGATGTGGGCAGTTCAGGGCATGTAGAGGATAGATGATAGGATGCAGGTGCTTTTGATAGGTACCAGATGGTAGTAGTGCATATCTTTAGATGCACCTTATTTTGAGCATGATATGGAGGTGATTATGTGATGACCATATTTTGTATTATTATGATGATGATATGTGATGGTCCCATTGATAGTATGTCACACATTTTGGCGATGGATGGTATGCTTATAGTATTTTATGTGATGTTCCTATGATAGTGGATGTATGTTATGCATATGTATATGATGTTTTATGTTATGTTGATGTTTTACTTATGCATGTGTGATTATGTCAAATGATTTATGAAGGGTAATGCAATTGTGTTACTGATTGAAGTAATATGGACCTAATGAATTGACGTGAATGCAAATAGATAAATAAATGGATGTAAATGGATGTTAATGAACTTAATGAATTGATGTGAATGCAAATGGATAAATAAATGGATGTAAATGTAAATAAATGTAATGAATGAATGTAAAATGGATGTTAATGTACTTAATGAATTGATGTTAATGCAAATGGATAAATAAATGGATGTAAATATAAATAAATGTAATGAATGAATGTAAAATGGATGTTAATGTACTTAATGAATTGATGTTAATGCAAATGGATAAATGAATGAATGTTTAATGTAAATGGATAAATAGACCTAATGATTGTGGACATAAGTATCAATGGGTAGATGATAGGTGTAGGATGTGGGGGTTGCAGTACTTGTCAAAGACCGTAAGGATCCCGAGAAGGAAAGTTAGTAAGAGTGAATGAGAGTTTGCACAACCAAAACCACAAGTCATAGACGTAGGGGCAAGATAGGATGAAGAGGGAATATGCAACATGAGATGAAATGCAACATGAATGCAATTTGCCATCCTTTAGAGCACTGATTTTTGCTATAGCACAAGACATCGGACGTTAGGGTATGCAAACCAAGACGGATTAATGTCAAATGCATAAAACAAACACGACAAACAAGAAGGATATCCCAATACACCAAAGTCGCGATGACGTTGGTTGGGCCAAGTATTGGAATAACCACAAGCACAAAGAGATGCCCCCACATAACACGGGGTCCAAAAAGAATCCTGGTGGGTACCATGTGGGGCATCCTAGCAGACAAAAACAAAAGTCAAGAGATATCCCTATGTTAACTAGGAAAAACACACCACCATATGAAGGATCATGGCGATCTTGACTAGTGATTATAGGGAGCTCAAATGATAAACAATAATCCAAAAATACCAAAAGATAGTAATCAATTACAAGTGTCCTTTGCCATAAGATCCTAGCGATGGATGGGGTTGATGTGGTCTGTTAGGAAGGATGCATCCTGTTAAGACCGATGATGGATACTAAGCTAAGGTGACCTAGATGACGCAAGATAATTTCCATTGGATAGATTTCTTGATATGAGGAGACCTTGTTTGTGAAGAATCAGCGACGATAGGGACATACCTGACAATGAGAGGACGAGACACAACCTAAAGACCTAGGGGCTTGAGGGTTGATCAGAGAACAACCTTGCCTACGTGAAAGCGCAGAGCCCTCGTAGTTCATGATAAAAGAGTGGAAAGTGGACCAATGGAAACCGATGGAAGACCAAGACAGACACAAGCCCTGGGGGCAGATCAAAAGATCAACCTTGCCTACATGCAAGCGCAGGGGCAACGTAGTTCGAATATGACAAAAGATCAAAGATGGATAAGATCAGAAAGCGGACCATGAGGACAGGTGATGAAGGACAAAATGCCTCGGGGGCTAATCCAAAGATTAGCCTTGCCTACGTGCAAGCTTAGAGGCGTCGTAGTTCAAGAGGGGATGATGAGAAAAGCAAAAAGAGGGTGATGATGACAGAAGATGGAGGATGAAGACACGGAGAAGCCCCAGGGGAAAATCAAAAGATCAACCTTGCCCACGTGCAAGCGTAGGGGCAACGTAGTTCACAAGGAGACACAATGAGACCAAGAAGAGATGACACAAGCTCATATTAGGATAATAAGCTCAAGGTGTTGGATAGCGGATGACGGTCATCCAATGCTCAACCAAAATATACCAAGTGACAAGGTTATGTAAGCAGATGGGAGGATATGGGGATTGAAGAATCGATGGGTAAGCCATAGAGTAACTAGGACGCGAGGTAGATAATGATTCAGCCCTATATGAGAGGCACCTGTTGCCAGGTTTTTACCAATCGCACGTATCCAAGGCACCACACAGGGGTGGTTTTCACCATAGGATGAATTATTTCTCTTTACTATTTTGGATTTTTGGATTTTTTTTATTTTTTTGTATTTTTGACTTTTACCAGGAAGGATAGCCCAGCTGATCTAAGTGTAGAACTTCTTCAGATGCATGATGTTGATGGGTTCCTCCAAAGGCTCACCTTCAGGGGTAGAGAGCCTATAGACACCAGAACCATACTTGGAGGTGATGACATAAGGGCCCAAATAGTTTGCTTCAAACTTACCTTTCTTCTCTCGATCTTGCTGATTCCGCTGATTTTCTTTTAGGACTAAATCACCAATCTCAAATTGGCGAGGGCAGACTTTCTTATTGTAGCTCCTTTTGAGTCGATGTTGATAAGCT
Organism: Sequoiadendron giganteum; assembly: GCA_007115665.2. Taxonomy (NCBI): domain Eukaryota; kingdom Viridiplantae; phylum Streptophyta; class Pinopsida; order Cupressales; family Cupressaceae; genus Sequoiadendron; species Sequoiadendron giganteum. The sequence goes on from CM021108.1 coordinate 626,351,145, forward strand.
TGTAGATGGGTATAAGCCTTGACTCTCTTTTCATCAAGCAATTCCAATTGTGCCAAGCGTGCCACCCGAGTGTCTTCATCAGTGATGAGATTCTTGAGGGAGATGCAGAGTGAAGGGATTTCAACTTCGATTGGCAAGATGGCCTCAGCACCATAGAAAAGAGAATATGGAGTGGCTCCAGTAGGGGTGTGGATGGATGTACGGTAGGCCCAAAGAGTAGGATGGATATGGAGGTGCCAATCGTGGCCAGTGCTATTGACCATCTTCTTAATGATTTTGATCAATGTTTTATTTGTTGCTTCTGCCTGTCCATTACCTTGGGGGTAATAGGGAGTGGACCAGCGATGTTGGATATGATATGTGTCACAAAGGGATTTCATGCACTTATTTTTGAATGGTTTTTCATTGTCGGTGATGATGGCGGAGGGGATACCATACTTGCAGAGAATATGATAGAGGATGAACTTAGAGATCTGAACACCAGTGATTTGAGTGAGTGGAATGGCTTCCACCCACTTGGTGAAGTATTCAGTGGCTATGATGATAAAGGTGTGACCATCTGAAGATGGAGGGTAGATCTTGCCAATCAAGTCGAAACCCCATTGTGAAAATGGCCAAGGTGTCGTGATGGGTTGGAGATCTTGTGCTGGAGCGTGAATTAGATCTGCATGTTGTTGGCACAGAAGACACTTTTTGACGTACTCACAAGCATCATGTTCCATTGTGGGCCAGTAATATCCTGCTCTGAGAATCCGCTTGGCTAAGGCCATACCATTAGAATGGGCCCCACAAATACCGCTATGCACTTCTGTCAATGTTGTGTGGGCTTCAGTTTCATCTAGACAACGAAGGAGAGTTCCATCATACCCACGTCGATAAAGCATATCATCGATAATGGTGTAATGAGTTGTGCGTTGGATAAATGATTTACATTGGTTTCTTGTGAGGTCAGGCGGGAGGGTGTTGTCATGAATGTAGGTGTAAATTTCATGGTACCAAGGGGATTCAGGACCTACAATAGCACACACCATGTCATTCTCAGGGATATCATACACTGGGATTAGGAGTTGCTCAACTAAGAACTGACAATTTGTGCAATCCTTCGACATGTCAAGGAGAGAACCAATGGTAGCCATATCATCTGCTGCCTTATTCTGGAGTCTCGGGATCTGCTCAAATTGGATGGTAGTGAAATATTTCTTGAAGTCATCCACCATTCATTTATAAGGCATCAACTTTTCATCTTTTGTTAGAAACTCATCGTTGACCTGTTTTATGACTAACTGGGAGTCACCAAAAACATGTAGATGAGTGATGTGCCATTGGACTGCAATTCTGAGGCCTGTGAGAAGGGCTTCATATTCGGAGATGTTGTTGGTGTAGGGAAAAGCCAGTCTGAATGATTTTGGTTGTAGTCACCTTGGGGGGTGATAAGCAAGATTCCTGCCCTCGATCGATTATGGGTGTGTGATCCATCAAAGTACAATGTCCAGGTGGTGGCTTTTGAGACTACAAATACTCCTTCATCTAAAAATTCAATTTCTATGGGATAAGCGTCCACTAATGGGGCATCCACCAACTGATCAGCTATTACTTGTCCTTTTATGGCTTTTCTATCCACATATTCTATATCAAACTCGCTGAGGAGCATGATCCATTTAGCCATTTGACCAGTCGGGGCTATCTTGGATAGTAGGTACTTGAGGAGGTCGACTTTGGAGATTAATTTGATAGGATGGCTGAGCATATAGTGGCGTAGCTTTTGTGTGCTGAAGACCACAACAAGATAGGCCTTTTCCATTGGTGAATAGTTGAGTTCATACCCGACCAGTGTGCAATTGATGTAATAGATCGCCCGTTCCTTTGAAGATTCATCATGTTGTGCCAATAATGCCCCCAATGCTACTGACGTGGATGATATGTACAACAAGAGGGGTTTGCCAAGGATAGGTGGCATCAAGATCGGCGGGTGGGCCAAATATCCTTTGAGCATGTCGAAGCCCAACTGACACTGTTGATTCCACTTGAAACTGGTGTCTTTCTTGAGAAGGTGGGAAAATGACTAACATTTATCTGCAAGTTGGGCTATAAAGTAGTGGATAGATTGTAGTTTCCCTTGGAGACTCCTTAATTGTTTCAAGTTTCTTAGAGGAGGCATATCCATGATAGCTTTCACCTTAGCTAGGTCAACCTCGATGCCTCTACGGGACACTATGAAGCCCAAGAGTTTCCCTGATGTGACACCGAATACACACTTTTTTGGATTTAGTCGAAGCTTGTATTGTTCTAAGTGCTCAAAGATCCGTTTCAAAATGGTAGGGTGTTCTTCCTTGGTTCCAGATTTTGCCAGTAGGTCATCGACATAGTCTTCCATGATGATGTGAATGAGGTCATGGAATATAACCGTCATTGCCCGTTGATATGTTGCCCCTGCATTTTTGAGACCAAAGGGCATGATATTAGAACATAACGTACCCCAAGGTGTTGTAAAAGCGATTTTATGTTGATCGTCGGGGGCAATCCAGATCTGATTATAGCCAGAGAAGCCATCCATGAGGGATAGCATCTTGTGTCCCACGGTGATGTCAACTAACATGTCGATGTTAGGCAAGGGGAAGTCGTCTTTTGGGCAAGCTTTGTTGAGATCCCGAAAATTTGTACAAATCCTGATGTCTCCATTGGGTTTAGCAACAGGTACAATATTAGAGATCCAATCAGAGTAGTCAATGGGCTTGATAAAACCAGCATCCAATAACTTTTCCAGTTCTTTCTTAACCAATAATGCCACTTGTGGGTGCATTTTTCGGAGCTTCTGCTTGATAGGTTTAGTCTCTGGACAGACATCCAGATGGTGGACAACAAGATTGGGATCTAAGCCAGGCATATCAGAGTAAGCCCATGCAAAGTTGATAATCCCTTCATGGAGAATTCGGACAATGGTCGTGTATTCTACTTCAGATAAAGTTTTAGCCACATAGGTTATTCTTGGAATCTCTTCTGTCCCCAGGTTCACCTCTTGCGTTTCTTCAATGAGAATCGAAGATTGCTCGGACAGTCGTGTTCCTACAAGGGGAAGATGAATGTCCCCATCTCCTAGTGCCGTATCAAGGTTTTCACTGTCAGATACATCCTTTGTTTTTACTTTTTCATAGTCAAAAAGTGCCTCGGTGAGGCT
>CM021108.1:626354419-626580380 GCA_007115665.2 Sequoiadendron giganteum
TGGTGTTCATTTCGTATTCACCAAATCCCTTATCTATGATCTGGACCTTGGTGACGGTGGAAGGAGGTGTGGATGATGGTGGGGATGAAGTGTTCAGAGTATTGGTGGATGGGATAGGATCAGATGTTGGTGGTGCCCCCATTTCGACCCCTGAGCAATAATGTGAATGTGGAAAAGAGGCCTCCAAGGCATGACAATATTCAAAGGGTTGAGTGTCGGCTTGTATGGTGACTTCCATTCCTTGAAATGGGAATTTTAGGCATTGGTGATAAGTGGATGGTACGACTTGCATAGAGTGAATCCATGGACGGCCAAGAAGGATGTTGTATGGGACTTCAAGGTCCAGAACATGGCACATAGTGTATTGTACAATGGGGCCCACTTGTATAAGGAGGCAAATAATGCCTTCAGAATCTTGCTCTGCATTATCATAGGCCTTTATGGTGATCATTTGATTTCTCAGATCAGCTTGGGTGTATCCAACCTGTTGTATAAACTTTAACGTACATAGATTTAGGGCTGAACCATTATCTACTAATACCCTTTTTACTTTTTGACAGTTGACACCGACCTCGAGGTGGAGGGGGCGGTTGTGGTTTGAATCGAGATGTGGCATGTCCTTTTGGCTAAAGGCTAGCTGATAGGTCAATGAAAGATTGCCTACCAATGCTTGAAATTGGGTAGGGTTAATATTATCAGGTACTTGTGTGCTTTGCAAAGCCTTATTTAGGATATCTTGATGTACGGGAGATGACTTAAGCAGATCCAGAATAGATATTTGGGTTGTAGTTTTACCTAGGTGGTCTAGGATATTATACTGGGAATTGGCGGATGGTTGTTGGGTGGATGGAGATGTTGTTGGGACTGTGATGCAGGTTCGCCGAGTAGTAACAGCACATTGTGGATCTTGTCCCTTAACGTGGATCATGGATATACGTGGTTCCACCTGTTCTACATATGAAACCACATCTTGATAATTGTATGGTACATTTTTGTAGTTGATATTATTGGTACTGTTTCCTGGCTGGTTGTTATCGCTAGGTCCAGGATTTGAGTTGGACGTACTAGGACCCTGATTATGATTAGGAAAGGCGTTTTGGTATATTTGTAATTGAGCATTGGATGAATATGTTGTGTTAGCATCTACATGTATTTCACCTCGATCAATGAGACATTGGATGTAGGTTTTCAAGCCTTGACATTTATCCAGGGTATGTCCCTTAATTTTGTGGAATTCACAGTATTCATTGTCTTTAAACCAAGCGGGCTTGGGTTTAGACATATCGAGTGGTTTAGTGACAGGATATGTTATGGGGTAATTGGCTTGAAGAAGCTTATTAAACACCGTGCTAAGGGGTTCTCCCAACTGAGTGAATTGTCGTTTATTCCCCCCTTGGTTATTATGATTGGCTTGTTGTCGCGGTGCCCCTTGGGGAACGGATATGGTGTTCTGAACAGACGGTTATTGTTGGGAAGGATATCTTTGTGTGGTGTTGGCCACTTGGACATGTTTAGTGTCAGTGACACCATCATTGATGGCATTTTTGTTTCTATTCCAAAAACGAGGTTTATCCCCGAAGGACTTCTCTCTATCAGAATTGAAATGTTTGACTTGTCCTCTTGTGACAAGGGCTCGTTCTAAGATGGGGCCTTTCTCCACAAGTCCCACAAAATTAGTGATGCAATGGAGTTGGAAATTGTGCGCCATATCCGGGTGAGAGTTTTCGATAAACAACGTTACCATGTCTTTTTCTATTGGTGGGGATTTCATCCTACTAGCCAAGGCACGCCATCTTTGCAAGTAGCTTGCAAAGGCCTCTCCATCGCGTTGTTTTTCTTTGAGGAGATCAAGTGTGTCAATATATTTCTCTAAGTTAAAAGAGAAGTGAGTGACAAACTGTTCAGATAGTTGTGCAAAGGTCTTAATAGATCCCTTTTCCAAACGCATAAACTAGTTGACGGTGACCCCTTGCAGACTTTTAGGGAAAAGTCAGATGAGGTAATTGTCATTGTGCATGACTTCTTGGCAATGAGCATAAAACTCTTGAAGGTGAGCTCTAGGATCCTTGGTTCCTTTGTATTTTTCAAATTTGGGTATCTCGAAATGTTTAGGAAAAGGAACCAAGGAAATGGAGGAATCAAATGGATAAGGGCATATGTCCTCAAACTTGAAGGATTGTTTTCTCGTTCCAGCTTGTAAGTCCTTTAATGCGGCTTTTACTTCTTCCAAGTCTTTGTTGACGGGAGTCAAAGTGGATTGAGTGTATGGATAATGTTGTGGGTATGATGGGGATGGCCCTCCCATTGTTGGATCATAAATGGGTTGAGTCGGGTATGAATGTATTGGTTGATTGTAAGAAGGTTGATCATTGGATGATTGGTTGTGTTGAGTGGGAGCCACTTGTTGTTGATAGTAAGATACAAGAGAGGGGGCCTATTGCTGCATAGCATTTTGATAATGCGTAGTGGTAGGCCTCTTTGTTGATGTGATGATGTTTGTTGATAATAGGAAGTGTAAGGTGCCCCATGTTGGTGAGCTGGTTGTTGTTGAAAATAGGGTGGGTAGGATTGGTTTTGTTGTGCAATGGTGGTTTGTTGCATGGCATATGGATATGGGTTTAACGTTTGTTGATGGGGATTGTGTTGAGGTTGTGTAGGGTTGGCGTAAGGTGGTGCTTGGGTATGTGTTTGGTTTTGCACATTCTGAGGAGGGTTTGTATGGGATGGAATAGTGTATGTGCTAGAGGGATGATAAAGGTATTTGGTGAGCGGGTTATGGTGTGTTTGCGTAGGGATGTGCACATGTTGTTGTGGAGGTTGTTGTTGTTGTTGATGAGGTGGATGAGGTAAGACTTGTGGTTGAGGCAGGTGAGATGGGATGTATTGTTGTTGTTGTGATGGGTTAGGTGGGATGTGTTGTTGTTGTTGAGATGCATGTTGCACCACTTGATGTGGTGGTTGTGTGAGAACGGAAGGGTGTTACGGATGTTGTTGATGTAAGTGTTGAGATGAAGCTATTGTAGTAGCAACATATTGTGGCGGTGCTGGTGGTGTGGTGGATTGGTGTGGATTATTTGGAGGTTGTTGAAATGCAGGCGGTAGTGCGTTGGTAAGTGGAGGTGTGCCCCCAATATTAGAATATGGGGGAGGAAGTGGCAGAGCAGATGGGATGTATGACGACATGCCATAGATGTGGGGGTCATTAGGATCAGGTGGTGGAATGGTAGATGTTGTGGTTGGAAGATGAGGATATTCTTGGACTTGATGGATGATAGCATTTCCAAGTTCGGGGTGGTACCAATTTTTAGTGGGTGCACCTTCAGGAACGTAGGAGCTTTCTAGAACATTTTGTGACGTTTGTGGGCCGACAAATGGGGGAAGGGCATATTGTGATGTATCGAAACCGGATGGTGGTTTGACTCCCTTCATGAGTAAGGTGGTAAGGATCTTATCCCCACGTTCATTTAGGAGGCGATCCGTCATTTGGACATTGGCAAGATTGCTGAGATATTCATCAACAGTGACTTCAGGTTGATTGACCATGTTTTCGTCACTAGGTGGTGTGATATTCTGGATGTCAGTGTTTGATTGGGATGAAATGCCATTATGGGGATCATGTGGAATGTTATTAGGATCTTGAGGGGCATTTGGTTGGGAACCTTGTGTTTGTTGGTCTGCCATTTGCTTTTTTATTTGTGAGCGGGTTTAAACGAGCATGAACGTGCAAAATGACTAAGTGGTTTCAAGATTCAACTTCTAGATGATGACTTAGGCGATGATTTGGATTGATTGATTTGAATTAGATGATGATTGATGTTGGTTTGATTGGATCAAATGATGATGTATCACTATTGATGATTGGATGATGATTGGATTGGTTTGGATCTAGTGATGATGTATCAACTTGATGAGATTGGATAATGATTGGATTCGATTTGGATCAAGTGATGATGTATCACTTGATGATTGGATGATGATGGGATTTGATTTGGATCAAGTGATGATGTATCACTTGATGATTAGATGATGATGGGATTCGATTTGGATCAAGTGATGATGTATCACTTGATGATTGGATGATGATTGGATTTGATGATTGGATTGGTGATTGAATTGGATTGGATCAAATGATGATTTGGATTGATGATTGGATTGGATGATGATTTGGATTGATGATTGGATCAAATGATGATTGGGATTGATGATTGGATGATGGAAGGGATCTTAAAACCTTATTTGGAGATCACCCTAGGTGACTTGTAACGTTGGTTGATCGGATTAAATCAATGATTATGATGCCTAATCCACCTTGAGATGGAAGGGGATTGATTTGGGCCAATGATGTTGATTTACAACACAAATCCGTTTCAAGATAGAAGCAGATTGATTAGGTTGAAGACAAGGATTGATTATGTAGGATAACGATCAATTTAACGCCTTGGTCAATTTGGGAAAATAACCCTAAAACAAGGTTTTAAAGTTTTTTGTAAAGTTGAATAATACCGATGGGATGCGCGGGGAGAGATGCTGTTGTTGAAGATGTTTTAGGTCTTGATAAGGCGGATGTCCAAAATGGTGGAATGGCTGGTCATGTAATGGTAAATGGACACCCTTTGGAGAGGTTAAATGAAGGTTTGGAATGGCCTGTACCGAGGTTTGAACGTCTGAAGTTGGAAATCGAGTGTTTAGATGATCAATGGAATGTATCAAATGAGATCTTTGGGGATTCTTCAAACGAGATCGAAAATGATCAAACTAGGTGAAACCGCCTGTGGATGACGGTAATCTCTTGCGTAAAAATCCAAAACAGAGGTGGGCTGTACGCCGCGTAATAAAAGCATGCCGGAAATAGAAGTAAAGGAAGACATTCCACCCTCCTGCGAAAAAATGGTCGTGAACAGAGGGCAAGGTCAGCCTCTTACAATGGAAAAGGCTCAAACAAAGAAAGGCATGCATTCACCCTCCGCAATTCCATCAAACAGTAGGGCGCGCCACCTCTCCTTAAAGTGGAAATTTGAACTTGGTTTGGATAAGGGATTTTGGAAAGGACTTAAAATGGTTTAATGACAGTTTGACTTACCAAAATTTACTGGTTCTTCACAAAAACACACTTTGAACAAGCACAATCCTATGATTAATGTTTTAACGGGTATGGTCGGCAAAGGTCTTACTCTAGGATGAACAAGGTTTCTAGGGAGTCCTCGATATATGCTCGGTACGTGAAGCACAACCGTGAACACTAGTTCGTCACAAGCGTGAGTTGGGAGCCCCAGCGAGATACTGAAAGGCTCGGACCAACTCTTCACGTCTATCTAGGTATCACCCTAGCTTCAACGTTCCGCTAATTACGACGCAACTGGATTGGGGTACAGCTTTGGCTCTGCCCCCTTTATATACCCCGTCGGTACATGTGGTTGGAATCGTCCCTTGGGGTGATGAAAACCCCAAGCAGGTCCCGCTAAGAAGAAGACACTAATCGTTTTCAACTACCCCCTTCGGATCCGCACAACCTGCAAAGGAGGAAGGTGAAAAAAAACTAATGCCCTCTTAAGGTAAAATAAACACAACAAGCAACAAATATTTATTTCCCCTACTTATACTAAGTAAATAGATAAAGCAATAAGGAAAGACTTTTAAAAATCAGAATAAAAGGAGGGCCTTGCAAGCAAATGTTAGTTGTTTATCCTTTTGCCCTTTTTGTGATTTGCAGCAAATCTAACTTCACTTACCAACAAACAAGATTAGTGGATTAGCGCATAGAACAACAAAAGAAAGAGACAAAAACAAGGCTAAAATGTCCCTTTTTTACCTTCTCGAATGTGCTATTAAAGGTAGGTTCACCCCTCTACAAAAAACAGTCGGAAATAGCAAAGGGCAGGGTCGCCCCTCTGCAGAAAACGGTCAGAAACAGAGGGCAAGGCCGCCCCTCTGCACAAAATAGTCAAAAACAAAGGGCAAGGTCGCCCCTCTGCAGAAAACAGTCAAAAATAGCAAAGGGCAGGGTCGCCCCTTTGCAGAAAATGGTTAGAAATAGAGGGCAAGGCCGCCCCTCTGCACAAAATAGTTAGAAACAGAGGGCAAGGTCGCCCCTCTGCAGAAAACAGTCGAAAACAGAGGGCAGGGTCGCCCCTCTACAGAAAATAGTCGGAAACAGAGGGCAAGGTCGCCCTTCTGTGGCATCTGGGAGGGCAAGTTCGCCCCTCTGCGACCTGAATCTACAAACAAGCTAACAACAGAAAACATGAAAGAAAGGGACCCCTTTGTGGGTCCCACCGGGCGTGCCAGAAATGTGATCCTAATAAAATGCTACTTCTAAGTGTGAGATGTTAAATAAGAAACTAATAATGCAAATGGGAAGAAGCAACAAGATAATAGGGCACCTCAATGATTAGCCTAAGAAAATGAACAATATGAAAGCAAGATAAACAAATAGGTTGTTGTTATACCTTCATGTTGTTGTCTCCTCCTTGGTTGGCCCTTTGATGCTTCAAGAATTGTGTGCTCCTTGGATGGAAATGGATTTGAATGAATGCAAGATGAATTGATGCAATATGGATGCTAAATGCTTTGGTAGATGAGAGCTTGAATGGCAATTTTGCAAGAGTTTTGTTGCAAAAGACTTGATTCCTTAAAATGAAGGAATTGAAGGGGTATTTATAGGCCAAATTGAATTCTCTAGAGAATTCAACGGTTGGGATTGATCCAACAAAGATCAAGATGAAGGGCTATGGTGAGTTGAGGACTCACAAGCCCTCACATCTTGACATTTGGAAGGTGAGATGTCCTAAGGTGGAGTGATGTGGAAATGAGGTGGAAGAGGAGGACAAGAAATGGAAGGAAAGTACGTGAGGTGGATGAAGGACAAGTACCTTTGAGGTACCTTGGGAAATGAGAAGATTTCTTCAAAAAGGAACTTCTTGTCCCCAAATGAGGATGAAAGAGACTTTTGAGGAATTTTAGAATTCCTCAAAAATCTCCATGGGAAAAGGGGAAATGTGTGGGAAGAATAAATGTAAATTAAAAATTTACATTTAATGGAGGATTCATTGGATAAAAGAAGGTCTCCAAAAAGTTGGAGATTTGTCACATGTGGGAGATGTGACAAGTCCAAGGTTCTAGAAACCTTGGGCACATGTAAAATGACATGTCACATTCACATGGGGAAGAGGGGGACCTTGGTTGAATAAATATGAATTAAAAATTCACATGGGGAAGGGAGTCCATACCAAAAATGGTAAGTGGAAAGGTTGACCAGAAAAGGTAAGCTAAATGTGGCTAATGATTCTGATTAAGGTTGTGCAAACACAAGATTAAGGTAATTAATGAGAGATTAGAGGCAAGTGGGAGATTATGGAGGATGTGACACTTAATCAAAATTAAGTGGTGCACATCCTAATCACAGATTAATTAATTTAATCCGGATTAAAAGAGGGTTATGGAGAATGTGACAAGGAGAGAGAAAAAGAAAGAATTAAAAATTGGTTTTTTAATCCAAATAGGTTAAATGACTAAATTAAATGATTTGTCATGTTTATTTAATTTAGAGAAGAGAAGACAAGGGGGGAAGGTAAAATATTTAATTTAATTCGATACTTTAGGAACCTTAGGCAGAAAATAAAATAATGATTAAATATATTATTTAATCACTGTTAATGGAATATATGAATGTAATAGACGATTTTGATCATATGGAAGTGATCAAATTTGGATGTCTACAAAAACCCTTATGTCTTCTCATTTGATTAAATAAATCTATTTATTTAATTAAATCTCATATTCTTCCAAATCCCTAACCCACTTAAGATTAATTAATTTTGGATTAATTTACCTTAAATCACCTACTAATCTTCATTAGCTAATCCTTTAGCTTTTAACCCCACCAAGGTTAAATAAACCTATGATTAATTAACCCACTTGCACGTGAAATTAATTAATTTAAATTAATTAAATGAGATATTTACCCTCACAAAAGGATATTCTCTTATAATATTCTCTCAATAACTCCTCCATTTGACTTTCCCTCCCAAACTATTAAAAGTTCTTACAAAGGCTTTTAATACCTCTTACAATGGCATTTAATGGCTCTTACAAGCCATCTTGTCTCTTACAAGGGAATTTACTTCTCTTACATGTCCTTACATTCTCACCCACATTCCTTAAATAGCCTCTTACATCCCTCTTACACAAGCCACCTATGCATTAACTCCTTACATCTATTTTCCCAAGATGTGCACAAACTTGTGTGAGGTGCATATCCCTATTGCTTCTCTTAGCCTTTTGATAGGATATTAGTTCTCATTTTAGTCCCACATTTCCTAATTTCACCTCTTCTTCCAACCCCTGAGTCTTATAAATAGAAGGCTCTCTTATAAAGAATGGATCGATCATCTCATGCAAGGTTATGCTACACATTTTCATCCACAATCACATGCTTTCTTCATCATTTTGGCTTAGATTTATCATCATTTGGCATCAAAATCACCATACTTATCAACAAATCTTGGAGCTTTTCCACTAAGGGATTGGAAAGAACTATTTTCCACATCAAATTGGTACCAATCCCCCTATGGGATGGAGGTTTGAATTACTTAGATAGGATTTCATGCATGCTTTGTTTGGTATTTCATACTTTTGTGTTCATGTTTTCATTTTCTTTGTATCTTCACGTATTTCACAGGGAATGTGATTTGTATATGCTAATATGACTAATCCTTGTGTGTTTTTCCATGTTTACCAGAGGTACAAAGTTCCATTCACACCTTCATATCCATCTTCCTCTCTATCCCTATCTCCTTACCTTAGTCTCTCTCTCTATCTCTCCATCTTCCTCTTTCTATCTTTATCTCTCCCTTTCTCTCCATATTGCAAATATAACATGAGCATGCTCGTAATGGAACCTAATTATCTTCTGGGTTCAAAGGTTTTGTTTCAATCATGTTTTGAACCCTATAAGTGGATGCATAGTTGATTTGAAGCTATCGTTGTTCCATTCATACCTTTGTTGCACAAAGTTGAATTTTCTAAATAGCCTACCAAATGACCTCATGTATTGCACAAATGTATGCAAAAAAAAAACCAAAAAATTCCCTAATTCACTTTCCACAACTTTGCGCACGGGGTACCCATTGCACAACAAGGTGCAATTGCTAATTATTATATTTATCAATTATATTGTTATTATTGAATATTATATTTTACGATACAAATTATTATAGTTAATAATTAATGTTTTTTTATATAATATAAATTAAACTAAAATATAAATATAATATGATATATTTAATTAATAATATTTACCATATATACATTATATCGTACAAATTAAATCATATATAATATAATTATATTTAATATATACACATTATACTATTATTATTATATATTGTATTTCATAGTAAAATTAGTAAATATAAATATATAATTATTATAGTTTTTTTTGATACGCAAGAAGATATTTTATTAATATTAAAGAAAGCAAAAAACATACATCTGCATTTGTAGGATATAACCAACCTTCAAACCACATAACCACCATCCAAAAAAACCACTAAACCAACCACAAACACTACAGGAACCAACCCAACCAACCTAACACCATCTCCCTTCTAAAGCCTGGGCTACCCAAAATGGCCATTAGAGGCTAATACTAATAACAGAGCACTAACCAAAATGCAACTAAATAATCCTAGCAAAAACTAGAGCTGCCCAGAACCAGACTTACTTAAAGTGATTGGCCTCTGCAAAGGCCTTGAAGTTCTTCACCCATTCAACACCACCAGCCGCCATTATCCCAAAGAACTTATTTAGGAACTCCATCGCCGCCACCGCTATCATCCTATGTCGCATGAGAGCTAGGCCACTCAAATCTAGAAGAAACGAAAATATCTTCACCACCTCATCTGAATTCCGAAGAAGCTCCACATCGTAGGGTCTTGGAAGACCTCTTCCTTCTACCACCACTCGCAACACCTCATCAACCCCTTCCACCAAATCTTCCCTAAACATCTTTTCAAGCAAAACTTTCGCCTCACCCTTAGGAACCCAGTTATCTAGGAGGGAAGCCAGAAAATGAGAGGATACATGCAAATTTTCCCTTCCATACTCCTTATTCTCCAAATGTCCAGCACCCAAAATCATTTTGGTAGCCAAAACGATCAAAGGATAATTGTTAAGCAAAATCCTTTTCAATCTTTGGTCCGCAATCTCCCTGAAAAAGGTTTGTCGAGTCGACGAATTCAAGTAAATTGACGTGTCCGCCCCAAATCTTTCCAACCCATCTATAGACACTTCGATAACAAACCTCGAGCACTTAGTCATCGTCACCCATGCACAAACTACACCCAGGCGATAGGAAGATATTCACCAGCCACCACAGAGAAATTAAATTGCAGAATGAGCCTTGCTCATACTTTGAAGAGGATAATCATAAATACTAACTTCAATTATGAAGTTGTCATCACCCAGAACTAATTAGGTGCCTCCAAACGTGTCAAATACTTGTCATGGGGAGTAAATCCCTCATACGAAATGCGGAAATCCTATGCTTCGAAATGAGAGCCCACTTTGCCCTATCAACCACATACCATCATGAAAAGACCTCCTACCAGGTTCAAGCCAAGTTGGCCATCTTAACTTAGCTCCCAGTCCTTCAAACCTGTTACTATGGCAAAGACTGCCACATTCCCTCCGCCAGCCTGGAGGGGCGCCTGCCCTACCGCCCAATATATAATTATTATAGTTACTAACTATTATTATATATTATATTATATATTATAATTATGTATATTATTTTATTTTATTTAAATATACTATTTATTATATTTATATTATATATATTGTAGGAGTTGAGAAAATACAACACCACAAACCCCGAAGATCACCTGCATGCAAATAACCTGTCACAAAAGAAGAGATGGAGACAAACAAGCAAAGGTTCTCTGAAAACTGAAAATGTATATATCAAAGAGAATGAGAGAATGAATTGATATGAAATACAATGGGATCAATCCTTATAAAAAGGAGATCATGCAAACCCTAATAAAACTCTAATAGAAGCCCTAATAGGATAACATTTAATAATTAATATAATTATTAAATGTCACTTTATGCAAACTAACGTGAAATCTTAAGAAGGGAATAAAGGTAACTTAATCAACATAATTAAGTTAAGACCTTTACTCTAACACCCCCCCCTTAAGATGAGCAACAGTGCAGCTACAAACAAATGCAAAAGAGCAAAGGTAACTACAATGCAAGAAGGCAACATGGGTCCCGCAACTAGGCCAGATCAGGTACCCAAATACAACCAAATCTCTGTAAAATGGAGAAATAGAGAAAACCTCATGGGAAAAAGCTCTACTCCAAAAAGAGAAGAAGAAAGCCAAGAAGAAGAACATCACTGAAGCAGAAGAAGCTGCAAACAACTGTCGAAAGATGACTGCTATGGTGTTGAAGAACCTCCGCTGAAGATAAGATGATCAGGATAAAAAAGACAACAATCTATATGAGTGCCCCATATGACACTACTCGAATCAGATGGCAAACAAAGACAAACACCTGGAACGAAGATACATAATCTGCATGAGTGCCCCAAATGACACTACTCGAATCAGATGGCAAACAAAGGCAAACACCTAGAATGAAGATACAAATGGAATAAGTACCAATAGTCTATCAAGAAGACAACATTATGCATGAGTGCCCCAAACGACACTACTCGAATCAGATGGCAAACAAAGGCAAACACCTGGAACGAATATACAAATGGTACAAGAACCAATAGTCTGAAACACTGATCAACTGAGAATGGAAGATTCCTTCCAAGGCGAAACCAAGGAAGCATTAGCACGAATAGTATAATCCTTCCCCCCCCCCACCCCCATAATGGTGAACTAGGAGCCTGACAAATCAACTAAAATGGTGTGCAACACCCTGTAGTGCATGAAGAAGATACAACATCTGAAAGTGCACAAGAAAGTACCTGCAACTGAAAAAGTGGTGTGCAAAACAAAGCACACATGCATGAGGCTGAAATAATATGGATTCACTATCGTCGTGGAGGGACACTCACCAGACAAAGATGTGATGGCAAAACAAAAGCAAACTACACAACCCCTCATGGCACTTTATAATAACAGTGCGAATACAAAATATGGCACAACCTTATGTGCAAAATCCCCAAAAATACATGTACAATAGTGTGGAACTTTATCTCAGTGCATTTACATAAAAGAAAGCTTATAAATGATGTTCAAAATGTCCTCAAAGGACAAAATGCTGGAAATACATGAAGAACAACCCAAAACAAAGCATTTCATGCAAACAAAAAGTTTCCAAGAGCAAATATGTCCAGGTAATCCACTAGAGTGTGAAAACACAAATAACTGAATAAAATATACCTAGAGTGAAATCTGGAAAAATGGCATGGATGAAACTGAAGAGCTCTGAAATATGGTTCCAACGCCGCTGAGATTGTGAAATCCGAAGAAATCGATCAAAAGTTATGAGCTTGGGACTGAAAATAGCCCCTTTGTCTTCAACTGGTTGTAGAATACACCAACGGAAAAAAAAAGTGATGAGACCTACACCACTGGAAAGATGAGAAAACCAACTTTTCGACGATATCTCGTGTGCCAAAAAACGATATCGTATGCCCAAGTTACAGCCTCCGGAATAAATTAGCTCCAAAGAGGGAAAAAACCAGTGCTGGGTTAAATTTGACGGTCATACGACCGTTGCAGCAAAATGATTGGGTTAAATTTGACAGCCAAACAGTCATCACCATAAATGTGCGTTTGAACTAGTTTTGAAAAAAAATGTTTTTTTAAATAATAAAAAAAAATTATTACAGAATTTTATTTTTTGAAAAAAAAAAAAAATTTAAAATATGGTGGGGGAGGCATGTGGGCCCACCCCCACACCCACCGCAGCCCTTATGCAGGCATGGGCCCCCTATGGAGGCCTGTGCAGGTCCGGACCTGCATAGAGCCTACGCAGGGAAGCCCGACGCGAGGCCCGAGCATGCCTTTAAAAGGCTTTGGAATTTTATTTTATTTTTCTAATTCTTTTTTGAATAAAAAAAATCAAAACAAAAAGAACATTTACAAATATTTTTTTGCAATAAAAGAAATTTGACGAAATTTTTCCGAAAAACAGGCGGAAATTTATTTTTTTTCGAAAAATAAAATTTACTAGGCAGGCGGACGGCCGTACTGCAAAAAAAATTTGCTTCAAATTTTGACTTTGTCCAAAATAGACGAATGAACAGTCGATTTAGGGGTTTTGGACCGTTGCGGATGCAATGGCGATGTCCGTTTGAGCTGAAAATGCTTCAAAATTGCAGGTATGTCCTAGATCAAGAAAATAAGCCCCAAACCCTTGAAGCTCCAAAAATCTTCAAAACAAGAATAGGAAGCTACAGGTGTGGAGCTCCAATACCATGTAGGAGTTGAGAAAATACAACACCACAAACCTCGAAGATCACCTTCATGCAAATAACCTGTCTCAAAAGAAGAGATGGAGACAAACAAGCAAGGGTTCTCTGAAAACTGAAAATGTATATATCAGAGAGAATAAGAGAATGAATTGATATGAAATACAATGGGATCAATCCTTATAAAAAGGAGATCATGCAAACCCTAATAAAACCCTAATAGAAGCCCTAATAGGATAACATTTAATAATTAATATAATTATTAAATGTCACTTTATGCAAACTAACGTGAAATCTTAAGAAGGGAATAAAGGTAACTTAATCAACATAATTAAGTTAAGACCTTTACTCTAACATATATTATATTATACATTATGGAAATATTATAATATATATTTTTAATATTTTATTATTACATTTATTGTTAAGTTTTTTTATATAGATTTCTAACTATGGTTAGATGTATTATTACATAGGATAACTAGACTATGTTTATGTGTATGAAATGATGTGTCTCTCATTTTTATTCTTACGGGGCCATTGGAAGGGACTAAATTATTCAATGGCCATGTGTTAAATTTTGTTGGCTCATCTTGTAAAATGGGCAATTTAGTGACTCTTCCTTATCTTCATGTTTGAAACTATGTATGTCTCTCATTTCTATTTTTACCCCCATTGTAAGGGACTAGATTATTTAATGTCCATGTGTTATTAAATGTTGTTAGCTCAACTTGTAAAATGGGAAATGTGGTGACTCTTCATTATCTTCATGTTTTCGAATTAAAAAGTTCATTTAAATTATCAAATATATATTACAAATGGATTAGTTAGAATTAGTTAAATTATGAATGTATATGTCCTATTTAATATTCTACTCACTACCCATCAAGGGTCTTACTCTCCTCCCTTTCACCTATGATGTCTTAGAATGGGTCATCCTTAAGGAAATATCCAACAACATGTTGTGTGCAATGGTGTCACCCCTTTGGCTTAGTAGTCTTTTTCCACGTAAAGTATATCGATCAAGATGTGTGTCACTTGTAGCATCCTTGTTTTGTTTTACCCCTACCTCATTGAGTGCACATTGACAAGTTCTTTTAGGTTGTCACCACTAGTTCCATTGTATGTGCCAATGACACCTATGTGCATATGTCAACTTGGAATTTTTAATGATGCTTGTTAAAAAAAATGGTTGTGTTTTTGCAATGTTTGCTCATGACTCAAAGTGGGCATCTTATAATAGTATAGTGAACAAACATACATTTTTACAATGTGTCCAATTGCAATTGTAATTTGGAAAGTTATGAAATGCACGTTGGCCATTATGATAACCACTATATCCTACCTTTTACTGTGCATGGCAATAGCTATAGAACACATTCACTAAAAACATAAAAATTGTCAAGTAAACATGCAATTTGTTTATTGGAAAATATGACCACTGATCACATTTAGATCACTTATCAAAGTATTCCACTCCTTTGGATTTGCATGCTTTCCCACTTTTTTAGGAGATATTCATGAAATCCCCAAATATACCACCTGCAAAATTTTCTCGTCTATCAAACTTGCTAATGTGAAAAAATATGGTTCTTTTGAATAAGGCTAGTCAAGAACACATTAACAACAAAAATTCATATCTGCTAGATTTACCTCCTTCTTAAGCTTAACTCACACATGATCCCAACAAAGGGAGCATCTTCACCTACTCCAAGAGGATATTTGCTAGTGTGTCCATGATGAATAGTTCCTCTAGATTGACAAGAGATTCAATCAGCCTTAACCCCTTCAAATGGATATCAACTTCAATAAACAACAAAACCTTCTCAACTAATTTCGGTGTCCTACATATGCTTATGTTTATGCCTTCTAGATCCAAAATTATGCCTCTTTCTCACTCCTTGCCATGTTGCATATAAAATTACAAAGTATCATATGAAATTTGTAACCGAATTGATCCCAAAGATATGAATTTCTTCAATAGAAAAATACAATATTTAGATGAAAATATAAAATTTATAAAAGGTTTTAAATTCAATAGTATTTTCATTTTTATTTTTTCTGACTCCTTAAATCGTTGAATTAGAGGATAATAAACAATTTGTTTGAAAGCATACACAATATTTAAAATACAAATTAAAAATATCACAATTTCTTGCAAACACAAAATATTTGCAAAAAGTTTCAAGGATAAAATATAATAATGATTTATTTGTGTCCAATACATCATTTCTTTAATATTCCACAACGATAACTCTTTTACCTAATCTGCTAAACAAAACACATCGGTTATGATCAAGGGTGAGGGAATCTTATTTGCGTATATATCATTGGACTAAGCAGGGTTGCCTTCTTCACATGGTCAACTATCTCATTTCAATCCTTCTTTCAATCCTAATTGTCCATCCAAATCAGACTTTTCTATAAAATAGACCTCCATTCCCATTTGAAGGCTAACCACAAATCTTTGATATCTTGCATTCTTATCATATCCAGTATTCATTTGAGCTTGAAGAAATATAGTGCACACATAAATCTGAGAGCAAAGACAAAATGGAGAACAATGGAGATGAATCAATCTCGACATAAGGAAGGTATATGCTTTGATTTGTTATTTGATTTCTTATGTTGATTGTGCTCGATTATTAGATTAGACATGGATTTTCTTGAATCTTATCAATTAGTGGTTGTTGGTTTATAATTCATGTTGTTTAATCCTATTTTTTGGTAGTACAGTAGCAATCTTGGTGGATTTGTTGGGACTTTAATTCTGATAACAATTCCTTCTTAAACCTATCTAAACTCTCATTTAAGGATTTTACAAATGGGTCAAACAATTTATCTATAATGAAATATATTGTTGTTTCAAGTCCTTGTGGAATTCTTTCCTAAATTTTAGGCGGTGGAAAATAAAATGGGTCCTTATCTAATTTTGTATATGTAGAAAAGTCCTCTAATTCTAAAGATGGCATTTTTTTAATTATGTTTTTATTTTAATATTTATTAAGGTAGGAAATTATTTGGTGTGAGAGAGAATTTGATGTTTTTGTTTTGACCAAATCTTGACCACTAAATTAAGAAATGTATTTTACATCTAACTTTTTTCCAAAAAACTAACCCTACCTATTTTCTATAAGCTTTCAAAAAATGTAATTTAAAAAAATATATAAAAATTACAGCATTAGAGCAAATTAATAAAAGTTTTAACTAAACTTTGATCACTAAATTAATGAACTTATTTGATTTATAAAATTAAATTAACTTCTATAAAATGTACCTTCAAAGTTGAATTTTTTCATGAGATCTTATCTAATACATACCTCAAACCCAAAAAAAATTAAATCCAGATTCATATTTTCCTATAAATTATAGTGGCAACAAAAATTGTTGGCCCAAATCATAGTTCTGATACCACTTGTTCTGATATTTTTTTCGAAATATTTATAAAAACTAGAAATATAGTAGACCACCTCGGGGGGGTGACCTTCAATAATCAGATAATAAAATATGAATTCAATATTTGATGATAAGATGATATGGCAAAGAATTCTCTTTCTTATTTATAAGCTTAACTATGTAGGGATATACCCCTTCATCCTAATTAAGGTGGATTTGTGTATTAACTAATATTTATGTTAGGCTTAAGCATGTCACAAGTGCTTATTCTTATTATATTTATGAATATATGATATATACTTAGGAATATATTATATTAGGATCATAACAAACTCTAGATAATTTTCACATAAAATCCTAAAAAATGCAAAGACACAACGTGGTTCACCAATAGTGTAAGGGACAAAATACTTCACACAAATATCTAGGTTAGTTAAATTATAAATAAATTAAATAAATAATGAACCTAGATATATGAGATCAAAGTGATTTCATAGAATGAAATTAATGCATAAATTAGATAAATTAAATGCAAGGATATTGAGCTCTAGGTTTAACAAAGATATCACAATGTAGATATCAAAAGTTCATTTGCCATGGTGTGAAAAAAAGAGTCCATTAGATAACCATCATAGACTTAAAATTTAGTTGTGACATTACTTTGTTCACTTAGGCGAGTGCAAAAATTATCTCCATTAGTGTGGGTCTAAACCTATGTATAAAACTAAATCTAAGACTCATGAGTCTAAACTAATTAAATCCGTTAGACTAGAAATTGCTCACCTTGATCTTTTGATGCTTAAATCATAACAAAGAATTAAATGTATTTACAAACACCTTTGAAGAATTGTGATATTGCTATCACGATTCAACCATTCAACAGTATAGTTTTATGAGTCTAACTCATTAACCCATGTTTCATGAGTAGTGGTTTACAAAAACCCATCTCTCATGATAATGAATGATCCACTTAACACCTAATACGCCACATCAAATAGCGAAAGTGGTGAAAATTTACAACTATTCTGGTAAAATGTTGAGCTCGAAACATGTTACAGTTGGCAGTAAGCAACCTTGTACGAGGCTAGAAATGCAAGAGATAGAAAACAGTCGGAAGAACTCTTGAATGGGGAAAGTCTGCGGGGTAAGTGTAGAGAGTTGCATTCCTTTCCAAAGAAAAAACTCCAGAAATAAATAGATGGCAATCAAACCACTTCCTTGTTTCATTGCTAGTTACAGTAACCAATAAATGGTTATAAAACCATTTTTGAGAACAAACACGGTCAGAATAAACAGATTGAATAGGCATTTGCAACGCGTCAGTTATAATCTTAATCTCAAACTCACAGTATTATGTAGAGAAGGTTGGTTGAAGGAGGCGTTACACATTCTGCTCACTTCCCACAAGCTCACTGTAAACTCTTCTACTTATCTTCAACTCTTGCAGAGCTGCATTTCCAAGAAAGCCCTTTTAGAGGGCAGGCAAATCCACTCTCACATCAATGGAAGGGAAATTAAGGTACCCGGACACAAACTTTTACAAGATACCCTTATACGAATGTATGATGAATGCGGCAGTTTAGTAGATGCTCGCGACGTGTTTGACAAAATGACTGAGCGAGACATTCTGTCATGGAATGCGATCATTGCAGCTTACAGAAGAAAGGGATATCCTCAGGAGGCATTGACGCTATTTCGCGAAATGCAAGCAACAGGTGTACAACCAGATCAGTTCACCTTTTCCAGCATACTCCAAGCGTGTGCGAAAATAAGAGCTTTAGAACAGGGTATGTACATCCATCGAAGGATAATAAGAAGAGGGTTTTTGTCAGATGTCGTAGTTGCAAGTGCTTTGATAGATATGTACACAAAATGTGGAAGTATAGACATGGCACGTCAACTGTTTGATAAAATATGTCATAGAGATGTGGTCTCATGGAACACAATGATAGCAGGATATGCACAAAATGCTGTTCTTGACAAGGCTTTAGAGCTTTTCAAAGAAATGCCTCAAAGAGACACATTCTCGTGGAACGCCATGATTGCAGGATACGCACAAAGTGGCGACCTTGACCAGGCTTCAAGGATTTTCAAAGAAATGCCGCGACCAGATGTTGTCTCTTGGAATGCCATGGTTGCAGGGTATGCCCAAAATGGGTTTGCTGAGAAGGCCTTGGAGACATTTAATCAAATGCAATTGGCAGGCATAAAGCCAGATGCCACAACCTTTGCGAGTGTCCTCCCGGCCTGTGCTAAAATGGGAGCTTTGAAACAAGGCATGTACATCCATCAGAGCGTAATTGAAAATGGATTTCTGTTGAATGTTATAGTTGCAAGTGCGCTGGTAGACATGTATGCAAAATGTGGGAATATACAAAAGGCACATGAACTGTTTAACAAAATGCCTCAAAAAAATGTGGTCTCATGGTCTGCAATTATTGCAGGATATGCACAAAATGGCTTTTGCAAGGCTGCTCTCAGACTCTTCGAACTAATGAGGCAATCTGGAACATATCCTAATCATGTAAGTTTTGCTTGTGTTTTGTTAGCATGCAGCCATGCAGGTTTAGTGGATAAGGGCTGTAAATACTTCAATGGCATGAGTGACTTTTATTGCATTACACCTACACTTGATCATTATGTGTGCATGGCTGACCTCCTTGCCCGTGCTGGCTATCTTGAGCAAACTCTAAACTTTATCATCAAAATGCCAATTAAACCTGTGGTGGTTGTATGGGCAAGTTTGCTTGGTGCCTGCAGAACACATAAGAATATACAGTTAGGAGAATTTACAGCAACAGTTCTTTTTGAGCTAGATCCTAAAAATTCTGCAACTTATGTTCTTCTCTCAAACATCTATGCAGAAGTGGGAAGGTGGGGTGAGGTACGAATTGTAAGGAGACTGATGAAAGATAGAGGAATAAAAAAGATTCCTGGATGTAGTTGGATTGAAGGCTATAAAATGGTACATGCTTTTTGTGCAGGCGACAGATCACACCCACAGACACAGGAGATTTATGCAATGCTGGAGAAATTGTCTAAGGAGATTAAGGCGGCAGGGTGTTATCCAGATTCAGCACAGGAACTGAATGATGTGGAGAAGGAAGAGAAAGAACTATTCCTGGGCCACCATAGTGAGAAGCTGGCAATTGTTTTTGGATTGTTAAACACGCCTCCTGGAACTACTATTCGAGTCGTCAAAAACCTTCGAGTATGTGTTGACTGCCACACCACAATCAAGTTTATCTCCAAGACTGTTGCTAGACAAATAGTTGTGAGAGATGCAAACCGGTTCCATCATTTCAAACAAGGCCTGTGCTCTTGCAAAGATTATTGGTAATCTTAAATGAAGCAATACCAACACAAAGGCTTGTACTGTACAAAGGTGCACTGTATTAGACCTGCAATGACAAAGAAGAGTCCAACTTTTATCTCCTGTTTCTAGAAGTGTATTTCTTACCCAAGTTTTTGGAAATTTAGATCACACTGCTCACTTTACAAAATCATATATATAACAAACAGAGCTCTGTTTTATTATATCATGGAAGATGTGACATTTACTGTTTTAACAAAAAATGTATGCACCTCTGGAATGAATGAAGCTGGAAGAGATAGTGGAGAATGGGAAAGGCAGGAGAACAACATTTGAAGAAATTGGAAAGGTGCCTCGCAGACAGGAAATGTTAGGGAGGCTTACAATGCTTGGAGTGATGGAAAAGAATCTATTGTTGATTGTTCTTTACACCAATCTTTGCCTGTATTAATTGTTCTATCTTGTGCCAGTCAGATCGATCTGCCATTTAGGATTCAATCGTACAAGATGTTTATGCAAATTTAGATCATTCATCTAAATTTGTTTATAAATTTCTGATTAATTAAATTTTTAATGTTTCTTCACATAATTTTTGCTTTTTGGGTAGGCTAATTTCTTCCTTTTTAATAATTAAATAAGCCAAAATGTTTGTTAACTCATGGTCTTTATTCTTTTACATTTAGTATATATTTTTTTAAATTAGAATTATAAATGTTAGAAGTGAATTTTAATTTTAATTATATTTATTAGTGCATGTATGGTTATGTAAAATTAAAATATTAAAATTCATAGTCAATGTTCAAGAAATAATAATAAAAATTGCATATGTCAAGATAACAATCACAATTTATATGGGTTCAATGTCTTGTAATGTTGCTTATCTAATAAAAAACAATCATAATTTATATTTTATTATAATTGTATATATCTAAACATTCAACATATTTAGGTATATAAATTGATAGTTATGATTGGATGGTTAGAAAGTGACATGGAGAGGGCTACTAGGTTATGACCCTCCCTCATGAAAATAATTAGGTTAGGACATCACATATAAGCATGATGTTTGTAGTTATGATCTATTGAATTGTGAAAGGAAACAAGACCTTTTGTGGAACATGAAGGAAGACATCTATGGAGATGGGGTAGATTGCAATTTTGTATCAACAATTTCACATGATACCATATCTTAAAGACTTGAAAAAATTCTTAGGTTTTTGTTCTTTTGTTACTAACAAGGGACATAAAAGAGTTGGGTATCTCAAGAATTTCTTTTGCATTTTTTATATTGAAATATTTGACATTTCCAAACAATGTGTTATATATAATATCATAAAGCAAAAAAGTGCATACTATGTACTTTTCCACTCTAGTTTTGTGTTAGAGTAATCATGCGTTAGTATTAGTCTAATTTATTTTCATGCACTTAAGTTAAACTTAGGAGTGACTTTTAGTGAGATGGAGCATTTACGATATGGACTCTTGCATTCCTATTTTTGGAGGTGACCTTCCATTTTCACTTGATCAGTTCTTCAAATTTTTGTTGCTTGTTTCATCTATATCTTTGAGTTCTAGGTGTTTTCTTTTGTTTTCCATCTAATTTGAGTAGTGTTGTTAAGGGAACTCATGCAAACTTGTGTCTTCCTGATCATGATCATGATTAGTTTCAGTGAAAGTTCTTCTTTCAACACTATAGCATTCATTATTCAATAGTTTTTGCAGCTTCTTCATGATTCAATAGTGTTCCTCATGTTTATCCTTTTTTCCAATCTTTTGGGACAATTCTTGGTTGGAGGCTTCTTCATCCTTCACTCTTGTTGGAGGCTTCTTCAGTCCGTCACTTGTATTTCTCTCTTTTGGAGAGGAGTTTTCTCCCACTAAGTTTTTCTTCTTTTTCTCTAGTTTTAAGAGATCTTTTGTTTGTACATGGGTGCCTCATCAAACATTGTTTGTCAGGACCCATCATGCATTCATCTTTAGAGGTTTCAACTTCTCCCCGAGTTTCACTTAAGGGGGGTGTTAGAGTAAAAGGTATTTCCTAATTATTTATTTATTTAATTATTAGGTTCCTTTTCTTCTAATTTAAGCTTACTTAGGTCATTTTTTGTATGTCTCATGTCATGGCATCAGGACACATGTCATGATCTTGTTTTATCCTCACCTAGGGTTTCAAGGTTTATTATCCTTTCATAAAGATTCTCTATTGTATAATCATTAAAAGATGCACATTAATCAATGATTCATGCTTTTTTGGATCAATAGCTCTTAGCCTCCATAGCTTTTCTATTCTCTCTTTTTATGCTAGGTGTTTGATTGCAGGTGATCCTTGGGAGTTGTGGAGTTGATTTTTCCCAACTTCAACATGATGGTGAGAGGTGTCAAAGGGCCTTATAGAAAAAGTAATTAGATCAACTTCTGAAATATTTTTCAATACAATATTGAGGTAATCAAGAAAGTAAAAAATATTTTTCCTTGAGGCTTAGTTGAAGTTACAATTTGAGTAACTATGTATCTAAGAAAGTCTAATTCATATCAGTTCATAATAAGAAAATGTTTGAGCCTATTGAAGATGAAGGATGATTGTGAAACATTGCATGAATCTACAAGATACTTTTATAATTTGTAACTTCATAGAGAGTCCTTTAGGATTCAACTATGTATTTTTGCATCCATGTTTTAAATCACACTTAGCAACCCATCAATAGGAAAATAAAATTTATACATAATGATAACCCTCCTATTCTTAATGATGGATCACTAAGTGTGATCCAAGACATTGATGCAAAAATATACATAGTCACACTAATGACTCTTCTCTTCTTGATGATGGATCACAAAGTGTGATCCAAAATATCGATACAAAAAAGTACGTAGTTGAATCCAAAAGCACTCTCTACTAACTTCATGAACTATGGAAAATTGATGTCTACAATATATAGAATTTCGAGCACGTGTTTTTATTTGATATCTAATTTATTATAAATGAGCATCATAAATGGGAACATTAAAATAAGTCATTGGGACTCAATATTTCACTAGATCTAAGATACTAAGATGGTTTAGAAGTCAAAATATTCAACAATGGAAAGAACGCACAATGAGTTCTAATTATTAAAAAACACTGAAGAATACTTAAGGATAAACCATAGGGACTAATGCTATAAGAATAATAAGATTACAAAATAAATGCCAAATAATTCTAAAATTTTAAAAAATAACAAATTTAGAACAATCATATGTTAAAATATAATCTTGAAGAAGGAAGTACTAAGGCAAAACCTAAGATATACAAGTTAGGTCAAGGTCCTCAAAATATAGAGAAAATAAGTGTTTTCATACTATAATCTAGGTCTAATTAGAGGGAAAAAAATAATTACCAATTAGACCTAAATTAAATATGAGTTGATTTTGATAAATGTGTGTGCTTATCTGATCTGTAAAGATCCTACTTATGAATCACTTAAACAATTTGTTAGATTCACCTATGGATCACATATTTTATTATTATTGATCGCTAATAAATTGCATGTAACAAAGAGCATAGAAACGAACATTCAAATCATAGACAAAAGAATGAAAGAAACAAGATTTGATAACGGATTTCACCCAATGTTTGGGCTACATCTTCGGGCTTGCTCAACTGTGACGTCGTTTCCCATTAATATGATGCAAATCACTCGAGTACATCACTATGGTCTTCAAGCTACAATACAAATTATTTTTCTTTCAAGGAAGATTATTGCTCTTCAAGCTCTTCCTACTTCTACATCGCATTGACAAAAACTTCCCAACAACATGTTAGTGCCAAGCTTCTCTGTTGCTTTAACAATGCTTCTAAAGCAATAATAATGCAACTCACTCTCTCAAACAAAAGTATAAAAGTTTAAGTCATCAAGCCTCTATTACTAAGCCAATGAGCAATTTCCCTAATTCTCCAAGTTCCAAGAGAATTGCCTCCAAGCATTTCTTTTACAAAGAAATAATAGCCCCTTTTATACAATTTTGTATGCTAATACGAGGTTTAGCAATAATATTTTCAATATTTCCTATATCTCTATTTTGAGATTACAAATCTTGAAAATATAGCGTATTATCCCCTTATTTGATTTTATAAATCTTATAAAATCCTTTTAAATATTCTAAATTTACCCCCTAAATCTAGCCTTTATCTTTTAAATCATAGACCCCATCTAATTTTAAATCAAATGAAAATCTTAAAAGAACATCGAGCTCTTCAAAAAGGCCCTCAGAATAAACCCAAGCCCTTTTTTTAAGGGTCTCGACACATTTTGTTTTGAAAAATTCATTTGTCTCCCTTTATTATAGCGAGAAAACTGCTTACCCTAATGGTTGGAGCCAATGTTGGTTAGGAGGAAGTCGGCGGTTCCAACCGCCGACCCCTTCTTTTAACTTTGAATTTTCCTTGAGCTCATTTTCAAATATAATCGACATGTATATGATGTTGAGCGAACTGTTTGGCACAATGGTCAAGAGGGATCCTTGGATGGGGGAGGGTCGAACGAGATCCCACTCCCTCGTATATTTTGGAGTAACAAACAACCAACCAGCCTGTCAAGGGGGTGCTACATGGGGCGCAACCATTGGGCCACGTGGCACCTTATAATTCACCAACAAAAAGACACGTGTCAATATTTCATTGGTCCAACTTAGTGCCACATCATGCTAATTGTACAAGGTCCCACTACATACTGTACTGCCACATCAACCTCTGTGTTGCCACGTGTTGGAGCGTCATTGGTCCATGTCATTTGTAGTTGTCACGTCAGCATGTTGACATCATCAAGGGTACACTCTTGGTCAACCTCTCCTTGCGAACTTTGACTGGCCATAACTTTCGCGTACAAGCTATGATTCAAGTGAAATGAGCAGTGTTGGACACATGGCAATGAACTCTTCATTTTGATGTCATTTTCGACCAATTCTAAATTAATCAATTTTTTTGACCTTGCATCCTACCTTTAGTACCCTTGTTTGACCCAACTTTGACTAGGCATAACTTGAGCATACAAACTCCTTTTGACTCCGTTCAAGTTGCGTTGGGTTCATTTTTTTGAGCACTTCAACATGGCGATGATTTATGAAGCATTTGAGACAATTAAATTTTTAGGGTTTTTGGAGATCCACCTGGATCATTATCTCTCATCAATTTGATGTGTTTATATGTGATGGTTCATTGTTTTTTTGTAGCTGATGGTCAAAACTTGAGATATGTAGTCTAGAATGGAGTTTAGTCTAATATTGGAATGAAATTGGAATAAGACACACCATGTCTAGGATTAAATCTTTCACATGATCTAATCCTATAGTGAATTTGAATGATGTTGATGAGGACTTCATCATTCTAGTCATACCTTATGTTCTTGTTGCTACAACCTTAATATTAGAGTATACCGGGTTATGAATAGTCATCTTGTGGCTATCTTAACTCTTAGTTAAATCATATTGTCATTATTATATTGTTATTTAGTTAATTAAGTTGGCCTAGGGCTCATATATGGTTATCTAGATCAACTAAGGTGATATTCTAGGCATAAATAAGGTATATATAGAAGGTAGTGAGTCTTATTTCATCATCATATTGTGAATTGTGTTTTCATTTGAGATATTTGGAGGTTTTCCCCCTTGAAGTGGCATGTTATTCTCAATTATTATCATGTATTTGTAGCATATTTCCTATCATATTCTTCTATTGTGCAAGTTATTTCATTACACTTGTTGCTAGACAAAGGGTTGTGCTAAAAAGGATAATGGGCTTTGTTTGATTAAAGAGAAGTCCATGTTCTTCCTTACAAGTTGTCAAATCCTTTAAGAGTGTTGAACAAGATCTACATATACATCACATAATTGATATAATATTTTAATGCTCTTTGTGTAGATGTCTTGTAATATGTCTCAATTATATTCCAATAAAAATTAATTACTTAGGATTGTCTATAAATACATTATCATAACCACTCAATTCAAGATATTTAGTGTATAAGCAAATGGATAATAGACAATTTTTGAAAAAGTTCACTTCAAGAAATTTGAAATAATATATTATCCACTCAAAGTAAAAGACATCAATAATACCAAATCCTATTTGAAGTGAAGAATAAAACAATTTTAAGTGATAAGTTCAAATTCTAAAATAATATTAAAGTGTTAAGGTGTAGGATATAAAATGTGTCTAATCCGAGTTGGCAAAAGACATAAGATCATACTGATCCTCACTAAAGCAAAGAATATACTCATAAATTCAAACCCTCAAACAATAACCGATCCTCACTGAATCAAAGAATAAAACAAATTTGACTCATGAGAGATGGGTTCTTGTGAACCACTACTCATGAATCATAGATCAATAAATTTGACTTGAAAACTACAGGGATGAATCCTGATAGCAATATCATAATATAAAGCTTCAAAAGTGCTAGATATACAATGTGATAATTTCGATTGGGTATTATTGATTATGAATATTTTAACATTTGCAGGTCTAGTGTTGGCATAGGAAAGATAGAGTACCTTACAAAGTTGCTTGCGGAATTGAATCTACCGTGCTACATACCAGTAATTGACTCTGTTGAAAGCTCAACTCTCTGGGTTTTCAATAGCTCCTTCACTGTAATAAGTTTGTCGTTTGCAAAATGTATGTGTTTAACTGCCTCATATCTCTTTGTTAACATCTGCTTCCTTGTACCATCGTTATTCATATTTACAGAGATTCATAAATGGCAATAAAACGACTTCCTCAGAAATAGATATATGGCCAGAAAACCACTTTTGAAGACAGATGGTAGCAGTGCTTGGTTGTCATTGTCATTCAAGTAGATTGAACAATAATGCAAATGTCCAGCGCTTTGAATATAATCATAGAATGCCAATGGTATCCCCTACCAATCTCAATCTCAATTTCACAGCATTATGCAGAGAGGTTCGGTTGAAGGTGACGCTACACGTTATTTCTACAACACACAACCCCACTGTGAACTCTTGTACAGACCTTCAACTCTTGCAAACATGCGTTTCCAAGAAAGCCCTTTCAGAGGGTAAGCAAATCCACTCCCACACCAATCAGAGGGAATTTAAGCAACCCAAACGCAAACTTTTACAAGATACGCTTATACGCATGTATGACCAATGCGGAGGTTTAGTTCATGCACGCGAAGTGTTTGATCAAATGACTGAACGAGATGTCTTGTCATGGAATGCGATCATTGCAGCTTATAGAAGACATGGGTGTCCTCTCGATGCATTGACACTGTTTCACCAAATGCAAGCCACTGGTGTCCTACCCGATCAGTTCACCTTTTCTAGCATACTCCCAGCTTGTGCCAAAATAAGAGCTTTGGAACAGGGTATGTATATCCATCGAAGCGTAATGGAAAGGGGAATTTCGTCGGATGATGTAGTTGCAAATGCGCTAGTAGATATGTATGCAAAATGTGGAAGAATACACAAGGCACGCGAACTGTTTGACAAAATGACCCAGAAGAATGTGGTTTCCTGGACAGCAATGGTTGCGGGATATGCACAAAATGGTGTTCTTGATGAGGCTTTGAAGCTTTTTCAAGAAATGCCTCAAAGAAATGTGGTGTCATGGAATGCAATGATTGCAGGATTTGCACAAAATGGGTTCGTTGAAAAGGCTTTGGAAACTTTTCAGCAAATGCATTTGGCACATATAAAGCCAGTCTCCACAACTTTTGCCAGCATCCTCTCAACCTGTGCCAAAATGGGAGCTTTAGAGACAGGGATAGTCGTACATCAGAGCATAATCGAAAGCGGATGTTTATCAGATGTTGCAGTTTCTAGTGCCCTCGTAGACATGTATGCAAAATGTGGGAGTATACATACTGCACGACAACTGTTTGATAAAATTATTCGAAGAGATTTGGTCTCATGGACTGCAATGATTGCAGGATATGCACAAAATGGGTTTGTTGAAAAATCCTTGGAAACTTTTCAGGAAATGCAATTGGCAGGTGTAAAGCCAGATTCCACAACCTTCGCAAGCATCCTCCCAGCCTGTGCCAAAATGGGAGCTTTGGAGCAGGGCATGAATATCCATCAAAGCATAATTGAAAACGGATTTTCGTCGGATGATGTAGTTGCAAGTGCCCTGGTAGACATGTATGGAAAATGTGGAAGTATACACAAGGCACATGAATTATTTGATAAAATGCTTCGAAAAACCGTAGTCTCATGGACTGCAATGGTCGCAGTATATGCACAAAATGGATTTGTCGAAAAGGCTTTGGAAACTTTTAAGCAAATGCAACTGGCAGGTGTAAAGCCAGACTCCACAACCTTTATAAGCATCCTCCCTGCCTGTGCCAAAATGGGGGCCTTGGAACAGGGCACAAACATCCATCAAAACATAATTGAAAGTGGATATTTATCAGATCTTGTAGTTGCAAATGCACTGGTAGACATGTATGCAAAATGTGGAAGCGTGCACAAGGCACGTGAACTGTTTAACAAAATGCCTCAAAAAAATGTGGTCTCGTGGACTGCAATGATTGCAGGATATGCACAAAACGGCTTTAGCAATGATGCTATCAAATTATTTGAACTAATGAAGCCCTCTGGAACACACCCTAACCATGTAAGCTTTGCTTGTGTTCTATTAGCATGCAGCCATGCAGGATTAGTGAACGAGGGCTGTGAATATTTCAATGGCATGAGTAACTCTTACTGCATTACCCCTACAATTGATCATTATGCATGCATAGTTGACCTCCTTGGCCGTGCCGGATATCTTGAGGAAACTTCAAATTTTATCATCAAAATGCCAATGAAACCCGTTGTGGTTGTCTGGACCTGTTTGCTTGGTGCCTGTAAATCACATAAGAATATTAGGTTAGCAATATTTACAGCAACTCTTTTAATTGAGTTGGATCCTAGAAATGCTGCTACTTATGTTCTTCTCGCAAACATCTATGCAGAAGTGGGCAGGTGGGATGAGGTTCAAATTGTAAGGAGATTGATGAAAGATAGAGGAATTAAAAAGCTACCTGGATGTAGTTGGATTGAAGGCCACAAAATGGTACATGTTTTTTGTGCAGGAGACAGATCACACCCGCAGGCACAGGAGATCCATGCAGAGTTGGATAAATTGTCTCAGGAGATGAAGGCAGCAGGGTATTTTCCAGGTTCAAGACATGCACTCAATGATGTAGAAGAGGAGGAAAAGGAATTATTCCTCTGCCACCATAGTGAAAAGTTGGCAATTACATTTGGGCTGTTAAACACACCCCCTGGAACAACTATTAGAGTAGTCAAAAACCTTCGAGTATGTGTTGAATGCCACAATGCAACCAAGTTTATTTCCAAGATTGTTGAAAGACAAATTATTGTGAGGGACGCAAACCGGTTCCATCATTTCAAACAAGGCCAATGTTCCTGCGGAGATTATTGGTGATGCTAAGTGAAGCAATTTGTAGATATTGGCTTGCACTACAACTAGCTGCTGTGTCAAACTTACAAGGACAAAATAGGGATCGGGTTTTATTTCCAGTTTCTAAAAAGTGCTTTCTTTCAAGTGTTTGGAGATTTATACCATTTTGTTGACTCCATAAAATCAGATGTATTGTACTCAATGTGTATCACCGCCTATCTATGAACTGATGGGGTATTTGTTAAAGCTCTGGTTTTTGGTAAGTATCATGACATTGAGCTGGTTCATGTCTGGAATGGATGGCTAGAGGAGGAGGTGGAGAATGGGAAAAATCCATAGGAGATGAATGCTTTAAGGAATTAAAAGATGGTTGACCAACAAAGAAATTGTGAGAGAAGCACACACAATCAATCTGATGTTAGGAGAGGATTGTGAGAGCATCTCTTGATAAACTTTTACTCTGGACTTTTGCTATGGTCCATTTGTTTGGATCAATTGTATTCTATTGTACCAATATTTCAGGTACCCATAAGTGATTGGATTACGCATGCCCACATACTGTGTTTCTGTCTATATGTAATTTGTTTGTGAACTCACAATCATTCTTTTTAAATTATTTTGATTTCAATTTGTTTGTTTCAAATAAATTATTAGGATTTAGATATGGAAAGTAAAATTACAATTTCCACCATACAGTAGTTAGTATAAAAGAATGCTATCTAAAATGTATAGGTGATAACATTTCGATATTTATGTCATAGAGAAGAGAACCTTTTATTTTTAGAAGTATAAATACAATATATACTATATGTTATAATCACACATACGGTATTAAATATTTGGTTTAATGAGGTTTTTATGTGAGCAATGAGTCAAAGGGTTGCAATGAGTCAAAGGGTTTAAGCCGATTTTGAAAAGGTTAAAGAGGTTATGGCCCTCCCTCATAAGTCTAATTGAGCTAGAGATAACAAGGAGAAACAATTGGTTTAAAGTTAGGGTTGATTGAGTAACAAGAGCAAAGTGTTTAGAGTCATTATAGGTTTGAATCACATAATTTGGAAGCATGAGAATCATAATATCTTGTGAGAAATGTGATGGAAAATTATTGTAAGAAAGATAACATTGGAATTATATGTTGCAACAAGATCAAATTGGATGCTTTCTCCATAAGTAATAAATCAATTTTAATAAGTTGTATGCAAGGTAGCAAATGTTAGTGAAAACCCCATTTCATGTAAACCAACTAAAACTTGTTTACAAAACCAAAACAACTGGTACATTGAGCTTCTTGATTTTTTGTTTTAAGGTAAACTTTATAATATGGGATTCAATTTGTAATGTTTACTACTATCACAAGTATTCAAAATATTTATATACAAACAAAAGAAAAAAAAGTTTTGTAAAAAATTCAAATGAAGAAAATATAATTTTTCATCTAATGTCTATTATCAATTTGATAAATTTATATGTTTTTTGATTGAATGAGCAACAAACTAGGGTGTTGAACCCTTTAAAACAAAAGCTCCAAAGGCGGATCGAAACTGGCCACCAACGGGCCACTAACAACACATGAACAACAATTAAAAGTTCAAAGTCTTAAACAAACATAAACAAAGTAGAATAAAACACAAAAACTAAGAAAAGAGCTCTCCCCAATCTTCAGTAAGGAACTGGTATAGGTCTCCAGACTTTGTGATGGTATTGGCACTCAAATCAATGTCATGTCACTTAAGCTCCATGTCTTGCAGGATACACAAAGTGCTCCATGTCTTGCAGGATACACAAAGTAGTACCCGACTTGTACATCACTTTAGAGTTGAAATTGGATAAAAACTTTCAACTTTTCTTCTAGGGAATCCACTTTGGTTTCAAGTTCAACCAACTCAACAACAATTTGGTCACACTTGGGGCACCCTTTCTGGATAGGTTCATCAACAGGAGTTGGATCGGTTTCTTCTAAATTTGAGATTGGGGAATTCATCTCTTCAAACATACTACAACCCACACTTTTTGAGGTCACATTCATTTCCTTTTCCTCATTATCTTTTTTCCTCATCCTACATAGAATCATTGAAAGCCTCCCCCTTCTTGAGATTGGGGGTTGGGCGACCAACAATTATGTTGGATCTCCTAATGCTCAACATAGCCACCCTCGTTCTAGCATTTGTACTAGTATTATGAGGATCAATGGCCATCTTATCGTTCACCTTCCTCACTTCCAGACTTTCCTTGGGGATAAACCCTTCCTCCCTGGCAAATGTATCTTTCTCATCAATAAATTGAACAAATTTTTTTTTGGCCGTCTTGGCTTTGGGGCTTTAAATATT
Organism: Sequoiadendron giganteum; assembly: GCA_007115665.2. Classification (NCBI taxonomy): domain Eukaryota; kingdom Viridiplantae; phylum Streptophyta; class Pinopsida; order Cupressales; family Cupressaceae; genus Sequoiadendron; species Sequoiadendron giganteum. The sequence goes on from CM021108.1 coordinate 626,386,291, forward strand.
TCTAGTAGAAATCCTCCTAACAAGTGTCTTTCCCATAGCATGAGTTGTCAAGGGACTGCTTTTAAGGGTGCAAAGGCCCACAATAACATCCTCCTGAGGTGAAGAACTAGGGGTCTTAGGGGATTTGGTTTTGAGTAGACTTAGGGAAGAGGTCAATTTTGTGGTAGCATCATGGGAAGACTATGGGGTGACCTCCAAAGGGTGGACATCATAAGATAAATTTATATGTTAAAAAAATACATTATGATATATTAGGATTACCATTGTTGAATATTGGGTGAGTTCAATTTTCACAATTTATAAAAGGGTTTTTTTGTGAAGTCCCTTATATTTTTATGTTAGGTAAATTGCTTTGTGAAAAACACTGATGATCTTACACCTCAAGTTCCAAGGTAGGCCTACAAAAAATTTAAAAATGGTTCTTTTCATGTGTGTTATAATAGCCCACTTTGTAATTGAAAAAAAAAAATTGTCATTAATAATGAGAAAAAATTAAATCCACAATGTTGAAAAATGTGTCCCTTTAAATCAATGTGCAATGATTCTATAGTAGAATTTTTTTGTAAATAAGATAAACTACTAAAATCATAGGCTACAAAATTAGCCAATATTTAGATCATAAAAACACTTATATCTCAAATATCTAGAAAATTAAAATCCACATAATAAATTGCATAAAGTATGAACACAAAAGCATCAAAGACTTTAGTTTGTTATAAAGAAGTTGAAAAAGAGTTTTGAGTCTCTTTCAATGTACCTAATATGAAGATGTTTGCCATTTGGTGGTTAATCCTATCAATTATTACACTTTCCTACCATATTTGATTAAATCTTGCACATTTTTCCATGTCCCTAAGGTCTCCATGCTAGATCCATCTGCCAAACTGATGTTCATTTTAGTTCTAGCTAGCTTGGGTCTACCTAACTTCTCCCAAGTGGTTATTGGAATAATATTTAGGTTTGCACCTAGATCTACCATTACATGTTTGACTTTATTGTTACTAGGTGTGCAATAATTAAGAGAGGCCCATTCTTCCAATTTTGGTCTTTTGCAATTTGATGAATTTGTTGTTGTTTTTGTTTGTTCTAATATTTTCCTAGTTGTTTTAACTACACTAATAGGTCCTTTTATTCGGCCAAAGAGGCTAAACTCTTTGGCATTATTATTTCTTCCTCTAAAAAACATGTTATGTCATCTTGTTGTTGTATTATTTAATGTTTTGCTTTCTCTACTATCTTATCATGTTGTTGCTTACTTGGTTGGAAGTAATCATATTCTTCTCCATTTGGTTTTGATTCTTCGTTGATTTCTTTAATCTCCCTTTGTCTATTTTTACCGGTACTTGTTCCTTGTCTAGTCAACATTATAATTTTATTTGTCTTTGTTTTGGTTTTCTTGTTTTTCTTAATCTTCAATTGTTGTTCTTCATAAAAATAGTCTTCATTTGAAGTATTTAATGACCAGTTATCAATTCTTTGATAGGTTTTAACTCCTTGTGGTATTCTTTTGATAACTCTAGCTCCTTTGTGGTCTTCCAAATCATCACTTATAGATTGTGTTGTATTTTGATAATCTTGTTGTGCTTTATCATATTTGAAAATATCATGATAATCATCTCCACAAAAGGGGCATTTTATTTTCTTTTCTTCCCAACATTCAGTAGCAAAATGGACTATTTGTGTGCAGTTATAGAATGTGGCATCACTTTTTTGGCAAATGTTTTTATTGTGTCCTCTTCCTCCTCTATAATTGGATTGTTTGTTATCTCCTATGTAATCTTGTGGTTGATTATTTTGTAATTCATTAGCATCTCTAGTATCTCTCCATGGTGGTTGTTTGTAACTCACATCATATAGAGGTCCTTTCACAAGTCCCTTAACATGTGCCATTTTTTTTGTCTATGTTTGTGTCACAATTATAGTTCATAGGCCATCTCAGATTAGGATGATTCAATGTGTTCCAAATTTGAAATTGGTTTGGAGGACAGTCCTCAATGAGGTAACTATCCCATTCTTGGCAAGTTCTACAATATATTGAGTTTGTTTAAGATGATACTGCTTTCAATTCTACATGTAGTCTAGTTGCAGTTATTTCTCCTTGGGCTTTAGGACAATCATTCCAAAGGTGCCCTTCCCTTGAACAATATGTGCACCAAATTTCTTTACCTTTCTTTGTTTCTCCTCTTTCCAAAATTCCATTATGTATGGTTAATTGATCTATTGCTAATTGCAATTTCTCAAGGTTCTCTTTGATATCATCCTTCTTAGGTCTATGCCATGTTTGGGCTTCTATACAATATGCCATTGTGATCAAATATATATAAGAATTGAATATTCTTCTATTTATGGCAACTCTTATATCCTTTTGGTAGTCTAAAAATGAACCATTCAATATTCTATTGCTTTGTTAGGGGTCATTCTAATTTGTAGTAAACTTTAAATTTTGTCATATGCTTTCACCAATTCTTCTTCTCCTTGTATTAGGCCCCTCATTTTGCTAACTTTCTATAACGTTATCCAAAATTTCAAAGTTTTACAAAAAGTCTTGCTTTACCTCATTCCAACTTTTCCCATGTTTCAGATAGGTCTTTTTATACTAGTTTAGTACTTCCTTCCTTAGTGATGATCTACAAAGTCTAATAGTTTTTGTTTGTCTTCATCAATGCCCTATCTTTCCCATAGAGATTCCAACAAGAATATATTTTCCATGGCTTTTGTTGTGTCTCTTCCAAACACTGAGATCTTGATTGAGGATTCCATATTGTTTTTGCTACTTCCAATTCTAAATTTTGGGATCTGTAGACTAGACCTTTCTTCCATTTCTTTCTTTACTTTCCTAATAGTATAGGGTTTCTACTCTCTACCCTTATCTCTTGCTAAATTTATATCAAAGTATTCTTTCCCAAGTATCTCTTCCCAATTTACTTCTTTCTCTAGATTGTTTTTCACTTTGTGATATCTCTTCTTTCAAAATTCTCCTGCTCTTATATGGTTATGGGGATGGGTTTTGGTCAAGGGGTTGTGACTCTTTGAGGTATATTTTCACTTTATTATTTGTTAGTGACATTTTGTTTGTTTGTGAACATAATTATTTGCCCAAACTCAATATTCTCTCTTTGCTTTTTCTTATTTCTTCTTCTTTTAATTTCCTTATACTTCTATTAACTAATCTTCTAAATATTTTTCTTGAATTTATGGAGCCTTCTCCAAAGTTTTCAAAAATTCCATAAATCTATCATCCATATTAATGGCTAGGTTTGACAAATCTAGTTTGATTACTGGACTTGTTGAAGGTTGTGGTGCTAATGGAGTCTCTATATTATTGCAAGGCCCTAATAAAAATATTCTAGCTTCTCCATAATCATTAATATTCTTCCTTATACTAGTTATAAGTTGTCCTTTTTCCCAACATAGGTTTTATTTCTTTGGAGTCTTCCATTCTTATTTTCTATCTTCTTTTCCTTTTTCTTTGGCAACACCCCCTTTGGCACACTCAACAACACCCTCATTGGTAAATTCACTTCTTATTTTCTCTGCAATTTTCATTCTTTTGTAGTTTTTGTCTTCTCTCTCAACAATCTATTGTTGTCTTCTCTCTTCTCCATTCAAGCTTTCCATGTTCACTTTTCTTGCCAATTCAATTTGTTCTCTTGTCTTTCTTATGGTTGTCTTGTTCCCGTTTTTCATGGGTTTTTTTGATTTGGGATTACATTAGTCCTTTTATTATTTCTCACGGTAGTTATTTAGTGGTTTTCTTTATGGGTCACATCTTTTCAAGGACCCATTTCAAAATCCTTCCCCCTTTCCATTCTCCATCCCCTTAGCGCCCAACCCCCTCACACAAGGTAAGCACTGGGAGGATAGGTCTGCAAACTTTCATATCCTCATTGATTATCGTTTCTTTTCCTACGTCCAATTAAAATTTAAAATTTTGGGTGTTACTATCCTTTATATCACCTAACCAAGGTCCCAACAACAAAAACAATTTAGCAAGAAAACTGGGGAAACACACCAGAGTTATGAGCCCTAAGTACTTTTTGAGTGATGTAGTTTATATCGTAGGCTTAGTCATATAAAGGCAACACCAGTTTGATCTAGACAAAAGATTAACTAATTAAAAATATATTTACCGAATGATAGCTAACATTAGATAGATAGAATCCTAGTAATTATTGTATTAATCACATCAAAAGAGTACATTCATATATCTTTCCCTATAGTCTACACATCTCTTTCTTTCCTGACATATAACCTTTTATACCTTCTTCCTTATGCTTATATCTTCTTACATACATTTCATATTCAATTTTCTACATATATTCTCCTTACACACTTACACATTATTATTCATATCTTTCTATATACATATATCTATGGGATGGGATCTGTGACTCATCTATCCTACCCCTATACTAGATGGTATCTTTTCAGTGTTAAGGTCTACAATATATTTGCAGCAAGATGTGGCAAGATTTTTCCAATGGTGTTTTCCTTGTTGCTCTTTCCTACCAATAGTAACCATAGGAAAGCTAACAAGGAGGAGAAATCCTACACAAAAATTGGAAGATTCAAATAAATGGAGCTCAAACTTGCCAAATATGAACCACATGAATGAAAACAAGTGAAAATTATTTAAGATGCTCATTTGGAGACCCTAGTTCATAGTGATATTAGAGTAACATAACAAAAGCATAGTCGTGAGATCATTTTTCACACCTGAAAACCCTTGGCCTTGCAAGAGTTTGAAGGTGTCCTCAAGCATTAGAGAGAATACCTCATTTATCATCAAATCAAAGAGGATTATACTATGATATGGTTCCATTCCTTTCCTAATCCGAATTGGAAAGGCATAATCATGTATCTCATCATGGCCCCCAAGCTACACAAAAACAATTGTCTTCATGTTGTTGTGGATAAGATAAATAAGCTTGCACACTTCTTTATTATTTCTCCTCAAGTGGCCATTTTTTCAAGGAAGTGATTAAGTTACATGGATTTCTTAAAATGTTGTGTATGATGGAGATAATAGATCTCATAGTGGTTTTTAGTAGGATTTGTTTCACTTGATAGGCATAGGATCTAGACTCAATGGAAATTACAATATATTTGATGATCGATGGTAATGCTGCTTATGAGTTGTATTTTCTAGGAAACAACATGATTCATAGTGTTTTCATAAAATACTTGAGAACCCAGTTTTGTAATTACTTGAGGGAAAGCAATTTTTGGAAGTGGGGATTATCATATCTCCTATTTAGAACTCAAGAATTAATTGGGACTCGTATCCTATTCTTTATTTCCCATAGGGTAAGGGATAAAATAAGGGAAATAATAATAATAATTTAAGTTGGTTTCAATCACTTTATAATCAAAAGGAAAGCTTAAATGTTATTATAGGTCATGTATATAATATTTTAAAATTATTTTTAAACACTCAATTCAATTGTAACTCAAATTTTTGTTTTAAATATTTTATAAATTGTTTTTAAACACTTTGAGAGAAAAGTAAACTCAAATAGAGGGCCCAAAAGATAGCTATAAAAGAAAATTGTTTGCTCAAAGAAAATCATCCAATTTTGCATTTCATTGTTCCTTCAATTTTGAGTATTGAAGCATTCAAGGACATTACAATATTTTTTAGATTTGATTGGAGTAGTTGTTCACCATAATACACAATTATTTACTGCTATTTTTTTATGATTATTATTATTTTGAGGGTTCTTGCCCCATTCTAAACCCTCATTGCCATTTTCAAGGAGTAGTGACCAACAAAAATATCTATCACTAGCCTTTTTTAGCAAGTATATAACCTGTTATAACAACCACCTAGCATAAATTAGTAAGTGTACACTTAGATATGGTATTTTTAGCCTATTTCAGGCCTATAACCACCTACCAAGCTAGTTGTACTAGCCATCAACAACATTATACCAATCTATATTAGCAAACAAATAGATCTCAATGATAGTACAACAAGGTTTGATTTTTGAATTATTACCTACTCAGTCTAATTCATCCCTAGTCATCATTCTAACAACTATTTCACCTAATAATATCTATTTTTTGTCCAACTCCAAGTGTGAGTGGAAAATTATTGTACATTTTGAAATTTAATTTACAATCCATTGTATCAAACTTTGTGTAAATTTACATTTGGTATCATAAATTGGAAATCATATCTATTGTTATATTTGATCATTTTGGTATTCAAGGGTTTCTAAAAATTAGATCAACATCATTGGATGTTAGATCTACAATTCATAGTTGAGTCTTTGATTGATAAAGGATCTCCTAATGTTGTTGCTTCTAATTATATTGTTGATATACATTTATTTTAGTGGGGTTTGACATCTATATTTTGTGTTCTTCATCATTTTAGCTTTGCACACATTAGAAAATTTGCATATTTCTTATGGTTGTCCAAATGGGGACATTATAGTTTAGTCCTTTCTAGTCAATTCTAGTCAACCCTTTATAAGCTCAACAAGCTATGGGGATTAAATTCCTCTACTATCACTTAGCTTTGTAGGATTAAAAGAGTTTAGCAGTCCAAACTTGTGCATAAAATTGCTCACTTTTTTAGTGCCTAGTCTACCAAGGGCTTCTACTTAAATAAAGCCATGCAAATTAGATTTGTTTAAATGTTCAGTCTCGTAAGTTAGAGATTTTTAAAGACTTTTTCTAGTTTTTCCCTTGATCTTAAGATACTTGGATATGGATCCACAATCTGTTCTCTCCTTTCATCCAAGACTTTTCTCCTCAAGAACAATTTTGTATGTGGACATGGCATTGTGATAGAGTTACGTTGAATTAATTTGAAAAGAAATTGAGCTTTTATTTTCTTTCAATTTTAAAAGGAACTTACAAATAGTGTTATTTCAATGTTGAAGTGATTGAATGCTATTTTTCTTCTAAGAAACAAAGTTAATTTTCTTACTTGAATTTATTCTTAGATCTAGGTCCACACAACTAGAAGGTGGCATTGAAATTCCAATATCTTCAAGACCCTCTTCAACCATTAGGGGACTACTCATACCATGAGAGAAGTTTTTCCTTATGGCCTTAGCTATCTAGATTACTACAATTGGTTATATGCTAAAATAGACACCCACACATGCAAAGTCACTTTTGACTGCTTCCTTCTTAGTGTAGGAGTTAGACTCTTCCCTTATGGGTGAAAGTTTGTGTAAGTGTTGAATGGTGTCAAGGTTTTTATTGTGCCTTTGTTGTTGGGCTAGAGAGTGTTGGTGTTGGGCTAGAGAGTGTTGGTGCTACTTGTTGTTCAAGACTCTCAAGATAGTTAAGAGTTTGTTGGTTGTCCTTCCAATGAGTTTTACGTCTAAATGATTCCTTGATGAGACAAACTACCTTCTCTTCCTTCAAATACAACAAAGCTATACATAACAACAACATACATTTTATAATCTTATTTTAAATATTTCTAACTTATATTTCAAAGGTTATCCAATCAAATTTTATTATAAACCTTCCATTAAATACTTTATTTTTTTAAAACTAATATATAATCCTTATAAAAGTGTTTCCAAATTACTTAATAGTTCATATTACCAAGCTCATCCTTAATATGCAAATTCAAATTAAGATGATGAATAGTAACTACATTAGGAAGTGATTACTGTATATCTTACATTTTGATAACGTTTTCCTGAGAGCTAAATTTCAAAATTAAATCTTCGTGGCTTCCCTGCTCACTGCTACTCACAACCCACCTACAGTACCTCATTCTCTGCTAAAAATCAGTGAGATTTTATAAAAGGAGGATTCCGCTTCCTTATATGATGGTCGTCAACATTCACAGAACTAAACAGGAATTCATAAAACCACTTTTGAAGACAAAAACCATGACAGCGTTTCATGGTTATTGCCATATAAATAGATTGAATAACAGTGAGCATTTCCAAGGCTTGAATTAAAATCATCCAATGCCGATGGCGTCCACCGCCAATCTCAATCTCAATATCGTAGCATTATGTAGAAAGGGTTGTTTAAAGGAGGCGCTACACATTCTGCTTACCACGCACAACCCCACTGTAAACTCGTCTACATATGTTCAACTATTGCAGACCTGCATTTCCAAGAAAGCCCTTTCAGAAGGTAAGCGAATCCACTCCCACATCAATGAGAGGGTATTCGAGTCACCCTCGCACAAACTTTTACAAGATACACTTATACGCATGTATTACCAGTGCGGAAATTTAGTGGTTGCCCGCGAAATGTTTGACCAAATGATTGAACGAGATGTTTTGTCATGGAATGCGATCATTGCAGCGTACCGAAGACATGGGTATTCTCACGAGGCATTGGTACTGTTTCACCAAATGCAAGCAACAGGTGTCCAACCAGATCAGTTCACCTTTTCCAGCATACTCCAAGCCTGTGCCAAAATAAGGGATTTGCAACACGGCAGCTACATCCATCGAAGCATAATAGAAGGGGGATTTTTATCAGATTATGTAGTTGCAAATGCCCTGGTAGATATGTATGCAAAATGTGGAAGCATACACAAGGCACGTGAACTGTTTGACAAAATGCCTCATAGAGACGTGTTCTCATGGACTGCAATGATTGCAGGATATGCACAAAGTGGTGTTCTTGACGAGGCTCTAAGGCTTTTTGAAGAAATGCCTCAAAGAAATGTTGTCACATGGAATGCATTGATTGCAGGATATGTACAAAATGGGTTTGTCGAAAAGGCCATGGAAACTTTTAAGCAAATGAAATTGATGGATGTAAAGCCAGACACCACAACCTTTGTTAGCGTCCTCCCAGCCTGTGCCAAAATAGGAGCTTTGGAGCTGGGCATGGACATCCATCAAAACATAATTGAAAATGGATTTCCGTTAAATGTTGCAGTTGCAAGTGCCCTGGTAGACATGTACGCAAAATGTGGAAGCATACACAAGGCACGTGAATTGTTTGACAAAATGCCTCAACGAGATGTTGTCGCATGGACTACAATGATTGCTGGATATGCTCAAAATGGCTATTGCAAGGATGCTCTTAAACTCTTTGAATTAATGAAGCTCTCTGGAACATACCCTAACTATGTAACTTTCACTTGTGTTTTATTAGCATGTAGCCATGCAGGTTTAGTGGATGAAGGCTGTAAATACTTCAATGCCATGAGTGATTCTTATTTTATCATGCCTACAAATGATCATTATGTGTGCATGGTTGACCTTCTTGGCCGTGCTGGATATGTTGAGGAAACTCTGAACTTTATAATCAAAATGCCAGTTAAACCTGTGGCAGTAGTATGGACGTGCTTGCTCGGTGCCTGTAGATCACATAAAAATATAGAGTTAGGAGTATTTACAGCATCTCTTCTTCTCGAAATGAATCCCAAAAATGCTGCACCTTATGTTCTTCTGGCAAACATCTATGCAGAAGTGGGCGATTGGGGTGAGGTTCAGATGATAAGGAGATTGATGAGAGATAGAGGAATTGCAAAGATCCCTGGGTGTAGTTGGATTCAAGGCCATAAAATGGTACATGCTTTTTGTGTAGGAGACAGATTACACCCACAGACACAGGAGATCCTTGCAAAGTTGGAGGAATTGTCTTGGGAGATCAAGGCAGCAGGGTATTCTCCAGATTCAAGAACAGTACTGAATGATTTGGAAGAGGAGGAAAAAGAATTACTTCTCTGCCACCATAGCGAGAAGATGGCAATTGCATTTGGATTGTTAAACACAACCCCTGGAACAACTATTCGAGTCGTGAAGAACCTTCGAATATGTGATGACTGCCACACTGCAACCAAGTTTATCTCCAAGGTTGTTGTAAGAGAGATTGTAGTGAGAGATGCAAACAGGTTTCATCACTTCAAAAATGGGCAGTGTTCTTGCAGAGATTATTGGTGATAGTAAGTTATTGGCAGAGCTAAGTAAAGCAATCTGAAAACATCGGCCTGCATTATAATGAAGTATACAGTGAGTAGAAAGCTTTTGGAGAAAATATCTAGAAGATTTTGTATGAAGAGAAAATTATGAGAGTAATTTGATACAAAATCTTCTACACAGTTTCCTCCAAAAGTTTTCTGTGTGAAAACCTTGTATTTTTTTAAGGTGTACATGTCAGATCTGAAGTGGCAAAGAAGAAACAAGGTTTTATTTCCAGTTCCTAGAAATTGGTTTTTTCAATGTGTTAGGAGATATAGTCCATACTGTTGACTTCATAAAATCAGGTGTATGGTAAGCAATGTGCATCACTGCCTGTATATACTGATGGGGTATTTGTTAAATTCCTGTTGTATAATACAACGATGGTGTCATGACATTAAACTGTTTTCAAGAAACCTGCGCATGTCTCACCTGAAAAGCTGGAGGATTTGGAGTTAGGGATAAAAATAAAATGAGAGACACTCTTAAAGGAAATGAAAAGATGCTTGGCCAACAGTAAATGTGAAAGGGTTTACAATGAATCCAATATTTGGAATGATAAATAAGAATATCTTTTCTTAGTTCCTAACTCCACTAAACCCTGTTATTTTGTATGGTCAAGCTCATGAGGATTTTTTCTCATTTATAATTAAAGATTTCTGAAGTTTACTTCAAATCCTTTTGCTCCCTTGATGTTTAAACTCGCTATCTCTTTGTACCAACTACATCCTTTAATTGTATTAGGAGTGTAAATGGTTTCTTCGAGGGTGTGGCTGTGTAAATATAAGGCTTGAAAATATATCTTTCGAATATACTTTCGAATATACTTGGTTAAAACTCCACTGATATTTTCTAAATAAGTAATAACCATGATACAAGTGCCATTGACGAGGGATTATATGCTTCAAAAGCAGTGGTATTGGGAAAGAGCTACAAGGTAAATGGCGAGGGATTCTATCATTTAAATATGACTGAATGTGTAAATTTTTTACAAAGAATTCTCATTCATGGGATTTTAAGTTCTTATCTTCTCATGATTACTCTCACATCAAGTAGAATCTTCTATTAATAGACATTTAGAAATTGAATTTTGATAGTGCATTTCGAGATAATCTTTTTTAGGTAGGATGTGTCATCTGTGATTTTTCAATTAGATTAATCAAGATGGCTTTCAAGAAGTTCAAATTAAGCATAAACAATCAAGCAAAAGTGAAAGCTTTGCACCTAAATATACAATTAGTGAAATCATGCGGCATCAATAATATTATGATTGAAGGGGGGATTCAATGGTCATCATCCTCTACTTGAAAAATAAACATTCAATGAATTTGAGGATCAACATTATCCTCAATGATGCTTGGACTTCTTTGGATAACCTCTCTTCTTTCTCCATTAATCACTATTAGAGACGAATAAAATTGTTGGTTTTCTTTCAAATGAAGAACTCATCATAAATGACACTATTGATAAGTGGTTGAATCTTCATAGGCTTTGGAGTAATGAGTTTGATGAGACTTACGTTATAGTAATAATTACAAGTGCAAACAACGGTGGTGGACAAGGCAGTTGATAAGATTTGTTCTTGCTCTTCCTTCGAGGAGGTACACTGTAGCATCACACACAACAAAGTGGCTTTGTTATCCATTGGCTCTATTTGTTGGTAGGTCCAAAATGATTCTATTTGTAACATTTGCAGTTTCCATGGAGTTGTTTCATTTGGAGGGAACATATGTTAGATGGCTTTACTAAGGCCAAAATTAAGAGAGTGTTCTTTTTCCAAGGTGGTGATCTATTGGAAGTAATTCAAGAGGTGTTCGGCAGTGATTTAATAGAGGAAACAGTGAGACACCAAAAAAAAACTATAATTGTTTTCCATGTTTGTAAGCAATGTATTTATTATTTTTGGGGATAAGGAATCAACTAAGGCTCTCAAGAAATGTTATGTCTAGGATTAAATTTTGAATTGGAATGAAGTCATGGATAAGGCTTCTCTAGTGGAGCTTTCCTCTCTTCCTTGTATTGGCTTTGAATTTAGGGGATTGGTATTATTAGGCAATGTCAAGGGAATCAAATCGAGATTGAAGGCTCTTATTAAGGAGGTGGCTTCCATTTAGGGTTTTTTAATAGGTGATATTGGTGCTAGCTCGTACATCTCTATTGTGGAAGTTCCTAAACTTTGCAAGCTAGATAAATCTTATCCTTTATAGGAGAGATTTGAGTTGACAAAGGAAGAGAAGGCAATAAAATTCCTACAACGATGAATTGTTCTAATGAAGCATGAAGATGACACCTGAGAAATAATAATATACTATGTTTTAATATATCTTAAAATTAGGCTTTGTATACACCTAAAATTGATCTGGAGAATCCGATTAATTAAACACAAATTATTTGATTAATTATCCTAAATTTCTTCTACTGTTTGAATAAATAGAAATATTTATTTATATAGTTCACGTTCACATTCACATTTAAATTCTTCCAATTCTTCTAATATCTCATCTTAATTAAATAAACAAAATTAAATACTTTGTTTGATTTAATTATCATTTCCGTATTTTATTCTATCACATCAATCTTAAATTAATTAAATAAAGATTCTAACACTTTATTGATTAATTACCATATTCTTCCATTTTAATTTAATAAACAGATTCTATAATTTGTTCTATTAAATTATTTATCCCTCTTTGGCTAATTTAAATAAATAAAAAATATTTAAATAAAGGCATAAAAAATATTCCTCTATATTTTCTCAAAATCAAATTAGATATCCTATGTCTAATTTATGTGAAAATATGTCAAAATGAATGCCTTCAAACTTCACGGGAAGATTTGGAGACAAATTGCAAATTCATCTCTCAATCCTCTTCCATCAATCCCTCCTCTTCTCTTGCCTGGTGTTTTCATGGGTAGAGATAATTCCCAAAATCTTCTCAATCTCCTCCATCTCTCATCCAAGCCTCTCTTTGCCATCCTTGTGCATTTCTACAGCTAGGAAATCTATAAATAAAGCTTCATTCAACCAAGGATGAGGATCTCGATTATCTAGCTTATGCACTTTTACTCTGTAGGAATTCAAGCATCAAGCATCAAGCATCCAGCATCCAAGCATCCAACATTCTAGTTTTCATATCATGGTTGCCTCGTATAGCTTCATTTATCAGTTTTCATGTCAATCCATGCTATATTAGTTTCTTTTATCATCTAGATTTTATCACATTAGCTTCACATCATTGCATCAACATCATTTTGTTCTTTAGAATGTCATTTTAACAGTTATAGTGTTATTTAAATCTGAGAGCACAATAGCTTAATAAATCTTTGAAGATAGGAGACAATGAAATGCTTTCAGTTGATTATTAGCTTGATCTTTGATACAATGTTTCATTAAGAAGTGTTTTATTCCTTTATACCTTATTCACACTTACAATTTGGCATCCACCGTGAGGCATTAACCCCATATTTTTATCAATTTTTCTGAAAAGTGTTGCAGGTTCTCAGCATGTTCCGTTTCAACGCTTCCGTCAAAAACTATAGTGCATCCGTGGAAAACTATGGCGCTTCCATGATCTATTTCGGCACTTCCATGATACTATAGCGCATCCGTTAAAAGTTTAAGCACTTTCTACTATAGCGCTTCCATGAACTATTTCAGCGCATCGGTCACCCATCTCCAGAAAAGTTGATTTAGCGATTCCGTGAAAAACTTTGTCGCTTCGGTATTCTATTTCAACACTTTTGATTTTAGTGCATCAGGTAAAAACTATAGCGCTTTCATAGACTGTTTTAGCCCTTCTGTAATTTCGATCTGAATCTGATGCGACTGCAGCGATAATTTCATTTTGATACAGTTAGACTAAAATGAACCAATCTTAGGATAATCATTTGGTTTAAAATTTATCAATCCTAGGGTAGTCATTTCTGGTTTAAAATTTATCAATCCTAGGGTAGCCATCACACTTTTGCAATATCAGTTAAAAAGGACACCATGATTTTTGTGAAGAAAAATCTTCACATAGATTAGCAAAATTTGTATTGAATCATTTATCTATTGTGCTTGTGTGGTGAATAGGCTTATGCTCTCCTCTTGAACTGGGTGACCAAAGTGCCAGACTCATCCTTATTTTCATGCAAATTTACACTTTTGTTAAAACCTTTAGAAGGCTTGCTGTAATGGGAAAAAGTACTCACCCTACAGGAACAACCTAAGTGGGAACGCCTAAAGCCAAGGATTCCAACCCACTCTAATCAAAATGCAAGTTGTTGATGAAAATCCAACTTGACGGTAGTGAGCAAGATAACCATCCCCAAAATCTTTGTTCTAAAGATTGGGAGGTCTCTTGAGGGAGTTTATCAATTGCCGCACCGCATAGAAGCCCTATCTGTGAACCATAGTGTAGTATCCAGCTGAGTCAATAACCAGACATTGTAATACTCACGGTGCAAGGGGAGGGAATAATCAACCCCCAAGACACTCACCATATAATTTCCAAGGACCGTTTGCTCAGAGGACGAGAAATCCAGCTCTGAGTACGTGCCTGGAAATGACAAAAACACAAGCACCCTCTAGGGGGTGACACGACTGTGTGCATCAACACAATAAAATGTGGGTTGTTGAGTATAACAATGACCTATTTGACCTTAAGAGTGAGTCTATCTGAATTGTGTACATTTGTCAAAACAAACCCATGCAAATCAATAAGGACCATTCGTGGTTCTTGAATATACACTATATGTTCAGATTAAAATAATTATTCTACAATTTGCTTGCTATGTTTTCACAAAATCATTAAAAATCAGATAAAAGATCATCCAAAAAATAGCAAATCAAATCAGGTTAGAAAAAATTCATGATTCAAAAGTGGAAATCAACCAAGTTTGTCAAGAAAACCATCAAAGTCAACAAACCCAAGAGACCACTCAATTACCAAGATAATTTGAGAAGAAGGCGTTTCTTATATGAGAGTCGAAAGATCTTGTTACAACATAGAACCTTCATTCATAGGTATCACGACTTTGCTAGAGGTCATACTCTTGATTACTCTGTAGAACCACTTTATTCACGAGCTTTCTTCCAAAGGAGAGCCCTCACACAATATCACAACCATAGTCAACGCATACGTCAGTCCTACATCCCACAACCAATGATAGAATATGCCATAGGGCCAATTCAAATTTTACAATAGGGAGTCTTAAGCATCAAAATCCTGTTTTAGAGCTCTAGAAATCTGTTTCAGCACTTTGGGACTCTGTTTTAGCGCTTTCATAAAATAGCGCTTCCAAGCACTGTTTCAGCGCTTCCAAGCACTGTTATAGCGCTTCCATCAAATAGTGCTTTCGAGCACTGTTTCAGCACTTTCAAGCACTATTGTAGCGCATCCGTAAAGATAGCATTTCCATCATCTTTTTTAGCGCTTTTGAACTCTGTTCTAGCGCTTTTGCGAAATAGCACTTCCATCACCTGTTTTAGCCACCCTGAACTCTGTTTTAGCGCTTTCAAAATAGAGAGTTTTAAATCATATCAGTTAGTTTCACTGTCATTTACACATGGATTTTTATCAAAATAGAAGTACCTTTTTATCAGAATCACTGTCTAGAAACCGAAATCATATAGGTTCATATAAGTGTCCAATCTTTTCAGCTGAAAATACAGATCTTGCAAATCATAAAGTGTCAAATCAAAACACAATCTCGATTATTACGCTAAAATTTCATCATCAGGATATTATCATCCTATTATCACGAAACAAGGCATAGTAATCAAATTTTTAACCTAGTCTTATCAATAAGATATATCATCTTATTCGACTTTGTTAAAAATTCATTTGACATTTTCGAACATAGAAGATCAAATTTTGGAAGAAAGAACAAAAAACTGGTATGCCAATCTTCACCAGGTCACAAAAACAGAGGCTCTTAGAAAAGGAACTTGAAACATCAAATACAATGGCAGAAGAAAATCCCTGGAATAGTCTACATCAAAGTGACAAAAATGAAATAACTCCATAAGACATACAAATAGCCCAACAGGATCCCAAATTCCATAAATTCATGGAAAAGATCTTAGAACAGGACATGGAGAAATACCTCTTAATGTTGGTTGAATCAGGTGCTAAGCTTCCCAAAGACTTTGACCTAAATCGCCTAAGAGAAGCACCTGGAACAAACGAAACCGAAATACCACAACCCACACAAGGTATAGATCCGGTTGTTGCCTTAACATCCCAAATGCAAATCTTACAACAAAAAATACAAGACATGACAAAAGGGAACACCAAAAGGTATGTAGTACAGGACATTTGTCCTTATCCTTTCGACTCAACAGTCGACATGATACCTTTTCCTCGACACAGTGAATTCCCCAAGTATGACAAATACAATGGAAGAATAGATCCGATCAATCATATCCGCGAATTCAAAATCATGAGCCTAGAGTTTTCTCAAGAGGAAACTTACCTAATGAGATTATTCGTAAGAAGCTTGGGAGGTTCATGTATGGAATGGTTTTCAAAATTGCAACTAGGAATAAGGACTTTTGAGGAACTTGTCAACAGGTTCATCTCCTAGTATTCTTTTAACATCCAACACGATGTCACGATAAAGGATATGTATAACCTGAAACAAAACAAAGGGGAGACATTCTTGTCATTTTTGCAAAGATGGCAATGACTATTTACTAGATATCCTCGATCCATTCCCGAGGAAGAGAAAATGGAGTTGTTCATTGACAACTTGACGGAGGATATGAGTTACAGACTTGAATTGCAATGTCCTCCTACGTTCGAAAAGGTGATAGAAAGTGGCCTTAAGATTGAAGAGGCGCTAGTCAAAAGAGGGGTTATTAAACATTTCAATGACAAATCAAATAACACAAATCAATACCCCAACAGTGATAAACCAAAATTTTGGTAAAAGAACCGAAATACAACTACCAACGAAACAACCAGTGATTCACAAAAGGCCAAACCAGTTTTTAACTTGACAACATCTACTTCAAAAAAAAATCAAAACAACGATCAAATCATCAAGTCGAATGTCATTCAAAACAACAAAGTCACAAAATTGCAACCATACCAAAAATCATCAAATCGGCGTAGGTACACACCTTTAGGCCAAACATTGGAATCAACGATGAAAGAACTAGTCACAAGTGGTCTTATCATTGCGTGGGAAGCAAGATTCTGGGATCCAAAGGTTAAACCACCATGGTGGAATGACGCAGATTATTGCAACTTCCACAACAATAAAGGCCACAAAACTAATGATTGCATGGAGTTAAAACACACAGTTCAAGATCTAATCGACAATAACAAGGTATATATAGAGGGACCCCAAAACAATAATGATCATTCAGCCTTCAAGGACCCTTTACCAAACTATGACCTTCGAACAACAAAGGTAAAAATATCAATCATGTATACGATTAAATGATCCTTTGTCTTACTGAAGTGGAAAATGATGATACCATTGGTCATAACATGGATGAACACGAAACCAACGACACTACCCCTTTGGATTTTCTCCCAAGCATACAAGTCTCTAAAAATCAAATAAAAGTTTTAAAAATCAGAGAACGATAGGACTATCAGTTCTAGCAAATGTAATGACTAGGGGGCAATCCAAGGTAGTGTTAAAGGGAGTCAGGCCTAAAAACACATATCCACCTCCATCTCATTACAACATTGTCGATCAACTTCAAAACATTCCAGCGCATATATCAATACTAGAACTCCTCAAACTATCACCATCACTTAAGGAGGTTCTAGAACAAGCACTAGTTGCCACTACCGTACCGAAAAATCTAGATGTTTTCTAATTCCAAGCTATGGTGGGGCATTTGACTACCCCACATTATCTATCATTCTTTGAATAGTATGATGTGTCACTAAACCATCCTCATAACACTGCACTCCATATTGAATTCTTGATCCACAATCATTGTGTCAAAAGAGTCTTAATAGATGGGGGAGTTGGTTTGAACATTTGCACCCTAAAGTTAATCCGTGCACTAGGGTATTTCGATGACGATATTGATGCCCGAAGGAAAATGACTATAAAAGCATATGATGAGGAAGAAAGATCTTCTAAGGGATTGATTGTTTTACCCATCCAAGTGGGACCAATGATGAAACACATAGCATGTCAAGTATTGGAAAAAGAGTTAACTTACAACATACTCCTAGGACGCCCATGGATCCATGAAATGCAAGTAGTGCCTTCCACATATCACCAATGCTTAAAGTTCCCAATAAATGGATAGGAAGTGACTATATCTACCAATTATAATCATCCTCAGCATTGTGACACACTTAGAACCTCTCAAGATACCTTTGTGCCTCACAATAGGGAAGCATCCAATTCAAAGTCATCAAGTGAAGAAAAGCGTCCAAATATCACCACCAAGTGGGTAGAGAAGAAGGATAAAGCAAAAGATACAAGTCTTGTCGATACTCAATTATCAGACAATCCAGATCCCCAAACTTCTTTATTATAGAAATTTCAAGAGCAAGTCCAGTTGATAGACAAGGGAATGGGACAATATTCTATGTAGCAATCGCTTAATTTTTCACAGTTAATGCCATCTCCAAAGACATATGGCCAACCATCCATGATCAAACATCAAACATCACTACCTGTCACAATTCTAGAAGAAAGGTTTGTAAAAGCCGGTACCATAGAGGACGAATCAAACAATAAAGCAATCCTTGATTGGTTATACAAAGATGAGGAACCCTCGACATCAAATATCAGTATCAAGAATGTCAATATCAATACAGACAAATATGGCAAAGGGAAGGCTATCCTAGAAAAAATGGGTTATGAGGGACAAGGACCTGTCAGAAAAAGGATGGAAGGCGTAGTTGAACCTATTCAACGCCTCACTCTCCATTCAAAAGAGAAGACATGACTGGGATACTCTAAAGAACAAAAACAAGAAATGACAAAGAAAGTTGTTGAAAGGATCCTTTAGGTTAGAGATAGCTTTGAAACAGATTCGAATGAATATGAGTGGGATATGTGTTCTGATATATCTTACATCGATATTCAAGTAGATGTAATACAACAATATGCACCTACGCGTGAGGAGGGACAAAGCTCTAGGTCTAGACCATTCGTATCAGGATCACTAAATATCGATGACTCGAGTGGGGACGAACAGACATCAAGTGAACTAGACGATCTTGAAGAGGGTACCATCATTGATCTCGATATCCCTAATAACAACTATGACGACATTGTTGTCCTAACCCTTACCCCCATCAACCTGAGTCAATCCGATGACTTCATGCCTTTAATCCATCCCGAACTTATTGACTGGGAACCTGTCGAACCTATGAATGTACCCATATTTGCAAACGATGATGCCATCATAAATTTCCTATGTCATGATGAACCTAATACGAGTTCTATCCGTAATACTCATAACAACGCAACTCAGCAGGAGGGTGTCAAATCTTCCAGTTGCAAAAGTAAAAATAGGGATAATAGATCTAATGGTGAAAACCATTCTATGGCAGCATTAGATCTTGAAAAAGAAAAAATAAAGAATGCATTTAATGGTGAAAACCTTTCTAAGGCACCGAAAAATGGGAGATTTGACACTCTTCCAGAACTTTATCATGAGTGGTCATCAGTTTTGGTAGAACCAACATAGTCTGTAAACATCGACACTAAAGAAAAAGAAAAAATCCTACATCTGACACAATCCATGACAGATCAAGAGAGATCGAAATTCATCAAATTATTTAAGGAAAGAAGCATCAAATTTTCTTGGTCATATTCCGATATGCCAAGCTTGGATCCGAATTTGCTCATCCATCATTTGTCTTTGCCTGTAGGAATCAAGCCTGTGAAGCAAAAATTGAGAAAAATGCATCCACATATCGCATTAATGGTAAAGGCTGAGTTAAAGAAATTGTTAGATGTTGGATTCATAAGGTCTATTGACTATGCCAAGTGGATATCAAAAATTGAACCTGTTTCAAAGCCGAACAATAGCATCAGGATATGTATGGATTTCAAAATCCTGAATAAAGCATGCCCAAAGGATGATTTCCCATTACCTAATATAGACATCATTGTGGATTTGATGGCAGGGCATGCCATGTTGTCAATCATGGACGGTTTCTCCGGATACAATCAAATTAAAATAGCTCCAGAAGATCAGGAGAAGACGACATTTACATGTCCATGGGGAACGTTCTGCTGGAATGTCATGCCATTTGGTTTGAAAAATGCAGGAGCCACCTATCAAAGAGCAATGACAACAATCTTTCATGATATGATGCACACCTTCATGGAGGATTACGTGGATGATATCTTGGAAAAATCTTGTACTAGGGAAGGACATTTGCATATTCTGAGCAAAATCTTCACAAGTCTAGAGAAATTCAATGTCAGGCTAAACCCCAAGAAGTGTGTCTTTGGGGTCACATCAGCGAAACTGTTGGGATACATTGTCTCAGAAAAGGGCATTGAGGTAGATCCAGCGAAAGTCAATGCAATAATGGAAATGCCACCTCCAAGAAATATCAGTCAACTCAGATCACTACGGGGAAGGGTCTAATCAATTAAGAGATTTATCTCCTAGCTGGCGGACAAAAGTCATCCATTCAATCATCTATTGCATAAAAATGTTGTTTTCAAATGGGATAATGGGTGTGAACGTTCGATCAAATAAAACAATATCTAATGTCACCGCCTATTCTCATGCTGCCAATGGAAGGAAGACCTCTAATATTGTACATTGCAACCAAAGATATCTCTTTAGGAGCATTATTGGCACAGGAGGATTATGAAGGAAAGGAACAGGCCATCTACTATATCAACAAAACATTAAATGGCTATGAAATAAACTACACTTTCATAGAGAAATCATGCTTAGTGGTAGTGCTTTCTTCTCAACAGCTGAGACATAATATGCTAACTCATACAATCAGGCTAATAGCGAAGATCGACCCCTTAAAATATTTACATAGTAAAGCTGCCTTAACAGGTAGACTGGCAAAGTGGGTCATGCTATTAAGTGAGTTTGATATTCAATATGTGGAGAGAAAAGCCATCAAGGGTCAGGCAATCGCTGAACAATTGGATGGGGCTCCTTTACTAGATGATCAACCTATGACAATGGAGTTTCCAGATGCAGACATTCTGACAGTGATGCCACAACAATGAATATTGTACTTTGATGGATCATACACACAGCGAGGATCTAGAGCAGGGATTTTGTTCATCACTCCCCAAGGACACACCATCCTGAAATCATATAGACTGATGTTTCAATGCACAAATAACGTGGCAGAATATGAAGCATTAATCATTGGGGTCAAAATAGCTATTGAATGGAAGATCACAGACTTACAGGTATATGGGGACTCGCAACTAGTCATTTATCAAGTAAATGATGAGTATTAGAAAAAAGATGAAAATTTGATGCCCTACAAACAGCAAATAGATGATCTAAAACAGTTTTTTGTCAATGTCAAATTTGATCAAAATTCCAAGGGCGGAGAACAAAGCTGCGGATGTTATGGCCACAATTGCTTCACTCTTACAATTGCCAGAGAAACATGGTTGTTATGAGTTTATGGTAGAACAAGTATCATGTCCTTCTTACAATAGTTTGGAATCAAACACCATATGCCATCTAGATACCATTGAAACATCCGTCTATGAGAAAACCTATGCTTACCTCAAGGACAATATCCTCCCTCCCGATCTTTCTATGAACCAAAAACGCAGTTTCATCCGCCAATCCGCCTGGCATATTTTAATCGCCGACATCCTTTATCATCGAGGTCTTGATGGTACCTTACTCCGATGTTTAGACCATGACGAATCTGAGATGACCTTACATGAGGTTCATTAGGGTATTTGTGGCACTCATTTGAGTGGTATAACTCTAGCGAAGAAACTCCTCCCTTTAGAATATTATTGGCCATGCATGGAGAAAGAATCTTATCAATTTGTAAAGAAATGTCAAAAGTGTCAGATTCACAGTAATCTGATTCACGCACCAGCTCAAGAACTACATCCATTCACATCAACATGGCCCTTTTGTCAATGGGGACTAGATCTGGTAGGAAAGATAAATCCCTCTTCATCCAATGGACATAAGTTCATAATCACAGCTACAAAATATTTTACAAAGTGGATAGAAGTAGTGCCTCTTACAACGATCACGGGGAAGCAGATCTCGTCAATCATTTTGAATTACATAATTTGTTGGTATGGCATACCTTAGTCTATTATCACTAATAATGGACGGCCTTTCAAGAACCAAGATGTCCAAGAATTATGTGAGAAGTTCCATATCCAACATCGTTTCTCAACACCGTACTATCCTCAGGTAAATGGCCAAGTAGAGGCCTCTAACAAAACAATTCTAAAAATACTCAAGAAGACGGTTAACAATGTTGGATGTGATTGGCATGTTCAACTTAATCCTGCATTGTGGGCCTACAGAACCAGTATCAGAACACCAACAGGAGCAACACCATATGCCTTGGTATATGGATCAAAGGCCATACTACCCATTCCAGTAGAGATTACATCACTTTGTGTATCACTAAGAGGAATCATTTCAGATGAGTACTATAGGGTATCTAGACTTCAAAAACTGGAATTTTTGGATGAGCATCGTCAACAAGCTGTCAACCATCTCACGACATATTAACAAAGAATATCAAGGAACTTTACAATCATAGGGTAAAACCTAGAGTCTTTTAGGTTGACGATTTGGTTCTAAAAGAAAACCCTAGAAATCAGAAGGATGGGGAAAAGAAAGGGAAATTTGAACCTAACTGGCTAGGTCCTTTTATCATCATATCAGTGTATGGATTGAGAGCCTAACAACTATCAACGTTAGAAGGGGATTTGTTTGATGAACCTATCAACAGTATCCATCTCAGAAAGTTCTATACCTGAATTCCTAGTGCATGGGTCAAACTTCTGAAAAATGATTTCCTTGATGAAAACATGGCAAACAGGCGTCTTGGCAACAAAAAATACAAAAAGAAAAAAAATGAGAAAAAGAAAAATACAAAAACAAAGGGTGTAATCAAAACATGTGGTGAAAACCTAGAAACAAGCGTCGTATGTGATTCTAAATCAACTTTCCCATCTATTTTGATACATATCGAGATCATTAGTCTGGCAGTCATTACCATTCCATATCATATCATTAGTCTTGCCATCATTGCATCCATTTATCAAATCATTTCACATGGTCATGTCTCACTCTAGCTTGGGGGCAACAAGAATATCGGTTTTGCCAAATGGGAAAACAATAGTATGGCAAGTATACAAAAACAATGATCAAAATGCAACATCAATCACCTTCGGAAAGGCATCAAACATCCATATCATATCAGAAAATCCAAAAACAAGTCAAAAAGTTAGTCTAGAAAAGCAAACACCAAAAACATGAGTCTGTGTCAGTCAAACTACGTGGTCTCTGCGTGTGTAACGTAGGCAAGGCTAATCTTTGATCAGCCCTCGAGACCCCTAGGATAGGTTAGTAGGTTAGGTCTTTGGTCAAAAATCTCGGAAATCACAAAAACATCACAAAATCAGGATGGATGATCTAATCTGAATAATGATTGAAACACTCTAAGTAAAAGTTGGATAAATTGTATTTTTGATTAATTATTATCATTTCTTTGGAGTAACTCAATGATGTAAATGAACTAGAGAAACAAGGAAGAAGAACGATATTTTTATTGTCTGTTGTTTGTAAGTTAATCATATAAATGTGTGAATTACCAGGGGATGTGCTATGCAAATGTATCACCGATGACATTCAAAATTCACACAATAAAATGATTAATCATTGCTTGTTTACACAATGAATGTTCAGGTCATCTCGGTTCAATTATACATATATGCTTGTGTTCGCTTGCAATATCAAAAATCATGAAAGTAGTACTTAGGTCGTCATTGGTCTAACATATACCATTAACGCTTGTACTCACTTTCAACATCCTAAAAAGCTCTATGATGATACCAAGCACAAAGTACTGTTAAAATGACAATGGTTTGCATATAGTTGCATGATAAAATTAGACTGCATTCATAATAAACCTACATCTGCAAAGTGTTTGTTGCATAAGAGATTCCAATTAATGATTATCTTTTCTACAAACATGACTGAGTATACTTGACATAAACCAAAAATCATCAAAAACATATAGAGGCATCATCTCATCATTCATACATTTAACATCAAATAGTTGCAAATTTATCGTACCATATTTTCCACATCATATCATAAATCAAATATATCATGTTTATTACACCATATCATTCATTACATTATCGTCCATCACAAACCATCATTTTTATACATGCATCATGTTCATTACACCATATTTTCCACATCATATCATAAATAAATACATCATGTTCATTGCACCATATCATCCATCCATTATCGTCCATCACAAAATCATCATTTTTATCATCACATTAAAATAAAAGCATTCACCATCCATCCATACATTTCATCACATTAAAATAAATGCAAGTCATGTCATTAATATTCACACATCCATACATCATATATCATCATTTAGAACATCATATATCCATACATCATATATTCATACATAAGCATTTAAAATTAGCATCATCACATTAAATAAATGCGTCCATCATAAAATCATAAATAGATCAATAGTAATCAACTGCATATCATATATATCATCAATGCCAAGTATACAATGGAGTCTAAAATAAGAAAAGATACATTGTCAAAAATAAGCTGACTCAAAGTATACATCATGTCTCAAAATTACAAATGGCATCTATGATCTGCTGCTACCAAAATGAGCAGGCCTAATAGGACCAGTACCACCACCACCCTCGAAAGGATCAGGATCTCTGGGATCTCCTCGTGGAGGCTGCGTCACACCCTCACTGACTATTCGAGTACGTGTCCGACCAGATCTTGATGGGGCATAGCTAACTCTGTGATCAACAAGCACTGCATCATGATACCTACCCATGTAGAACTCTGCCTCTCGGCCAGCCTGCAGAACCTCCCTCATATAGTCGGCAACAGAGGTACCATCAGCTACTCTATGTAGTGTCTCAATAGTCTCCTATGCCTTCTCAGCAATCTGTCTAGCACTATCCATCTCGGCTGTCACAGTATCAACCTGAGTCTTAATAGCTTCCAGCTACCCCTGCACCTATGCTAATGCCTATGCATGAATCTATGCCTGACTCTACATTTGAGTCTGCGTCTGTACAAGCAAACCTTGTGCATGCACCAACTATCCCTGTAGAGTCTGTACCTGTGTCTGTAGACTAGCAATCTGTCTTTGCTAATCAACAGAAGGAAATGCCACTACTCGCCTCTTACGAGGCCTGCTTGATGATGGACCAATACTACTTGGCCCAACCCCTCTACCACCTCCACCACCACCATCCCCATCATCACTGCTACTGTCATCACTGTTGCTCTCAATACTATTGCTCGACTGAGTATCATCTCCACTATCCTCCTCACCCTCAGCAACATCCTCCTCCATAGGTAAAGGTGTTGGCTCATCGGGAATGGTAATCCGGGGATGGGGATGAAAGGCCAAAAATGTTGCATACTCTCCTGTAACTGCTGCCTCTGCAATATTTATGTGCATATCCTAAACTGATGGCTACAGAGTCCAGTATGCCTCTACTAGTGTCTCGTAAGACAAGAATGGCCCCCAATTTGCTACATCACTCCATCACCAGGCATAATGAGCAACCCCCCGAGGCATACACTGTACAATTCCATACTGCCTATAAACCTACTACAACAAAAATCTCTCTAACACAAAAGGGATCTTACCGATCAAGTACATAGAGTCACATAAGTACCCAAGCACTGCATCATCCTCCTCCCACTACTCATAGTCCAGATAAGGCCGCCAGATGACACTCTCCATGTCATCCAAAACCCATCTCCAATGCTCTAACTTACCCATCTGAGCCTACATAAGTCTACCTCTGTATCGAAAAACATAGGGTCTACCTGCAGGTCTGTCAAGAACCAAAAATGGTCGCGTAATAGAAAAATGCTCCCATGCCCAAACCTATAATAGAGTCATCCCTGTTGATAGGCTGCGTGCTCCCAAGTACACCACTGAATGTAAATCGTGATAAAGGTGAGCTAGCATACACATCCCCATGCATATCTAGTCTCGTGCACGACCATACTCTCAAGAATACGATCCCAACCCACGGAGAATCCCTTTGACCTACGATCAGGACAAAGGAAACCTCCAATGAATCTAGCTAGCACTATTGGTAATGAAGCATAGGCATCAGCCATCGTCCACCATCGGACACTCGGTTCTGCAATGTGCTGATCCTGAAAAACTCTATAGAGTGCATCTCTCCCACCAGCCTCATGTGAATCGTAGACTATGATCCCTCCAATAAATGATATCTGCAAAATCCGCCACACATCCTCTAGTGTGACTGTCATCTCATCGGTGAGTAGATGGAAGGTGTTATGGTCACTGTGCCACCGCTTGGCCAAAGTAGTAAGGAAACCCCAATTAATCCTAATCTGGGGCATATCAAGAAGACTAGAAAGACCACATCGACCTATGACCTGAATCTCATCAGGAGTTAGATGAGGAATCAAATCAGTGGTCCATGGAAACCGCTCTCACATCTGGAGATTACCCAGATCCTCCTATCACCATGAAAATTTAAAATCAGTGCACTATGTCAAAAATCAAAATTCATTCTACTATTAGGTCCAATCAAACTTTGGTATGAATTTTCGATCAAAATTCATGAACAAATGTCAACAAACCTCACCTATCATGATGTTCATCACAAACATTATCTAATTTCACCTATCATGAGATTTATCACAAACATTATCTAACCTTACCTATAATGAGGTTTATCATATATGAAATCATTCCTCACCTATCATGAGGATCATCGCAAGTAGGATTATTTCTCGCCTATCATGAGAGTAAGTCTTATTAATCATTAGAATCAATCATTTAAGGAATTTGGATAATCAAATCATACCAAACCGAAGAATGGACATGATCGAAATTGATGAAATCAAGGTTAACTGTGTCAAAATCTGTAAATTTGGCATGGATGCGTTAAAACAGGCATCCAAAGCACTAAAAATCAAAAGCGCTACTTTACCATTTGGATGCGCTAAAATGGGCATCCAAAGCGCTACAAAACCAGAAGTGTTATTTCGGCACTTCGATGCGCTATAACAGGCATTTGAAGCGCTACTTTAATCGAAGTGCTATTTCACTGAATCGATGCGCTAAAATAATCCATCAAAGCGCTATAACAAATCATAGATGCACCAATTTATTCCATCAAAGTGCTAGAACTTTCTAGGCGCTAAGATCTAGCATTGAAGCGCTAAATCTAACTATCTAAGCGCTAAATCTTGAAAGCGCTAAACTTTCCTACGAAAGTGCTAGAGAAATTAATGAAAGCGCTAATTCCTCAAAGCGCTACACCGGAGTGCAAAGCGCTACAGTGCGACATTGATGCACTAAACTACGAAAAAAATGCTAATACATTAAAAAAAAAATGCACGAAAATCGAGAATGCACAAAATACGAGGTGGATTACGGGTACATACCGGAGGTTCGTAGGCGGCCGGCCACTGGTGACGTCACATGCACTCGAAACAATGAGTGTGGTAGGGGATAGGCATCTTGCTCCAGCTGGCTCAAATATCTCTATCACTAGATGTTGAAAGTCACAAAGTACAAATGAGGATGAAAATGACCTTTTGGACCTTATATAGATTTTTGAAAAGGGATTTTTGAGGGATTTCTTTTGTTTTAAATAAATTTTATTTATGGAATTAATTGAAATTCATCCATGGGCTATATTTTCTTCATCAATGTCGAGAGATAAATTATTTCTTCATCAAATCATCATGAAAATTCGAAAAATTTTAAAAAATCATCTAATCATTAATTTATCTCCCGAGGGGGCATATTATCGGCAATCATCTGAAAATCAATATCTGGGGCATGTCAGGGGCATACTGAATTTTTTTCATCAATATTGGCAGTAGCAGCAAAATTTTCTTTGAAGCAATGCGTAAACACATCACTTCAAAGAGGGGCAAAATGTATACACCTAAAATTGGTCTAGAGAATCTGATTAATTAAATACAAATTATTTGATTAATTATCCTAAATTTCCTCTACTTTTTGAATAAATAGAAATATTTATTTATATAGTTCACGTTCACATTCACATTTAAATTCTTCCAATTCTTCTAATATCTCATCTTAATTAAATTAAAAAAATTAAATACTTTGTTTGATTTAATTATCATTTCCGTATTTTATTCTATCACATTAATCTTAAATTAATTAAATAAAGATCAAACACTTTATTGATTAATTACCATATTCTTCCATTTTAATTTAATAAATAGATTTTATAGTTTGTTCTATTAAATTATTTATCCCTCTTTGGCTAATTTAAATAAATAAAATATATTTAAATAAAGGCATAAAGAATATTCCTCTATATTTTCTCAAAATCAAATTAGACATCCTATGTCTAATTTATGTCAAAATATGTCAAAATTAATGCCTTCAAACTTCACGGGAAGATTTGGAGATAAATTGGAGACAAATTGCAAATTCATCTCTCAATCCTCTTCCATCAATCCCCTTCCATCAATCCCTCCTCTTCTCTTGCTTGGTGTTTTCATGGGTAGAGACAATTCCCAAAATCTACTCAATCTCCTCCATCTCTCACCATTCAATCCTCCAGATTGAATCCAAGCCTCTCTTTGCCATCCCTGTGCATTTCTACAACTAGGAAATCTATAAATAAAGCTTCATTCAACCAAGGATGAGGATCCAAAATATCTAGCTTATGCACTCTTACTCTGCAGGAATTCAAGCATCAAGCATCAAACATCAAGCATCAAGCATCCAGCATCCAAGCATCCAACATTCTAGTTTTCATATCATGGCTGCCTCGTGTAGCTTCATTTATCAGTTTTCATGTCAATCCATGCTATATTAGTTTCTTTTATCATCTAGATTTTATCACATTAGCTTCACATCATTGCATCAACATCATTATGTTCTTTAGATTGTCATTTTAACATTTATAATGTTATTTAAATCTGAGAGCACAATAGCTTAATAAATCTTTGAAGATAGGAGACAATGAAACACTTTCAGTTGATTATTAGGTTGATCTTTTATACAATGTTTCATTAAGAGGTGTTTTATTCCTTTATACCTTATTCACACTTACAAGGTCAAATTAGTACACATGCTCTCTTTGAAAGGGTTGGTTAGGGTAAATATATATAATAATGCTCATACTATCATTATATTTTCTAGATATAGTATCCTATAACAATGGAATTTTTAAAAAGTCTAATATCCTTGCCAAACTTCATGGTAGGAATTTTGCATTTTTCTCATAAAGCTTAATAGAAAGGGAGAGGGTTCTTACCCCTTGATTTATCAATATTTTTTTACAAAGATTAAAAAACCTATTTATGTTTGTTGTTCTCTGAAAAAAAAAAATATTAAATAAAATTCTAAATAGGAAAATCCAATATATTTATTTTATTTTTAAGAGATTTATAATATAAAAATAATAAAGAATAACAATCGTATTAATTAGAAAAATAATTATTTTATATATAAATATAATAAAGGGCATGATTTATATTAATAAGAAAAACAATTATTTTATGCACTACAAAGGATGTTTCTTTTAATGATTCTCGGTGACAACAATATCAATAATGAGAGGTGACTTTGGTAGTTTAAGGAGGTTGCAAAATATTTATTGTTGGATTTTGGTAAGATTGTAACCACAGGTAATTTTAAAGAAATCTTATATGAAATAATTTTAAAATTTAAAGAATAAAAAGATAGGTATGTCTAAGTCTCGAGTATAAACATCTAAAAAAACAAAAAGAAAACAAATTTAAAGGTATATATTTTGAGTTACTATAAAGTATAAGTATATGTTAACAATAAAGAAAATCAGTTATAATTTATTCTACCAAAAGGTAAGTTGTGACTATTCATTGTCCATTTTGAATTATAGACTGAAAATGTTTATAATCCTTTTGAAAGGTTGGAAAACATAACCTTTCATAAATATTTAAATAGGCTAACAAATTAAATGGAATTTAAATATCTCTCAAGATATTAAAGAGATGAGTTTGATAAAAGGATTGGGATGAATTGATTGAGAATATAAATTGACATGTAATAAATTGAAATTGGAATTGATTAGGGATGTGTACTTTCTAATGTGACCTTGTGACATAAGTCTAAAACTGAGAAATTGAGTCTAGATTATGGATTTAAGGGTCGAGATGATTGAATCTTGAGAAACTGAGTATTTGGGAAAAAAATTGTACCTATGAGGATAGACTTTAGAGTTGTGATTTTGTTTGGAGACCTAAGATTATATCATGGAAACCTAGGATGTTGTTCAAATTAGAGGGTATAGTATGCCTACAACAAGTGTTCACCTAGTGCTATCTAAAGAAAGGAAAAACTTGGAGGTGTTAGAGCAGCATGGAGCTTGCTAAGCTAGTGTGGAAGTTGACTAAATTCCACTTTGCACCTTGGTTAAGCCTTAAAATTGACTTAATAGTAAAAGAAAAGAGAGTAAATCTACTAGGTAATAAATGCATATATGTGGATGGCAATTGATTTTCTGGGATAAATTGTTGTTTTTTTCCTTGTAGTCTACTTCTATAATTTATGTTATAGTGCATTTTAGCGAATCTTGACAATGAATGTTGATTTGATAAAGACAGACTAATCTTTTTTTATGTATAACAATTGTAGACTAGTGCATCTAATGTACATGAAAAAGGATAGGAGATTGTACACTTATAGAGTATTCAATTTCATTCTAGTGATCTATTTTGTACAAATGACCTAGGATGTTGCACTAAAGTGCACAACCTTAGACACTTGAAACTTAATTTTTGGTGTCCACATTGATGTTAATAGTCAAGTCCTAAGATTATTGGCCTTGGAATTCATAAAAAATATAATTTGAAATAAGGATACAACATCACACTAGTAATCTTTTTTAGGGACAAGATCATAGATTTGTATTTTTATCCATAATGAATAAACTAATGTAAAAAGTCAACATATTTCTAGATAGGACAATGAGGCAATTTTGAGTGGTGGATTATGTCTTGGGTTAGTGAATGCACCAAAATAATTAAATCATGCACTAGAATTATGCATCCAAGACATCAAATCCAAAGTGACATTAAAACTAGAGTGGAAAAGTTTTAAGGTATGCACTTTTTTGCACAACATTTTGTCCCCACTTTGGTATGTGTGCACAACTATATTTGAATACATGCCAAATTAAAAATGCGTAGAAAAAAAAAATTGTGACAAAAGGAAGTAAATTCATCTACTAGAGCAAATGCATCTATGTTCAACTTATGGAACTTGATGAGCTTAAAAATTGCCCTCATTTTCTTGTTTTAAGTTTCATATTTCTTGTTGGTGTTTTTTCCAACTGAACCTTGAAACCCTCTAAAGGGTGGCCAAACCTTATGCTCAAGAATTTTCAAAGTTAGTGGCCAACTAACGAGTAAGGATTCTCAAGACCTTACTCCTACTCTTCAGGCTTTGTGAAACCCAGGAGGGTAGTCCTTATCATGCTTAAGAGATATTTAGTTCTTAAAGAGAACTTCTATACATAGATCAATTCCTATATTTTCTTGTTTTAAGTTTCATATTTCTTGTTGGTGTTTTTTCCAGCTGAACCTTGAAACCCTCTAAAGGGTGGCCAAACCTTATGCTCAAGAATTTTCAAAGTTAGTGGCCAACTAACGAGTAAGGATTCTCAAGACCTTACTCCTACTCTGTGAAACCCAGGAGGGTAGTCCTTATCATGCTTAAGAGATATTTAGTTCTTAAAGAACACTTTTATACATAGATCAATTCCTATTTAGTGCAAGTAGACATCCTTCATCAAAGATTTGGCTGAACTTTGAGCAAATTATTGTCTAGTGCTAGGAATTAAGAGGAATTTTAGATTTAAACATTGTAATTAAAAATATTTTAAATGATTTTCATTCTCATTCCAAATCCCTAGTCAGGTGCATTACTCGCTCATTTATCTACAAAATATGCTAATGAAGAGACCAATGCTTAATCCATTGGGCAACAAAGTCAAATCATGTAATAACCAGTAATATATTAGCCATTTTACTCATAGATTAATGGACTATTGTCTTACCACATTGTAGCATTCAACTCACAGTGTTTAAAACATAACTTCTTACCAAATCCTATGCTCTTCCATACAGATCTATGACCTTATCTTAGCATTTAATAAATTCTTTAAATTGAAGCCGAAACAAATCCACACAATCAATTAAAACAATTGAAGATGAACTAAAAGATTATTAACCCTTTCATTCATAATTTGCAGGAATATTACATAAGAGAGTATACGCATTAGAACTTAAGATTTCATTCGTATCTGTGGCTTCTATAAAAATATTTAAGATTACTACATATATGACTCATACCCTAGACTTCTTACTGTTCTAGTCATCAACATTTATACAATATGCTTCTTCTTGAGCTTAGCTTCTCACACAGACCATTATGAGACTCAAAATTTAAACCCTTGTAATCAGCCTTGAAATCCCTTTTATAGAACAAGGAAGCAACAAGCACCAGGCTGAATTACAGTTACATTTCACTTGCATTTCATTGCTAATTTCACCATAATTCAAAATATTCCCCAGACAGTTATATGTAATCATTTATAAAACAAGGGAGAGAAAAATATCCAAACACCGTTAGCTAGAGAAGACCCACCAGCCTTCCAAAAGGTGTTGCTATCACAACATCAAAATTTTGCACGTTCACACCAAACCAAGAAATGTCACCATCAACATAAAAACATGAATAAATAGAAACCCATATCACAACAAACCAGCCAAAATGAAGCAAGCCAACACAAAGGACCAAAAACCGAGCACCAACTTAGAAAGGAAATGGGGTCCTATTATGCCTTGTCAGCAGCAGAATAAGAACACCCGCTTGGTGTCCTTATCAATAGTGGAGTAGCCATCACCACCTCGTCCTTAGAATCAACCAAATCAGTTACGACCATAAGATTTCTGGCAGTAGCCAGAATCAGTTTCAACTCCACTATCAAAGGGATCATCTGAGACTTCAATGGGAGAATGATGACGTCCCATGTAAGCTCGGTGATACTTGTTCTTTCTCGCAGCTTCCCTCTCAACCCTATCAATGTTCTTCTCCTTACCCTCGACCAAATCTTTTGAGACAATTATGCTCCTCAAATGATAAGCGCGCTTGAGAACACCCCAAGTAGACTTCCTATTAGCTTGTATTTTCTTCTTTGGAGTCACAGGACCTTGGGCATATCATGTTCATTCATGGGAAGGTCACCCTGAGAATCAAGGAGATTGAGTCTCCTGGACCTTCAGACTGGCCTGACAGACACACTTACCTTACCCATTCTTGATAGAGTAATTTCACTAACTCCCCCAAGGCAGATACACCAAGAACAACTACCTCAAATTCTGCAATTACTCGAAACAACTCCACACGCTCACACTCAGATTCTCAACACTCGAAAACAAAAAATGGTAAGAATAACAAGGAAGAAATCCTCATTAAATAGATCAACCAGAGCATGTATTTATTAGTGTTCCAAGGGAGTGCGCACAAGCGAGATGACAACCCTTCTCTTGATTCCAAATATCGGTCATCGATCTCCAGGATATTGTGAAACTTGTTTATCAGCCTCGATGATTGCAGGAGAGCAATCATTCACACATATCAGGATCAAATTGAGTAATTTTGCATGTGGCCTCAACCATTAATGTTTGCTCGCACGAAGCAAAATGGCTATCATGTTCATATTTTTGGTTTTGAATGTCAGTCATTGATGTCCTTCTGAGATGGTGTGTCGAACAACCCATATTGGGTCAACAAGTTTTGAATCTCATCTGCAATCACTTAATAATCCCTCAAACAATGAAAACCCCACCAGCAAGATGCCAACTCATTCGCCTATGGGCTCTACCATCGTCTCTCGAGCCCAAGAAAAGATACACGTGTCACAAGCTCATTGACCCCACGACTTTGAATAAAGCATTTTTTTTTCACGCGGGGTTGGCGGGGAATGACTGAGATTAAATCCCAACACTCCTTAGTCATCGATCTGCAGCTTCACCATGTTGGGCATGATAGTGGAGACCGGACCCCACGCCTACAATGAGACATGTGTCCAACGTCCAGCGTTCACTAACCCCATGAATTTTATTCAACCATTATTTTATTTGCACGAGGTTGGTAGGGAATGGTCCAGATCAAACTTGCAAATCCGACAACTACGAATATCCGCACATGCACAAAAGTTATTTTAATAAAGGGACCCGGCTAGGTCGACAGGGCACAACCCTCACAAATTAAAGACTTAGGGCCTAAGTCGTTTGATATGAAAATATTAGCCTGACCATAGGAAAATTTAAGCAATGAAAAGGCACTCGGTGACCGAAAAACCTAACCCAAGGGGTCGATAAAGACAATGGTGAAAATGGCTCAAGTTGTAACTCAGGCAACTAACAACCAGGTGCAACAGGTCAACGAAAGATTAAAACACCAAGGGTTTAAGACTTACAAAATTTGAAGCGAGGGTTTGCAAACCAAAACCCCAAACCCTACCCTTGGACACAAAGACAAAAGACCATGACAAAGCAAAAACCCATTCAGAATTAGCCAAATTTGGCCAAAATTTAGAAGCACTACCATTTCTCATGATATTTCTAACATTTCTAAGATATTACCCATAGTTTTTTTTTATCTTAAGTGTTAAAGAATTGAGGATGGTAAATATGTTATATTGTTGAATGGTTGTGTGCATTTATGAATGTTTATAAAATATGATAGTGTTTTATCTCAGTTATGGTAATTTATGATGTGGAGATTTTTTGAGAAAAACTAACCCCTATGTAGCAAAGGACTAGTCACCCACAACAAAGGTTGTCTATCAACCAATAACCAAAGGAATGGTTGCCTATAGCAAAATGCACAACCACCCGCAACTAAAGGATGCAATAGTCTAACATTAGCATCCATGAATGACATTCTAACATGAGCACAAGAATTAGGACCAAGTCCCAACCATTGGAACATTTAAGGATAAATGGTCATCTTATATGATCATAAGCCTTATCAAAATCAAGCTTGAGGATCAAAGCATCTTGAGCCGTCTGTTGAGCCCATTTTGACATTTCCCAAGCTAGCACCAAATTGTCTAAAATAAATCTACCTCTAAGGAAGCCAGTTTTCTCTGGTCGGACAATCTCTTGAGAGATGGTTTTGATTCTTTTGGCTAAAGCTTTAGCTATGATCTTGTACAAAGTATTTAGCACGGTTATGGGCTGCCAACCATTAATAGTGTCTTCATGCTTTCCTTTAGGAATAAGCTTGATAAGGCCTTGGTTAATGTTAGAACCAAAGGATCATAGTTTTCAATCCCCTCAAGATAAATATTGTAAAAATATTCCCTAATATGTGTTGGAAGAATGAAGAAGAAATCCTTTGATGTATTGTCATTGATGCCAACATTGTTTGTTGAAAATTTTGTCTAATCCGATAAACAGTTTTGGTGACACCTTGATCCGATAATTTGGTCCAAATTTTCTTGTGTTATAAGATCGGCTTATGCGGTTATAGTATGTTATTTAGGGCTACTAAATACATCTATGATCAAGATTTCAGTGATTTTGGTCGAACAAGATGAAAGTTACAAGTAGCAAAAAATCAACATACAGTTTTTTGGCTTATACAATGCAAGATGGAATGAGTTATGTGGTCCACATTCCTCCGATGTTTAGAATCAAACAGCGATTTTGGGAGATGGTTTACAGGTGTCAGTACTACATATATTCCAGATGGCACGTGCTTATATGATTATTTTGTGTTTAGGTATAATTCCTAGCCGGCCTAATACTTGAATATGTGCTATGAAGATTAAGACGAATTGTGGATGTTAAAGGGATCTATTTTAGATTGGTGTCGACCTAAATCAAGCTTTGCACGT
Organism: Sequoiadendron giganteum; assembly: GCA_007115665.2. NCBI lineage: Eukaryota > Viridiplantae > Streptophyta > Pinopsida > Cupressales > Cupressaceae > Sequoiadendron > Sequoiadendron giganteum. Next base: position 626,422,305 of record CM021108.1, read on the forward strand.
TTTGATTTAAGTGCGAAGAAGTTTTATTTCAAGTATGAAGTTGACAAAGCTATTTTGAATTAAAATAGAGCTACATCTAATTACCTACTGACCTAATTGATGTATGTGGATGTAATAGGGTATATATGTGGAACATCTTTGAGTTGCATAGTGTGTTGACTATGTAATATTGTGTATGAAAATCTTACATTGTGTGAACTTGTGAATTTGTATGTATGAGATCAGTGTAAGGGAAAAACTATTGTGAATGTTGAGCGACTACAAATCAGAGTAGTATTTTGTATTCAAAGCTTCATTGGAACTGAATCTAGCACAAGGAAGGTGCATCTTACATTAGTTCACACTTTGGTTGTGTATCCAATCTTGTTTTGTATCTATTTCTAGCTATGAGCCTTATACAAATAGTGAATCCCGACAGTGAGCCCCTGTAATATCTTATAACCGGTTATAATATATTGTGATCTAATCCTCACTGTGGTTTTTCCCTTTTTGGGTTTTCCACGTAAAAATCATGGTGTTCATGTGTTGTGTGGTGTTGTGATCTCTTTCATGTTTACATTCATAGTTGTAGTTAGATATGTTTTGATTAGTGGTTGGATTATGACTAAATAGTTTAATAGAATACTAATTCACCCCCCCTCTCAGTATTTTGGGTGTTCAACAATATGAGGCCAACGTGCATGGTAGAAACCAATAGGAAGGCCATCCATCCCTGGGCTTTTCTCTGAAGCCAAACTATTTATAGCCTCTTCAATCTCATCTAAGGAGAGATAGTGATCAAGGAAAGTGTTGTAATCATGTTGGATTTTACAAGGAATGCACTTAGCTAATTTTTCTTCCAAGATAGGGATTAAGGGGCCATTAATTGATTCATTGGTAAATAGTTGCTTGTAATGCCCATAGAAGATTTCCATAATTGTATCTCGGTTGGTCTAGGGTGAACCATTAGCAAAATTAATAATTATAATTTGTTCCTTTTTATGCTTATGTTGAAGGAAATAGAAGAAGAAGTTGGTTCCCTTATTCCCTTCTTTTAGCTATTGCAAACGAGCCCTCAATTGAGCACCTTTGCCCCTATAAGCATCCAATTTGTGGAGTTGGTTTTCAATATGAGCAATTGATTTTTGAAGAACTTTGTTGTGCGGGTTAATTTCAAGGAGTTTTCTACCTTGAATAAGCTTCCCTTTAAGGGATTTCTCTAGTCTTTTACATTTTGTTGCAACTCTCCTACCAAAGTCACGAAGGAAAATGGTACAACAAGAAATTGTTCTTTCCCACCAGCTAATCCATCTATCATTTTGAGACTTAGGTTCGACATTCCAAATTGCTAAAATCCCATCAATATTGTTGATGAAGATGCGAAACATTCAACTTGTAAGGGATCTCATGAGGTAAAGTTGAGCCTATAGGTAGGGATAAGGTAATGAAAATGGGAAAATGGTTAGAAAGAGTAGCAGCCAAATCAAGATGGACAAAGTGACCTGAAGTAGACAAAAGGGAGAGCAGGTTGGGGGAGATGTAAAACCTATCTAAGCGACTCATCCTCCTTTGAAACCCTTAGCAAAAATTAGTCCAAGTAAACCAATGGGTACTATGTGACTCCATTTTAACCATGATAGGATCATACACACCCAAGGAGTTTCGAGCTAAAGTTTAGGCTTCAGACTTTGGTTGTGGAAGTCGTGGGTTGCTATCCCAACTACAATCTATAGGGTGCTCAACCATGTTAAAATCTTCCCCAAAACCCATTCAACAACTAGTAAATGAGAAAGCATTCATTCCCATAAAGTAGCTCTTAGGGATGAAGAGTTAGGGGCATAAATAGAGAAAAATCCAAGGAGAGTGTCTTGAAAGAGGATGGTGGCCCACACACAACAGTTATTAGGTTTTGAACTAGAAGCAACAATTGACTTTGCAAGCCATGGTGCCAAACCCAAAACATCCCCCCACTACCCTCATGGTGATTGGTATGATTTTTTTTGCCTCTTTCCAAATAGCAACAAGAGATGCATCAAGGCAAGTATGACTAACTTTCACTTCTTGAAGTATTCACATTTGTGTGATTGTTGAAAATAGACTGCTTGACATGATACTTATGGGATGGGATAGTTAATCCCGTCACATTCCATGACTGTATGTGGCAATTCATTGAGAATTAGATATTTCCTCATCCATGAGGAGAGTATCAAACTGATTAGTTGTCTTAAGTGCTTGAGGATCAAGAGAGTTGCCAATAGAAGGTCTCTCTCTAGAAGAAGACCAAGATTGCAACCGCAAAGAACTTGAAGGAGAAGATTTCAAGGGACTACTTGGCTAAGAGAACAAAGACATAGGGTTATTTGGTGGTGAGCATTGGGCTATGGAGGGTTCATGTTGAACTACATAAGGTTGGGCATTAGGGTTAAGCGGGGGCATAGGATGGGAGGGCAAAGAAGAGGGTGATGGATTCGTGTGGGAGTGCGTAGGGGCTTTTAGAAAGGTCATCAAGTGGTGGGTTGGAAGGGGTGAGAGGTTGTCAAGGTTTATGGTGAGGAGAGGACTCAAATGAGATGTCCATCCTTACAACAGCAGAAGCAAGCATTCAATTTGTTTAGATAAATGATCCATTATGTAAATTCAAAACCAAGCCCTACGAGCTTGATGGAGTCTGGGAGTGGCTAGGTTAAGTCCATTTCTACATAAACTCGAGGGTGTACTTTCAGATTGACCCATTTATCAGTGTTAGGCTTTTACCAGATAACCCATCCTAGTTGAAATGTTATGTCCTACAAAAATGGGTGAAAGGCCATGTTTAAGAGAAGCAACTCCACGCACATAGGACACTTGGACTTCGATATCCCTTTTGAGTGAAAGTCAATCTCGTAGGCTTGGAGATAACATGTTTGCACCTAGATTATCTAGGAACCATAGTGGAGGGCTTCTCTAACATGGTTTGGGTCCACAAATGTATAGGCCACTATCCCCTACCTAGAGCCTTGAATGATTCTATTAGCCATCCTTTTTTTTCCTAGTTTGTATGGGTACATTCGAAAAAATCTTCCTCTAAGGAAATGCCTTTGAGGAAAAACAAAATAATAGATCTTGATTTAAAATTATCTATGATATCCACAATGTCGTCTAGGAATTCAAAAGAAATAGTTTTACCTCGAACTGGAGGTCATTTGACCTCGGTGGGCGAACCATTCATCATTTCAATCTTTTTTGACATCTCGTATTTGTTGTCGGACATATTAAGGTTATCCGTTTGGGACCCAGTGGCTGAGGAATCTAGGGCATTTGTGTCGTTTAGATGCGGGGGTGGTCAGCTCGAGCAGTCGTATTTTGGGTTGTGGGATCAGAATCTTCCAACATTCCTTTTTCTCGTGCTTTCTTTTTCATTGTAGAGGTGTGAGTTTAACACTGCCTAGGATCCAGCAGCGGCTTGCGCGTCTGAACGTGATTTAGATTAGGGTTTTTGGTAACTTCTTTGTCATTCGTCTCTGGTAGCTTCTTTGTCGTTCATTGTTCGAACAAGTATACATCTAAGGGCAACTCTTTTCTCCTTTATTTTTTCATATTTGTTGGCTTCTTAAGCTTTTCATGTTCACCTGGTGTCCAAAGTTTAATAAACTTGTATTTTTTTTGTTTGGAGATATCTTTGAGGGGTTCTTTTTAGCTTAGAGTTAAGGATTGAAAGGTATCCATTCCGCTAAAATCTATTCAGGGCACGATCCTGGTCTCATCTCTTTATTAGGCGACGGGGCTTTGCACTCAGTAAGACTTGATCCGTGGTGGGCTCATTCTGAACCTTTCAACTTCAGCAGTAGACCAAGGACCCATTGACAGACTTGCATATTTCAATCATTATACAATGGAGGAGTAATTTCTGCTCTGTATTTGTCTCCTTCAATTGATATTTATTTTGTTTAATTAGGGGAGAGGATTCACTAGTTGAACACCTCAATTTTGTGCTTCTCAAAATCTTATTTGGAAATTTCAAATCACTCTCAATTTTTTACAAAGCTTATTTGGGACGTCCCCTTCTTGTACCTAAGGTTTCAAGGCCACATCATCAAATATGATGTCACATCAACATGCATTTTGTTGAGGTGTCCAACAAGGCTCAAAAAAGTTAGATTAATAGTTGTGCACTAAGTCATATTTTATTAATGCGTTGATGTGACATCACATGATTTTTTGCTTTTTAGATCTAAGGAATACATTTCATTCAATTATACAAACTCATCATCAACACTAACAACTTTAAAGTCACAACTTTTAGTGCAACATTGTTAAAAATATTAGACATTAAATCAACAAATGCTATAACAACTATTGAAACACATTCATCTACTAGATCCTTTTCGCTAATCCTTCATTGAACCCACTAATTATAACTTTGTTATTTTGAAATTATCAATTTTAAAATGATGAAGTCATCAATTTAATGAATTTGAATTTGATAAAGACAATTAACAATTTTTCTAAACATTAGATTTGTTATTCCTTTTAAACATCGAATCTAAATATGTGATTATTCATTCCTCTTTAAATTACATCTCCAATGACAATTGTTCATTTGATGAGTGGGTGATAAAATGAAATATAAATAAATGTTTGATGAGTGGGTGATAAAATGAAATATAAATAAATGTTTTTTTTCTACAAGCACATGTCAAAAAACCAAACAAACATGTACACAATTAGCTCTAGATGAAAGGGTCAAAGAAGGTCAATCAACCAAAGTTTGAACTTTTAATTTGAATTTTAGCCTAATTGGATTTATGCATGAAGATGACTTCACAACTATTTACTTAACCCAAGATCAAATAGGTAGATTAGACATGACAAATATAAGATAACATTGGATTAGTAATAGTTTAACAAAAGTAACTTGACAATGGGGGCATGTGCATATATCCCAATAAATTTAGGATCATGTGGATAATATTCAATAGATAAATGAGTGTGACTTTGCATTAGATCATTTTTTATCATGCACATGTATAAGTCATAGTCTCAAATGCATATGTCACTATTGCAATTGTGCCCATGTTAAAAACACCAAATTAAAACAATCTTCTTAGAAATGTGTAGTATGAATAAAATTTATAATAATACCTAAACGTATTATTAAATAGTTGATAAACATATATTTATAGAAATTCAATATGATTATGTTTTATTTGTAGAATAATTTTCTTAAATACTTTGTCAATAAAATTATAAGTATATGTACCTATTGACTATTTGTTTCTAATAATTATATATTAAACATTCTTTCAACTAATAAATAGTATTTTGAAATAAATTAAAAAACTAACAAAATTGTAAAAAATAAAGAAAAATAGTTAAGTTACAAAGCAAGTGTTTTAATTTATTATCCGAAAGGCTACATATAGTGTGAGATTTGAGCCTAAAGCAAACCTCACACTTGCAAACAAGTTTCAACTGACATTTAATGATAAACAATTGTTGTTTAATGGTAAAAGCCTCCAAAATATTAAGTAAAAACCTACAAAATCTCACTTATCACATAAAAGTCAAATAAATATTGATTTGACAATTGGATGAGAACATTCTATTTCCATTTCCAATGTTTTTTGTCAATTTGATGACTAACTTTTTTTTTTCATTTGCATTGCTTTATTTTTTTAAATATGTATGCAAATATTTCATAATCAAATAATACTTAATTTCTTAAAGGAAAAAATCTTGATTTGTCTAAGTTTATTCCATTCCACTATTTAGCATTTATTATTAATTGTTTTATCCACCCACATGCAACTAGAATTTGCATGCACAAACACGTACTCTCTACTATATTCATACATAAAGTTTTCTATCAACGTAATCCTTGAACCTCCTTTAGGTGCAAGTGCTAGTCAATACAATTGAAAGTGGGTTACTAAATTAAAAATAATCTTTTTAAAAATCATTAGAAAAAAAAAACATAACATAAATTTGTGAAGAACAAAAATGAATGGTTAAACATGCTTGAGTTGGAGTAGTACTAGGATAGGTGACCTCCCGGGAAGGCCCAACGCTTCACCTTTATGAACATCACCTAGATGTAATGAGTGCTAAGTGGACCATTTATTATCATGAGAGACGTGTTATTGTGAACCACAACTCATGAAATATGGGTGAATGAGTTTAACTCAAAAAAAAAACATAACATGAACTTGTGAAAAAACAACAACGAATTGTTAAGCGTGCTTGAGTTGGAGTAGTGCTAAGATAGGTGACCTCCCTCCCAAGAAGGCCCAATGCTTCACCTTTGTGAGCATCACCTAGATGCAATGGGTGCTAAGTGGACCATTCATTATCATGAGAGATGGGTTATTATGAACCACTACTCATGAAACATTGGTCAATGAGTTTGACTCATAAAACTACACAACTGAATCGTGATAGCAATACTATAATTTGACACACTGGAAAATACCTTCTACTTATTGAAAAATTTGATATTAAACAAAATAAATAGGCTAAATTTACTTTAAAAGTTAATAAAAAAATGATTTAGATTTTAAGAAAAGCTGCCCAAATTTAAACACCCGACCTCAACATTACAGACTGTTTGTTTAGCAAATCACTCGCAAGTATACATGCAAAGTATGTCACTATTGGTTACTTTTATTTCAGCTCACAACATACAAGAGTTTTAAGCGCTTCCACAATAAACATATTTTCCCGATAACTGGACTGATAAAGAAGACTACTTATATTATAAGGAATTTCAGTGCGATAAGAAGCTTCCCTGAATGTTCTAAACACATCTCCAAATGAAAACGACGCATTATGCTTATTCGCAGGGCGTGAGCTGAACGAGAACTTTCCCTGTATTTGCCCCACTAAACAAAGAATTGAATGCTTCTAAGAAGCTCTCTATTCCCTGTTTCACATCTTTTTTGTATTTGATTTTACCTTGTTGCATATACCCTCCCATCTCCTTCACAAATTCCTCCCTACGATTTAGAAAGCTTCCAGAAAGAAACCCTTGCATTTTCGCACATTTTCCTACCAAATTTAGTAGGTTTCTCACTCCATAACATTTCTCCCACTCCTGTAATGCACAATGTATCGGATTCATCCATAGCATTAGCACTCTGCATCAAGTGTTTTAACTCCAAACTTCACAGATATAAATTTGTCTTACCTGGTTATATTGAGAGATCATTCCACATACGGGAATCCTCGCATTCAAATTGATGTGGTTGAGAACAGCCTCCAACATTTTCCCTCCCACATTTTCAAAGTAAATGTCTATTCCCCTTGGAAAGTACCTGATCAGGACTCAGAAGTCAGCATTGAACTCTTATTCACAGAAAGAGGGCTGAACTATTATTTTGCAATGCAATACAAAGTACTAAAGGGTTCTTCATCAAATAGAGGAATATCTATACAAGTTGTATAGCTTGTTTCTCATCCAATTCCTGTCTCAGGCTTGTAATTGAACTATATACTATATGTAAAAATTATTTAATTTCCCTATAAAAACTTACTTGGACAGTGCTGCATCCAAATTTGTCTCAGACTTGTAATTGAAGGCATCATCAAATCCAAATTCTTCTTTCAACATCTTAACCTGTTAAAGGAATAAAGCCAATGGACTGTTAATGGATTAGAGTGATTTAGAGTTAGAGGACCTAAATGAAATGTTAAGAGTCAGAGTTCAAAAAACAAGCACATTTTACAGCTGTATGATATCCAACCCTAACAGTGGGCAAAAGAATGAAGTTATATAAAATCAAGTACAAATTCAGCGATGAGGTGAGGGTGATGATTTGATTCTAATAATATGTAGTTTAATAGATTCATTATGAAGAAAAAATGTACATGATTAACATCCAGTGAACTGGCTGTCATATCAGATATTATTCCATTCATATTATACTATAGACATACAGGAAGTCTGTCATACTACCACAAAGAAACTATATCAATTGTCACCCAGCGGCCATACTGTCTCTGCCTCAAATAAAAAAGGAACCAAATAACATTCAAGGTCTTCTACTTGCATAGTTTGGAAAAGAAAGTCACTACAGGCGAGGGGACAGAAAGCAAATTACACAGATCATCCCCACCTAAGTATCTACACTCATCAACTTAGGGCTTAATATCACCCGGCAAATCCTCATTGCAAGAAAGCACCTCCTTAATTTTGAGATCATCAGCAAAACTTGATATGAAAGGAATTATCCAAAATCCCATAGCACCAAAGTAGTGCACCTTGATTTCACATTATTGAATGCAGATGCTCAATCAGACAATCCAGCCCAACGTCCACCTACTCCTTAATTTCTTCAGTGTTCTTACGCACCATAAAGGAACCAGCCACCATGGACAACACAGAGGTGTTGTTGAGAGATTAGACCACATAAAAACATATTTCTCTACCCAATTGCTTGTCTGGGATCTAACATAATTTTGATCTTCGCCTCGCTAATCCCCATGACATCATCACTGTCGATCCCCTTCACCATTCCTCACAGTCACAACATCCAAACAAGTAGCTCCAAATTAACCAAGTCGTGAGAAATTAGTTAGCAAAACACTCAAAAACCCTAGCAACACTCACCCTACCAATACCAAGTATCTCGTCAATTTTAATTTCAACTTTAGGTCTCAACTTCTTCTTCCCCTTGGAATTTTATGTTTTGGATCCACACCCAAACCCTAAGGCCATACTTATGATTAAGCATATACAGTATTGAAACCTTGCAACCTCAGCACCACCTGCCACAGCAGAGTCCAGAATGAAACTCAAAAGAGAATCAATAAAAATTCCTACCGTCAAGGCCTTTATGCCTCTTTGAGCCACCTCTTTCTACATCATTCCTCACAATAAACATTCAGTACCAGGAAGACCCTGCCTTACCACATCATGAATGCCTAACCATCTGATACAGGGCCGACTGATTCTTAGGCTAATAGATCCCCTATCAACAAAGTCTAAGCTGGACGTAAAGGACCAATCCACTGTTTAATTCACGCGTCTTTTCTCTCCATCAGACGAAGCCCTCGATAGGTTTCCCAATCAGCCGCATGACCTCCTCTCCTACTATGAGAAGAGGTAACCGCATCAAATTTCTTCGCCTTCTCTGAGGCATTTAAGGTTATCACGTCCAATAACCAGGCTATACATTATCACGCTCGAGTCACCTTCTACGTTCAACTTATTCCTTCCTCCATCCCTTTCAGAAGAGCTGTCCCCTCCACTGAATTGTTTAAGGCATAAAAGTGAAAAAGTTCAGATGATATAACTTTTAACATTATAAAAGTATTATTAACTTTCAACTAGGAGGATACGAACGTTAGTGTCAGAGTGCTAGATGGAAACCTAAACAGTGGTAGATGAAGCCATCCATAAGCCCCTTAAGCAACAAAATTTCTCATATCCGCAACTGGTATAGCAGTTACACCTGTTTGCTTTGAACATATTCCTTTTCATAATAGAGATATAAACAATACATACTAAAATTTATCTTAACATTAAATTTCAAATCATAACCATCAAACAGATCTAGATGGGTTCTACAAAACATTCTCTGTTTGCAATCACATCCTCCTAGGGTTATATAAAATCTTAGAAGAGAACAATCATTGCTTCGCAAGTTCTAGAGACATAGCAGGAAGAGTCCTCAAAGCCATAGAACCTCAACCGGGCTAAGCATTTAAGTAAATCTTGCAGAAGATCAATATATATCACCTTTTCGTCACTACCAGCACTGCCAACAACGCGGCAGCCTTTGATTTTAGCCAATTGCCCCACTAAAAGTCCAACTGCCCCTGCTGCAGCTGAAACTAGCACTTCATCTCCAGGTTTAGGCTCTCCAAGTGACAGTAAACCACCCCAAGCAGTCATTCCTACCATTCCTGCTCAAATCCACACAAACCTTCAATCCCATAAAAATGCCTACTTGAAGATGCATAAAAAGCAACATATCTCAAAATACAAGAAAACCTTAAAATATTAATTTCAATAAAACGTTAGATCAGTACCCAGAGGCCCCATATAATCAGAAGGTTTAGCCAAATTGGCGTCAAGTTTTATCAACATTGCTCCTCCTACTATGGTGTACTCCGACACTTCATACAGCCCAGTTACCAAATCACCCACTTCAAACCCAGCATTGGCAGAAACAACTACTTTCCCAACCATAAGGGAAGCAATAGGCTGTACAATGCAATTGCACAATAAGTTCTATTGCAATGATCTTTAAGAGATTATAATATTTGCATAAAACAATGAAAAACCAATTAGGCTGAACACAAAACCTGGTCTAGTTTAAAGTTATCAAAATAGAGTCCCCTGTTGGTTTCTTCCTTCATGCGCCATCTGAGATATGGATCCACTGAGGCCCACAAATTCTGCACAGCAACTTCTCCTTCTTTGCATGTATTTAAGTTCAATTGGGTTTCTCTGATCTTCACATGATCATCTGTGACAGGCCCTTCATTGGCGTACGAAACTAAGATAACTTCTTTGTTCTTAACCATTTTTTCTATGCTTCACCTCTGCCTAGGTAAACTGATGCTTCTGCACATTTTAAGAGGGGAAAAAAGCATCACAGACAAAAGCACAGGCCAACAGAACGGACTAGGTTTAGCCACGTGGTTGTAAACTAATATGATTTTTTTAATTGAATCAAAGAAAATATCACAAGGGTAAAGCAGTCCATGACAACACTCCAACAAAACATAGTTGTTATTAGCTGAATTTGCTGAATTTCTTGGTACCCCACAGTTTTCTCTTTTAAGGTAAATAATCAATTTTTTAATCATATGAGAGTGATATAAATATTATGTAATTTTAAATAAATTTTTTTTTATTAATTAAGAAGTTTCATAAGTCATAATTATCATTTTTAAATTATATAAACAGTTTTAAATTATTCAAAATAAAGGAATATTATTTTAATCATTTTTATTTTTTTTAATGTTTTTTGTGTTTTTTTTTTTAATATGTAGTTGGACATTCTTTTAAAAATCATATTTTTATTTATTGTTGGATTATATAAACTTGTTTAAATTTTTATATATTATTATATTGTAAAATTTGGATAAATTTCTATATATATTATATTGTATAAAGTTAATTAAAATTCCATTTATGATTCCCTTGTGTGAAATTTGTTTTTTTCTAATTCATGTCTAAAAAAATATAAAATATAAATTTCTTCACTATTTAAAATTATAAATACATCATACCACCATCAAATTTAGTTTTAAAGATGTTCACAACTAACCAATAATACCTCCCCTTTTAAATTTTGTATCACCTCGAAAGGAATCCTTATTCTAGGTCTAATTTCATGCTTTGCACGTTTAAAAAGGGGGGGAAAAAGAAGCACAGACAAATTGAACGGCCTAGATTTAGCCATGTTGTTCTAAACAAATATGATTTCACTTTTATGGTAGGTTGGTACGCGCTTAAGTTGGTGGGTTAGTTGAGATCCTTGCCAATACTTGAACTATATGAAAAGTATTATTCGTGAGCAATGGGTCCTATAAAATGATATAAAGGTACCCCACAGTTTTCTAATCATCTAGATAGTCAAACTTTAATCATATGGAAAAGTATATAAAATAAAAAATAATATAAAGGTTCCATGGATAACCTAATGTATTTTCAATGATATAAAATATAATATAAAGGTTCCATGGATAATCTAATGTATTTTTAATGATATAAAATATATGTAACTTTATATGAGAAATTATTTATTAATTTCGAGTCACAATTGTTATTTTTTTAAATTAAATAAATCATTCTAAATTATGAAAAAAAGAAATATTATTTATGTTTTTTAATTTTATATTTATTTTGGTATTCTTCCAAAAATTATATTATTATTTATTGTGTTATATAGATTTGTTTAAATTACATTTATTATTATATTGTATAGATTTGATTAAATTTCTTTATTTATTAGTATGTTGTGTGGGTTTCTTTTTTAATTCATGTCTAGGAAAGACAAACACAAAGTACAAAGCACAATATTTTAACTATTTACTATAAATAATAAGTACATCATACCACCATGCAATTTATCTCATTTTCAATATGTGTTCACAACCAATGACTAAAACCTACCTATTTATTAAAATAATAAGTACATCATACCACCATCCAATTTATCTCATTTTAATGTGTTCACAATCAATGACTCACACCTACCTTTTTTATTTTATTAGAATCCTTATTCTATGTAAGTTGTAAAGGTAATTGCCACAAAGGTTTGAGTTTTTGTTGTTGGTCTACTAGGTTAATGGTTCAATAAACCCAACTTGCAATTAAATTTAAATTTCTTTTGCAATAGATTTTTATGAAAAATGTGAAAGTATTTGCTATCATTTTTATTGATCTAAGGAATTGTTTTTGGCAAAGGCCAAAATCTAATCTATTTTAACATCAAATTCAAGTGTTCTAGTATGGCATGCTCTAGAAGAATGCAATACCTCTAATTTATTCTACTCAAAGTTAAGAAATACAAAAATAAATAAGTAAAGACAATGAAGGTTATGCTACCCAATGGTGAAAATAGGCTTTTCTATTGGTAATCACGACTCTACTAAGTTTGTAAGTGAAAGTTAAAGACTTGATTTTATGTGGATGAATGTAGAACTTTACATGTGCTTGGAAATTAAAAAATGTGCAGCATATTAGAAGAATGCAAATCAAATACCACACAATATTTGTGCTCCAAGTGATATTTGCCCTATATATGTCTTTCATGGTGATCATACATTGGGTTAGATTTCTTATAGAGTTAATCCCTCAATGTGTATAAACTTGTCGAAATGATTATCTTATGTAAATTGGATATTATTTTTTTATGAAACCAATTTCAACAAATATGATAAGATTTAACAAGTAATTTAAATTTAATTACACCCTTCTATGCATAAGCTTAAGCATTATCATTTACATATAATTTCTAGAAGGTGTTAACAATTAACATGACTTTAAACCCCATCACCCAATTGTACAAGATAACAAAATTGATCTTGTTGATGAGGACTTCACCTATGGATCTTCACTAAAGGAGTCACAACCCAAGCCAACAAAATCCAAGCTAAATTATTTAAATTCCAAAAAGCAAGTATGCTTTTATTCAAGAGGTTAAAAAAATAACATTATAGAAAACACACTACGAGCAACTTTAAAGAGTGGAAATACCTTGTGCATGCCTTACTAAAGATGGTTTTGAAGCACTATAATATTGGACCTTATGATGACTCCAACATATAATTGAACTTAATTATATCTAGGCATAGATAAAAAGGAAAAATCTTATCACAAGGCAAAACATCTACAAACATTTTAGGACAGATAATTTCTACCAAAGAGAAAAATAACAAATATATACAAGAATTCAAACTAGAGAACATATCCATGTCTTTTGTAAATGGAAAAGGCTAAAAGATTATTGATCTCTTTTAATTTGTTCAAAGGACAAATAAATAGCTCATGAATTCATATTTGAATATTATCTAATGTTCTAAATAAAACTAGCCCTAATAGGGACATCCTCATTGCCCCAAAATAGCTAGTATATGTGGCATTCTTTAAACTAATGGAAAGGTTGGTTGACACTATAGTTAATGAAATAGTAAAAATTAGTGTGTGTGCTTCTACACTAAGGACAAGTCATCCACTTAGTAGGCTAATTGATTGCCATCTCTTCATTTTCTTTATCTTATTCTATATAACTTTCATTTACATCAATAGAATAAGTTGAGTAGGTTAAATTGCAAAGATTGTCATACTAAAAAATGTATTTCACCACTTGTAAATTTATATATGTTCAAAATAGTCCAAGGAAAGACACCATAGGGCACAATTTTATCAATTCTATAAAGTAGTCCAAGGAAAGTCATTATAGGACATATTTATCAAATCTATCCACACATCTAAAATTAGACCAAAAAAAAAAGATTTAATTAACTATCAAGGTACCTAAGACCAAACCCTTAAAGTTTGTTGAGAAACAAGGTGAAACCACTACAATAAAAAAATATTAAATTATATGCAAATATAAAATTAATTTCTTACTATCGAATTACCATTAAATTTTGTAAGTAAATGCATAAATTAGTAATAGGAATAAAATCAACAACTGATAGTGACCCAAGGTTTATATCGAGAAAATATTTTAAGAAAAAACTCCATGAAGAAAGAAGATAGGTATATAAATTAATCTTCAACAGACATGGAGGGTAACTATAAAAAGATAGAGGACCAAAAAGTTGTCACTCCACTTTTTGGTCCTAAAATAGACAAAACATGAGTGTGTTAAAATGAACACTTGTATTATGAGTTGGTAGTGACCTAGGCTTAGTCATTACCAATCCATAACACAAACACATTATAACAAGAGTGTGTTATAATGCAAGAACATTTAAGTATAAGTTGACATTTACATATGGACATTTACTTTCTTATACTTTAAGTTATATTTCATACATATATAGTTTCAAGATGTTTGAGAGTGGTTTCAGAACTCTAGGAGTTATAATGTAAATTCTAGTTTTTGGAAGAACTTATAATTTTTTAAACAATCAAATTTAAGTAATCAACATGTCAAATTGCAGTAATCATGAGGTCAAATCAACAAGTCAAGTATCATCTATCTCTATCTCACTCATTGTTTATCCCTTACACTCTAAATGTTTGTCTCTCTCTCTCTCTCCCTCTCTATGTCACCTCTCTCTAATTCTCTCTATCTTTATTCTCCCCCCTCTCTCTCTTTATTTCTCTCTATCTCACCTCTGTCTCTCTCCCTACCTCCCTCTCCCTCCCTCCCTCTAATTCTCTCTATCTTTATTCTCTCCCCCCCCCTCTCTCTCTTTATTTCTCTATATCTCACCCCTCTCTCTCTCCCTACCTCCCTCTCCCTCCCTCTCTCCTTCCCTCTCTACTTCTCTTTATCTCCCCTCTCCCTCTCTCTACCTACCTCTCCCTCCATCACTCCCTACCTCTCTTTCTCTATCTCACCTCTCTCTCTCTCTCTCTCTCTCTCTCCTTACCTCTCCCTCCCTTTCTCCTTCCCTCTCTACTTCTCTCGATCTCCCCAATATCTCTCTACACTTATCTATCTCACCTCTCTCTACCTCCTTACCTCTCCCTCCCTTTCTCCTTCCCTCTCTACTTCTCTCGATCTCCCCAATATCTCTCTACACTTATCTATCTCACCTCTCTCTACCTCCATACACATGCATGAGAAATGAATCAATGATATTCAATGCTGATGTGGAAGGGACACTCACTTGACAAAGGTGTGATGGAAAAATAAAGGCACTCACAACCCACCCATGACACTTTATATATCATAGTGCAATTATAAAAGGAACAATAAGATGTGTGAAATCTCCAAAGAACATACACCAAAATGACACTTTATCTCAGTGTGTCTCCAAGAGAAAATGCTAGAAAAAGATTATAAATATGCCCAAATACGAAAAAAATAAGAAGCTAGAAATACATGTAGAATAGTCTAAAACAAGTCATCCCACGTAAACAAAAATTTTCCAAGAGCTAAAATATCCAAGTAATTCACAAGAATGTGAAAACACAAAAAATTGAATAAAATGTACCTAGAGAAAAATATGGAAAAGTGCATGGGTGGCTATGAAGAGCTTTGAAAACTGTCCTAACACTGTTGGAATTGTGAAAAATAGGGAAATAGGTCAAAAGTTGTGAGCTCGGGAGTGAAAACAATACATCTAACTTTAACAAGCAATAAAATGTACCAACAACAAAAAATGGTGATGAGAACCACACCATTCAAAATTTCATGGAACTAACTTTCCGATTATATCTCATTCGCCCCAATTTTGATACCGTACACCTAAGTTATGGCCAAAAAAATCTCGAGCAAAAGGGGGCTTGAAAGGGGCCCTATCAATTGTCTATGTTGTTGACGTTAGCATGGCATCATGGTGATGTCAATAGAATATTCTAGAGTATATTTCTTGATGGTTGGAAAAAATACACCCCCTAAAAAACTTGTCACTGGTTAATGCCGCTCATTGGAATATTCTAGAAAAAATGCTCAACCAAAAAAAATTCACAGTCATTGCCAAATTGCTAGAATTTTTTGAGGTGCTTTGGAGTTTTTAAAGTCATCATTAACAGATGGAATGTCACTAATTGGTAGGGGAAAGGTTGTCGGTTATTTAAATATGTCTTTGAGTAGCTGCAAGTGGCTACCACATACATAAATGGTTGGGTGGTGGGGGGATAAACTCAGGGCCATGCCAGTGATAGGAGAGTGCCCACACGGGGGGTATGAGTCTGTTCCCAGGGTAGTACCTTATGTGTGGTACCCCTGTACCCTTATGATAGTGTTTAATATTTTTATAAAAAAATCACTATACTTGCATCCATACAGGGGTCATACAACCCATGTACAAAAAAAAAATCCTTAGAAGCTCCCAATGTCAACTATAGGAAAATTATAGTCAAAATTTGTCTGTTTGACCTCTTGAATGCAATGGTGAGGTCCTTTTCATGCCAAAAGGCACCAAAAATTCACCCAACTCCAAAAATTACAAAAAAGAACAATGAAAATTCTAGATTTGAAGTTGTAACCCTACTTGAAGAAAAAATCTAAAATATCAAGAAGGGATTTGTTGAATCCATGCTTCGATACCATATTAGAATTGTGAATAATACGAGACGTAAGATCAAACAACAAAAAAAAACACCTTCCACACAAGAGAGCTACAAATAATAATTTGTTATATCCTCAACTAGAAAAACTTACATAATAAAATTTTTGCTTGAACCTCAAGAGATAATACAATGAGGGAGAGTTCTTTATAAGAGAAACCCTAAATGATTAAGGGATTAGATCATGGAAAGTGTCATCATCCTATGTGATGAGACATAATGATCTAATAATAGCTCACTCTAGCTAACAAAAAAAACACTCACAAGTTTAGTTTAAGTGCATGAAATGAATTAGACTCATAATCAATTAAAGATTAATTAATTATTAGCTAATGCATGATTACTCTAACAATTAGAAGATGAAAAAGAAGTATGGATAATGGTAGAGATAATAATTATAAAATAAATGTTCAATATTTTTATTGAAATAAGTTTGATCACTATGAATCAGAATGGTGGGATAAATAGGCTACTAATAATACAACTGGATGTGAATAAATTTTGTTCATTTTCTAATTCAATATAAATTCCCATGAGAATAATGTAACATGCCCATTGTTCTACCTAAAAAGTTCACTAATTTTTTAACCTCAAGTAAATAAACCATGATGCCAACACTTAGCAATAAATTTTTCTTTTCAAATACAAGAATAAGATGCACATTGAAATAATATCATTCCAAACTTTCTCATTGCAGCACAACAAAGTATTACAACTTTCCAATGTATTGATTTCATATAACATAATCTCATGATAACATTTCACTTTTATAACTTTTCATAAATATGGATACATGATTACATACCTAGCTTCCATGAGATTTCTTGCAATAGATATATGAATTGATCTTGATGTCCCTGCATTGGTGCATACATTCTAGATGTCCCCATTCCTTGTTGCATACATTCTAGTTGTCCCCAATACTAGTGCATACATCCTCAAATCTCGGCCTCCAACTAATGAGGATAAGCATCACTCAAGTGTTTTTTTCGCCAACCATGGACTTATTGTGGTCCCCCATACATCTACCACATATGGTAAGATGACCCTACCCTTCAACGAATATATTGGTAAGGTAACCTCATAACAATAGCCTTCCTGAGCTTACTGTTGTTTCCTACATACTTAGACTTCAATACAGTGGCTGCAACCTATATGTATGACAATTCCTAGGTCTAGTATGTTAAATGGATCACAAGTGAACTAACAATGTAAATAGTGGCAACTTACACTACTTTGGCCAAATTTTCATTATAAAAGAGTCATCTATTTCACATATGCTACCCTTAGCTTGATTTGGATTATGACCATTCATATACTATGCATAGGCAATTCCCTCCATTAGGTAATCTTTAACCCCAAGAACAACCTATTTTCATTTCATGTTCACCATGAAACTTCTTCTAAAGTAATTTTCCTGAATAGGCTATCCCCTATTGGATAATCTAATCCCATGAATAACTTATGCACTCTTCAAGGCTCTAACTTTATGAATAACTTCCTAATACTAATAATTTCATAATTTGAAGAATAACTACACAAGCTTCGTCTTAACATAGGATAAATACTCTTTAATAAATGACTCCATTAAGGATTATATCACAATAATAAATGGATGTCATCAATAAATAACCTTAATCAAAGAATATACACATCAATAAATGACTCATTCAAAAGTATAGTCTCAATAATAAAATACTATTCAAGAGTGTATCTCATCAATAAAAGACTATCCAAAAAGTAGATTTTCATCAATAAAATGAATTCACATCAAGAGTGTAAAAAAACCAATCAAGTAACAATTTTGACTCATTAGGGTAATTCCACCTATGGCTCCAATAAAATTGCAATTTACAAATTCAAGTGATCAACTTAATCACATAGGTTAATCTCAACCTTGGTTTACCCTAATCCTAGGATAAAATATATAATCAACGATCAGTCCAATCATGTAGGTTATTCTCAACCTAGGGTTTCAATCAATTATCAAGTAAAGCAAAGATCAAGTGATCATTCAAGTATAGACTAGCAACATGGTTTGTATATCACATCCTATCCACGATGACATGTCTTCATCCCAACATTACCGTCTTATTTTCTAACCTCATTAACCTCTAGGGTTTACCTAGAATAACATGCTATCAAATACAAGTTAGCTCTTACAAGTACTTATGACACATTTATCAAAGAATCTCAAGCAATTTTTATATTCCAAGTCTTCAAATTAAGCATTGCCTATATAAGCTTTATATTTGACATAGTATTTAATACTATCATAGATACCTATTCCAAAATATGGAACACATAGTAATATCAAGCAAGTAAATACATTTCCTATCAAGATTCATCGTGAATCCATCACATACAACCAAATAAGACAATAATCATTTTATGATAAACAATACACATTTTTCCAAGCAAGCAATGAAAGACACTTAATCTTTTCAAAAGCATAAAAACATAAAAGAGTAGAATCAACATGCCTATTTATGCAATATCCAACTGAATTAACTGGATTCCTATCTTGGCTTCCTTCCAAGATCAGCTTGCAACTCTTCTCTATTTCTCCAATCCCTCTCATAGAATTATCTCACACTAACTCTCACAATTTTCCTCACAATAGACTCTCAACTTAGAAAATAAGAATAGCTCAAGAAAATATCAGCATAATGCAATTGTATGCATCCCCTAAATGAGGTAGTTCTCACCTCTATTCATACAAAATTATAAGCCTTTGTTGCCTACAAAAAATCTATTCAAAATGACATATCTCAGCCCAAAAGCTCGACTCAACAAGTAACACAAGAAGGTGACAACTAAAATTGTTGCATAGGTAACACATACTCAGTCAAGTTTCATAAAAAAGGACAACAAGAATCATATTTAGATAAGTAAGGTTATAATCTACACATGTCAACTTGATACAACCAGCTTATCCTTGACTATTTCATATTTTCATATTGCTTCACAAGTTGGAATTTGATTTTTAGTTTAAGAATTCTATTTGGCTTGCATAGTTCTCAGTTTGGCAACACCAAAACACCATGCTTCCTATTCTTTTGGTTCACTGTTTATTCCAATGACTAAGTCAAGGATATTTCATGTGCTTTAGTTTAGCATTTCTCTCAAGTTTTACTTTGTCTTGCTTGTATACTTTACACATTAGCATTGGCTTGCTATTCATGCACACATACAATGCTACTATCACTTATTAAATAACACGTTAAAATGTTTATACATTACCTTGTATTATGCACAGACTCTTATGGCTACATTTCATTCATTACATATTTACTATGTGCATATCATTATCATTATTGAACCAAAGGAAATAGGTGTCCACCTTTTAGGAGATGGAACTTTGGGACCTATTTCGCACTTTATCTCACTAGGAAACCAAGATCCCTCAACTAAGTGACTCAATTGAGGGAAGGACTAGGGGTTTCCTTGTGTGATTAAATGAGGGTTCACCATTAAATGAAGCTTTAAAGGAGAAATACAAACTCTTATGCACAAAACCCTAGAAACTTGAAAGCATTAAATCAAATTGACAAATAACATGAAATAGAAAAGTACCTAGAAGAATGGAGAGGTCAAGACAAGGTCTGAAAACCTTGAAAAATGTTGTTTTAAGGTGCAATGGGACTCATATGCCAGGTAGGGTGATTTAGTCCTACATAAATTTGTGCAGAATCTGGAATCTTCAGGTGAATGAGTAGGATCTACAAAAAGATGCCAAAAAAGGCTATATTGGGATTCATACACCTAGATGGGTAATTTAGTCCTGACACTCCTTTCCAAAAAATCAGGATATGAAATTGTTCTCCTATCTCTACACTTCCTTCCTATGTCTTTCAAACTTCGCTTCTAGATCTGAACTTGGATCCAAACCTGTTAAAAATCTTCCTTTAGGTAGAAAGTAGAATGATAATGGAAGATGAAATCACTTAGGAAACAATTCATTAGGGTTGGTTCAATGGCTAGTTGCATCTTCCCAACCTACAATCCATCATGATCCTCCATAGGCAACCATCATCAATCTTTGGCAATGCCTTCAATCTTGAAATGGAAGTGAGCTTGAAGACCTGCAAAAACACTATAATGTTGCTTCAAGACTTCAACCTTGCTTGCTCCTTACTCTTGAATGCAAATTATTGAATCTCTTGCTTACTTGCTTTATTTTCGTGTTCTCTCTAGTTCCTAATGTCCAAAAGTGAGTGTGAGACTTAGATTTTATAGGCATCCTATCTAATTTACCGTTTATTAGATCCCAAATGTCGACATTTGCAAAATTTGAATTTAGAACTTGAATTTCCCGCTCAAAACCCTAAAAAGGTGCCAAATGAGACTCATACGCCCAAGGTGGTGTATAGGTCCCACTTAGGGGGACTCATACGCCCAAGGTGGTGTATGGGTCCCACCTAGGGGGACTCATATGACCAAGGTGGCATATGGGTCCCACCCTAGATTTTCAAGGTGAGAGAATATCAGGAGGTTAGAATATTAAATTTATTTATTGAATTTGTCAGAATTTCAGTCGAAATAAGCCTTGGGATGTGTAATAAAGGGTCTTAGGGGCCTATTAATGATGATTTAAATGGCAAGAATGCAAGGGTACTAAAATGGGTCCAAATTAAGTGTGAAATTGTACTATCTCCAAGAAGGGAGTATAATTTTCGATACTACAATTATTATCAATGTGCTATATGAAAAGTTCATCTGTGCAGGCTTATATTATCCATGCACTATGACAATATTCAATGCCATGTATTCTTTTATACCAAGCATAAATATATAAATATATATATAGCATGAAGTGCTAATATGTATATATATATACACATTGACTAACAAAATCATTAAATGAATCATTCAATATTTGAATACATATATCCATGTTATCATGCTTCACAAACAATATCACATGGGTATATATATACACATATACATATGTATATATTAACATGTACCTGTATGGATGTTTCAATTATGTCTATTCATACATGTATATTAATATGTATATATATACATATGCTATGTATATCATTGCTCCCATAAACATTCACATATATATATTTATGCACATTTTGATAATAATGATATATATATGTTTATATGCATATATACATATATTAACATATGTGTATGTATGTTTTTGCTATACATACTACATACACATACATTAGTATATATATACATATATATATTACTAGTTTGATATTAACATTTAAACACATATAATCACATTCTCATTGATCAATGTACATATATAAAGCGTATATACTTCATTGACAAATATGAACATGAAAAGAAAAATCTCACTCAATAAAGAGACTCAATCATGTAGCACTCAAAATAGGAACATTCACAGACAAGATTCTAACCTCTTCAAAATTACGTGCAAACAAGACTAAAGGTTACCTACCAATTTTAAAGCTATTGACTCGACTTGGCCAACCTAGAAGTGAGTGTATGAAAGCTCAATTAGGTTCATTAAGGGTTGCCAGACCAAGCCTCTCTCCTGAGTGATACTCCCACTCTCTTTTGGAGGCTTGAAGCTATTCTTACATTCAACTTAGCACATAACAACAATAGTTAGCCTTTCACAAGAAATTCACTTGCATCACAAATCATTTACATCATAAAAAAATTGCATTGACAAATCATTAGAATATCCACATTGCGATACGTATTCTTTCATTGCATTTCATCAATATAAACATATTCAATATATTAATGCATATTCACATATTTCATTCACCTAGTAACATATTAAAGTAATCATTTTCATTTATCCTCATATTTATTCATGAAATTAAAAGTAACTTAGTAACTATGAAATGGGGTGTAACAAATAATGTGTTGTGCATTAATTTTGGATGTTATTCTCATATGAAATCTAATGAAAAATTTCATTAATTTAGATTAAAAGTATAATTGCACAATGGTATTGGGAGATAGTTAGTCCAACAAAACCAAAGGAAAGGGTACAATTGTAGCTACAACTAAACATGGTAAGATAAAATATGTTTTGAAACCCTACTGTTTCATGTACTTAAAATTAATTTGTTTTCTATTGGATAAATGTTAGAACAAAATTATCAATAAATTTTGGGTAAACTGGGTAAATAATTAGAGAAGAATCACATATAAAGAAATTTATTGCAAGATAAAACATAATAAGTGATAGAATATTTCCTTTCTATTTCCCTCAAAGAGATTAGGCCTTAAGAACTAGCGAAATAAATGAAAGTTGAATATGGTACCAAAGGTATGAAAATTTTAGTTTAGTTTCTTTTTTTCCTCAATAAAATGAAAATGGTTGAAGGATTGTGTAAGGACTTTCTAATGTTCAATCAACTCAGAGTTCATGAGTGGACACACAATTTAGAGGACCAATTCCTAACTAAACAGTTCACTAAATCCTCACAAAGGCTTTATTAAATTATCAACTAGGGCTTGCAAGATTTTGATAGTGCCGGTACTATATGTACATTCATGGATCCTAATTACAACCTATATCAATGAAACATAGGTGGTCATACATGTAATGAAAACTATAAAGGTTGAAAAGGAAAATAAACTAACAAATTACAAAATAGGTGAAATAACATGAATTTGTTGCTTATGCTACATGTACCTTCTACTTAATTCTATAACTACTAACTACTGAATTTGAACTTGCAACTAACACCACTGACTTCTAACTCCTAACTTCTCCGGAGACTAACTCGACATAATGTTACAAAATTTAATTCATGCTAAAAAATATCATTCATGGAATTCGCATACATACAAGTGAGAATTCAGATAAATGGATACAACAATATAACATCTAATCTAATACAGAAAATAGGATGGGTTGGTAGTACCTCGAGTGGCCCTTGCTCAAATTGCTGCACACACGAGAGATATCAAATTAATATGCACTATTGATCAACAATTCATGACAATAACTAAACTCCTTTATTGCATAAGAACTGAACTTATTATAGTCTGACAAGAATCTTCAGAAGATTTCTCATTTAGAGATACATATCCATTACAACCAAATAAAAAAATAATAATAATGAAGTACTCTTTGGTAAAACAATAAAAAAATAGAACTAGAACTAGATTTTCTCTTCAATTACTGATCCTGTTATATAAGCTCAGGAGGAGTTATATTCACACAAAGACTAAAAAAGAACATAAATACATACGTCCACTCTCCCTCAAGAATAGGGAGAGGAATAGTCTTTGTAACTGATAAGAATAATTGAAAAGATGGAAGAAGATAATTTAAATTTAACTCTTCCCTAACAGTGTGATAGAGACATGCTCCATTCAAACTATCATGTCATTAAACTTTCCTACTTAGAGTAGAATCCTTCCTGTCATCTTATTTTATTTTAGTGATGAATCAAAGTTGACCATTTAATGGTCATCTTCATTCCTTTCTAGACTTATCACATTTCAAGCATTTTGGCTTCTCCCCTGCAACTGGATGTGGTCTTATGTTTCAGGTTGTAAATCCAATTACTACAAGTTATAGTTTTCCTTAGTTGAAAAAGGTTAGTTCCATCCTAAAGCATACACATCATTAACAATCATAAATCAAGCATAGAATCATACTGAATTTCATTAACATTCATACATCCATACATACAAATACCCTCATATCATAGTTATATTTCCACATACTAAAGTCTAGTTTAAGATGCATAAAAGATATAAAAGATATATGTCTTTAGGATTCTCTTTGAACTTGATAGGTTGAATTACTAAGTCATGAACTTAATGAAATAAAACTAGCTATTATACAAGCTCATCATTCCCCCTAACTAAGCCTTTTGCTTGTCCTCAAGAAAATTTAAAGGTTGGAGGTTGTATTGTAGGGTTATTTCTTTGAGATCTACCACAATGTCAACTCCCTTTGTCTACTTCAAACAGTAACCCTTCTGATCTAAAATCTTTGCTATACTTTTATTTTCTTCTACTTCTTCTTCCCCTCTTTTCCTCCCTATCCAATGTGGTATAGGAAACATGAGGATGGGAGGATGAAAGACAAGTGGAAACAAAACCACTCCATTTTTCCATGCAAGGTCCATGTACTTGTGATATCTATGAGTCATGGCTACATAATTATAGAGAAAATGTGGCTTCTTTCTTCTTAATTCAAGTGAAAGCTCTTCCCATCTCCTTTGTACAAACTGGAATGCTTCATGAAGGGTTCTTGTTGTTAGTTTCTTTTCTCTTGTATAGTCTCATTTCATGTAATTCATTATTATTTCCTCAACTCCATTATAATCCAGGAGGTTCAACCATTTCTCAATGACCTCATTTGGATTCACTAATTCTTTTTTGAGATGTAGCACAATGTATTTTTCTATTTCTTGGTACCCCTATAGGATTGTTCCCCTTTGGTGCTAATTTCTAATGTAGGATTCCCAAGCTCTTATTTGAAGGTCTCCCACAAACATCAGTGGATTCCATTTAGCCTCATCTAGGAGAACATAATTATGTAAGTAGAACTCACATAACAGGTCTTGTGTGTCTGGTGTAGAATTGGAGAAAGTATCTAAAAACAAAAAATTTCTATTCATGAAAATAGGCGGATCACTAATCAGCTAGATGAATTGAAAAAAATATATTCCTATAGAAAAAATGCATAAACCTTTGCAATTGGCTTGCATTTCAGCAACTGTGTTGTTTTATCTACCACCATCTCAATTTTTACTTTCAAATTTTTCACTTTTGTCTCATGTTGTTCAAGTGCCTTGGTGTGATTGGATATTAATTCAAATTATTATTTCTCCCAATCCTTCTTCTTTTGAGAGAACTCTTGGGTTATTTTCCACAATTCAACACCGAAGGACACCACAATTGGCTCAGTGAGGGTTCTGACTTGAGGAATTGGGCCTTGAGATACTGGTTCCTTCTTTCCTGCTTCAACCATAGCAGTTTGTGTAAGTACCTCCAATTTAGACCCATGCTCAAACTTATAGAGCTTTTCCTCTAATTCTTTGATCCTAGAATCCTGCTCACTATCCTTTTGCTAATAAGTTTTTAATAATTCTTCCAATTATTTTATTCTTTCCATTTCTTTCTACAACTCTTTTCTAATACTTCTTTGTTCAATAAAAATTTCATCTTTTTCCAAAAACGGTTCATCCCTTGTTGCACTTGTGTATTTAAAACCCTCTGAAATAGGGCTTCTTGGGGATCTCCTCATTTTCATTGCCACAAAAACACCATCTAAATCAAATTAAGAGGTATTAGTAAAATACCAAGGTTGTACAACAAGTGCCTTTACCTTATCACTAGAGGCATTCTCCTCTAAATCTTTATCTATTTCTACCATTACAACATCCTCTTCCCATTTTTAATTGATACTCTCATGGTCCTGGTGGAACCCCTAAAATTCTTTGCGTTTCACTAATAAAATTTTGCAAAATATGGTTATTTCATGTCCTAGGGATTAGGGTTTGTGTCACTCTTCAGCTATAGGTTTTATTTGTGCCTGTAAACCCTCCAAAAAATCCTAATTCTTGTTCCCTTTGCAAACACTATATTTTGTTGTTGACTGTTGGTAGCATGTTCCTGGTCTTTCAAGCCATAACCTTTTCCATTGATTTCGTATGTTTATCGGCCCCTTGATCCTAACAGTCCCGGTTATTACATGTCGTCTTATTTAAAATATTGCCTTATGTTATGCGGGTCAAAATATTTTAATTTTGGGTTAAGTATCTAAATGCCAAGGCTTTTAAATCTTCTATGGTCGACCTAAAGTCTCAGCCTTAATTTTTATGTCCCCATCCATCATGTGCCTAGTTGGGCCACTTTTTAAGTTACTAACCATTGGCACATGCAAATATAAAGTGTTAAGATGATTGTCAGATCTAAAAGATCAAATCTTGACCACTCCCTGTGCCCCCGTAGAGTTCTATTTTTCATTATAATATTCTCACGAGCTGGCAGGTGAGCGCCACGTGCCCATCTATAGTGGCGGGCCCAATGTATTTGAAAGTCAACAGGTGGTAGCTTCAAGTGAATCAATAGTGGAGATTGATGGTGTGTCTTCATCTGAGTTGTTTCCCACTCCCCCGTTTGATTTTAATTTACATTAAAACAATATCACGTGTTAGCGGGTGAAAGACATGTGTCCCATTGTCAGCGAGACCCGCTAAGCTTTGAAGGAAGCAAGCACTCCATTTAAATGAGATCGACAGTCAAGGATGGATGACATGGGTCAATCTTGACCGTTTCCCGCCATCCCATAGGGGACCCACCTCTACCTCCCGTCTCTCAATAGGGAAGTGGGAGAGAACCACATGGAGTCATCTGAGCGACAGAAGGAACATTAGAGAAAGGGAAATATTAATAAAATATTTCAAGTGCAAGGTTATGGATGGTAAAGTTTGTGTTACTAAAGGGACTCTTAAGCACGTGTTACAAAATTAAATGAGATCTTTTAATCCTGGTCATCCATTGTGCTTGAAGGTTATGTGCACAGGAAAATAGTATAATGGTAAAGAACACATATGTTTGAGGCTCTAGAATGAATCTGAGCCCTTCCTCACCTCCCCGTTGCTGAAATTTGCACATGGGTTAAAACCAATGGGGAAGCAGGGAAGCTGACACATATATTTTCCCAACGACGGTAAAGATGGTGGATCTCACTAATGACTTGGATCTTGGGTCCACACAACTTGCTTCTGATTGATTGACAATAATTGAGGACTACAGTCAACTTTTTCGAAATCTATTAATTGAATCTAGGTCATCTATCTGGCCATCTCATCATATGATCAATTATCAACATTCAGAATTGAGTTTGAAGGAAAATGAGTCGTTCTGGTTCATGTGAGCTAACCGCAATGGTGGACAAGACACAAAGCTACCAAATTGGAAGGTTTTAAAGCCATTAAAACCTGTTTTAAAGCACAATTGAAGGTTGTTAAAGGTATTTTGTGCATTCAAGGAGTTCGTGTTGTGATTTTTAGGCTTGTTCAGAAACAAAACTAGGGTTTTTGAGCATTTTGCAAACCAATAAGTAAAACCATTTCCTTGCTTCTAAATTTGTTTAGAACTTGTTTAATTACATTCACTCGAACACTCTTCCATTAGGGTTTAATTGTTTATGCATTTATTTTAAGGTTTGACGTAAATTCAAGGCAATTAGCTTGTTTGGTTATTTTGTTTTCTAAGTCAAACTCGTGCTTAAGTCGTAAGTTGCTAGTTTTCTGAAAGAAATCCTAGTTTTTAAACCCTAGAATCATGGCCCCAAAAGTAAAAGCGTCCTCATCTAAAGGAGAAGCCTCTGGCTCAAAAATCCATGCCAGACCTATTGTCCAAGACTTGACTGACCAGTTAAAACCCTCAACTTATGAAAAACCTAAGGGTCAATTATTGTTTCAAGAGAAACAAATTATGGAAGAATTGGTACACAAGCAAGTTGCTATAAAAAATGCAACATTGCCTTACAGTGGGTGGCAGATTGTCATTTGTTGGTTTGGGAATAAGAATTGTGGCATTATTATGGGTAACCCTTGGAATTTGGACTTGGAAAAGTTAATTGTACTCAATGTTTATATGGATGTGGATTTGCTAAAGGTATTGGCCAGGAATTATGACACAGTCACAAGGACTGTGAGGACAATCAATGGGATAGATATGGTGAAGGTCACTAGAGAGGATATTGCAGAAATTTCCAAGCTCTCTGAATGGAGTGAAGATATGGTTCCTATTGATGAGAGTAAATTCAAAGTAGAGTATGAGAAGGTAAAGTACACCTTTAAGGTTTCAATATTGTTGAATTATTTGGCATCTGTGGATGGTAGGAGGGTAGTTTTGGGCCCTTCGGATAAGGAACCCTATCCAATCAATTATTTTGTGACTTATTTCCAAAGGACCTTCTATTCTATCTACCAAATTATTGGTTATGAACTAGTCACAAGCATACCTAGAGCTTGGATGTACATGGCAGCACATATCTAGCATCTTGCATACTGCAAATTGTATGATTATGCAGGGTACCTAACAGAAAAAATTTGTGAAGGCCTGGTTGAGTTGAAAAAGGGTAAAGATGGAGTCAAGTTCTTCTAGTATTCGTTGTTTATGCACATGCTACTATTAAGAGGTGCTCCATTTTTTGGTCAAGATATGACATTAGAGCAGAAGAAAAGGAAACTTAGAACTTCTCGTGCAATGTTGGACTACAGTCCTTGATAAGGATGATAGAAAGTTTGATTATGTGCTTTTCCAAAATTTGTTTGCCTCTAAATTGATAAGGGTGTTGATTGTAAATATGCCAAGGATTCCTAGAGCCTTGAATGACTTTTTAAGGCCTAAGGAAAGGAGGCCAAAACTTGGTATTGATCACAACTGGGGGGATGTTATCCCTTATCCTACTTATATTGTTTTAAGGGTTTATGGTACTACAATTTCACCCCATTTACTGCACAAATATGTGCCAAAAATAATTGGTTTCTTAGAAGTAATATGGCAATTAGGGAATGTGGAAAACAACCACCTAAAGGATCAAGGGAAGGGAACATTTTTCCCTTCATATACTTGCTTTTCTGATTTTGTAATGATTAAAGGAGGATGGTATAATATAAATAATATTCTTAAGCCATTGAATATGAGAAGAGAAACAACAAGAAACCATGACCCCGAAGGTTTTATGGCATGGTTGAAGATGAGGAATATAAGCTCCAAGTTTATTCATAATTTTTCTTTCCCTAGAGATGTCATTAGAAACATTCTTTTATTTTCAAAGACAAAATGACAGAAAAGAAAAATGGATTTCTTTTGATAATTTGCAAAGGGGTATAAGGGAAAAAGATCCATTATTTACTCCTCTTGCTGAGATCCCTAATGAAATGCAAAGGATAGAGCATTTTTTCCAAAACTTTGAAATAGTGGTGGGGCACCTACAAGGTGAAAGAATAATTCAAGAAAAGGGAAAGGCCATTGCAATAGAGGAAAAAGATGTGGGGGATACCCCTGTAATGGAAGAAAGGCCATCTTCTCATCCCCTTAAGCAGAAAAAGGTCATTGTTTTTAGAAGGAAGAAAAATAAGGCAAAGGGAAAAAATACAACTGCTACCCCTTCTCAAATAGAGAAGTAAAGGAGTCCTTCACCAATGCCACAAATTCCACCACTATCTCCTCCAAGGTCATCTGGACCTGAATTCATTGATATTTATTCCCCACCGAGACAAACCTCACCATCAAGGGAGCCACCTCAAAAGAAATAAAAGGTTCAATCAGCTGGCTTGGTGGACTATGAAGAGGATTCTGATGAAGAGATCCTGGTCACTGATGATGAAATGAAACAAGGGATGCACAACAACACAACATGCAATTAGTGCTATAATTTAGTGTATTTTAGTCCATGAATTGAATAATTTGGTTAGCACCCAACTCGGCCCAAAAAAGCATGGTCAGCTTGGTGTCAGATTTTGCACCGATTTGTGCGTCAGATTTAGCGCCGTATTTAGCGTTGGGACATCATAGTGCCTTTGTTGGCGCCTAAAATTGTGTCGAGTAGTAAAGTTGGAAATTGCGCCAAAATGGGTGCCCAATTTGGCTTCCGGTTTTACTTCCATGTCTACTCCCATTTTTGCTTCCAATTTGATGTCCAGTTTTGCCTCTAGGTTTGCTTCCAATTTTGCTTCTAGTTTTGCCTCCAGGTTTGCTTCCAATTTTGCTTCCAGTTTTGCTTTAGGTTTTCCTTCTAGTTTTTCTTCCGGTTTTGCTTCCAGTTTTTCTTCCAAGTTTGCTTCCAAGTTTGCTTCCGGTATTGCTTCCAGTTTTTCTTCCAATTTTTCTTCTAGTTTTGCTTCTAGTTTTGCTTCCGATTTTGCTTCCAGTTTTGCTTCCGATTTTGCTTCCATGTTTGCTTCCAAGTTTGCTTCCAGGTTTTCTTTCGCTTTTGCTTCCAGTTTTGCTTCCAATTTTTCTTCCAGGTTTTCTTCCGATTTTGCTTCCAATTTTACTTTCAAGATTTCTTCTAGTTTGGCTTCCATTGTTTCTTCTAAAAATGCTTCTTGTTTTGCTTCCATTTATTAATTTAATATGTTTTATTTCAATTTGATTAGTTAAATATATCATGCCTCTTAAATAACTCATATGATTATAGAGTAAGTAATTTAATTATTTAACTCATGATTAAATAACAATATAATTATTGTAACATGATCATCATCTATAATTAAAACAAGTGAGTCAAATATTTATAATTTAATTGAATTTGACAACATCCATCCCGAGCAGTAAATTAAAATCATCATACTTAATAAATATCCATCCAAAAAATCATCAACCACTTTTAATATATATAAATTGACAAGTCAATACTGATAAGATCGTCATCATATATAGCTAAAACAAGTGAAAGTCAAATATGCTAGTACATCAAAAACATGTCAAAATAATACATGTCCAACAGTCGACATAAGTGAAAATGATACATGTACAAATGATATAAATAAAATTGATAAATTATGTAACTCAAATTAATACAAGTCAAGATGATACATGTCCAAATGATATAGTGAAAATGATACATGTACAAATGATATAAATAAAATTGATAAATTATGTAACTCAAATTAATACAAGTCAAGATGATACATGTCCAAATGATATAGTGAAAATGATACATGTCAATATGATACAACTCAACAATATAGTACTGTAGGCTGTGAAAATGATACATATGATAGTAACCATGAAAAGAGTCATCATAACGATATATCAACAATGATCCATGATGTAGTCTAGGGAATGTGCAGGATCATGATGGGCCAAAAAGTGGCAATGAGAAAAAATCATGTTTTGAATCGGCTCAAAAACGTGAAAATGGTCGAGTTGACTTTTCTAGGTTTGGGTGTCAGTACTTCTATCCGAACCAAAAACCAAAGCTAGTTTCCACAAATTGGATATTTGATCCAAATCGGATATTTGATTTTTGGAAACTGTATATAAAAAAACAGTCGACTCTTTAACTTCATTTCTCATAGTTTGATGCGGGCGCAAAAGGAAAAACCCAAATCCGATATCTGCTTTGATCCGATATCCGATTTGAAAGGTATGTATTTGGTTTTTTCAATCTTGTAATCAATTTTTCAATAGATTCTCTTAAGTTTAAGTAAGTTTTATTAAAAAAAATTCAAAAATACGATTTTCTATTGATTTTTTTAAAAAACTCGAGTTTACATTGATTTTTTTATTAAAACTTAATGTTTTGAAATGGATCTTGATTAAAAATTAGTGTTGTTGATGTATTTTTATCAAAAATAAGAGTTTGTTATTGATTTTTGTGAAAAAGTATGGTTTTTTTTGGATTTTTATTAAAAACTAGGGTTTTTTTACAATAATTTCATTTATATTGTGTAATTTCAATTAGTTTAATTAGTTTTTAACTTTAATCAGGTATTATGGTTGCGAATGTAAATCCACAAATTCCAAATGCTCCACCACCTCCACAGCCAAATGCTCCACCACCTCCGTAGCCACCAATTGAAGACTTAATTGGTGAAAAATTGGGGCAATTGAGGGGCATTTGTGAAATTTATTAGACAATGCCTCGATTGAGAGATATGACAAACACATTGAAGTAAATAATTAAAAATATAGAAACCCTCTCCACCCAACTTAATTCCTTTTATTCGTGGCGAGAAGACATGAGAGAATATTATTGATGTGGATTGTCTTACGATGATGTGAAAGATCTCCAAATAACCAAAGCCCAAATAGCCTCTTTATTCATTGACCCCCGCACCGGTTTGCCAGTGAATGTTAATAAAACAAAACTTTCCATAAAATGGTGCATGCATAGGGACATTGTAGCTAACTTTTGGGATCGTTGGTGTATGGTTTTTGATAAACCACCGAACAATAATTCTGACATACCATTTTACTTTATTAAAAAATTATATGCTGAGTTTTTGTTAGGGCATCATGTCAATTACTTTGGCATTAAACCCTTCCAAGGCGTCGGTGGAGGTATGCCCCAGGATAGACCAGGGGTAGTTAGAGTAGTCCCTTGCCCAAATGTTCCCCTTCCTCCCCTTCCTCTGCTACCTCCACTATATCATCCAAGGATTATCCAAGATGCATCCACACAGACTATTAAGGCTATTCACTCTTTGAGTGGTGATTTGGTTTCGCATGCTTCTATAGTAGCTCAGCCACATTTTGGTTATGTTGGTGAAAGCTCTAGTGCTGCTGCATCATCCTCCTCAGGTCCACATATTTGTGTGCCACATACTTGTACTATGTGTCACCAGATATGCTTGGGTCCTCTTGTACAGCCCACTGAGAATCCCTTGGACACTTTTGATTATGACCTCCATGATGTGGACATTATAGATCAGTCGTAGGGGAGTGGAGCGCACCCTACAGAGTCCTCTCCTGCTAGAGAGGGAGATGCTAGAATAGTGACACAGGTAAGATTTAAGTTGTAATTTCATAACTTGCATTTTTTTTTAAATGAATATTAATAAGAGATAGTATCAAGTACTAATATTTATTTACATGGTCTATTTAACAGTTTATGTTTGAGGAGGAGCTCACACGGGTGACTGATAGCACCCTTAGGGCCATTTCATTTGGCTTGGACACACACGCAGTATATATTTTCGCACTCACTTATTTACATTTTATATTATATACTTGCTTGTCATTTGAATTGTCATTAATGAAATTATATAATAACTTATATGTTTATCTTGTTTTCCTCTTGTAGGAAATACCCAGTGTGAGTGAGGTGCAACCTCGTCCAGACTATGGAGGCGCAAATCTAGATAAGGGGAAGGTAATTGAACTCAAATTGGATTGAATTAAGATTTTTAAGATCTTATATTGATTATACATACATTGACATAGATTGGTAGTTTCATATGTACTTGTCAATTTTATTTACAGGCAATTATGAGCTTTATAGATATGTTGACAAGGGACACACCGCCTAAAGGAGTAGTTATTGGAACACCTCAAAGAGGAGGTGTCAAAACACCTGAAGGAGATAAAGAAAAAGATCAACCTAAAGAGGTACATGTGCTTATTTTATTTTGTGTTTGGTAAATAAGTTCTTATTACCAATAATCATATGCTAACTTGGATCAATTTTATGTTTTTGTTCACATATATAGAATGGCATTTCAAAAGTTGATTTGGTATATTCTAGGATTCCTAACCCTTTGAAGAGACGTATATTTCAGGTAATCAAGATTTCAATTTTAGTGTTCAATTAAAATTCAATGTATATTGATTTTGATGTTAATTATTCGATTTTAAATTATATAGTATAACTAATCTCAATTGTGGTTTTAATTTTTCTTATGCAGCTACCTTCAGAGCCAACGAGTGCTTCAAAGAGGCTCCATTTTGATGATCCACCAGTAGTTTAGGATGAGATAGACATTTTGGCATGTAAATTTTGAATACATATTGAGATGGCATATGCCACATTTTGTAAAACTTTGTTTGAGTTGGTGTCGATGCCATTTTTGTATATGGACATACACTTGATTATTGGATAATTTGATATATAGAAGTTGACAATCAAAATTTAATTTGTTCCTCATGTCCATGATTAAACTCTTTGAAAATTTCATCTTGAGCAATGGTTAAATATCAATGTACAATAGCTTAAAACTGAATGGTTATATTATGTAGTTTATATTTATATTGCTGATTACATTGCATTACACATCTTTCAAACTCAAATCATTAATTCACATTGCATAACTAAGAACTAGATGTTCATAGATGAAAATTTTTCAATTACAATATAGTTCTTACAAAGTCAACCTAAGCAGTTATGCAATTACTTCACATTGCATAACTAAAAACTATGAGCAGTTGTCAATTGCATTTGTTTGTCATTGAATTCTATGAGACCACATTTCTTTGAAGCTTTTTTTCAAATAGTCCACTGCCTTGTCTATGCCACCACATTTTTCATACATGATAGCGATCACATTAAGTTGTAATAAATTAAATGATAGCCTATGGCTATTTAATTTATACTCATTTTATTTAAATGGATGAGGCCGACCTTCCTTGATATTATTTTGTAATTTATTATTTTCAAGAGAGGCCAACCTCCTTGAAGAGTCACCTTATTTTGTATAAATACGAGGTGATGTTTGTTCATTTCCTCAATCAAGTTCATTCAACGTAATTTGCAATCCAAGCAAAAGTTTGCACTTGAGCAGCAGCGCTTCATCTTGCAACAACAGGCTGATTTCAAGGAGAAGCATATTCGATTGTATCTTTGCATCTACAAGAGGTGCTATTATTCATTGTATCAAATTCAGCCATGAGCTGGGCCCGAGTTGTAAGCAAATTTCTTGTTGTGTTTATTGTCTTATGTGTTTCATTTTTTGAGTGCTTTCAATTGTATTATCTGATCTCTAAGTTTAAGACAGCAAGATAAATGGTCATATTGTTGATGACAAAGATTTGACCATGTTGGCTCTTAATGGTCTTCCTTCATCTTGGGAGTCTTACATTCAAGGAATTGACATGAGATCGAAACTTCCCAAGTTTGATCGGTTGAGGGCTCACTGTATTCAAGGGGAGTCAAGGTTGGTTGCACGAGGTATTGGACGAAGCCCTACAAATGAAGACATTCATGTTCTTTCCGCTCAATCCTCGAAGAAGGAAGGAAAAGGAGGAAAGAAAAGATGCTTCAAGAGGAATGGAGATAAAGGGTCAGATGGTGCTCCTACATTAAAAAAGGAGTGGGACCTCTATCGTGTTTATTGGGATACGATTTTCTCAAAGTCAGTCAACTTGGATTTAACATTGGTAGCTCCGCAAACCTATTCAGAATAGAGTGATCTAAAGAGGACATCCCTAAATCTCAAACTTGTACAACCCAATAGACTATTCCAACATGTCTTGATGGGTATGTTTACACTAGGTATGGTTCTCTTTTGCACCCAAATACGTCGAATCGCTCTAAGCTGCATTGGAGTGACATTTTCCCTTAAGAGTCCAAAGTGCTAAAAGACAAAAAACTTTGACGGACTATTTCTTAGAAACCGTGATTCTTACAGACACTTCATTTGAGGATATGGGATCGTTTTGAGACCATCTACAATAACCTCTCTCGGTTTTTGCTATCTCGAAGGCGTTTTCCCGTGGTGTTGAGTTTTCAGTTGAGGGAAAAGTTGCCAAATGCAAGCAGTGTAAAGTTGCAAAGTGGTGCAACTTTCATTCTCAAATTCGTACGACCCAATGGACTTTCCAACATGTTTGGATGGGTACATTTACACTAGGTATGGTTCTCTCTTTCACCCAAATACGTCGAATCGCTCTGAGTTGCATTGGAGCGACATATTCCCTTAAGAGTCCAAAGTGCTAAAAGGTAGCAAAATTTGATAGACTATTTCTTGGAAACCGTGATGCTTACAGACTCTTTGTTTGAGGATATGGGATCGTGTTGAAACCATCTACAATAACCTCTCTCGGTTTTTTCTATCTCGAAGGCGTTTTCCCGTGGTGATGAGTTTTCAGTTGAGGGAAAAGTTGCCTAATGCAAACAGTGTAAAGTTGCAAAGTGGTGCAACTTTCATTCTCGAACTCGTACGACCCAACAGAATATTCCAAAACATCTGGATGGGTACGTTTATGCTAGGTATGGTTCTCTCTTGCACCCAAATACATGGAATCACTTTGAGCTGCATCGGAGCGACGTTTTCCCTTAAAATTCCAAAGTGCTAAAATACATCAAACTTTGACGGACTATTTATCGAAAAATGTGATGCTTTCAAACTCTTCGTCTGAGGATATGGGATCGTGTTGAGACCATCTACAATAACCTCTCTCGGTTTTTTCTATCTCGAAGGCGTTTTCCCGTGGTGATGAGTTTTTAGTTGAGGGAAAAGTTGGCAAATGCAAGTAGTGTAAAGTTGCAAAGTGGTGCGACTTTCATTCTCAAACTCGTACAACCCAATGAACTATTCCAACACATCCAGAGGGGTACATTTACGCTAGGTATGTTTCTCTCTTGCACCCAAATACGTCGAATCGCTCCGAGCTGCATTGGAGCGGTGTTTTCCCTTAAGAGTCCAAAGTGCTAAAAGACAACAAACTTTGACGGACTATTTCTCGGGAACCGTGATGCTTATAGACTCTTCATTTGAGGGTATGGGATCATGTTGAGACCATCTACAATAACCTCTCTCGGTTTTTGCTATCTCGAAGGCGTTTTCCCGTGGCGATGAGTTTTCAGTTGAGGGAGAAGTTGCCAAATGCAAGCAGTGTAAAGTTGCAAAGTGGTGCAACTTTCATTCTCGAACTTGTACGACCCAACGGACTGTTCCAAAACATCCGGATGGGTAATTTTACACTAGGTATGGTTCTCTCTTGCACCTAGATACGTCGAATCGCTCCGAGCTGCATCAGAGCGACGTTTTCCCTTAAGAGTCCAAAGTGCTAAAAGACAACAAACTTTGACAGACTATTTCTCAAAAACCGTGATTCTTATAGACTTTTCATTTGAGGATATGGGATTGTGTTGAAACCATATACAATAACCTCTCTCAGTTTTTTCTATCTCGAAGGCGTTTTCCCGTGGTGATGAGTTTTCAGTTGAGGAAAAGTTGCCAGATAAAAGCAGTGTAACGTTGCAAAGTGGTGCAACTTTCATTCTCGAACTCGTATGACCCAACAGATTGTTCCAACATGTCTAGATGTGTACTTTTATGCTAGGTGTGGTTCTCTATTGCACCCAAATACGTCGAATCACTCTGAGCTGCATTGGAGCGGTGTTTTCCCTTAAGAGTCCAAAGTGCTAATGTCAATGAAATGTGGGGGCAGAAATATTTAAGGTTGGATCAAGATTCTGCAAGTCCTAGCTCTTGCCCAATCAACTTGAATCAATTACATAGAAAATGAAATTCACAATGAACATTTTACTTTTTTGTTTTCAAAAAAGTGGCAAGCCATTGTAATTTGTTATATATAAATAGGAGATATTACAAAACCTGGTTCAAACGAGCATACCGACAGGAAAGAACTAGGAAGAAAACCTCCGATTGTAGCTTGATTAAGTACAATGGCAGATATTTGAACCGTATTTCAAAAAACATCACTGGATATAGATTATGTCTATACACAGTTATGACCTTTTTACATTGTTTCACATTTCAAAATTCAATTTTTACAAAATTTGCCTATTTGAGGCATTCAAGGCACAGTCTTCCACAAGAGTAGTATATTGCCATTTTCAAGTGACAAGCACCTGTATAAACCATCAAGGTAGCAGTTAAACTACATACAATAGAAAATATGCTTAGAATAACCAATCGATATTATTGTAATTTGCCACATACCTCTCTGAAAGGATCAGATTTGCCTATTGTTACAACAGGTCCATGAGCAATCGTGCCAGGAATATCGCAAAAATTTTCAAATGATAAATCTATATTGTAACAACAAAAAATATGCTTAGACTAACAAATCCATATTAATCTAAACATACTGAATGATGATGAATTGGTAATGCAAACTATAAAAGATGCTTTGAATAACCAATCTATATTAAAGTAATATGTCGCATACCTCTTTGAAAGGATCAGAGTTGGCTATTGTTGTAGAAGGTCCATGATCAATCGTGCCAAGAATATCGCAAATTTTTTCAAATGATATATCTATATTGTCACAACAAAAAAGAGGCTTAAGCATTGTACTTTCCATTCTTGAATATTCTATTCAAGTGTGCCTGAAGGGTCATCTCTTTGCTTAAGAGTATCCAATATTACTTCATGATCAGCATTACTAAGTGTCCATAGTTGTTTTGTCTTTGGTTTGGAATGATGCTTCAACAACTTAACATTTGTTGCTATAACAAGGTGTGAATACATGAGAATGGTTTTGTGTTTCTCGTAGTCTTCAAATGCAGGTATGCCATTCTTTCTAATCATGTATGTTTGCAACCAAGTTCCTACAACCACAACTGAACCTATAGGATACATGAACCCATCATCATCTTCCGTCGATTGTGTTAGCTTGTGCTTTACCCACACACATCGAGCCAACCAATATTTTGATCTCTCTTCATTCCCCTGCGGTGCAACAACTGCAAAAACATGTCTTGGATGTAGTAGATCTAAAAGCTAGTCGTAATCAAGTGAAATTTCCATTGTGTAATTTGTCATGGATATAGTTTGAGATAAAGGAGTTAGATACTGTGGAACCCATGTATCCACCCACTCACTTGACTCGCATTGATCCCCACTCGCACTGAATACAACTCTGACAAAAACAAGCCAACTGTCGTGTCCAAATGGTCCATGTGCTTGCATCTGAGCTTCAAAACGAATGCATCTTTGAAGAATCTTTGATTGTATGACAATCCAGTCTACCTCCCATTGTACCCTCCTCAACCAACCAAAATAATCTGTGCACTATTGAATCAAGTGTCCCTCCTTGTGACAATGTTGAACTACACCAATCAATAATAGAACGTGCATCACTAAATTTTGCTCCTGAAATCTTCAATTTCTCCTTAACTAGAGCTCTTTTTACACATGCACCTGCTCCATCATGCTCCCCTTTCCCATGCCCAACTTCAAAATAACTCCAAATATTAGGTACACCCCTCTCTACATGCATTCTACTCAACCAATAAAACATACGAGGATTCTTGAATTGACCTGTATAGTTATCTGACCAAATGAGATGTCGGCCCAGTGCTATATCA
This sequence comes from Sequoiadendron giganteum, assembly GCA_007115665.2. Lineage (NCBI taxonomy): Eukaryota > Viridiplantae > Streptophyta > Pinopsida > Cupressales > Cupressaceae > Sequoiadendron > Sequoiadendron giganteum. Next base: position 626,461,676 of record CM021108.1, read on the forward strand.
TGCTCCTACAAGAACTCAAAAAAATTCTTGAAACAATGTTGGACATACTCGGACGAGTGAGATCTATCATCACTTATATAAAAATGATACTCTTTGATTATCTTTCGATCCTCCTCTGTACTATCAGGTGCATGTCTAAACGTTATGTGGACAAAAATAGCAATCTGAATGGAATTGTAATACTGAGATTGTACCTCATTTTGTAGTTGCAATGTGTAGTTTTCAGCAAAATCAACCACTGATATAATAGTGCCAATCGGAAAAGAGTCCTTACATATCCTGAATTGTTGATCCAACCACTGAGACCTATGACTATGCCTTGCATATTTGTAGAAAAGATTGTCCTTAAAATCTGAAATAAAATCAGCAACACTGCATTCTTTTGTAACCAACTCGCATCTAGAACCTTCACCTCCACTCTGCAAAGTATATTTGACTATCTCATATCTCTTTTTCTCAACAAGATTCTTTCCAAATTCATGTTCTGAACCCTCATGAAAACATTGAACAAACTTTGACAAGCCACCACATTGTGAGCACTTCACATTTAAACAATCATTTCTATAGAAAAAGGAACCATCATCCCTAGAACATAAAAATAGATCTAGCAAGTCCCTTGATGATTTCGGAAGATGCATTGCACCACACTCCTGCAACATTTCATTAGTATGCAAAGTAGAATGGATATAGCATAATAGTTCATGGTACATTGAAAACTCCACATGGTATTTGCAACAACAAGTATTATGAATCTTAAGAGGCACACAATAAAATGGCTTCAAACCTTCAAAAGTTCTTTGCGAGATTTCCATATTTGGATGTGTTTGATTAAATTTGTTGAACAACATTGTTTGGCTTGATTCCAAGAAATGTTTAGGATGCGGTGTACGGTCTCGACTGCCAATTCTTAACTTTATAACATCCTTTGCATTGGGTGATACTCTAAAGTTATCATGCCAAAATTGTTGAATTGCCTGCTTTACATTATCAGTTAGCTTCTTATCAACACGTGTAAGCCTTCCGGCAAAAGCCCATGTATCATTTTGAAGAGGATCATCTATTCTTTCTCTTCTTGTAAGTGCTCTATCCAAAGTTTTGCAATTTAAGTCAAAATCAATACAAGTTTGTCTCATAAAGCGAGCCTTTTTCAATTGATGGATTACTAGGGTGGTGGTAATGACTCTTCGAGCAGCTCTCTTATCTTTTTCCTTGTTATTTTTTCCAATAGACTTGAGAGCATTAAAAATATTTTTGACAATAATAGAATTTTTTTCGGTCCTCTTATTCAGACGAATCTTCAATTTGGCTAGCAAAGGTCTCATCTTTTGCGTATTTAGCAATTGTAAAAAAAGTTGGCATTGCTCGGTCAATGTCTTATCGCTAAAATATTGGTTCAAAAGTATTCTAGCCCACAACCGAATAGTTCATGTTGACCTCTTTCCTTCAAAATTGTTTATAATGTTATCATCAATTTCAACTAACCATTTAGGGGTCCTTGAAGGTCTTGAATTTGGAATACCTCTTTCTTCCACACAAGGTTCTTCATTTCTCGTGTAATCTGGTGAAACATAATTTACACTTGCTTCAATATTATGTTCAACATCTTCATTTCCAACATTTTCACCTTGAACATTTTCAATATTAATTTGAACAATTTCATTCACAATTTCAATATCATGTTCAACATCTTCAATTCCAACATTTTCATTATCAATTTCAATATTTTCATTCCCAATTTCAATGTCATGTTCAACATCTTCAATTCCAACATTTTCATTATCAATTTCAATATTTTCATTCCCAATTTCAATATCATGTTCAACATCTTCAATTCCAACATTTTCACCTTGAAAATTTTCAATATCAATTGAACATTTTCATTCCCAATTTCAATATCATGTTCTACATTTTCACCTTGAACATATTCAATTTCCTCTTCACTTGAAAGACCATAGGACTCAGGTTCACCAATATTTAACATACCTTGTCTTTTCTTTCTATGACCTTCTCTATCTCTTTGTCTATATTGTTCAATTTGTTCTTTTGTCAGCCTTCTCTTACGTTTTTGCTTCCGACGACTGTTGCTCCCCATTATACCAAATAAAAGATGCTAAAAAATCATTATGTATGAAAAATTTGAGTACAAGAATCTCCAAAAAGTTTATCTTTGTCTCTTCTTGTCTGAAACCATGCGTTTGTCACTTGCAAAGTGCTGCAAACAGAATGAAGGGTCCGTTGGAATGCACAAAAATGACCCACATGGGGTTTTTCTATGGCCCACAAATCGGATATCCGATTTGTAAAACATGTTCTGCAACGGTAAGATTTCACCTCTGCACAATGGAGTTTCACAAATCGGATATCCAATTTGTACACACATAGACCAAAGGGAGAGGGATAGTGGGAGAGGGAGAGGGAGAGGGAGAGGGAGAGAGAGAGAGAGAGAGGAGAGAGAGGAGTGATTGAGTGAGAGACTTGAGAGAGATAGAGGTGGAGAGAGCGAGAAGGAAAGAGATAATATTTAAATATTTTATAAATTGGTAATATATATATATATATATTTAAATATTTATGGATTAACTAAAATATTGAAATAATATTTAAATATTATACATTTAATAATATATTATATATTAAATACATAATTCGGTAAGAGATTACCATAAATTGTATATTAAATATATTACATTATAAACTTTATTGGATATTATATATATTAAATTATAAACTTAATTGCATTTTAAAATAATATATTAAAGATTGTATAAATTGTTTTAAAACTAATCTAAAAGATATCATATATCGAATTCAAATCCGATATCGGATCAAATCGGATATCTGATTTGAATCCGATATCCGATATTCTGACATAAAATTTAATGCCTTGGTATTAGTCTCGGTATTAGGCTTGGGATTTGGTTCGGACCTGCCAATCCTAAAAGTCAACACGTAAAACGTGTTTGACAACTTACCTTGTTTTTCCAGACTTTTCCCGTGTTGCTGATGACTTTTATTTTACCTAAAATTGATAAAACGAAAAAGGTTTGTAAAGGACCTTCTCAGCTTTCTACCAATATAAATTGAATTTTCTTTAGAATCTAATAAATAATTATTATTTATTTTTTATTAGAATTACAACTAAAGTCCTGATTGATAGTTTGATAGAAAAACATCTATGGCTTTCAAACGGTATCACATTTTTTGAATCCAAAACATGCGTCACATTCTATGCTTCGCATACTATAGGATTAAAAAATAAAATGAATTCCATTAAGTTTTGACCAAGTTAAGGTGGTCAGACATACGAGTTTTTATATTTTTAAAAAGTTGTAATAAAAAATTCATAATTAATTATTTATTTGAATTTTTTTTAAAAAGAAATATGCATCACATCCGGACATGAGTCCTCTACTTATATCTAAAATTTTATAAAAAAATATTATGATTTTATTATGGTTAGGGTGGTCAGACAGACACCTACTTTTTATTTTTTCCCTGAAATTTTAGTACTACTACATTGAAATTTCAAATTTTCACCAAATAGATTTTTTTTTTTACAATAATTAACCTAGTAGTTTAGAAACTACATTCAATTTTCCACAGATTCTATTCTTACATATTTTTGAAATAATATAGATAACTTATTCAAATTTTAATGTCAAGTTTCCCAACTCTGATTTTTTGAATTTTCATTGCCACTTAAGGACCTATTTTTTCCATGATGATCCTGCACATACCCTCTATATGATCATGAATGTCACTGGTTACTATCATCAACTATCTCATCATCATCATTGTCATTGGCCTAGGTGTCTTCCGTATCTGCGTCATCATCATCCTCTACCATGTGATATGTACCAATAGAACCAATATTTTGTGGATCTATATCATGTTGAGGATCATCTTGATCTTCTGGAAGACCCGTGTTCTGCAAAAAAAAAACATTTAAAATGAAAATTTATTATTTATTTCATGCAATAATTTATTTTTCTGTTATATATCTAATATTACAACATATGAGATGAAACCATAATCATATTACATCATATCAAAGTGCACATACCATAATAAAATTTTAAATTTTTTACACCTAATACTGGTCAGTCAGGAGAAACTTCAGCTTTCAAAAAGAAAGCTAATTAGGCTAGTAGACTTGTGGATTAGGTCAGCATTTGGTGGAAGAGGAAGAAAGATGACTGGAACTCTGGAGGCCCACCATAATGGATTTCAGTATTCAACCATGGGAGTAGAAGAGAGAGCTGATATCCTGTATCAAAACATTAAGCATGCATTCTTCCAGCCAGTGGAGAAGAAGATGATTACTTTGCTTTATTTTCATTTGCATAACCATATCATGGCATGGGAACCAAGAAGACCAAGGATGTCTAGTTTTATGTGGAGGTAATGGATGTGGTCCAAAATTTAGGAGGGGCAAGAAGTTCAATGTATGATCCTGATGAAATTGAGGAAGAACAACAAGATAAGGACAAGAAAAATAAAATCAATACAGAGTTTCAAGGATTTGTCAAGCGAGTAAGTGAGCTATGGGAGCAACCTCATCTAAAATATTTTGAACTAGAGTTTTATATACCATTTAGAGAGCTTGGTTTTCATGGAGTTCCTTTCAAATCCTCTGATTTTATTGTTCCTACGGTAAATTGTTTGGTAGAGTTGGTGGAATTACCTTTCTTAGTAATCACTATTAGTGAGATTGAGAATTGTTAACCTTGAGAGAGTAGGACTTGGGAAAAATGCATTTGATATGGCTATTGTTTTCAAATACTTCATGCGGGATGTACTCTGAATGTACGCCATTCCTCAATCTTCACTTGTTGGCATCAAGGAATCGCTGAACTCCATGGATATAAAGTATTATGAAAGAAGAATGAACTTGAAATGGTGTCCAATTTTGAAGACTATTACTGATGATCCAGATAAATTTATTGAAGATGGTGGTTGGGAATTTTTGAATATGGAAGCTAGTGATTCTGATTCTGATAATTCAAAAGAGTTAGATCAAGGATACAAACCCTCTGATGTAGAAGAGGAATCAAAATCAAATGAGGAAGGTTCAGAAGATGAATATCTTGTGGAGTTAAAGGAGGACGAAGAAGATTTTGAAGAGGAGGAAGGTAAATCATGGGATTAATTAGAAGTCAAAGCATGGAATAATTAAACTAACTAATATGCAATCATTTACTTTTTCCAAGGAAATAAAAAATATATATCATTTAACATATTAAATATACATACAGATATACAGATGAAGGCCTGTAAACCTTTCTGGCCACTGCGATGCGTGGCATGAAGTTTCTCAAGCCTAGCCTTGGAGGCCTTGTCCTGAAACATATACTAATTCAATTTAAGTATGCACAAATAAAATTTAAATATCATTTAATAAATTTGATATAATCTTATGAGCAAATTCAAATACCCGCGTACTCTCCTCACTGGACTTCCTCCATGCATTAGACTTTTGTGGTGGCACGCGAGTCTTCCTTCTATTCTTGGTGGTGTTGTGGTGACTCTCGTAAGTCTTCTACCAATGGCGTGCGGTAGTGCGGTGACCACCACTGACTCATGGCTCCTTCATCAGCTCAGTGCGGTAGAGCGATTTTTGCTGCGGTCTTGCAAGTTGCTTCTTCCTTCTCGACGATAGTGTAGTGAAAGCTTTAGTGGAAAAAAAATTATTCATAGAGGAGGCCATGGAGAGAGGATGTGGATGGCATCAAAATACTAAATCGTTGAGAGAAAAGTGGGTGGACATTGTAGCAAACAATAATGTTAATGACCAAGACTTCTAAATTTTTAGAATTATTTGCAATCCATGTTTAAAAAAGGATGATTCTTCTGGCCTAAACTTTGAAATGCTTCAATAATATTATGTTGTACTTGGACAATTGAAAACCTGTTTTATTCCCCTAGAAAGCTTTTTTATTTTCCATTATAATTCTAGACCAAACAACTTTTGCGGGAATGGCCTTTTACACCAATGTTAATTTGTATGGAGTTCATGAACCTATTGTCAAGTAGTAAATTCCTTTCGTAGATAGGAAATGTAAAGGCTTCATTTAAGAAATGACAAGTAGTCTCTTTCTGAGGGTAATCCACATGCAAAAAGTAAAAAGAACATAAAAAAGCAATTGTATAGTAGAAAATAAGATTCAATCAGTTATGTCTTATTTCACTTGCACACTTATCTGAAAGACATAGGGTATTCACCATACATTTCCCTTGACAAAGAAAACATGTGCTTTCATTTATTTTTACTGTATATCTCAGAAGTGAAATTGTTGTTACATAATGATGCTCTGAGAAAATAATATATACAAAAAAATGCAAAGAAAATGTTTGAAATTTAACATGGAACCTACTGTGTTTTTTTTTATCGATCATAATTTATTTGATTTTATTAATAATAATGCAAAATTTACATCAACTTCAAAAATTAAGTCCATCCAATAGCTTCTAAAATATGTCTGTTTAACCACCACAGTTCCCAAAAAACTAGAAAAAAACTACTAAATCCGCCTATAAACAACCATATCTAGTATTACCCATACCCCATACTATTTACATTTTGAAAATAAAAAATAGGGCTTAACCCCAAAAATTGTACAACAAAAACTAAGATACAAACTGTATTTTAACCAAAATTGAGCTTCAGTTTATGCGGAAGTGCCCGACGTGCTACACAGTTGCATTGGACATATTTCCTTGATTGGCTTCATCTCCTTCCTTGGGCGCAAACCTTTCTTCTCTCATAGCTCCTTTGGCGACATGTTTGAGTCCCTCAATGACCGTGTCGACCTCCATTATTTCTACACAAAGTTTCAGGGCTTTCCATTCTAGCTTCGCTACTCCTCTCCACATAGATTTGGTGATTCCTTCTGGCCACCTAATGAAGGGATGGTTTATCTCTGCTACTTCAGGGTCCACATGATCTTCCATGCCTTCACTCACATCAAAGCCTTCTCCTTGTATAACCCATTCCAAGATACTTTCCATATTCACTAAGAAATTCTTGTGTACCAATGCCTTCATTACTTTCCTCACTTCCTCCACCGACTCTCCTAAGTCTAGGCCCCAGGCCATGATCAATGAGTAAATATCCATATTAGTACGATATTTGTGCTTCAAATCTTCGAAGCTAGTACCCAAGATTTTTTGCACAAATTGTGCCACCTTCACATCGTTGGAGAGGAACAATCCTCTCAGCCTCTTCATAGTTGCTTTGCCAACAAAAGGGTCCAATTTTCTCCTTGAATGTAGAGTGAAATTGGCCTCCATTTCTTCTCTAGTACGCTAGCTTCCAAACTACCTCACACCGTAGACCTGTTACATTCCTTTCCACTGTAATCTAAGAAGCATCACACAAAATTCCTTGTGTGTCTTTAAAACACATCCTATTGTCAGCCCTCACCATTAATGATGGACGTACGTCCAACACCGCCAACAATACCTTCATTGATGCTTCAAGTCCTTTGGGAATTTAAAACACATTCCTCTACTTGCTAGCGCTAACTCCTTCTTTCATTAATTACAACAGACAAATTTCCTCCATAGGAATTCCACTAAAATCTTCTATTCTTATTTCCTCCACCTTTGCAAAAGATAGAGCCCATTTCAATAGGGTATCTACTTCAACAATGTCTATGCAGGCAATAGATTTTTGATTTGACTATATTTATTAATTAATTGGAAATAAAAAAGTGCATTAACTTTTTATTTTCAATTAATTAATAAATATAGTTAAATCACTTAATGGTGGAATGTGTTGCCTGCATAGACAATACTTTTCCTAATCACACCCTGCAAATTCCAAGCATTAATTCCTCCTTTTATTATTGCTTGGATTACTTGGATGAATTGTTGGCAGAAAAAAATAGGATTCCTTGGATGCTTCTTCCATTCATTTTGTATCAACATATGTTCGTGAAGACACAAAAGTTAATAACTCAATCAGGTAGAGCTTTTGTGATTTTCAAATGAAGAGTAAGGTACATTTTTATTTCTGCTACATTACATTCACGTGCATAAAAAAAATCAGAAGATTACATTACTAGATTGCACTTATGCAGATGCATATAATATAGGAAAGATTGCACAATCCTTTCAAAAATGTAGTCTTTATTGATAATGTAAATGTATGTTGCTCCACACAAGCTGTAGAACTGACTATTTGAATGCATATAGTTGAAAAACTATACATTTATAGATACAAAAGAGAAAAAATAACATAAAGAGAAAGGGGACCTGTCATTGCCTCAATGATGAATCCCGGTTGCTTTGTTCTGCATCATCTTCAGTCTTCCCGCTTGTCTAAGCCTCCAAATTGATGTCTTCCTTGCTACTCCTAGGTTTCCTGCATTTGAGTGAGAAGAGTTTTGTTAGAGCAATGAAGGATCACCAGTCAAAATATGTGCATACATCTATAAACATATAATTTGATCATCATGTGCATTAAAATAACTTGCATACCATAGATGTCCATGAAAACAAGAAAGTTATCAAACATATCTATCATATGCTCGGTTTTATCTAACATGTTTTCTCATTGTGCAGGTATAGATAAAATTAAGTTGTTGTTTTGTTTATCTAGTTACAACATGTGGGGTGAAATGTGGCTCCCACAAGGGTTGAGCCCAACCTGCTGCCCTATTGTTTCATTTGAGAAGGATAATCACAAGTAAACCATCCATGAAGCATTAAAGATAAACCTTTGCAAGGATAGTGGATTATGTTGGTAAGGGGTAATCTTCTTATTGATAAAGACTTATCCTTATTAATAAGAACATTCCACTATCAACATAGCCATGATTCTAACAAAAATGATCATCAAGGATTCCAAGATAGTTTTCATTAATAGTCTGGTTAAAAGTAAGCAGCCCCAAGCATCATAATAGTCACAAGAATTGAACATGAGGGGCAGTCATGTAGATTAAAAGCATACACAATAGTCATCACTTGCAAAGATAGAGACAACATGTTTCCACATAACAAATTAAATCGAATGCATGAAAGGTACAATGATGAAGTCCATAATAGTGAATGTTGCTTAAGAGGGATTGAAGGACAACATTTTGTATCAAGGAGAACAAGGTAACCTCAAACTCTATTGTACCTAAGTATGACAATACCTGAGCTTCTAGTGTTTCTAGGTGGAACCTATAGTGGAAAAGTGTAGTCTCCATCTAAAGGAACCATCTTTGGAGCTCTTCCCTGAAATGAGGGTTGAAAACATTAGAAGAAAAGAAATAACATAATTCTAAAGTAACAATTTGTATCAAGAAAAATGTTAGAAATTATAATTAAAAAGACAAATCATTACAATTGCACCTCAAATTGGACCAAACAACAACAACAAATGTGCCCTAATAAATCTTGCAGATTTAAACAATTTCAAAAGACCACTTTGGAGACAACAAAGCAATAAATAAGCATGAAAATCAACACAACAATTGAACATTGAAGATGGTTTATGAGTTATAATGTATCTGCTCCATTATATTGCTCAAAATATAAACATACATATAACATGAGTTCTTTTGATATGAATAAGTGGATGAGATAGTCTAGTATCTATTCTAATGGATTGAAATGATGATGATATGATGATCAAAATCGGACCTTGGTTTCCCTATTTGTACGGGAAGCAACAAGCTTTAGGTCCGTTCACAAAAGTTACTTTGTTTCTTAACTAAAGCATAATTAGCATAACATAGAAACTTAAAAAGATAGGTCCATTCCAATTGTTTCCAAACATTAAATAATGCTTGTGTTTGTTGATAGGTAGAAGATTTTGATGAAACACATACTAATACCCAAGATCCAACTAGGTTATTAAGATTTGGACGGGGTGATCCAAACCATCCTTTAAACCATACCAGGGCGAAAAGAGCAAGATTAAAGAGAACACCCGAAAGTGTTTTACACCGGCTCAAGGTACAATCCAACCTAGTTATGACACTGATATCAATCCAAATTTTCCTGAACCATCCATACCTGAATGTTGCATCACAATCTATTCTTCCTGCACATAAAAATGCCACATGTTAACCCCTTCTAAATAAAACTCAAAATACCATGAAATAATGAGTCCCCTATATTAGTAAGTAAGTAGGCAGTCTATAGGGCATAGTTTGATTTTATACAAGGATGCTCATGAAAGGAATCTTCAAGTGATAGTGAGTGAGTTGTTTGAGATTGCAACTAATGGTGCAATATCCAGTCTTAAAGGAAGCTAGCAAAGCAATAAATGTGCAAGAAAATCAAATTGTACACAACAAATAATTCATAATGTTATCTTGCATAATGCCTTAAGTTTGAAGACAAAAATCTCATTATATCTTGATGAAAGTAGTGACCTTAATGGTTGATCATTGGCAACCATGATTTTAAAACATGGTATTGTGCTTATGGAGGCATCATTTTAAGTAAGGCAATGAGTGGTGGTTTGGAACAATGGCAGGTATGAAGGACTTGCTTTATATGCATACTATGCAATCTAGCTTAAGACAACATTCTTAGAAGAGATTGAAGGTGGATTAGGGAACTCAAGGGTTACCATGATAAAGATTAAAGAAAAGACTGAGATCTATTTAAAAGAAACTATCATGAAGATATTAAAGATGTCAAATGAAAAACCCTAGCAGTTGGAGTAATGAACACAATGTGAAAGAGGATAGTGTGCTAGGGAAGATTTAGGAGATCTCCACATTATCTAATCATAGGAAAATACATCATTTATTTATTTTTTTAAATTAAAAGAAAGTATTCTAAACCCTATATAGGACACATCAATACTTCAAAAGCATTTGATTTATTTTTTTAAATTAAAAGAAGTCATTCTAAACCCTATATAGGATACATTGATACTTCAAAAGCATATGAAGGAAGTTGAGATTATGCAAACATTTGTCAATTAAATACCTGGATTACAAATAGTAGCACGAACATTGTAACCCTTGTTGATTAGAGTTGGAATTGATAAACAACAATGAATCCTATGCCTCCTATCACACACATCTCCTTACCATTCTCAGTCATCCTGTACTGAAACACTTCTCTATTTTGGTGGGCTACGCCTGAAAATACGATTTCAACAAAGGTTTTATTGTATGTTTATAAAAATGAAAACTCTATTATGGTGGACTATGCTTGAAAATAAGATTTCGACGAATTTTTTAGAGTATGTTTATTAGAGTTTTAGAGTATTTTAGAGGGCTATATTCTTCATTCCTTAAATGATTTATTCAAATGGATTGTGACTGACGTGATTTACTACCATGATTACCGTACTACCATCGTCTCTTATTATACCCTCTGCAGTATGATGGTGTTTTTCCCTTCCCTTCTACTATTTACCGCACTACCGCCTTGCTCAAGGCTTCTTTCTGTGAGGTTGTAGTGTATACCACTCTACCGCATATGTTGCTCACCTTCCTAACGGTATAGCGATGTATGCTTTTGATCATTACCTGAAGAGTGTCTATGAGACAATCTTCTTTGTCTTACGAATATCTCAATGTCTCATTAACATTAGATATTATGTTCCTTTGATGTTGGTTGCCAGTGTCGATGAGACAAGTTAATATCTCTTGCCGATATGCCATTGTCTCATCAATATTTTCCTCTGATGGTATTTCTTTATATATCGGTGTAACTCTGCCTTGTTGGGGAGACTCGTGATTATCGTTACGGTATAGCGGTGTTTTTCCCTTCTCTTCAACTGTTTACTGCACTACCGCATTGCTCAAGACTTCTTGTTGCGGGGTTGCGGTGTATACCACTCTACAACATATATTTCTCACCCTCCCAATGGTCTAGCAGTGTATGCTTTTGATCATTACTTGAAGAGTGACGATGAGACAATCTTATTTGTCTTATCGATATCTCAATGTCTCATCGACATTACTTCGTTATATCCAAGAGTTGTGTTTCATTGAGCACTTGTAGATATACCTTGTCGATGTGACGTAAGTGATTCTCTCCTCGATATGCTCGTATCTTGTTGACATTTCACTGTTTTACAACATCGATGAGACATATAAATAAGTCTCTTCGATATAAGGGTGTCTAAACCGAAGCTAAAGTCAGGAGCTAAAAGTGGTGCTAAACTCGAAGCTAAACTCGGAGCCAAAGGCGACGCTAAAGGTGGTGCCACACTCAAAGCCAATATCAACACTAAAGGTGTTGATAATTTTGGCATAAATTAGCGACTAAATTAGCACTGACTAGTCCCGATTGGCGCAAATAAATGCCAAAAATAATGCCATCCTGATAAATAGTGCTGATGTTTTCAAAAAAATGGCAAAAAATGAAGCAAATCACAGGGATTTGTTGTAGTGATGTCATCTCCACCTAGGGAGATTATGCCCCAACAACTTGGTTTAAGACTAAGCAAGGCTGACCTCACTGGCTTAAATAGACAAAATGATGTAAGAGAAGAGGCATGTAATAAATTCATGGATGATGATTCTTTTGTGTAGTCCAAGGCCTTCATGGAATTTGTTTGGAGGGCAAAGAAGGATGAATTTGTAGATAAAGTTGTAGAGCAGAAGAGCCTCCATCTTGAGCTACCCAAGGTAGTCATCAAATCATAAGTCATCACTAATGGATTTGACCCCAATTTTCGATGGTAGTTCATTGGAATTTCGACGATCTATTGTTGACCGACCAACGAATAGCACAAATCAGTGCCGTCACTCAATTTTCGTCTATACCCCGACGGACAATAACACGTCGCCCTCCTAATGAAAGCTCATCAGAACAACGACGCCCATTCCGTTGACCGCTCGACGAATAGTGGCTGGACCACCGGTGGAACACTGTCACCGAAGTGCCAGAATAACGTCATACATTTGTCAGAACCACGATAGAATTTTCATCGGTTTAGAGACAAAAAATGTCCGAAGCACGAACGACATACCGTCACTAAAACGTCAAAGCATTAGCAGACATTCGTTGGGATGGAGACGACTGTATCATTGGTCTACAGATGAACAGTACCTGGAGCACGTGCAGCATACCATCGCTGAAGGGTTGGAGCAGCGACATATAGTCGTCGCTCTACCGACGAATAGTGTCCGGTGCACGTGCGACATACCGTTGCTGAAGGGTCGGAGCAGCGACATATAGTCATTGATCTACTGACGAACAGTGCCCGGAGCACACGTGACATAAGAGCGTCAAACGCATGATGCAATAGGCAAGTCATTATGGTGAAAGTTCGTCGCACTTGTGATGAAATAGGCAAGTCATTACGATGAAAGTTCGTCGGGTACATAGCAAGGTCGTTGGGCGTTTTTGCGGTTCGTCGCAATTTCGACGGAACAATGCAGTTTTTTTTAGAAAAAAAAAACTATTCGTTGAAATGTAGGCATATCGGGGTGACTCTGGGCAATATATAAAAGTCATGCAATAGGCTCCAAAGTGCATCCATAGGGATAATGATAGGACATAAGGTCAGGTCAATCAAAGAGAGAAAGTTGATGTGCCAAGACAATGAGCATATTATAGGGGTAGTAAAAGACAAGATGGATTGTCATCAATGCTCAAATTGGAAGACTTCATTATGAAAATTTAGATCACAATATGATTAACCCTGTTTGAACAAATGCAATGACATTAGTGTCAAGAGTTAAGAGGCCATTCAACTTTGTATTTCAATAAATTATTGTATGCATTGAGTAAGTGTTCACAAGGTAGAAAAAGGATAGTCATATGACTGTTTAAAATATCAAACAACATGTCAGTTGTTGTGTTTAATTAGGCTTATAGAGATAGGGATTTATCAATTTTTGCATACAATATCTATAGTCCAAGCTCTAGGTCTGCATTATTTGGTTACTAAGTATGAGAAATGAGAAATGAATAATTGTAGAATATGGAGGCTATGGATGATATTATGATGGCCACATTTGATGTTGATCAACAATTGGAGAAAAATATAATACCTATGATGAGTCATGAGATCAAGGGGACTGTCATGGACAGCAAGCACAACCTACGAACTGGATTCTAATTTTGCTAAAAAATAAAAAAATCAAACTAGTGAATATTAAACTACACACTAGAATCTAAATTTGTGGAAAATGAGCAATTTGTTAAGAAAGAGTACCTACAGTGTGTCTTGGATACTTAGCTAGTGTATTAAAAAATAGGATTGCAAACCCAAAATTATTCTCTCTGGAAATTCAATAGAAAAATACAAAATGTTATCCTGGATACTTAGCTCTTAGACAGTCAATAAAACAATATGAGCATGATTATGAATGGTTTTACTTGGTCCCACTCTTGATCTCTCCATTTTTGAGAGCCTTCTCTTTAAGACCCCATGAATCCAATTTGATCCATTGCTGCCAAAAGAGATATTAATGTGTAAACAAGGAGCCACATTTAGACAAATTGGTTGTTGATTTATTCTAAGAAATTTAGAGACTACAAAAAGAAGATACCTGATGGGGATCATGTGGGCTTCCTAGAGAAAGCACTGCAATATGGCTTCGAACAACAATGAAAAACTTTGGATTAGCTTCACAGTAAATCCTAACAGCATGACATTGAAAGTTTCTCAGGTACTAGGTCTTCTCCCCTAGATTAAATTAAGGAAAACATTATTGTAAACACAATATGTATAGAAGAATATGAATGTAAAGGAAAATGGATATTAGAAAAACATAAATGTAAATAAAAGTAGTGTGAGCAGAAAATGAATCTAAATTGGTCTTGAACAAATAAAATCATACCCAATTAGCATTAAGTTATACCGACCTTGTATTGATTGCCATTGTCAATCTTGAAGGTTACTTTGATGCCTTCTGCAGAAACTCTCTGGCCATGAGGCAAGAGAAGGTGGGAAAACCAAGTGTATATTGATGACTTCCTGAAAATCAAAAAAGAAAGAAGCAACCAATCAACCTTATTAGAACAAAATAATCTTATGAATTGATTTTATTTGTTTTACTGGCTAATGGATAGTGGACCTAGTTCTCTTGAATTGAGATACTACTAAGATGTGTTGACTATTGATTTTAGACTACCAATATTCTGCTTCAATCTCTATAAGTTACTTTTGTCTTAAATATATTCAAGATAAATCTACAAAAAAATTCTCTGATCTCTTAGAAATTATGCAGATTAATTTGTTAGTACTTCTCCATTTTGATATTTTCTTTCAAAAATTCATAGAAAGATATGTAATGCCATATTTGAAATTTACATATTTTAATTTTATTACATATGCTGGATGAATGAAGTAAACTATGCAATTGGCAGGTGTAAAGCCAAATTCCTTAACCCTTGCCAACATCCTTCTTTCCTGTTTTAAAACATGTGCTTTGGAACAGGGCATGAAAATCCATGTAAGTATAATGAACAGAAGATTTTTGTGATCAAATATTATATTATAGTAAGTTGAATGAATGTAAGTAGAGATATTTTAGCATACCTACAGATGGTAGAAAATTTCATGGTTAAGTGGAAGCCTTCCATCAACAAAAAGATCCAAATATTCATGTATCTATCTCAATTGAGCCTCTAAATCCTTCAGAGCTGTCAAATTTTCCACTAACCTGTTATGCACAAAAGTCAAATTTTAGAGACCACTAAATTTAAAATTAAAAATATTACATTATGATCCAAATCCACACACAACACAATGTTCATAGTGAAAAGTTAGCACTTTCTTTCATCTTTGCATATTGATTTGATGCTTCAAACGATGCATTTCTTATATTGAAAAGTGCATTTCTTACCTTATTGAGCTTCTCTTTTTTTTGAGAATAGTTTAATATTCTCTACTTAACAGGGCCAACCACATGAAGGTGGAAGCTCATTTGCCCCCTCCCTCCCCCCCCTCACATCACTCTCAATTCCCCATACCTAATCATATAACATTAATCATTCATTCATCCATTAATAACATATAACATTCATTCACTCATCCATTAATAAAATATTACATTCATTCATTAACATATAACATTTATTCATTAACATATTCACATTCATTCATTAACATATAACATTCATTTTTTCAGTTTTTACATATTATCAAAAATATGGTTGTCAACTTGTCATAATATGATTGCAATCACTTCTTTTTTTGTTTCTTTTTTGTAGCTAAATAAAGCTGAAGTGGAGTATCATTTTCAAAATCATTTGTCCCCCCTTCGGTTGTTCTGAGCTCTACCTCGTGATCTTAATGTATGCCTAGTCATGTACTCACAATGTGGACGCGGCTGCAAGGGGGGGTCTACTGCAATAGCAAAGAAATGTTAAATTGATATGTTTTATTATTATTGTTACATGTATTTCATTAATTAAAAGAACATCAAAGTGGTGCTCTTTACTTGAATTGGCCACATCATGTTCCTGATATTGTCTTATAGCCTCATGTCGAACATGCTAAACACCCTCTAAATCCTGATTTGGAGTTGAAACATGAAAGATTACATTAATTAATACACCAATTGTAATTAAATATGTTTAAAAGAACATTAGAGTGGTCCTTTTTACCTGATGGAGCCACATCATGTTCCTGATCTTGTCTAGCCTGATCATGCTCAACATGTTGATCACGCTCTACATGCTCTAAAGTTGAAACATGAAAGGTTACATTGATTAATACACCAAATAAAATTAAAAATGTTTTATTGTATTAATTCATACTGCATTTTGTATAGCACATGAATACATCCAATACTGGGATGCACACCATGGCCTTCATCGGCAGGTTGCGCTCCACCCTCACTAGGCTGCATTCCAGTGTCATGTGCAGTATTATCATTGCTTATCTATGTAAAACAAATAGGCACATTATTATGGTAGAAATTAATATTGAACAAATTGCACAAGTATTCAATTTGAAATAAACTTTATTGAGTTTATTTACTTGTGTGTTGGATGCAGTGGAAGATTACGTTTGCCTAGTCGAGACTCTTAGCTATTCAGTCAGGGTTCCATAGCCTTCGTGGAAGACAATCTTCAGGTCCTCTTCTGTGGGCACTCTGTTGAAATCAAAGCCCTACATTTTTGCATGCGATGATGAATTTTGCTTCCATGGTGTGATAAAACCAAAATTGTTTGCAATTTATTATTTGGATGCAATATTTCATTTATTGATACTTACAAATCGTGCGGTTGTTTTTATATAACCACCAGAGCCAAGTTTGTGCTGCTCGTATTTTTCTAGTCTTGCCTTTGTTGCCTTCGATGTGTCGGGTAGCCTATGAAAAAATTGAAATACGTTAGATTATGTAAAAAGAAAGAGTAATCAGTATATAATTAAATTGTTGATAGTATCACATACCTTGCTTGGCCCAGTGGTGTCTTTCCTTTCTTCTTTTCAGCCTTCTCCTTTCCATCCGACACCAAGTCCTTCCACTTCCTTTCCGGAATCATGGGGGGACGCTCGTACTTTCTGTTCTTCTCTAAATGTGACCTATATTGGTCCCTCACATACTTTAGATAGGTACCAACTTTCTTAAGGACCTTGGTTCGGTTGAATGTTTTATCACCGAACAACACAGCTAAACGGTTAATGAGCTCATCCTTTAAATCTTGATTTTGGGCATTCCACCATGTACGTATGGTGGGCCCGAAGAGCTCCAATGTAATATCACTTAGATGTTTATAAAAAACATCATTTCCTGCAAAATGATCATGGGATCATTAGTCTATAAAGAGTGATCAATAAGTAAATTTCAATTGGATTATATATAATAATAATTAAAACATTTCAAAGTACCTGGGACCTTCTCTATCTTTATGGGAAGGAAATCCTTGGTCACCACAAATGTGACCAGCAATGTTCCTGTACTAGTAATATGGGAAGATTCAGGAAATGCTGCTAAAACATCACCAGTACTAGCGGGCTCTGTATCCACAGGTACTAACACATGTGGTGGCATGTGTTCGCTGCCAGACGGTGGACTACCGAATGCCTGCATGGTATGTGTTTCTGACATTTCATTCGACAATATAGGCACAGATGATGGGGCCGGATAAAGTGTTGTATGCGCAAGAAGATCAAGATTGACACTTGTACCATCCCCTACTTCCTGGGAAACACTTGCAGTACCTTGATCATGGCCAGCAACATGATGAGGATGCAAATAATCATGTAAAAACAACACATATTTTAGTTCATGACATAAAAGAGTACAAAATATAAAACCATGAATGAACTTATGTTATAATTAAAGATCTCATGATAGGTTACTTGTAAGTTCTGTGCTCTCTCAGACAATAGTTTAACCCTTTCTCTTATCTCATCTATTTGAGGCACTACGAATACCAACTTAAGGATTTCTTGATTGCATTTTTTTTGGGCCTTCCTCATCATATTCATAGGGTTTGTGGAAAATGCCATGTCATCATCGCATAATAGTGACTCCACCTCCATATGGATGTTCTCCTGTACTGCTGGTGCCTTTCCCCGATCAACTGACTACAACAAGAATATTAAAAAAATTATTGAAATTAACCCAATAAACTCATGAAAAAAACATAATAATAAAAAAAATTTCTTGTATCTAATTTGTACAATTATAATGAGGTAAACCTGTCGGATAGAAGTGCCTGAAGATGGATCGCAATCTGCACTCTGGGTCGGAGCCTTCCTTGTATGATCAATGTCCCGCTGTGACAAAAATTAAATATAAAAAACATTACTGAAATGAAACCATTAGACTTACAAAAAAAAACATAGTAATAAAATGGTATATTGGAGTCATTAATTAGAGGTTGGGTAAAATGGTATATAGTACATACCACCCCCATAA
Source organism: Sequoiadendron giganteum (assembly GCA_007115665.2). NCBI lineage: Eukaryota > Viridiplantae > Streptophyta > Pinopsida > Cupressales > Cupressaceae > Sequoiadendron > Sequoiadendron giganteum. The sequence continues at coordinate 626,480,464 of CM021108.1, forward strand.
TAATTGTCTTTGTATCTAAGCGATTCAAATTGTAATCGATTAGCAACTCTTCCCCTGCAGTTATTGATTTTATCGCACATACGAATACATGATTTCCCTCTCGCGCCTCGAATATACAATTGGGTTGCTTATTTGTTGACCCAAGTCGTGTACTATTTATAAACCCTGCAATATTCCTTGATGATTTTGGCCTCCCGTCAATGTACCTAGCCACTCCTTTATTTCGATCCTTATTGTTTAGTTGTATATAATTTGTTGATAGTGCATACCTACGCATACTTCGTGTATATCAAACCAACTGCATCCAGTCTTTGTAACTGTAATAGGGTCCAACATACTCCATCAACTCAATAACTTTTTCGTAACAGAACTTTATACTGTCCATGCAAAATAGGCCCAAACCATGTAATGATGATGGTGCTATGCGATATATCCTCTCATTGACACAAAGATCAGTGTTTATTGGAGGAAGTTCCTTGGGTACCCATTGTTTCCATAGATGTTTGTACCTCAAGGGCACCTCGATGTCGCCTATGCTCTCATCATCATAAGAACATGACCCCCCTTCAGCAAGAAAAAAATTCCATGCGTTTACGGAATTTTCTTCTAATCTTTTGACCTCTAGTTGGTCTCCCTCTTTTAGACCTACTACATGTCTCACTTTCCTCTTCTCTTCCTGAATTTCCCTCGCTCGAGGAAGACAAATCTGAAAAATACCTATTTGGTGGTACCTGCACTCATAAGGATGTTGGATGAAGTTACTTCATGGTGATGTGATCCAAAGGTGACATTATGATTTATCTATCATTTCATCGCTAGAATTTGATAGGTTATAAGGTAATCAAGTCTTGATAAATTGCAACTTATTGTTACTACCGTCCAAATGTGTCCATCACAAATCAAATCTACTTAACATTTTAACTCCCAAACTTTGTAACAAGTGTTAAATGTGACTATGGTCCACTAGTTACACAACCAAGGCCTCAAATGTATTCTCTAATTGTGATCAAAGGACTTTTGCTCTTCATTCAAGTAAATAAAGTTGAAGGGAAACACCACCAAGTGGTTTATTGGACACCTACATGACTAAAAATAGCAGCAAATCTACATTTAATTTCCATATGTCTAAGTGGTGAACAGGGAGGGAGTGTGTACTAGGCTTGGTAAAGTCATCATAAGTTTATCAATGTTCTAATTCTCTATGACAAGGTTTCAACATCTTCAAATAGTGAAAGTTAGTGCTCATAGTCATTTGAAACAACAACATTTTGATTATGTATGATGGTAGGATTTGATAACTTAAAAGAATTGGCTACCCAACAAACTTAAAGTTAAAAGAAACTTTTTTAGTTTAAGGGGTTAGCACTTTCTTTCATCTTTGCATATTGGTTTGATGCTTCAAATGATGCATTTTTAATCCCACTTCTAAATCTATTGTGTTCCCATCCCATTGCAATTGTTGGAGGAGTTGATACCAAAATTTCATATCAAATACCACGTTCTTGAAGCAATTTTATGTGTTTTTACAATTTTTCTGAAGTTCTTTTGTGTTGTATGGATCCATACAAGCTTGAAATGCTTTGAGATCATTGGTGTAGATAAATATATGTCTTCCCTTTCATTTGCATTTGTTTTGAAGTTCTCAATCACTGTTTTGTGGGATTAAATAATCAAATACAGGGACTGCCCTGTTGTGCCTGTGTAAGGGTTTGAGGGCTAAATAGAAATGACATCCACCAATCCACCCGCTGTCTTGGAACTGTAACTCGGTGGATTGGTGTGCATCATGGTGGATTTGATGGAGTTTCAAATCTTGTTCTTTGAATTCTATTTATGTTTTGCCCTTGTCGTGGCTTGTTACATTGTTTGGGAGGAACCTAAGGTTGGGTATGTTTTACCTTGGCTTTCATAAATTAAAGGACATTTGATGCAATCATATGCCTTGTAAAACTTTTAACTTAATAGTAAGGGCATCATGAGTAGTTTGTTGGGCCCATTCAACAATCTCCGATGGAAGGATTGAATTGTCTAGAATGTATCTACTATCAAGAAAGCCAATTTGTTTACCTCTATGACTATAACTCAAGAAATAGGTTTAATTGTGATGGCAATGATATTGACAAGGATTTTGTAATCTAGGTGTTGAGAAGCATAATTGGCCACCATCCTAGGAAAGATTCTTCATTCTCACTTTTAGGTGTTAAAATTTAACAATACGTAGATTGATAAAAGAGCCCAAAGAGCATTTCCCCATGTTATCCAAGTACACATAGCAGCGGTCTTCTCTTATACGGTTGGACATGATTTCAAGAACTTAGCTAGGAATTATTCATTTAACCTAAGCTTTTCTCATAATGCCATCATTGGAAAAGTATGATCAAATTCTTCTATTAAGAAGAATTGGTCTATGTGCCTCTAGTAATCACTATAAAAATGTGAAAGACTAAGCTATTTTATTTTTTATGTCTTATCTTATACCATTTTATGAGAATGGGGGGGCCAATGTACGAGAAGATCTTTGGAAACTAGGCATGAAAATTGCAGGTTAAAGAGAATGGGGGTGCCAAACTTACAATACTCATTGTCCCTTGGTCATCAATTTTCCCTGAGTGCCCTCAACCTCGTCCTCGGTGCTGGTATTGATCTTGTTTTAGCTCCAAACTATTCTTCGGTGCTAGTATTGACCTTGTTTTCACTCCTCCAAATTCTTCCTCAGTGCTGGTATTGACCTTTCACTTGTCCAATTTGACGAGCTACAACCTGGTTTTCTTAGGTTTTAGAGTATGTTAATTAAATTTAAAATTATGGTGCCATTGAGAGTAGTGAATATAAAGCAAGCAAAGCCTATTATGGCGCCATTTAGAGTAGTGAATATAAAGTAAGCCAAGCCTATTATAGTCATGAGGGAAATAATAAAACTCCTAGGATACTTTGTGAAACCATTTTCCTTGGTTAAAGGGAGGCCATAAAATATTCCTTTGGATTTTTTCAATCTTCAAATATGAGGATTTGCAAGGTTGTTAGCAACATGAGTAATGGAAACGTGTGCAACAAGAATTTTTGAACACACATGGAATCTCCTTGCCAAGGAAAGGGGCTTCATAATTTAATATGATAATTTTTCTCAGCTCTAGAAATGATATGTTTCCTTAAAGAGGAAGGAGATACCGAAAAGGTAAAAGAGATGCTTAGGAATCTCAACACTTCCTTATGATCAACCCCCTTCTATCCATAGGAAGTTAACCAATTGGGCCTGGCTAAGAATGATTTCCTATAACATTGAGTTTTATGCCACTATATATTTGACCTTAAAGCTTTCCAAAATATATCTAGGCATTGAATATCCTAAATAATGTCATGTTTGTCCTCCAAGAGAGTGAGAAAGGAGTCATTAGAAAAATGACCATTGAATAGTTGGGCTAGTGATGGCAACGTTGATAGTGAGATGGGTGGTCATAGAGGTGGCCTACAAGCTATATTTGGAAAAAAAGAAGGATAGAAGCCATTGATTGGAGTAGTGAATATTGACATTGCCGGTGTTTCCTTGTCCAACAAAGGGTCACTATGAGAAATGGTGTTGGATTTGGCATTGGCATTTACTCTTTTCTTCTAACAAAAATGGTGATAGGCTAGATGTGTCTAATACTAGAAATATTCTCCCCTTCCTCCCATGAAAATTTTTATGGGAGAAGGAATACATGATACTTTGAATTGTAATTATGAAGAGTCAATGGAAAATAAACTACTCCCTCTACTATCATACATGTTTTTGGGTTTATTCTTTCATTCTTCATGCTTGGAAAATTGTTCATTTGGAAATGGATTAAACAAGTGGAAAAACTTGGGCATGCATATGAGCTTATGAATTGGAACCTAAAGGGTATGTCGTCAAAGGAAGATTTCCCATTTCTAACACTTTGTTGTTGACGTGAGTTTAATAATACTATGGCTTGTTGCACCATAGAATTTGTTAGAGGTTTCCTAATATGACATCTCTATATGATCCTTGCTTAATTAGTTGTTGGCTTTTATCTTTTCCTTTTTCTATTAATGACTTATTATATGATTGCATAGATGATATGTTTCATGTCATTGGGCCATATCAGTCTATACGAAGTTGCTTTACTTCTCAAAGTATTATCAATAACCTTGTTAATGAAAATAATGAAATTGTCATTTAATGGGTGCTTGGGGAAGGGTATTGAGTTTTACCCTAGTGATAATTGTTGGTGTCTATGTATCATATTGCTTTGGCTCAAGAGGGGTATTGTTATCCCTTGTGATTATGTTTGAGGAAGTCTTCAAATGGATGCTATTTCCTTCAACCAAATTGATGTCATTAAATAGTCTTGTTATGAACCCCTTGCAGGTTGCTTGGATAATGTTAGTATTGGTAATTCTGGTCCTTCTAATTATTATGCCCAAGCTTCCATAAATATGCATTTACTTAAAAATAATGATATAGTCACTTCAATCAAGTCACTTATGGTTGGGAGGTTTCTCCATGGTATGATCGTATGAACAGGTTAGTTTTGCATGATAGTGAATAAGCCTCAAATTTTTGCGAAGCCTATTCTCTTAGGTGAATGCTTGTGTTTTCTTCCTACTAAGTTCCAAATGTATATTTCTTAGTTTAATATTTTTTGCAAGGGTTTAGATACTACAGGGGGTATATGATGCCACACTAAACTCACATCCCCTAAGGAGGTGAGAAATAATGCCATACTATGACATTTTTTTAAGAGGGTAGAATTGATCCCTACTTTGAGTCCCTATGTTGCTCTGGTCAAGTCCTTTCAAAATAATTTGCTGCTTCATAAAAGGATAAAAAGGTTATCGTGGGCGGTGTTAGATTTCTTGTTTCAAAGGAAACCGTCAGAGCTGCTACTATGTTGAAATCTCTTAGGTAGGAAGGTCATTAATAGGGCAAAATGATGGACATGGAAACCATCAACCAAATTTTGAAAAGGGGAGAACTCATCAAATTATAGAATGGTTTTGAATGATGAGTTTAGTAGAGTGCCAATTAAGTACTTCAGTGTTGAAGGTTGTTTTAAATGTGTTTTTCATTACCATTTCTCGCATGACCATCTTAAACATAATAAGATTGCTTGTTTTCCTTATTTTGTCCTAAGTTCTCTTAACTGTTTAGGTAAGGAGGTATTAATGGATAAATTTGCGATGCCTCTACACAAGGGGTTAATTTTTAGACTCCATAAGTCCACCTTGCTACGTTCTCTTAGAATTATGTTAGCTCTCTTATTTCAAAGTCTAATCTATTCCCTACCCCTATTCTTATCAAAGCTAAAGGTGGGAATCTTAGCGATTTGCATGATCCCTCTCCTCCTAAGGGTAAGAGAAAACCTATCAAACATTCCTCATTCCTCGTTAAGCAAAAAATTACATTTGATGATGTGCCTAGTAAAGTGGTGGAGGGAAATCTTAAGCTTGGTAAAGTTGTGGCTGATTATGATGACTTAGGTTGCCCTAATCGTTTTGCCATTGGTTCTCTATTGAAAGTTGCCTCTCATATCCATGTGGACATTCCTAGTGATGTTGACATCTCCAAGACTAAGAGTAAAAACCCTAAATTTTAGTCCTCACTTGTGGGCAACAACGACTAAGGTTCTTATTGTTGCTACTATTAATAATAAGATTGCTATAGGAAAACCTTTTAAGGGGAACCTTGTAAGAAGATCCAATAGGTTGGTGGCCATAATTTCTACTACCCTTAGCACTACACCTAATGTAGAATTATTTGTTTCTAATTAACAACAAAGGCTTTGTTGATCACAAGGACAATGACTGCATCAATAGTGGGAACAAAGACTTCAGTCACTGTCAAGACTTCATGTAAGAGGAAGATGTTTCTCTTTCCAATGATTTTGGTGTGAACCTTTTTTAGAAATGAATGTTCTTTATGACACTAAGTCTTCTAACATAAGGGATGATTTAATTTAGTCCCTAGAAATGATATGGTGGCCATGGATGATGTCAAGGGTAAAGGAATTTAGGTGGAAAATAAGTTTGATCTTGTGCATTTATGTTCTCATTGTGGCCATAACACCAATTCTATTAATTATTTGGAGAAAATTCTAGAAACTTTGGAGGAAAGAGTCAATAATGTGCTTAATTTTAGTAATAAGGTGATCCATAGGTTACTTCTATGCTTCTACTCCAGAATGTTGTGTGGGAGTTCTAGAAAAGAAGTTTGAAGGGTAATCTTGATAGTCTTGTTTTAAAGAAGGATAGAAAGAAATACCCTAAGGATGATATTTTTTCTTTCCTTTTTGAAGATTGGGGATATGTGACTCCCCAAAAGACATGCTGCAACTTGTAATTTTTTCTTGTTGTTTGTTAGTTATTTATGTGCTATTTTTCTTTGTTCTTCTATTAATTATTTATAGTTAGTTATTTTTTGGTTTTTCTTTCCATATCCTCCGGGCTTGCTATGTAATAGGGTTGGGACCTTGGTTTCCCAATTTATATATAAAAAATAACCAAGTCGATTTATCCTTTGCAATTATTGTGATAAAGTGAGGATTTGGCATAGTTTAATAAGACACCTCACTATTTATTGCTAAATCTATTGTATTTGCTTAAGATATCTTAGAAATAATTTATCTATGTGTAACACAATAGTTTACAAATATGGATAGTGATGCCTAGGTTAACTTAGATTTTCACTTGGAATCTGAAGTAGATCGACCTTTAAGAATTAAATTTGGAATCTAATAGACTATGTCAAGGCTTCATTAACCACATCGAAGACAAGTATATTCCATTTAAACTACCTTACAAGCTAAAATTAAGTGGCCACCATCGGTAATCATGTTCATTCATTGGTGTCAGGATTGCGGGAAACAGTCAGGATCAACTGATGGTTGATCAACGGTCATTAAAAGATCATTCCAACATCTAGCTCCCTCGACGACATCATGTCTGGGAACTAACCCATGTTGATAAGTCCAACTCACCTTGTAGAGTTTCCTTACCCTTGCAACCTACCTTAACTCACCATGACTTGGCATGACTTGGCACTTCTTTATGCTCCATGCTACTATGCCCATGCTACCCCAGGTAACTCGGCTTCAAAATTAGAATCATGTAGATATGCTTGAATAGAAAATATTTAATTAAATTAATAAGTATGAATTTGTATAGAAGGAACTATAATAGAATTGAATAAAAAATATTGTAATGTAAAGTTATCAAAGTTAGCAATTTCAATCCAGAACTCACCTCCAAAACTTTGGTTACTATTTTTTGGGAATGCTCGTTGAAGCCTGGAATCTATGTTTTCAAGCAACCTCTCCCTAAAGAAACTCATTTCATCTATCAATATGTATCTGACATGTGATATTTCTTCTTGGAAAGTTGTAAGTAGTCTTGTCCCTTCTAGTTCATTGAAATCTCTTATTGGAATTCTTCGCTTTCAATGAATGGTTGAAGCACCAATGTTGAATGTTGCAACTCTAGTAGGCGTGAATAGAAGTAGAGGAGATTGTTTGGGAAGAAGAATTATTTTCTAGTGCTAGGTTATGTGTTAGGTTATATAGTGTTTGAGCCTAGCCTCAAACACTACAATTAGGGTCGGGTTAGGTTATGTGTTTTCTTTAGGGTTATGTTTGGGATTAGGTTTATGGTTATGGTTAGAGTTTAGGGTAATCTCTAAATTTAAGTTTAGGTCGTAGTTGATTATTTTCCCACAAAAGGAAATTAGATCCATTATTTCTCATGTTCATTATAGCCAACTATGGCTTAATCTCAAATTTAGACCTTTTCTTGAAACCTAACATCATATCCCTAATCTAACCATAACCATAACCCTAATCATAAGATTGACTCATACCCCGACCTTAACCCTAGCCCTGACAATAAACCTAATCCTAACCCTTACTTGGAAACTAAACCATCATTTTCTCATTAATGTAACCCTAACACTATTTCTCAAAACCATAATCTTAACCATAATCACAACCCTAAACATAAACATAACTCTAACCCTAAACCCTAAACCATGATCCTATTTCTAATCTGACCCTAACACTAACCTTAACTCACACCCTAACCTTAACCCTAATTGTAACCATAAACTAAAGACAAATGGTACACCCTAAACTATAATCCAAATCTTAAACCTAGCCCTAACACTAATCATGACCTAACCCTTTTTCTCGAAACCTTAACCTTGACCCTAACCCTCACCTTTATCCTATCTTTATAACCCTAACCACAACCAAAACTCTAACCCCAATGCTAACCCTAATTACCTAACCCTAAATATTTTTTCTTTTATTAATTAGTTGCATTCACTCTAATAACCTTAAACCTATCCATAAACCTAACTCTAGCCCTATCCCTGGCCCTAATCCTAACCCCAACTCTAAGCCAAATATAAAAACAACCCTTAATCATAACAATAACCCTAAAACTTAATTCTAAATATAACCCTAATACTATAATCCCTAATTGTAATCCTAAACCCTAACCCTATTTTCATATCTAATCCCAACCATAACCAAAACTATAAATCTAACCCTAACCCTATTTTAATATTATGTTTTCCTTATGATTGGTTGACTCTTATACTAAATCTGAGTGTTGTTTGTGTTTTGACAAGATTAGATTAATATTTTTTTAATTTTTTATATGAAGATCAAAATAACATGCACATAGAATGAACCATAGTTTTGTTACAACACTTGGTCTCTTCAAAATAATTAGAGAAGATTAGGGAGAGGAAGGAATGCACACCAAACTACAAAATAGGGGTAGTTGTGGCTTTATTAGTTTTCTTTATATAGTCTACTTGTTTCCTATAGGGAGAAATAAGCCCTAACTATACAAATGAAAGATGGTTGATTATCTACTGAATATTGCTTTGTGTGTTTTGAAATGGAAGATATCTATGTTGGAAAACAAGGGTAGACAATTGAGAGGGGGGTGAATCAGTTGTTACAAAATTGAAACTTATTTAACCTTATTAACCTTTAATCTCAGATTTGATAATTAATAGTGGCAACATGAATCAACAACACATAACACCAAGATTTTTGTGTACAAACCCTGTTAGGGGAAAAACCACGGTGGAGTTTAATCCACAATTTATACCTTGTTAAAAGTATAAAAGAAATGAATAAGGAATGCACATGAATTCAGGAACACTTCCTAGAGCTCACTGCTCAAAGGGAAGGCTCACAACCTTACATAAGGTAATCAAATTAAATCCATCTGATGAGGTTGAACTGAGAAATTGGCTTCTTCAAAAGCCTGATGACAGTTTCAATTAGGCACATAAATACTTCTTCATACTTTGCATAAACTTCTTCACACTCTGCTCTACATTCAAATGATCTAATCTTTATTCACACATATCTCGCATACACTTCACATACATTATCTCTAAATGAATAAAAAAATCACTCTTATATATCCACTTCATGAATTTACATTAACAACTCTGTCGGCCAAAAATAAATAATAGATGAATACAAACTCTCGGCCCAATTCATGAACAAATCTCAATGCGCACTAACCTAAATCGGTCACAACATAACGAAGACCTAAAGCAACATCCTCAAACATGCCAAGCATTCAAAAATTAATCCACAAGGATCTACAACATGCTACCATCATCATGTCAACCAAGAACATGAAAAATCGAACATGGAAAGGAAAAATCTTTGATCACGAGCACACTAATCAACGTGGACATACCACAATAATAGAGTATGAGATCAAGAAATGTCAATGAGCATCTCAAGAGCATACACAACAATTCAATTAACTTGAATTACATTCTCTTATTTCAGAAACACCAACTATAGCAACAAAATAACTGTAGGAACACAAAAACTCATAACTTGCTCCAATCTTGATGCACACCTTTGAAACTTCTAGAGGATATACTAGATAAGCTCAGCAACAAACCCTTTAATACACGACTTCAGAATACCAACGTACAAAAATTTTCACCACTTTGATCTTCACAACTTCATAGACTATCTGCAACATATTTATTCTAATTTTCTTAATATCCTCGACATATACAACCTTTAAGACATTAATGCTAATAGTGTTGACATCAATGACAACCACATATCATGAGCAACACAACCACAACATCCAACAATCTACATCCCTATAAAAATTGGTATATGCTAATAGTCAACTTATTATCTTATTTATAGCATTTCCTTAGCTTTTTATACTAAAAAATTCAAGGTAGAGGGTAACATGATTCTTTGAATTGGATACTACATAAAAATTTATGTGTTATAGTCATTGCTTCCATTGTTTGCATTTTCACATTAGGATGCATATTTTTTACAATCAAGAGTCTTTTAATATCTTGCCAAAATTAATATTATTAATAATTTCAAACTTTTATAAACATGTATGGAAAATAAGTACATAAATAAGAAATATATTGTAATAGTTTCTTCAACAAAGGATAAAAAAATCATGTGGACCGTACAAGGATTGTGGTGGGACTTAAAATTTACTAGCCGTGTGGTATTACCGAGGGAGATCAATAATAATCCTTCCTTGCGGATCTCAAACGATCAAATTAAAGGCCCCTGAGGGTATTGCAAGGTCTATGAAGAGGCGACATGTGGCCTGGTTCTTGAAGCGACAGGGCTAGGTGGGACCCGCTGTCCAGTTGCAACCTCTTGTTTTCTTGGGTTATGATTGGGCATGGTTCTCCCAGGGTGCTAATGTGGATTTTCAAACAATTGTTGACTCAATTTGAGTCGTCTGACTTGCCATGTTTGATCCACATTAACGGTTAGATTTTTCTTGGGTTCCTGTTCATCTGCATTGGGAGTTCTTGCTCTCTGCAAGTTGTCCTCATCAATGGCACAAATTTTTTCAGTGGATCCTCGCCTAAATTTCCTGCGTGCGAACACTGTTCTCCTGAGAAATGCAATGATGGCTTGTACGCCATGCCTTCGCAAGCCAGGAATAATTTGTGGTGGCTACATCAGCCACTAAAATGCTCGAATGCTCGTGTTGCATTCGAGCAATTAATATTCTCGCACCAATTAACTCTATAAATGCTCATTGTGTTATCTAGTATTATCATCGCATTTTGAGTTGTCTTGTTTGTAGGTGGTCGAGTCTCTCCTGTATTTTGCAACGTGTTCTTTGCAATGGACCATTCGACTGTGCACAGAAGGACCAGACTTGGGGTGAGAAATTTGCAGCCTGACGGGGTACAACCTGTCCTTAGCAAGCCCGAGGTTGTCCATGATGCTAATTTTAAAGGGACAGGGAGCTCCAAGTCCCCACTGGTGCTGTCTTCTGGTTCTGATGGTGATGGGTCTGAAACTGACTCGGACTACCAACGTTACTTGGTGTCCATGACTGGGCTGTTGGGGGTCAATGAAGAGCCCCTCACAATTGCCCCAATAACTGCGATGGCCCCGTGCCATGCTACCGGATCATGTGTTAAAGCGAATAAAAGGAAGCTGGTCTCACTTCTTCCTGAAGCGAGGACCAAGAGCGGTAGCCTCTACCGAGGCCGTGTGTCTTGCAAGTAGTTGCAGTTGTTGGGTGTGTTACTTTTGGGTGGTGTGTTGATGTGGACGTACATGTGCCTGCCATGCTCTTTTGTCTTTAGCTCCGGTTGGTTACAATGGTATAACTATTTTGATTCCTCGAACTGATTATGGTTTTTTCTAATGATGAGGAATGTCAATTTAAATTTCATTCTAAATGAAATTCAATTTTGGAATGAACAATGTAGCCTATTGCTTTGTTGCTCTCCTATCCTATAAAGAAGATTTGACGGCTCATTGTTAAGGGTTGTTGTTTTTTTTGGGTCTGAAGGCTTAGAATAGGTACAGTTAGTGGTAATGTAGGATTTTGAAGGTATTATGTACAAAATCATGCTGGGTTGGGAATAGTATGAAATAATTATAATATGCTTTTGTAATTACTGATATCGAAAGAAATCTAAAAAAATTAAGACATTTTGCTCTCCTGTGTATGGGCCATGGATTATGAATGGATTTATCAAGGGTTTGTTCATTCAGTTTCAATGGTGTAGTTGAAAGTGTAATTTGTTCTCTTGCTTTGAATTAATGAGTTGATCAAATGCTTGAACACAAATTGCATGTTTATGGTTATATGCTTAGGATTCACTAAGGAGTAATGTTTTAATATATTAACAAATCTCATGGTAGCAAAGCACTATGGTGATAAGTTCAATTTCATCTGAATTATGTTTTATATGACTCCCACCCAATGGATGAGGCACTAGATAGTATTGGTAAATTCCTTTCAGGTATAGGACTGTGAATCTAAGCACGGTGATTCAATACCCGAACATTTTTAAAAATATCAACTACTATCTCTTTTTGGGATATAGATCTTATGATAATTTTCAGTCTCCTTGCTTTAGGATATCTGTACTTATTATTCTTTGGTTTTGCCACAACCAGGGTAATGACTATCTGTTAGTGTTAGTGGGGACTGCATCTGTAAGAAGAAGTGTTCTTACTAATCATGAAACATTCTTATGAACACACTTGGGTTTACCCACCTTGGTTTCACAAAGCCAAAAGTGTAGGAGATGTCAGTCTTTGACTGACTCTTGTTAATTGGCCACTAGCTTTTGCAGTTCTTTATAATGGAGGTTGGCTACCTCTTACAGAATTGCAAATCCTATGTGGGAAAAAACACCAACAAATTGTAATTAAGATATACACAAAATGGATCTACATTGAAAATTCAGTAGGAAAATTCAAGCAAATACAAATGGTAGATGAAAAACCAAATAAATGTGAAATTGTGGAATATAATGATTATAGAATATACATAATGGATTTTTTTTAAAGGTTTTAGAAACTTTCAATCAAATGCAATTGGTAGATGCATAGACAAATTTCACAACCTTCACGAAAATCCTTGTCGATTTCCTTAATATGGGAGATTTGGAACAAGGTATAGACATCCATCAAAGCATAATATGAAGATGAATTTTCTCAAATGTTGTGGTTGTACACTCCATTTTCAAATCTATGTAAAATGTGGGAGGATAGACAAATCTTGTGAACTATTTGACAAAATATCTCAAAGAATTGTAATCTCATGGAATACACTCTAATTAGAAAAGTTGCATCACTACCCTCATAACAATCTCTCAATTTGTTTTAGTTTCTATTGTGTTACTCAATTTGAAACTTAATTGTGATACATTAAGTTCATTGTCAAATTATCATTTGTGTGTCAAGTTTGTCAAAATCCAAAATGATCAATTATTAATAAAATCATGGATCATGTAATATTGGGATGGGTGACCTCCTAGAAAGACCTAGTGCTTCATCACTTTGAGAATCATTTAGACACAATGAGTGCTAAGTGGACCATTCATTATCATGAGAGATGGGTTCTTGTGAAACACTACTCATGAAACATGGGTCAATGAGTTTGACTTGTAAAACTACATAATTGAATCCTGATAACAATATCAAAATTTGACACAGTGTGAAAAATGCTTCCTACTTGTCAATAGATCATGTTGTCAAAATCTAGAATTTCAAATTATGAATTCTTTGTAATTACTCAATAGATCATGTTGTCAATTGAACCTATTGGCATTTTTTTATTGCAACCCACATGTGTTTCCTAGAAGCTCCTATGAACTCCCCACATTCAATAATAAAAGACTAGGAATAGTATGGCCAACTTTACGAGAATAGCAATAAGGCTAATTCTCCTACACTTCGGACTCTGTAAAATCTAGGAGGGTATTCCCTAACATGTGCTCTTAACATACATCATTTAAACAATTCATTTAATTTGCACACAGGTAAGCAATAGATAGATCCCCAATTAATGTTAAAGGATCAAATCCTTCAAGAAATTGGCTATTCCTTAAAAAAGACTCATGTCCATTTAACAGAGAATCACAAACTTCACATACAGTAAATTGATAGGAAATGTTTGAGTAAAATATCCTGATGCCATAACACAAAACATACGACAATAAAACGTAATCAGAATTCCAATGCCATATCCCAACGCAAGGAGTCAAAAGAGAAAACTTAACTACAGGGTAAATTTCATTTTGAACACTTATGATCTATTATGAATTGCATTACAACCCATATATCCATACCTGAGTTTATTACTCCTTTATGAATCCTATTTGTTATATTGCATGAATTTACTGGTTAACTGAATCATTTAACTGATCCTTTGATCCAAAGCTGTAGTTAAACATAATTCACAGTAAATAACAAATGAAAATCAATGAAAATCATCTTTGATCGATATTTCATTAATAATCCATGTAACATAACACAATAGGAGACAAAATAAACTCCAAATATTCATGAGATTGATACAAACATGCTCAAAAACCCCATGATTAACAAATTTCTCCAATCTGACTCAAAATTTTTTAAAACCTTGACTTACAATTCATACTCTCTATATTACTAGACTCTTATTTCTCATTTCTTGGATATTTGAACCGACCACTCTCTCGGCCCAGAATTCCCTTTTATAAAACAAGGGAGCCAACAAGCTTCAGGTCGGAGAGTACACATATCCAGTTGTAATTGGACCGCTAACTCTTGATTCAGTTACAATTCTATTATGTGAGAGGAGAGCATAAGACAAAGATCATCATTAGTTGATAAGGAGGAAAGAAAACATCGCTCCAAAGGCCGCTCCCCATACATCGAAGGCATGCTTAGCCATTATAGTATTAACTCCACCTCAGCACCCTGTACTTGGAGTAAAAAAGAGAATGCAATTTTAGAATATAATATCTAAGGCCAGACCTGTATTGTACATGACCAAGTTGCAATTCTCAACTATAACACTCATAATTCCAGTTCATCAGTGAACACCTTTTTCCATAATTCAAACTCCTCCTCGAAAGGCCACTGGAAAGCCACAACCTGATCAACCTTGTTTCGATAGGGAGCATACTTTACCATTATCGATGTGGCCTTTTTATCAAAGCTCTCTAAGAAACTTATAACAAAATACAAATTTTCCAATGTATTCTCTAGCATGCAGATGTCAGCTTTTTTGCATATCTCATGTGTTTGAGACATCATTATATTGTTCATTTGCTCCTTCCAAACCTGCAGGGGTTTGACTTCATCTCGACTATGTAAAATATGAGGCAATGGGGTTAGGGCCTTTCCATCATACACATCTTTCAACAATTTAATCTTGGATTCCATTGGGGCGGCAAATCCCTAAAACTTCTGCTCAATAATTCCCTTGACCAATTGATATGTTGCAATAACAGTAGGATATTTATCACCATGTTGTTTTTCCCCTACTGCCATGAATCTCAACTTCTCCATTCTAGGGCTCCATTTGTTTAGCAATGAGATGGCCAATTCTTTATCTCTTGGAAACATTTTTAGTGCTTGCAACATTATGACAGAATTTGCATGAACACTATTTAGCTTACTCTGGACCATTCTATTTAAATGTTTCAAAACAGTGTCCACTATCACTGCATTGTTTCTCCCTGTTGCATCCCGGATTTGCTTTACCATCTCTTTATATTCTTCAACCTGATGAATTAGTTTCTCCCTAGAAAGTCCCCCTCCAGGGCTAGTAGCCCTCTCAATAGCGATAGGCACTTGTCCCATATTATATGGAATAATAGCCAAAGACTGTGCTTGTGCAGGAGGTTGAGACTACTCTACTGGTGGGTCAGGAACAATGTGGCTAGAACTGGCTTGCTTTTGAGATCTCATGGTATCCATTTGTTGCCTCAATAAAGCCAATTCAGTTTCTAACTCTGCTACCTTTTGTTGACTCTTATTATATTCAATAATAATGTCATTATAATGGCCTTTGAGAGTATCCCGCTCCTTGGTCAAATCTTCAACAATTGCTCGGTGAATTTGGCAACATTCACGACCATATTAGTAGCTTCCAATGTTGGGGTGTCAGCAACTCTCCTCACAACCAAGTGACCACTGAATTCAGAAGGTTCTGCAACAATTGGCTTTTTAGAGCCACTAGATAGGGACCAGATTGCCAATGCATCCCATTCATCACTAAAGGCCGATCCCTTGAGT
This sequence comes from Sequoiadendron giganteum, assembly GCA_007115665.2. NCBI lineage: Eukaryota > Viridiplantae > Streptophyta > Pinopsida > Cupressales > Cupressaceae > Sequoiadendron > Sequoiadendron giganteum. The sequence continues at coordinate 626,496,528 of CM021108.1, forward strand.
GCCAATGTAGCCTCCTTTTCAATAGCAAGAAGTGGCTTATTAGCCCTTCTTATTGTGTCAAACACCACAGCATCAACGATATCCCATTTTGGGAGTAGCAATAGTCCACTTTTTTGTACCAATTCTTGACCCTGCTCTGGTGTTATTGCTTTGAATATTTCTCTCATATGTTCCCTTACCTTAGCTTGAATTACCTTCTCTAGGAGCTCTGGATGCAGACTTCTCTCATGTGCCACCTTCTCAGGATATAATGCAGTATGTGCTCTCCACACAAAATCTTTAAAAGCACCGGTTTGAATAAAAGAGTCATCCATCATGAACTCTCTGCAGGCTTCTATTCTCAAGTCATCATTGCTTATTATTCCTTTGATTTCATCTTTTCCTAACCTCAAATAAATTGTACCTAAACCTGTTTCAACGTCAATTGGGTCCAATGGCATCTCAGGATGCATTTCATCCGAAGTGACAATAATGTCATCATCCTCATCACCATCACAATCAACAATCTTTACCCTTTCAACCCTCTGCCTCTTTAGTGATGGTGGGCAAGCCTGTTCAGAAAAAATTGGAGGAGAATCCAAATCAACAACATTTGGTACTGACTGCCTTGAAGAAGATGGTGCAATATTTTTAGCAACATCTTCAACCCTACTTCCCTTTCTTCTAGAAAAAAACCCTTATCTTCTTTTGGGGCTGATAAGTAGGCCTCTCCTCTTCCTTTACCTCAGGGTACTCCTCGATGGTTTGTGATTTTCCCCTTTCTTCCACAACCCTTTCATCTTTCAAAACCCCAACCAAGCTCTCAAAATTATCAATAGTATACATTGCCTTGCTAAACTCATCTTTAGCATTAGGTATGGGATTGAAACCAGGTATTTTCTCCTGCTTACATTTTACCATTTTAGAGTAGGCAATGTATAGTGCCTTTCTATCATCTTGTATTTCCAAATCAAAAATATTCCTGATGATGTCCTCAGGAAAGTAGAAGTTGTGGACAAAAGCTCATGTTCGATGTTTTTCCTTCATTTGAGAGATAAAACCCTTAGGATCATGATTCCTGGGGTGCACAGTCCTTAGCCTATAAGGCCCAAGTAATTGATGCAACTCCTTCCATCCTCCCTTTGCCATAAGAAAATCGGCAAATGTTGTATATTCAGGGAAGAAAGAACCTTTCTTCTGTTCAGCTGACAAGTGTACTTCCTGAGCGCCCCCCAACTGCCTCATGATTTCCAAAAATCCAAGTCTAAGGGGCACCTCCCTTGGCAGAACCTTTGGATTGACATTAGTGCCAAAAACCCTGAAAACTGTGGTATTAGGATAGGGGATAATGTCTCCCCAATTGTGCATTATGTTCAATTCATGCCTTCTCTCCATTAGCCTCAAGAAGTCATGAATTTCTTTTGGGATCCTTGGGGGGTCACGAACCAAAGCCTCCCTTAATTTAGATCCAAAGAAATTATGGAAAGTTACATAATCAAACTCATGATCATGCATGTCAAGAATCCTAGTCCAATATTGGACAGGCATTTCAATGTTTCCTTCCTTCTTCTTTAATTTCATATATTTTTCAAACACAGCCTGACCCCTATATAGAAACATGTGGATTAACAAGGAATACCATCTGAATCCAACCCAATTCTTCCCCTCCTTTAGGGCTACCAGACCCGTGTGCATCTTCTTTGCCAAATAAGTGGCAAAATCATATATTACATTAAAACTTGGGTGCTGGAGATTTACTGCCATATACATAATATCGGTAGGCAAGGTTTTCTTTAAGGTGACTCCCAGAACTTGACATAAAGCACAAACAATCTTCTTGAAATAACTGGCGAAATAGCCCACAGGAAAAGGTTCGGGCTCATTCCTGCTAATTACTACCTTCTTCTGATTTTTTCCTCTTCCTGAGACTGCCAAATGAGGTATTAAGAAGGATTTTTGGTACAGAAACAGCTGTCGGCATCAGCCTTCATAATCAATCAGTGAGAAAAATTGGTCCCCACCATCAAATGTGATAGATGGCAGAATCTCGCAAGCCTTGCACCATATTTGTGACATTAGCAGAAATCTTGCGAGGTCTGCGAGCAACGGTCAAGATTGAAATCACTTCATCCGACGACCGCGCAATCTGCACATGCAAAAAGGTTATTTCGCTTGACTTTTTAATAGTTGTTTTATTTTGCAGGGGGTGTTTTTAATGATTGTCGATCTTCCTCCGATGGATCCTGACCGCTCCCTGCAATCTTGCGATGACATCACCGTTGATTGTTTGGTGATTGTGATATCATGGGCGAGCGCCACGTGTCCCAAGCTGCTGATGCCGAAAAGGGATTAATAAAGCGTTTAATATTTGTGTCAAACTTAAACACGTTATAAAGTAGGTTGCTAAAACAACTGCGAGATGCACATGCTCGAGATCGACGGTGATGTTCTAATCTTGGTAAAAAGTTGCTCGACGGTTATGTTTGGTGCTGCTGACTGCTGTGTTTTTAATGACCGTCGATCTTCCTACGATTGATCCTGACCGCTCCCCGCGATCTCGTGATGACATCACCATTGGTTGTTTGGCGATTGCGATATCATGGGAGAGCGCCACATGTCCCAAACTGTCGATGCCAAAAAGGGATTAATAAAGCGTTTAATATTTGTGTCGAACTTAAATACGTTATAAAGTGGGTTACTAAAACAGCTTCGAGATGCGCGTGCTCGAGATCGATGATGATGTTATAATCTTGGTAAAAAGTTGCTCGACGGTTATGTTTGGTGCTGCTGACTGCTATGTTTTTAATGACCGTCGATCTTCCTACGATTGATCCTGACCGCTCCTTGCGATCTCACGATGACATCACTGCTGATTGTTTGGTGATTGCGATATCATGGGCGAGTGCCATGTGTCCCAAGATGTCGATGCCGAAAAGGGATTAATAAAGCGTTTAATATTTGTGTTGAACTTAAATACGTTATAAAGTGGGTTACTAAAATAGCTGCAAGATGCACGTGGTTGAGATCGACGATGATGTTATAATCTTGGTAAAAAGTTGCTCGACGGTTATGTTTGGTGTTGTTGACTACTGTGAGTGAACATGATCGCCAATTGTAGGAATCAACGGTTGCCCGCCATCGCGTGATCCAATGATACAGGATGTTTAGAGATCGCGATATCACGGGTGGGCGCCACGTGTATTCCTTTGGCGTTCCTTTTGCAATGGGCCCTCGATGCTGACATGGAGATTTCATCAGCCCTTTTGAAGATGGTCGTTTGATGATCTGACAAAAATAAAAGATCGACGGCTGAAGTTTAAATTCGCATCAAATGCGATTGGAGCCATTGGGGTGGCATGCAAACGAGCTTTAATGGCGGATGAGATGTCTACTACCTCAATTCAATCAACATAAAGTATCTACTCTTTTTCTATCTTCATCACAAAAGCATTCAAGTATTTTCCAAGCAGTTCAGAGCCAAAGATAAATTTTTTCAAGCGATCACCGTGAAGTTTGGTTCTCTGCAAGGTACGAAATCCCGTGAGTTATTTTCTAAACTGTTGGGTTAATTTGACTGTGTCTTTGCGAAGGGTTCTATTGTGCTGGTCAAGGGGTTTTATTAATTATTGTCGTAGGGTTACTGGTTCATTTGAATTATTAGAATTGCATAGTTGTGATGTATTTTTGTGTTCTGGGTACCCCTAGTTTCTTCGAGGATTTGATTTTTTAAAAGAAGCCCTAGTTGTTTAAGATGGCACCACCGAAGCAGCACTCTGGCCATGTTGATTATTTGAAGAGGAATTTGTATGATGACTTCTTGGATCAACTCCCATTGTAAACAAATGACAGGAAGAGTGGTTTGGTTTTAATGAATGGAAAGACCCTAGGCGAAGGTCTACTGTGCAAAAATTATAACATTGCGGATGCCAGGATTCCTATGACTGGTCTTGAAATGTTTAGGCTGTGGTATGGACAATGAAACTTACCTCACCCCTTCTCTAATGCCTAGAGATATGACATGGGGAAACTAATAGTGCCAAATGTGTTCCTTGATGTTGACTTGCTCAGAGTAGTGGCAACACGGTATGATCCTGTGACAAGGGTCATAAGGGATAATAATGGTGGAATTCTGCTAAGCCTAAATGCAGATGAGATTCGACAGATTATAGCCCTTTCTTAGTCCAAATAGATTTTGAGAAGATGAAGGAGGAGTACAAAATGTTAAAGCCTCTTTTCAGATTGAAAATGCTTCCTCTTCACCTGGCCAGGGCAAGCAATTCAACAATTATTATCAGCCCAAATGACCAGGAGCCTTTTAGGCTGAGCTGTTTTGCCAGTCACTTCCTGGCAACATTTTATTCATTGTGCCAGATTTTAGGGTTCAACCCTAATACTATGATGCCAGTTGCGTACATGTTTATGGGAGCCTAGATTCAACATCCCAACTTCTCTGTGATATATGACTTTGCATCAGTCCTGTCAGAGAAGATGCGTGAGGGTTTGATGAAGCTACATGTGGGGGATACTGGCACTCCTTTTTTCTAGTACTCCCTTTTGATGCATATGTTCTTGTACAAGAATGTTGTTTTCTTCTCAGAAAACATGGAGTTGAGGCAGGAGGTGAATGGAGAAAGGTTACCAGTACAGCTGTGGAGTGAAGATTTGTCTTGTCTTACAATAGGGGAGGTGCCAACTTTGTGCAGTTTGATAACTGCTTTGCCTCTAGACTCAGGGCTCAGTTGGTGGTAAATGTGCCAAAAGTCCCTGAAGATTTGCATGACTTCCTCCGACCGAAAGTGAGGAAGCCTAATTTAAAAGTGTGTCACAATTGTGGTGATATCATCTTGTACCCTATAAGCGCTATCTTGAGGGTGTATGGTTTCCAGGGAACTCCTCATATCCTCCCCTTTAATGTACCATCAAGGATGGGGTTTGCTGAAGTAATGTGGCGACTAGGTTGTATTCATGAGGACAACCTAACAAAGAAAGGAAAATGGACTTTCTTCCCTGACTACACTATTATTTCTGATTTTGTCTGTTCCAAGGGAGGATGGGTCCACTTCAGAAGGTTTTTTGATGATTTCAATTTGAGGAATGGTCCTAGGAGACAACATGACCCTGAGGGATTCTTTGCATTGTTCAGACAATGAATTAAAGGTGGCAAATTTGCACATGAATTCAACTTTCCTAAGGACCTAATCAGAAATGAGGTTGATCTGAATAGGCAGGAGTTGAATAAAGAAAAATGGATTGCATATGAAAAGCTGCTGACTATAATAAATAAAATGGATCCAAAATATGATCCATTAATGGAGTTCACTCCATTTCACAAGAGAATAGACTTCTTAATGGCTGATTTCAAAAGTATCATGGCCACCTTGATGACCAAGAGGGTCAATTTGGAATTAGATTCTGGTATAGAAAGATCGGATGTGAGGCCTGAAGAAACAAGGCAAGCTTATTAGCCACCAGTTGACAGGCCTCTATACAAGAGAAAGAGGAATGTGAGCAGTGCTGAGGATGAAGGGGATAAGAAGGGAAAACAAGTCATGCAAGCATCATCACAGCTGGGTCCAAGGATCAGAGCACCCAAAGGGATAAGGATTGTGGATCTAGATTCACCACCAAAAGGTGATCCTGTAGTGTTACCATCAAAGCCAAGCCCTAAGAGGCAGAGAATTGAGGAAATGCAGGAAAATATGATGGATGAGATAATTGTGACTGATCAAGACATGCAGGTTGGTATCCCTTCCCCTCTGAGATCAACACAATTGGTGCTTTTTGACATGGATGTAAAGGGGCAATGTGTACAAGATGCTAGGATGGAGGCCTGCAAGGCATTCTTGGACGATGATGCATTTGTAAAGACTCCTGTATTCTTGCAACTAGTTTGGAGGATGAAACTAGAAGAGTACCAGAACAAATGCAAGAGTAGGAGAGAATTGAGACCTGATAGGTCTAAGCAGAAGAATGATGATGAGGTTAAGGCTGAATTAATGGAAGAATTCAAATGCATCACTCCTGAGGAGGGAAGAAGACTTGTGACTCAGGCCAGTGTCTTACTTTTATCTGAATGGGACATAGTTGATGCGATTGCATTCAATGCTATCTTACAGTCCAAGCACCCTATACAAAACAATGAAGAAGAGGTTAAGGCAGCTTTGCAGGACTCTGCCTTCAGTGAGGAGTATGAAACTCTGGCCATATGGGCATTGGCACCCCAGGACAGAAAGCCAAATGTAACTGATATTAGCCCACACCTAAGGGGAGGGCTAATCATCAAGAGAGCTTCTAAAACTTCAACAATAGAAGCTACAAGCCTGATAGTGAATGTGGCCAAATTGGCCCAAAAGACAACTGAGAGAGAAGAGGTTGAAAAGAAGAGTCTGATGGAGAAATACAATATGATAATTGCAGAATATATTAGGATGTAGCAAAGGAATGTTGAGCTGCAATCTGAAGTAGATAGGTTGAAATATGGGCAGGTGGGAGAATCCTCTAGTGCTCCTGGTATCAGAACATTACCTTCTATTGTAGGATCGGTCCCCCATACTACTCCAATTGTTTCAACTTCGGGGTCCCCCATCCAGGCACCTGCTCTCAGTCCTACACCAGGGCCAGTTGAAGAAGAAGTTGAATATTCTGTGGATCCCACCAAGAAGCAAATGTTGAATAGGATCACAGAATTGCAGGCTGCCTTAAAGGCAAGTGAGGATGATGCAATTTCCAAACAAAGTGAGGTGGTGGACACAGTTTTGAGGCATCTTAATGAAAACGTTGATGGTAAATTACCATCTGTACATTCTTTGTATTCTTTATTCTTGGATGGAATAAAAAATATCAATAGGGATCGGGAAATAGTTTTGCCTTTGGTTGAGAAATGGATCCCTAGGGAAAACGATCTAGATATTATGTACAAAGCTTCTAGGTTTGATGCAGACAACAGGCCCCAGTCATTGAAGCCTACTCTAAACTTTGTAAAGTCATTGAGTGGATTCTAGGCCCTACCTGATGATTTCGGTAGAAGAATTAGGGAGATGATAAAGAGCTTTGATGACTGGAATGATAAATTTTTGCCAAACATTATTGATGCACAAGGAAATGTTAAGACATTGCAACAGTGGCAGGATGGGGCAGAAGAAGTTATCAATGCACAAATGAAATTGATTTGTGATGATTCAAACTATGATTTTCTGGTAAATAGTATGGATAAGATAATTAACACCAACACATTCTTAGAGTTTTTTGAAAGGGAAGCTAATCAGGTTGCAGTGAAGTACGCACCTAACAATACTAAGGTGAATGAGGTCATGAAATTTTGCTGGCCAATGGATGAAGAGTATCAGAGATGGGTGGACAAGTACTTAACCAAAGAGGAGTAAAATAGAGTCTATTACCATAGGATGGATGAAGGAATGCCAGATGATGATGCAAACAATTCTGGAGATAGCCATAGGAAATGATTTAACAATGGACAAGGAATGTGAACAGAATGAGAAGATGTTCGAAATGGAGCTAGCCATAAGGAAGACACTGGAGGATGTTGATACACACAAGCGGCTAGCTTACCGAGATTATCTGTCAAAACATCTATTTATGACTTAATAAAGCATAATTTCTAGTTTGTTATTGTTGTTAAGCAAAAGACATTTCTCAAAGGACATTCCCTTTCACAATTTTGATATATTTATATTTGTTTCATAATGTAAAATAGATATAGATGGATAGGAGAAAGATGCAACAATGAAACTTTCCTTTAAAAGACTCAGATGCATGTATGAATTTTGATGAAGTTAATGAAGATGTCTGAACTTGTGGCTTAATCTTGGTATCAACTGTTTGTGGAATTATATAGTTATCTAGTTGTCTCCATTTTGATGCTTTTCTATTGTCTAAATTGATATATGAAGCATATAAATATATTCAGTTTACCGATACACATTTGTTGTATTTGTGTGATGTAATTATTTGGTTCTTTCAAGTAAATATTAAACCCTTCTAGTCAATCACAGTAACTGAAGAGTATTAATTGGATCAATAAGAAGAATCACATAACTAGGATTGTCATTCTATCTCAAGTAGAGTTTGTCAGTCATTTACTTGCACATTTATACAAGTTATAAACTACATCTGTGTGCCAAACACTTTGAATTATTGCCATCATAGATTACACTTTTATAGATCTTCATTAGACTCCATACACCCAACAAGGCAGTGGTCTCACGCTTTCATCTTTTGGTTTATCCATTTTATTTTTTACATCTGTTAACTGAACATATTCTAATATAATTCAAATATAATTAAAATTAAAAACATCATAAATTAATTATGTAACCACATAAGTCAAATATAATTCTATCAAGAAATTAATATCAAATAGATAATACAATCACATAACTCATACATTTCAATGTCATTGATCTTCTTCTTCATCCAACTCTTTGTCTGTATCATCCGATCCAGATTCAACATTGTAAGGATTGGTCATATCATCATCATCGTCATTGATATCAGTTTTGATAATGTCATCATCCACACAGATATCATCTTCATGAACATTAAATCCTACATCATCATGATCTAATTCCTCCTCTTCGACATCTTCGTCAGGCACATCATCAACTAACTGTTGATCCTGATCAACATCTACATCATCTTCTATTTCTTCAGTATCTTCTTCTTCCACCACATTATACTTTACCAACCTTCCTCTTGGATCATGTCTAACAACATATGACCAACCCGCTTTACCTGGAACCTCTGAGTAAAATACCTGCTCACATTGGCTTGGAAGAACATAGGGCTCATTTCCAACTCGCTCAAAATACCTTGTATTAACCATGGTAAATCCATTATCATGTTCAATAACAGTTCTCTCGGGATCATTTTCATTCAATCATAGCCTGTACCATAGGACAACAAACAAAACTAACTTGAAGGACTTAAAGTCACACTCAAGTATATCATCCAAAATCCCATAGTATTGATTTTTTGAGACTTCTGAATGTATGTCGCTTCTAGATGAAACATTAGTCACCTGGAAGACTGCAGTTATCCCAAAATCACAAGTTTTCTTCTTGTCATCCAACTTTTTGATTCGAAATTTACAACCATTGCACCACATAGCCTTGTGGTGTTTCACCTGCAATATGTCAAACATGTAAAACTTATTGTAATATCGTCAGTTCATAAACATATTTATTCTTGGCCGAATGTATGCAAAGAAAAAAAAATCTCAACATATATATACATCAATATAATTGAAAATAATTAAATAATATGGGTGATTAATATATTTATAAATACCTATATATCTCTTAAACCATATGCTAAATCAATTTCCCTTGGTGTAACATTGGAGTCTCCATTACGATGAGCTTCTTTAACCAATGAAGCCACACCTTCCCATGTTAATGCGTGACCAAATTGTTGACATCGTTCAATCCATACCGTCATCCAATCAAGATTGTTTGCGACGTACAAATGTAGTGCATCCCACTCTCGACCAACTGTATAAAAAAAATTTGAAATTCACAAATGACGTATAATTAGTTAATTACCACGGTATACGACCTTAATTTATAATTGATGAATATTGAAAGATTAATAATTAAATAAGTACAATATACATAAAAAAAAATGTAAAATGTATTCTAATTAATCTCTATGACCATCTTATAATTACCTATCACTTTCCTCAATCTACCTTTCCCCATCAGGTACTCCCCTTCGAATTTTTTAATGGAGTTGGGATCCCAAATGCGATCTACATGGATCTTTGCTGCAAATTTAGGAAGATATTCAATAATGTACACCATGCTCTGGTATACCATGTATCCTTCCACCATAGAACCCTCGAGATGTGCTCTTTGTCTAACCAAAGCCTTCAAAAATTTCAAGTGCCTCTCAACCATCCACATTGACCTTGTGTGTACAGGTCCACACAATTCAATCTCCTCAACTTGGTGTATGAGGTAGTGTTCTTGTGCATTGAAAAATGTCGAAGGTAGACACTTTTTCATTTCACACATTAGACGAGGAATTTTTCTCTTCCAATAATTTATATCTTCTTTATGGATTGCTTTAGATGACAGCCATCTACAAGTGATTCAAGGCACAAATATATTAACGAGATTTAACAAAAATATACAACGAATTGAACAAATATCACTACTTACCTCATGCATTTTCCAAGATCATATATAACTTGCTTGACATTGTTGTCGAAGTTGTTTGGGAGAGATAGAGGTAGAACGTACTGCAACAATTATAAAATGATTTTCTCATTAATATTTTTCCAAAAGTAGTAAACATAATACACTGAAAAGTACATGTAGTATACATATATATATAATATACCAGAATAATTACCTTAATGAAGGTATGCCAATCCTGCGTTTTCATCCCTGACCCAAATTCACCTTTCTTTGTTATGATATTGTTTATGTTCGCAGCAAATCTTGTGGGAAATCGAATTTTTCATATGACTTGTTTTATAGCATTGCTTTGTTGCTTCGTTAATAACCAAGGAAGAGCACTTATATTAATTTGGTCTCCATCACTATTTAATTGAATGACATTTTTCATTGCATGACTAGCTTCCTAAATATCACTACAAATTTTGACAATTTTTTCTTTGTCATGCCTTCCATCCAATATTTTCCATAACGTTTCTATCATATTCTTTCCAATATGCATTGTATCAAACAAATGCACAATTTGTAGCTGCTCATAGTAGGGAAACCTACTAAATTGTCTAGGATAACTTTTTAGTCCTTGTGGAAGCCGACCATTAATGCCTTGACGACCTTCATGAAGCATATAAGTTAAACAAATTAGCAACGACAATCATTGTCAATTACAGCATGAGTAAACACAACACAATATAAAAATATAAATTCAAAACATATCATAAATGATAGATAAACAATTTGATCCAATGTATAACCTTGACGATTAATTCTATTATATTCCAATTTCCATAGGCGAGGTGTCATTCTTCGTGGTTTTGATGCAGTCTCTTCTTTCCCATTGAAAAGATGTTTTTCAGTAGTTCGATACTTATGATTTCTGTGGAGGAAGTGCCTATACTCATCAAACACCTGCTTTCCTAAACTTGTTGAATGACGAGATGTCATTTTTGGACCACAAATTGGACATGCAAATTTTCCCTTTGTTTGAAGACCTGCAAATCATATATTATTGGATTAAATATATCAATTTTTATAATTATATATAATGAATAGATTACTTAAAAAACATGCATGATATCTACTTCATAAAATTAAATATTGTTAAAATCATGCAGTCGAACGTTATAACATACCAGAAAAATGTGCTAGCCCCGGGGCATCATGAATTGTGCATACAAGCATTGCATGGAATTGAAATTGTCTTTGTCCTATTGGTCTAGATACGTCATACATAGTGATGCCATTCCATAACTTTAGTAACTCGTCGATAAGAGGCTCAATATATACATTCATATCTTTAACTTGGTACTTACCTAGTTGAATGAACATAAACATTACATAATTATTATAACCATTTTACTGCAATATATATAAATTTATGTACATGACTATTAAATGAAAAAACATATAAGTCATTATGCAACAAATAAGACAAATGAGATGCTACTACATTAAAGAAAATTGATGTAAACAAATACTTGAAACAATCATTGCCAACATTATGTGCTCCCTCTTTATTGACATCCATGGAGGAATGTTATTGTTGATAAAAAAAAATAGGCCACACCAAGTAAATAGATCTCAACTCTCCAAATGGATTGACATCGTCCGCTGCCAATGAAAGCCTGAGATTACGAGGTTCTTCTTTAAAGTGTGGCCATTTTTCCTCCATGTCCCTAAATGTAGAACCATCCGTAGGTATTCGAAGACTCTCATCTCCACTTCTATTACGTGCATGGTAATCCATAAATTGCGCTAAGCTTTCACACCTAAATAATTGTTACATACGTGGAATAATGGGAACATAATGAAGAACCTTGCGAGGCACCTTTTTTGTTAGTTGATCTATTCAATATCTACTGATATGACATTCCGGGCATTCTGTTGCAAATTCATGTTGTTTATGATATATAATATGATCATTGGGACATGCATCTGTTGCTTGATACTCCATTCCAATATCTTTCATAATGCCAGATAAATATCGATATGAGCAAGGTAAAATATTTGATGGTGGTAACAAAAATTCACCAATCAATCTACAACAAAAAATAATTTCTTAATATAAAGAATATTAATGGTACATACTTCATCCTTTATTTACTAGCGATGAACTAACAACAATTAAAATAGATGAAAAAAGATGACATATATGACATACCTTAACATCCGTGAGATTGCTATGTTGGATAAACCATTCATAACCTTCAAGTTCACCAGCAACAATACAACAGAGAGAAGAGTTGTTTGGGAGCCTTCATAAAGGGGCTCGTATGCCTTCTCAAGTATAGGTAAATCATGAACATCATCAAAGTCATCTCGATCAACATGATCAGATGTGCCACTACATGTGTCATGGATCAATGTATTTGTACCATCATCTTCAATTGTGTTTTTTGGTGCATGATCATCTTCTTCCATAGGATCATTAACTTCATCTTCGATATTCACAGCTCCATGTTCAGCCGCTTGCAAAACCACATTCTCTGGGCCGTGATAATTCATATCGTGTGCCCTAGGGCGCCCCACCTTTATAATAATGACAGACACAAATAAACCATGATCATGATCAAATGATTTTATATATATATCAAATGTTAAAACAATATAAACATTTGCAAATTCAATCAATATAAACACATATAATGAACAACTTACCAATGGACGATAATCATGCCCCCCTTCAACGTGACCATGCTGCCTACAATGTTTCTCAACTGTTGTGATTAAAAGTCTTCTCGTCTTTAAGCCCTTGCAATTATTGCAAGGACAATAACATTTCCCATCACCCTTTCTTTTCAATATAGCCCACAATCTAGCAACTATCTTTTTATTTTGTTCTAGACTAATATTATCTGACATGATTTTTCTTTACCAAGCTTGAACATTTAGATCTTCAAAAAATATCAAACTCACTCCAATAATTTTTAATCATACATAGGTAACAAAATATAATAATTATGATATTTTACACCAAAAAAATTTGGCATGCAACCACCCCTACAAAAGAGAAGATAGTCTGAAGTTAATGACCCCAAAAATCACTTTCAAATGCTAATTCCAAAAATTATTAAATTCTGATTTTACTATGATTTCCAACTGTTAGACTCCTAAAATCAGAATATTGAACTTGAACAACAAAATCTGGAAATGAAAATCTCAAAATGCAGCTAATAGGCCTCAACAATTAAGGCCTACTCAAGACTTTGTGAAGTCACTGCAAGGTTTACAGGCCTTACCTGATGATTTCAGCAGGAGGATTAAAGAGTTGGTAAAGAGTTTTGGTGACTGGAGTGACACATCTTTACCGGATATTGTAGATGCCCAAGAAAATGTTAGATCACTGCAGCAATGGCAAGATAGGGTAGATGAAATCATCAATGCACAAATCAAATTGATTTGTGATGACTCAGATTATGACATGCTGATGAGTAGTATGGATAAAATCATTAATTCACTAGCACATTTTTTGAATCTTTTGAAAGGGAGGCAAATCAAGTAGCAGTAAAGTATACACCTTACAGTGCCAAGGTAAATAAGGTGGTAAATTTTAATTTCCCAATGGATGAGGAATATCAAGGATGGGTAGAAAAGTACTTAACTGTACAAGAATAGGACAGAGTCTACAACCGGCAGTTAACAGCTTAGCGGTTATGGTTATAATTTTTTTTGGCTATTTCTTGGTGGTAGTTTTGGTGCAAATTTTTGAAGTTTGGAAAATGCAACAGTTATTCTCCAGTGGACGGGATGAACAAGAAGATTCTCCAGAGACTCGGCTATTGTAACCAATTTTTGAAATGTCATAAGGCGGTCCAAGTGACCAGTGACAGGTGTATTTCTGGTTTGATGCTTTTTGCTCCTTCATTTTCCCTATAAGAAGGATTTCAGGACCAGAAATACGGGTTAGCAAGTTAGATATCTTTAAGTTGAGTCTAACTAAAGTTGTAGAGCGAATTTGTAAAGAGCCTGATATTATAGTGAAAATACTATTCTTAGGTTTGCTGTCATTCTGTTGTAGGTTTTAGTTTCAAAGGTACTTAATTTTCAATTCACTATTAGCATCTGAATGAAAATTACTCATTTCAAGGTCATGTATCTCCATTGTATGAATATATTATTATCTTGAATAAAATGATCAAGGGTTATTCTGTTCATCTCACTGTTATGGTGTGTGTAATTCTCATTTTGGCTTTAATTCAAGGAATTAATTAAAATGCTTGAGTGAGGTTATAGGTGACTATGTTCATATAAGGATTTGATAAGTAGTATTGGGTTAGAATATAGATTGATGGTATTGTAAGGCAGTATTATTTGAGATTTTATATGCTATGTGTCTAGAAGATTAACTTGGTTACAGTAAAAAACAACCAACGCCTTTGATATTATCTAGCTATGGCTCCCAAATCTATTGCAAATTGATCATTAGGGTTAAAATTGAAACATTGCAAATATAATCTTTGTCCAAATCCATCAAAAAATTTCCATCAGTTATAAACAATTCCCTTATAAAGAATTTTTGAAGCCAGGTCTAAAATCTGGAAATGAAATTCTAAAAATGCACAAGACTAAAAATGAAATCTGATGAGATGTTGCTTTAAAATATGATTTTCAAACCTGGAAGTACAAATCTGACTTCACAAATGAATTCTGGAAAAAGAAAATGACTACCCTCAACCTGGCAATATCTTCTTGAGTTTCTTCTAATTTTCCCCAAGAAAACCGTCGAGCAAAACACTGTCGCAATAAATAGTCGAGCTCATTTCAATTTATGCCCACCATAATTTAACTTTGTAGGTTCGTCGCAATTTTGGCGAAAGATCTTCGTCGAAACGTAGACGAAAAAAATGGTTCGTCGAAATTTTGACGAACGTCGAGGATAAAAATTAAAAAAAATGAAAATTCGCACAAGTGTCCGACGATACATCTGATTATATAGCTTTCGTCGGAAGGTTTCGTTGGAAATTGGGGTCAAATGAGTTAGTGCATAAAAGAGATGAAGGAGAAATATCAAAAGGTAACAAAAAATAAGGGTAGAGAATTGGTTAGAAAAAGTGGAATTCTTTTATTGTCTGAATTAGATTTTGTCTTCTACCATTGCATTTGACACAATAAAGAGATATGATAGATATCTCTACAACTCAGAGGAAGAAGCTACAATTTCATTACAAGGATAGATACATTCAAGGAGCAGTGGGATACATTAGCCATCTGGGCCTTAACCCCTAATACTAAGAAGGTTGATATTGCAAAGCCTGCTATAGATTGTATGCGAAGCTTGATAATAGAGTGTTAGACACTTCAGGAATTGAGGATGCAACAATTTCAATCAATGTTTCCCAATTCACAAAGGCAATAGTGGAATTGGTGACTGCTGAAAAGGAAAGTTATAGAAAAAAGTACAATGAATTATTTATTGATTATGGGAAGAATTAACACACCATGCAACTACAAACTGAACTGGCATTGTTAAATGAAAAAATGAAAAACTTGCAACATGGTGAGCCAATGGAAACTGATGTTGCTTCACCTTCTACTTCACAAGAGCCAACAACTATTGCCACTACACCTCCTACAAGTTCTTCATGGGAAATTGTTCCCTACAATTTGGGAAATGTGCCCATTTTAGTGGAGAACCCAGATACACTCAGTACACAACAGGAAGAAGAGGTCAGTAGGGAAGAATTACTCCAAAAGTTGGAGTATGAGGAAAAATGTGGTAAACATGATAGGGGAATCTTTGTCAGCAATATGAAAATTATCACTGCAATCTTAGAGCATCTGAATAGAGGAGTGAACAACAGATTAATTAGCATCCATGCTAATTATTCTGCCATGAAAGATGCAATAAATAAATTTGATATTGATAAGGAGGTGGCAATTACTCTAATGGAAACATGGATCCCAAGACTGCAAGACTTGAGAATAATGGTTGTAGGAGGTAAGCATGGTGCCAATGTACCTGAGAATATCAAGCCAACCCTCAAGACTGTAAATGGAATTCAAGAATTCAGCGGAAAAATAGAGCCTTTGGAGGCCGAGATAAGGGAGTTGGTCTAGAATTTTCATGAGATGAATCATGGTATTCTTCCCTTTATATTGAAATATTATGGTAATATTAAAACCCTGCAAGATTGGAGGAAGCAAACAAATGAAGTTATTTCAAAACAAGCGGCTTTGATCTATCAAGGGAATGATATGAGCATGTTGAAGAAGAACATGGATATGCTCTCTCATGTAGGAGTTTCTTTGGAAGAGTTTGACAAAGAAGAAAACCCGGTGGTAACCAAATATGCCCCTTTATAGAACAAAGCCTGACGAAATCATAAAATTTAATTGGCCTACAAAAGAAGAATTCCAAGCTTGGAAGGAAAAATACCTTGATGTCCTTCAAGATTGAGCTGCAACATGATGAATAACGAATGGGAGAAGCACAATGCATAGCCTGGAACCTATACAGATTAGGCTTTTGATGAAGTATAGATAATATATTGTCTTCTCCCCAATTTGAATTTGATGATGAGGTTGCAAACATGGATAAGTCTTTTGTCTCTTCTGCTTTATGCACTTTATGATTTCATTCACTTTATGTTGGGGTACATGGATACACTTTTGGAAGCATGCGGATATTGCTACATCAACTTAAAGATGACTTTTGGAAGGCGAGACACGTCTTCAACAAAAAATGAAAATAGATTTTGTCTCATTTAACACTTCCATCCATTTGGAAATAAAAATATAACTAAAAGGGGGAAAATATTTTGTATCTGTCCAATTGAAAAGGGAAATACGTACTTTTTGACCCGAAGGTTTTTTTGCTCCTTCATTTACATAAGAAGGAATTCAAGGCCAGAAGTATGGGTTCACTGTTTTGTATTGATCATAGAGAATTTTGTAGAGAAAATATAGAAGCATTTTAGAATTTTGTCTTAGGTCTTGGCTCTGTCAAATATTCATATGTAGTTTTGATGATAATATTGGCAATTGAATACAAAATGGTTCAAATTCAAATCCATTTCTCTCCTATTGTATAAGTGTTTCATGAATTATGAATAATATGATCAAGGATTATGTTATTTGTCTCCATTGATTTCCAATAGATGTGTAGTTTTGTTCTTGCTTTTAATTCAAAGACTTATTGAAAATTGTTGAATGAAGCTATAGATTCATGTGAATTGAGTGCTAGGCTATTAGTAAGAAGTTATGGTTGAGAATATATAATGAGTGTGATACTGTAATGCAGTATTATCAAAGCTTAGTGATGTTATGTTTTAAATTGTCAAATTGTATAGGTTTTGAGACTGATTCCATTCCTAGGATAGGACACTAATCTAAGTGAGTATTCATGATACATTTTGTTGGTCAATTCAACATAAAATCAACTTTATAAAAAAACTTTAAATGGATTATAATTGTTGTTATTTTATGTTGAGTTTTACCATTCTCATTCTCTGAATGTTGGAGTGTTGTTAAGGAGCAACCAACTTCTTTGATACATTCCAATTATTGAGCTATTATATGAGATTTCATATGTTATTTACAATGTATTCAGTTATTAGGTGTAGAGGTCTTTAAATTACATTTTGGGATCACCCTCTCGGGTTTTGTAGAGCCCAAAGTGTAGGAGGAAAGCATTGTTGCTTTCACTCGTTCATTGGCCAATCCCTTCAGGTGGCTGAGAGTTGGAAATGACAAAGTCCATAGGAATCCTTGAAGATCAGCTTGGTTCTTAAAATCAACCAATAGGTCCCTTTTCTCTTTACACGATGTGATCACCTCTTGGGTTGTGTGGGTCTATTTTTCCCTTTTGTAGGCGTAGAACAAAAGGTTCCACTTTTCCTTTTCTTTCCTTTTTGCGATTTTTTAGAAACAAGGGTTTCTTGTTTGTCCTCTACTGTGGGTTGTTCAACAAAGGTTGCAGGTTGTGTTTCTTGAAAGCCCTGCTCCTTTGGCTCTCCCATGTTGCAGGTAGGTGATGCAACAAGGGATCCAAAATGGAATTTCCATTTCTAGAATAGCAGGTTCTTCCATTATTTATTCTTGGCCCCCGTTATTCCTATTGGTCCCTTTTAGGATACTGTTGATATTGTTACAAAGAAAAAATTCCCAAGAAACATTTGGAAATTGAGCCCTAAGAATCCTCTTTATCAACAACGTAACCAAATAGAAATTAGGAAATTTTGTATTGTTTCTTTTCCTTTTGTACTCAGACGGCATTCTCTTTAATAAATTATACAAGAAAACATTTGCATGCCTACCATGGCAAAGATGACTTAATAGTTTAAAATGAACTATGTATAACAAAGATTGTCTACCATCACATATCAAGTACTTAACTACATAGGAAGCAACTCAAGCCCCAAATCTAGGGTAAAGATAGTAATTTAATAACTTGAAAAGAGGAATCTGAGTTTTTTCTTGGTTGTCTGAATTCGTTTCTTTCCACAATAGTGCATCTTCCCAAACTAGAAACTCTTCTACTATCCTTGGAAATCTAGATACTTTAGCAATGACAACTTTTGAAACATCTACCCTTAATCCCGTAACAACTACTTCATTGTTCTATAATGTGGCTACAAAATTTTGGGTCATAACCTCATTAAATTATGTGAGCTACAAAAAATATTGTAACGAGCTAGCTTGCTAGAAAATGGGAAAAAATAGTCTGTCATCCAATGGCTAGTCATGTGTCACTGGTTCTCTACGTATTATATCACCTCTCATGGTATACTTCAATAATTGAACTCCTCAATTCTACCATGTTCTTGTTCCACCACCTCAATTAACCACTTCTACTATGCTAAAATGTTGTTCTTATTCAAATACACCTTTCAATTCAGCTATTAAGAACCCTTTTCTCTCCTCTAAACTTTGTGTCTTTTGAAAATATAAGAAAAGGATAGAAAGGTTTTTCAAAGAGTTTTTAAAAATCAAGAAAACTAAGGATTACCCCTCCCTCCAACTAAAGATACTAAGTGTCCTCACTTAGTGGGTACAGTTTTGGTAGAAGGCTATATGAAAAGTAATGGAAAATCAATTAAGATATGCAATATGCACAAATGAACTATAAACATACAACAAAATCAATAATCAACTTTGTTAATTATGATAAGTTAATGTGTAGTGTACCTGTAGGAATTGGTTGAAATGAAATTCAACTCGTGTGACGTAATTAATGAGTGCCTGTAGTGTGATTTGAAGTGACTTGCGTTGATTGTAATAAATAGTGGTAATTTGAAATGAATGATAGCATATACGTGACATGGAAAATATTGGAATGCAAAGGTTGCAGAGTGTATGGAATAGGTGATGTGATATTAATTGCATGGTACATTATAATCGATAAAGGTGGTAGGATTGCTATGTGTGAGTGAATTTAATAAGTCACACATAATGAAAATGGAATGTGTATGGTTGCATGTATGAAATAATAGGTTATGAAGTGAGATATATGCAACTAATGCGGATGGTAATATGAAATTAATAACAAACAAGTGTTATGGGATCATGCAATAATAGGTCCCTTCTGTAAGTTTTTAGCCTACAGGCATGATGTTGCAGGTCCCTATTGCTTTTGTGACTATCTTAGAAAATGAATATTGTCGATTGTCACATGTGCAATGTGTGCATATGAAATGTGTGTTAAAATTATACATGTGGAACATCACTGGGCAAGCTATGTAGCTCATCTAATGATTCATTTGTAGAATTGGTTGTCTTTGTTGTTGAATTTTCAATTGCAGGTTCAAATTACTGTTGTAATGTAAGAAGGAAGTCATCCTTCTACGATGGTTTCTTATAAAGTTTTAATATGTGTTTGTTATCTAGCTATGAGAACCTTACTTCATTGATTGTCTATAGCTACACTGCTCCATTAGGAAATACATGTTTTATCTCATATGACCCAAGCCATTTGGTTTGAAATTTCCCTTTGTAACCTTTGTATATGGAGTAATAAAGTAGAGCCCAATCACTTGTATTGAATTCCTTTGTCTTAATAAACTAATCATGCCAACTTGATTTTGGACAACTTTAGTGTGGTGTATGGCTTCCATTCTAATTTCATCTAGGGAATTCAAGTTATGCAATCTATCATGTTGTGTTGTTGACAAATACATTCCCAATTTTATTGTTGTCCTCAATGTTTTATACTCAAATCATATAGGAAGTACTACTTTCTTACCATACACTAGTTCATATTGTCTAAAGCTTGTTGTGATATTCCAAGTTATTCTATAAGCCCAAACTGCCTCAGGTAACTTGGCTTCCCAATCCCCCCTATGAATTTGCACTATCTTTGTGACTTCCACTTGCCCTTTTGCTTGAGGGTGATAAGGTGTAGATTTACTGTATTTGATCTCATCTTCTTGAACCAATTTGGTAATCAACTTTTATGTAAACTGGGGTCCTCGGTTTGTGACAATTTCTCTTGGAACTCCATATTTTGTGAATATGTCTTCATAGAGAAACTTTGCCACATTCTCACCTCTTGCAAATTGTAAAGCCTTAACCTCTACCCATTTTTTAAGGTAATATGTGTAGACTACTATGTACTCTTTATTGTTGATGTTGGTGAAATGGGGCCAATAAAGTCCAATCCCCATTTGTCAAATGGTGCTATTGCTTGATGTGGTTGCAGTGGCATTTCTTCTATTTTTGTTGGTCTTCCCATTCTTTGAAATCTATCATAGCTCCTGGTATATTTCACTGTATCTTTATAAAGATTTGGCCAATAATAGCTAGTATTGAGAATTTTAAGAGTTTTCCTCTTTGTTGCAAAGTGTTCCCCATAGGGTTCATCATGGCATGCTTTGAGGAAATCATATACTTCATCTTCTTAGATGCATCTTCTCGTTATGTTGTTTGGGCCTGTGTAGAATAAGTATCCAACTATCCACGAGTAGGGAAAACTATTGTGACTAACTGCCTCTTTTCCCTTGGAGAGAAATAGGGTGGTGTTTTTCGGCTTGCTACAAGATAGTTTTCCATATTTGCATACCAAGGTGTGTGTAGAGATAAAGAAAATAAATTCTCATTTGGGAATGAGTCATTAACAACATCTTCTTTTGATTTCGTTGGTAGTCTAGATAGAAAATCTGCAACTACATTTGTTTTACTTGGCTTATCCACAATGGTAATGTCAAATTCTTGAAGTAATAGTAACCACTTGACAAGTCTGCCACCAACCATTATCTCTAAAGTCAAGGATGTTATTTGAAAAGATGCAATGTCAACTCCCACTATGTTTGGAACACACTAGTGTGGAACAAAGTATGGAAAATTTGGGAAATTAACTCAAATGAATTGGTAGGGATCATATTTTGCAAAGGATCATGCAGACATGTTAGACAATCATGATGTTGTGGGTCCCTACCATAGTTGTCCTGTATAATGTTTTCTATCAGGTCATCTTCATCTTGGTTTTCTAACAAGGGGTTTCATTTAATAGTCATCAGGGCTTGTAAGGCTCGTACTGATATTTCTCATCTATGGCAGGCCAGATGGTTTGTTCTAGGTTTGCATGTGGCTGGGCTGGTGGATAAAGGACTAATTTCTTAGTCACATTTCCATTCGAAATGGTCATATTCTCAAACCTATAACCTATGAAGGTATCTATTGTTTCCAACCAAGGTCTTCCTAATATGAGGGGATAGCCTACAAGATTAGTTTTAGGATACAATACCACAAAGTCTATAGGGTACTCCCATGAATCCAATGTTATTACCAAGTCTTCAATGATACCCTTAGGTTTAAATGTGGACCTATCTGCCAACTGTAGAACAATAGGTGTAGGTCTAAGTTTTATTAATTTTAATAACTTCATGGTCTCTTTGGTCATTACATTAATAGTTGATCCTAAGTCAATTAAGGTCTTCTTAATGAGAGTGCCATTTATTTTGACATCAACTATAGGGCTCCCAGGATCTGCATACTTGGGGATAGTTATGTTTCCCAACATAATGTCTGCTAGTTGTCCTAAGACATGTACAATATGAGGGTCTTTTTTCTTTCTGCCTAGTTTTTTGAGGTATAGCTCTCTCACTATTTTAGTATAAATAGGAACTTCCTTAATGGACTAGATAAAGGGTATTTTGATGCTAACATCCTTGAGTTGTCCCAATAGATCAATTTCAGCTTGTGTTTGATGTCTTTGAACTGCTAATCTCTCAACGAATGGAGGCTCTGGACTTAGATTGGTTGGGTTAACCTGATTTGAATTAGGTTCCTTTGGTTGTTTGTCCAAGGTCTTTTTTCGAAGTTCCACATTAATTAATCTAGTGATATGAGGAGATGAAGGCTCAACCAACATTTTCCCTTATTTGAGGTGGACATCACTCACCTCAACCCCATAAGTAGGGTATTGAATAGCTTCGTTACCATAAGCCTGCTAAACAGGATTGTTATTGGGGTTAGGTGCAAGTTGTGCTCGCAACTGAGGTGCTCTAGGTGGTTGTATAGTTAATATTTAACTATAATTAACAAGCAATTTTTTTGTTAATTGATAGTTAGAACTTAATTTCTCATTTAGTTTAGAATTTAATTTTATAACTGTAAATATCCTTTCTCAAAGAACATATACACTTTTCTAGGCCTTATGTACATTTATTATATTGTGTCAACAATCCATAAATCATTGTTTCTTCCACCCACTTAGTGTTAGGATTCGGATTTTTGCACTAAGTGGATTATTCGAGTCCTTGAAGGTGATAAAGCTTGGAAAATTCTTGTGTGAAATTGTATTGGCTCTATCCATCCTTCTTGATTGTATCCTTGGAAGGGGATTGGGATTCAAACCTTTCTCACTATGGAAGATTCAATGCAGATTCAAGGGACTTTTATAATAAAAAGTATTTGGAGAGCTTGGTAGGCCATGAAGTCACGACTCTTTAGGAATGATTCTAGATTCTATGATGGGCTATCCATCAACCAACATAATATCTAGTGATCCCCTATTTGCAAAGCCAAGACCACCCATTGGCTAGGATGTCTTGGATACACACCTTGAGATTTCATAGGAAAGGGACTCACTCTAGTGGGCCTCTTCTTCAGAGCCTCTATGAGGCTTTTAACTTGGAATGAAGTTAAAATTAAGTTTCACCTCTCCAATTAGGATCATAAATTTATTGACTTAGTATTGGAGATAATTATGGTTGATATGGTTCATAAAATTGGTATAAATTCTTCCAAGCCTTGTTGGAAAGATTGGAACTCATGTCGAAACACCACTTTCTAGAACTGTAAACCCTACTAAGGATATATTTGGCACTTTCTCCACTTGTCCATGGTCCTCACTTTGAATTAGCAGTGGTATTTGCAATCGTCAATTTTGGTTTGGCAATGAAAATTTCATACCATTTGGTTGACTATTTTTGGAGCCCAAATATGCTCACTTTTCTTGGTGTATTCTCTTCCAAGGCCTTCCTATGAAGTCCAGGTACTTCATTTGGGTGCTCTTGATCCCCATTTCTTTTTTGGGGAATATTTGAAGTGCTTTAAGCATTTTTTTGGTTCTATCCTAGAGCCCATATTCTTTGGACCTAGATCCATGACTTCTTGAAGTCATTTAGACTAGAACCTTTTTCATGACATATGATTCTTCTTGGGGATTTTCTTCACATCTCTCACAAATTCAACCAGATCTAGCATTTTTTCAAGGTGGAGATTCTTTTCAACATTTGGAAAGATAGAAGTTCGACTATTTTTGCTAGTTATTCTATTGATTAGTATGTTTCACTTTTTTCTAAATTTACTATTTGTTCTAATGTGTTATTGCACATTCAAGTGCAAGCCAATAAAGTTACACTTGAGGTGACACATTTACAAGTGCTCCTTGACCAATGGGACAACGCCCCACATGTGATGGCCATAGTTCTTTCATCTCTCTCTCTCTTATTTTAGGGGTGAATCACCTCGTTGCGAGAATTGGCATGGAAGGAGTTTTTCCACTCAAGATACTCAAGAGGCTTACTTGTAGGATTCTCCCCTAGCTACAAGAAGGGATTATGGTCAATGCGGTTGGTTGTCGCCTTCTTGTCAGCATGTCTCCTTGCCACCCGAGGGAGGAACTTTTGGATGGTCTACTGGTGGCACTTCCTATTGATTTGACTCCAACAAGTTTCCTTGGCTGACTCTTGTCATTTTGCCAACCCTTGCTATTGAAGGAGAAGAAAAAACTCAAAAAAATAATGGCGATGGGTCGGATCCTCCCGCAAATACTTTGGACCCCTGCTAATGTATGAGAAAAACTAGATGACCAAGATCCTCCTCCGCCCCCCATATTTGATTTTTTGTTTTATGTTTTGGACTATATTCTGTTTAGACTTTAGACTCTAAGGGTGTGATTATTGATCCACTTTTTTTTTTTTAAGAATATATATACTATTATTTTATAAATGATAATCTAGACACACTATAAAAAAACATCTGAAATATCAAATTCTAGATCTGACATGTTCACATGTCTGAAAGTGGGAAATTCAGATCATCTTTCTGCTGCTCTAGAACGTCCTCTATATCTTCTTATGAACTCATCGAAGACATTCAGAGTAGAAGAGCTTGGAAGCAAGGAAGTCTGGTGTAACCCGGATTGCTTGGCTCTGTGAAAGTGTAGACAATGATGAGTCGTTTTCTTTCTCCTTTGCCGAGATCTTATCATTTTGAATTTTCTTATCTTTCTACATGTTGAAGAATTTGCTGTGGGATAAAAAAAATTCAACTTTTCAGAAGGCTTTGCAACAATTGGATTAACTTGAAATGAACCTTCACCATTGTTGAGATAGAAGATAGAATTTTGTTCATCATCAAGAACTGACAGACGAATGGTCACATCACAAATCATAGAAAGCTTGTGAAAATTATCTTATTATTATATCTTCCTGCCCAATCAATCGGGCAGGAGAGGGAATAAAAAATCCGCTTGTCTAAAAGTTTTATAATACGGCATTAAGTGTGCTTTGTTTCCAAAACTCTTACTGCAGTCTGAAATGGTGTGATCTATGTTGCACAGACAATTGTCGTTGCATCAAAAGATCGATCTGTTAATGTCCGTCAAAATTAATGAATCCATGGGAGACAATTAAGCCATGTCACGAATTAAGCACAACATTGTGCTGCGCTACGCTACGCTAATAGACCAAAAGTGCACACCTTGCAACAGTCTGTCATAATGGAAAAAGGATGGAAAGGGCATATATTATTGATTCTCATTTAAATCTATTGATACAATAAAGAATTGGAATTTCTATTGCTACAGTAAAGAATTGGATTTTCTATTGATACACTAAATAAATGGAATTTTGCTCCAGAATTACATTTACAATAACACAATATGGTGAAATGATTATATTTACAGAAATTGTTATGCACAAACACAAAATTTATGACTGTCACAGAATGCTTTGGCCTATAGACAAAATCAACATATAGAGCAAGCATTTGGATTGTCATCTTCTCTGGTAGCAGACAATCCTTGGCAATGTTGACAAGTAGGAGTAGGAGCAGGAATTGGCACCTCCATCCTACTCCAATGCATTAATCTCATTTCGTTTCTGGCAGGACCCACGCTTAGCAGTTCTGTACTTCTAAACTTTCTCATCTTTCTTGTTAATGACACAGGATCTGCATCTCCAATCACAATTATTTTTTTCTCCTTCAAATCTATGCTTACAGAATCAACACCTGCACACCAAATTTGCATAACAGTTAGCTTATTTATTTCAAACTTAACAACCGATATGAAATTAACCTAAAAACATGAAACTCTCATTGACAATATTTGTAAAAAAATTATTTGAATCATATTCTATGATCAGGATGTAACCAGAAAAACAATGGCAAACCCATTTTGCCTCATTCCCCATTCTCTCCTGAGTCCTAACTGTAGCCTAAAAGCTATACAGGGTAACCAAGCTCACAACCTATATTTTGCATTCTAACTGCTGATTTGCATTTTTAGCCCAGTTGGGTTACAGATTAGCTTTACAAGTACTTAGAGATTAGAAGTTCGCATAATGTTTGAATTGAAGTTACAGACAGGCGGTACTGGTTGTTTAAGCTCTTTGCATTAATATGGTATAATCAATCTTAAAAGCTGAGGATAAATAACATAGTAATAACTATAAATTTACCATTAATGGCTGCAATTGCTTGCAATGCCTTTCTCTTACATTTCTCACAGTCAATGTCCGATTTCAACACAATCTTCTGCAAAAGCAAGATGTATATAACTCTGTTAGTGCCTTAATTGCACCACTGAACACCAGATTACAAAAAGGCAAAAAAGTATAGAAAAAATAGCTAGCAGAGCATGAACTTACCTTCATTCTTTCCAGAGTCAATCTGAATGGCTTAGGATTCGAACTAAAGTCACAAGATAATTCAGACTTCACAAACTGAAGATCTCACATACTAAATCTCACCGTACAGCATTAAACAAATTAAATAGAGAATAAGGAATTGTTCAAACATTTTTAACTCTTCACTTTCGGTAACTTCTAATCAGAGATTTCGCGTAAACTTTGTGTTGGGAAGGAATAAAAGTAGGCGGTTTGCCTGCCGAGC
The DNA here is from genome assembly GCA_007115665.2 of Sequoiadendron giganteum. Taxonomy (NCBI): domain Eukaryota; kingdom Viridiplantae; phylum Streptophyta; class Pinopsida; order Cupressales; family Cupressaceae; genus Sequoiadendron; species Sequoiadendron giganteum. Next base: position 626,523,257 of record CM021108.1, read on the forward strand.
ATCTTTGAATAAGCAAGTCTGAAAGTTACCGAGTGAAGATATAAGAAAGTAAGTTTGCCGCCCACGGTGTGGAAAAATTGTGACATTTGGAAGAAGAGTATCGTGGCCGTGTAACATTGCCCTTCTTACAGCTGTTCCTTGTAACTTGTCTGAATTTTCTTCTTCTAATATAAAAAAATGTTCACATTTCTTCTTCGTTATAATTCTACTTTTATAAAAGACAATCAGATAAAGTTATAAAATATAAAAGTTAGAATTTGGAAATATATATATATATAAATTATTCTAGAAACAATCATTACAAAAGTTAAATTATTTAATTTTTTACATTTTATTTCATGACATTAAATTATTATATACTTGTAAATTAATATGACATTTAATTAAAGGTACAATAAATCTTCAATGAATCTTTGAATGGGTCTTCAATATTTTAGTTGAGAAAAAGGTGTTGAGACTTGACTTACATTTAGGATGTCTGAAACTAAAGTTAAAGGCTTGTACAAATGGACTCAAGAGAGCTTAAAGTGTAATAAATTACTAGAGTGCATCTACAATTTTAGTATGAGTAGGTTTATAGAAAAGAGTTGTGAGTCGTTACATTGTGTAAAAATGTTAGATAATCTTTATATATATATAGTTGAGAAAATGATAGTTTGAACCTTACAAATGTTAATTTATACTATTTATAAATAATTCTTAATACCAAACTAGGTAGGAAATAATGAGGATTGGAGTCACTCTACATGCATTCCCTTAGCCCTATACCTCTGCACTTTGCCAAATGTATTATTTGCCCTTGTGGCGTAAGTATAGGGCATTTACAAACACTCGTAATTGCCAATATAAAACTTTGTAAAAGTCAAAACATGGCTCTAGCATTAGATCTAGGTCTCCATAAATATTTTGAAAGCCCGAGCCAAATCATCTTCTATAATTTCCATTCATATTAATTTTTATCTATTAAAAGGAAAGGCACTCTTAGAGAGGTTAACAACTAGATTCTATGAAGGACTTTGTAAATAGGCTACAATTTTGACCTCAAAGATATCAAAGAATTGAGGCTAAAGATGACACAACCTAATAGCATGTGTTGCCCAAGGTAAAGATCTATTCCTATAGCTAATGGGTGGCATGCAATAAAACCATGTCATTAATCCAATTGAATAGAGAATTTTATATACCTATATACAATATAATAAACCCTTAAAATAAATTAAATCTAGATATGAATGATAGGGGCTTCAAGAACTTGAGGAACTTGAATTAGTAATCTTACCAAAAGAACCTAAATTGGTGAAGGAGGGAGTGCATTTATGATATCAAGTTTCCTCAATCCATAATATTGTTCATTGTTATTTCTTTATTTGATTGTGTTCAAGTTTTTGTTTGATTCAATATCACACTCCATGATCCTTTTTTTGTATTTTTCTCCTCAAGCCCTTTATTACCTTGATGATGGACCATAGAGTGTGATTTGAAATGTTGATACAAAAACTCCAACACAATCAAATCTAGAAATAACAATGAACAAGGAATATATTATCAAGGAAGCTCAACTCACAAGGATTTTCTTAGAAGACAAAACACTTTTTAAGGTAAATTTAAAGTTGTAAATCCTTTCTATTATATGAACATGAGGTTTTTACAGTCCGTGAGTTTATATGAAAAGCTTATGGAAAAATAAATCGTTATAAAAAGACATTTACAAGTTAAATATTCAAAGTTTTCTGCAATTTCTAGACTCTCACAATTCAATTCTTTCAAGGTCTCCCTTAGAAGGTTCTTGTTTAGACCTATTTTTTCAGTTTTCCATTTAATTTTGGAGCAATGTTATTTCCCAAGTAGTGAATTTGATTGGAAGGCTCATCTATATTGATTTCATGAGTAGGAGAATGCTTTATGTGTCATGAAATAATCTATTATTGATGGATATGAGCCAAATCCTCCTTTAGTTGTTGATCATAAAATCTATTTTTTTCTACTCATCAATTTAGGATAGAAAAAGTTTAACTAAAATTTATTTTAAATAAATGAACAAATCATGGTTCTATAATAAAAAATATTCACATACATAATAGAAACCACAATGGAAACATCAAAAAAAAATATTGATAGAAACTTGTATGGAATTATAGATTTATACAACTCATAGATACATAAACTATAAGATTTGGTGAGAAGTAAAGAGATCCATCTCAATGTTTGTTGGTTTGAGATAATTATATGAAGATAGGGCCATACATGAACCACTATTCTAATTTAACATAAAATAGTCGTATATATATATATTACATGACACTAGTTTCCACTCTAAACACATTTAAAATTATTTGATGCTTTTGATTTCCTTAATAATATAGTTTTATTTTAAAAATATTTTGAAACTATCATATGATTGGTCACTTGAGCATTTTTTTGTCATTCCTTTTGTTATGTCATTCAATACCTGTGATCAAGGTGTTTTTCCTTTCTTTTATAAACTATTTAAACTTTAAAAGCTTAATTATCTTAGTAATAAGAAACCCTTTTAATTCTTTTGGATCCTTTCATCATTAGTTTTCAATGTATATGATTATTGTATGCTCATATTCGATATGCATAATCTTGCAAAGAAAAATGAAATCCACAAGCTTGGGGAGGAGTATTATAATAGGCCTGATTTTGATACTTAGACCTCTAGGAAAATAAGATACATGTATGCTAGTGCCTTTTTAGCAATAAATCTACTATAAGGAACTCTATGGGAACCAAAAAAGAATATTTTAGCAAATGGCTATGAGTGCCCAAATTTAATACATGTTGAGAGCACCACTAAATCAAGAAAATATGTTAGTAGCAAACAATATATAGAAACACATATCAACTATAACTTTCTTAGGGGAATTCATGAAGTAAGACAAGAATATTTTTAGTTGCTACTATGCATTGAAGATTATGGAAATCTATATCATTGGATAAGGTCTGGTTGTTTACAATTATTTTCCTAGATTTGGTTTAGTTGGGTTTGGCCATACAATACTTATATATATGTATGCAAGTATATATGTATTTGCATACACACACACATATATCATAGAATCAAATATCTTGGTAATTTCTCAACAAATTAAAAGATAAATATATTTTCAATTTATTGGTATAAAATTGGGATATGTGTGTGTATGTAGATTTATGTATTTACATATATTTAGCATGTATATACATATATATACATTGATTTATATATTATATAGACATGTGTATATATAGAAACAAATAAATTTCTTGGAAATTTCATGGCAAACTAAAAGATAAAGATATTTTCAATTTCTTGGGATAAAATTTAGACCCCAAAAATTATAGGAAGAAAGGAGAAATAATTATTCTTTTAATAGTTAAAGATATTCTAATTACATAGAGAGAAATGTCTCTTGTATTAGTACATCTCAATACAATATTTTCTCTAGTGGGTAAGTGCGCCAAGCTGTGGCACAAAAATATGGCTCTTAAGATGCCACATTTTTTCTAAAATCAACAAAATTTGGTGTGCACGAGAAAATGAAGATAGTTATGCTCAAAATTTGAAGACACATCAAGAATAAAATTTGAAGTGCTCCGATTCTATTTTCTAAGCTACTATTTTTTTTGAGAATAAGGGTTTCAAAAGGGGGGGGGTGGGGGGGGGAACAGGTCCTGTTTCAAGATTCGATGAATGAGAAAAAATTTATCTAAAAACTACCACATGTTGGTTTTGGACAAAAAATAGAGGTAATAACAAGAGAAGTTATGGATGAAAACCTTAACATAATCAAAACATTAAAATATATATATTTAGATAGCTAAGAGAGAGCCTAACATCACCACGATTTTTTTATAGACTTGCATTAAAAGACGTGCAAACGTGATGATCAACATGACCAAAAATATGTGAAAATTTGGTACCCTCCTGAGAAAATCATGTCCATAAGCAACTCATTTGGTGAGTGCCAAATTTGGCACTCTCCAATGGCACATCCCATTTGTCACTTGCCAAATTTGGTGAGAGCCAAATAGGATGTGCCATTTGGAGAGTGCTAATTTTAGCACTTGCCAAATGAGCTGCATTGACAAAAAACTAACTTTTCTTTCTCTTTGTACCTTTCTCCACCACTTTGATAACACTTAGAGTTTGCGGTTTATGATCGTTGATGGATAGTCGAGGTTTTACCTTTCATTCCCTCTCTGCCTCCTTCCCTCTTAGCCAATACATACCCATTCTCTCTCAACCCACTCTAGGTCTCTCCTACACTCTCTACCTTGTCTTCCATCCTTAGGATTTAAGGTATAGGGTTGAGGGTTTAATGTATAGGATAGATCCCCCTCTTAGGCCTCTTCCTCCATATATCCCTCCCACCCCTCTCTCTCAAGTCTCTCCCTCACTCAATCCCTTCCACCCTCTATCTCTTGGATCTCTCGCACCCCCTCTCCCTCTCTCAAGTATCTCCCTCCCACCCTAACTAGACAACTCTCTATCCCTCACTCTATCCCTCCCACCCTCTATCTCTTGGATCTCTCACACCCCCTCTCCCTCTTTCAAGTATCTCCCTCCCACCCTAGCTAGGAAACTCTCTCTCCCTTGCTCTATCCCTCCCACCCTCTGTCTCTTGGATCTCTCACACCCCCTCTCCCTCTTTCAAGTATCTCCTCCCACCCTAACTAGACAACTCTCTTTCTCTATCCCTCCCACCCTCTGTCTCTTGGATCTCTCACACCCCCTCTCCCTCTCCCAAGTCTATGCCTCCCACCCTAACTAGACAACTCTCTCTCCCTCACAAGTTTCTCTCTCTCTCAAGTCTCTCCCACTACCTCTCTCTCTCTCTCCCTCTCAAGTCTCTCTCTCTCTCTCAGGTATCTCTCTCAGGTCTATCTCTCAGGTGCATCCCACTCCCTCTCTCTCTCCCTCTCTCTCAGATCTCTCCCTCAAAATATCCCTCCCACCCCCTCTCCCTCTATCAGGTCTATCCCCCCCACCCTAACTAGATAACTCTCTCTCTCTCCCTCTCCAGTCTCACTCCCTCCCACCCTACCTAGAATACAATCTCTCACTCCAACCCCTCTCTCAAACTCCCTCTCTCTCAGGTCTCTCCCTCAAAATATCCCTCCCACCCCCTCTCCCTCTCTTAGGTCTCTCCCTCCCATCCTAACTAGATATCTATCTTTCTCTGACAGTAGTCTCTCTCTTAGGTCTCACTCCCTCCCACCCTACCTAGAAAAATCTCTCACTCAAACCCCCTCTCTCACACTCCCTCTCTCTCTCTCTCTCACTCCAAATCCCTCTCTCAGGTCTTTATCTTTCTCTCTCCCTCTCATCTCTCTCTCTCTTAGGTATCTCTCTTAGGTCTCTCTCTCCCAGGTGTCTCCCACTCCCTTTCTCTTAGGTCTCTCCCTCAAAATACCCCTCCCAACCCCTCTCCCTCACTCAGGTCTCTCCCCCCCACCCTAACTAGATGAATCTCTCTCTCTCCCTTGTCTCTCTCTCTCCTAAGTCTCACTCCCTCCCACCCTACCTAGGAAATTTTCTCTCACTCTAACCCCCTCTCTCACACTCCTCTCTCAAGTCCCTCCCTAAAAATATCCCTCCCTCTCCCTCTCCCTCTCTCAAGTCTCTCCTCCCCACCCTAACTAGATAACTCTCTCTCTCTCTCTCTCAAGTCTCTCTCTATCAAGTCTCACTCCCTCCCAACCTACATAGACTACTCTCTCTCACTCCAACCCCCTCTCTCACACTCCCTCTCTCTCTCAGGTTTAGGGTCAAGGGTTTCAGGTATAGGTTTAGGGTTTAAGGGATAGTTTTGAGGGATTAGGGTTGAGGTTTTAATGTGTAGGGTAGAGGGTAGAGGGTTTAGGGTTTAGGGTTTAAGGTATAGGGTTGACATATTAGGTTCAAGGTTTGAGGATTTATGGATTAAGGTCGAGAAACTAGGGTTGAGGGTTTAAAATTTGAGGATTGAGGGATTAAGGTTGAGCAATTAGGGCCGAGGGTTTAAGGTTAGATGGACTAGGGTTTAACATATACGATTGAGGGTTTTGATCACATATCTCTAAAGATCCATATTGAATCCCATTTTTACATTTGTCATCCCCTAGATGCTTAACCCACTCTTCAAAGGCTATAACCTATGATCTTCTATCACAAATCATGACATATTATCTATTTTTAATTGCAATCCTTCTTTATTCAAGTCTTCAAAGTATCATAATTGATATTTATAATTGTAATCCTTATAAATATTCAATTCTTAACAATGTATCACCTTCACTTATACCCAAGTGTAGTTAAATGGTGTGTTCTTAGTTTTGCTTGTTCTAAATATTGAAGTCCTAACAATGTATCAAATTTTGCATCACATTTGGCACTCACCAAATTTGACGAGCGTCAAATGTTCCTTTTCCAAAAACGATAAAAAATGAGTTGACCCCATGATTCAGGCCTACAATTCTCTGCATTTGTCTAGTTTTGCGCTTTATCCATCTCAAAAATGCCTTTTTATGCAGTGGACTTGTTGTTGTACCAAATTATGCTTGATCCATCACCTTTTTAGCACTAATTTGCATGCTAGACAACGTAGAAGAAGACAATTTGAAGTTTCTACATAATTTTTCATTCTCATGTAATATATTTATTTTGGTACAATTGAAATGTTTATATTGAGTTTTTTGTTTAGTTTTACAATATAAACCATTCCTTTCATGATTTTATTAATCATAATAGTTTTACATACAATTCAACATTGAATTATATGGAAGTTACATAAAAAAGTTTAATTTTTAGGAGTTTGAAGAAAAGAATGAAAAGCTTGACATAATTTAGATGAATTCATGTAAACTTATATAGAGGATATCAACTTAACACAAACTTTCTTATGAATTCCATTTCCATTGCTTATAGTAGTCCATTTCCATCATGGCTAGTGGAACTCATTCTTTTTCATTTTAGCTAGATGTTTATATTGAGTGTTTTTGTTTTTGTTTGACAATATAGACCATTCATTTGATGATTTTATTAATCTTCATTGCTATACATAGAATTCAACATTGAATTAGATGGAAGTTGCATATAAAAGTTCAATTTTTAGGAGTTTGAAGATAAAATTTGAAAAACATGACATAATAGATGAATTCATGTAAACTTATATAGAGGATTTGAAATGCACACTCTTATATCTAAATGCATTATTGGCCTACTTAAGACGAAGGTTGAAGAGTTTATTAAAGAAGCTAACAGGTTTAAGCATAAGATGCAAACATCAATTTACATAATATGCATGATAACATCATTCAAGAATGCAGTGGTAAAATTAGATTTTCATTAATCAAAAATTTGTAAGGCTATATAATGATATATGTCGATAAAATTATACAATATATCCAATAAAGTCATACAGGCTTAATACAAACAAGCCATATGGACATAAAATGTCACATATATATTGATAGTTCAAAACAGATGCTCAAAAATTCCATGTAGGCATGCAACAAAAGACCCTAATACATATTCATTTCCCTCTAAGGGAAGGAAATAGTTCACATGCTACCTTCGATGGTTGGTCGGATGGAGTGTCTGCTGGCTCGTTTATCTTTCAAATATGATCACTAGTCCTTGATGCGGTAAAACTGAAAATGAAACACAAAACTCAAAACTAGAAGCAAACTTCCTGCAGCATCGACACCTTATCACACAATTCACATCAAATACATTAAAGATACTCCTGACAACATCAGACCACTACTGACCAAGACACAGCGCATCACTGTCGAGCTTCTTGCGGGTCCTCACAGCATGGACACCACTGTCAAGCTTCTTACGAGTCCTCACAGCATGGACACCTACTTTCCATTCCATTCTGGACTGTCTTAAGGGAACCCGACCCATACATAGCACAGGACTACTCGAAACAATACCACCCGATTCATTTCCTTGCTAGGTGCTTCCTAGAAAAACCCGGAATCAAGACTTCCATGGCATGCAAAACAACCTTGAATTCTATATATGAATATTGCAGTAACACAATGGTCACCCATGATGTGGGTCGCGGACTGCTCCAAGAAAGAAAGAATACCATTCGGGACTGTCACAAAGACACTCAACCCATACACAACAGTGATTACTTTAATACAATCCACCAAGAATGCATTCCTCCAAACCAACTGCATGAACAATCTGCAAAACTACAAACTATGAAAGAATAGAGCGATGCAATCCGACATGATATGGACACTTCGTTTAAACATAAACTAATATTAAGACTACAAAATCAGTTGTACATTAAATGGCTCTCTGGCCGAAGGCCAGAGAGCCCGATTTCTTCTCCTCCCGTTACTCTCTCCTTGTCTATTTTTCGTAATTTCCCTCTATTCACTCTCTATCTCCCTATTCGGTTACACATGTTCCCTCTTAAAAGAGATTCTAAGGTAGTTAACTAAGCCGTTCCCTACCTGATATGCCCATTCGGTTACAACTGTTTTTCAATCTTTTGTATGAATCTATCATTGCAAATTTACATTCTTAACCATTTAACATGGTCCCCCGAAATGCTAAATGCCTAAGTTATTATAATTTAAGGGTTGGGGGTGCTCTGCACCCGTCCTCCTCTCTTCACTCATCTGGAGCTTCAACTGATACAATAAGAAGTATAGATGTTAATATATAAAAATTGAATTGTTGAATGACATATAACAAAATAATCACTTAGTGCATACAAATAATAATCACTCTCATTTATAACATTATAATTTCAATGATCTAGTGTGACAACCACCCCATCGCAACCATCAAAATAGAAATTAAACTACATACAAGTATCATGAAAATTTTCAACAATAGTCCATATAAGAGAAAATATAATGTCAAATTGACTAATCTGTTGCATACCTCTCTCAAAGGATCAGAACTGGCTATTGTTGTAGCAACTTCATGGTCCATCATGCCAGCAACATCATCAAGGTTGTCTGATGTCAACATTTGAAAATGAAACAACAAATATGAAGTTTTTTATCACTTTCATTAGTTTCTTTGTTTAATTAGAAGCGTAGACAAGGTAGTGAAATTTTTGAAAAAATGCCTCAAAGTAATGTGGTCTCATGGTGATGATGAGAAAAGACGAATGCCATGCCAAGACAAAATTCTATGGATTATCTTGATGTCTATTTTTTGGATTGATTATAAGGTAGTTATCAAGGTCTTTTTGAAGGAATATAACCATACATTTCCCATGGAAGCCATAAAGAATGGAGAACTTGTTGATATTCATGGAATGTTACAAAAGGGCTTATTGAGAGACCTGATGATGACAAATATATTTCACCTACTTTATACAAACTTGTAGAAAATAAGGACCTTTGGTCTCAATATGGACTTGTCATAGATAAGGAATTTATACAAACTTGTAGTAGATAAGGAGAAAATGGAGGTAAGAGTTACCAATGTTGCCAAATTTGGAGAGTTTCAAGGAGGTCATCTTCATATCCCCACAATACAAACCTTGCATGTAATCTCATTATGACAAATATGTCATAATTTTGTTTCAAGTGTGAAAGCTATAATGAGAGCATTTAGGTATCTTTCATATCCTTAGATTTCTTTAGGAAAGAAAATGCATTTGATGATGAGTGGTATTATGCATAAAATATATACAAATAATGATGGATACATTAGCTATGAAGAGTTCATAACAATGTTTACAAAACTAGAACAAACTGGAACACACACTACAGTGATTCTTGCAAATAGTTTTTAAAGGATAACACGTGACAAAACATAGGAGTTTTGAAGCTTGTTGAAGCCATGGCATAATGGTCGCACATTGATACAAGTAAAGCTTATTAGAAAAGCTTAGTTTAGATTTAAAAAATGACCTCTTTTATTTTGAGGGTTATACAACCACATGGGAAACTTTTTTTTGATGATTAGGACTGCCTTAAAGCATTGATACACATGTATGAATCCCATTGTGGGCCACTTTCTCTGTTCATAATGAAACGCATGAAATCTATTGAACATAGTTTTAATAGAGGTATTGGTGTGGATATCATGTCTGAAGTTTCATTTGAGACATGAATTCAAATATCATGCTTCATTTGAGACTTTGACATGATGCTTGAATCTTGAATTGATGCTCCAAAATGCTTGATAATTAGCTCTTGAATGCTCTTGATCATAAAATTTTCTATAGGAATGCTCTCTTGAAAATATTAGGAGAAATTATGTGAAATAACCTTGTATTTTATACTTGTTTATGCCAAATTTCCCAAAATTACAACACTACAAGCTGACATCAAATCTAGGAGAATAAAATCTTTCCATGAATTGAATTCAAAATAGGTCCAAGCTAAAGTGAGACTCATATACCAGTTGGGGTGTATGAGTTCCAGTAGCTTAAACTTCAGACACAAACTTCAAGAAATGTTAAGTTCAGTGCAATATTCAAGATTAGGTCCCGAAACCTAGGTGGGACCCATACGCCCAAGGTGGCGTATGATTCCCAGATCACCAAATCTAGAAAAAACAACCCAAAGAAATGAATTATGATTGGTCATTTATTAAATGTTGGGACTATCCTAAAAAAAATGCATTAAATTAGGCTTATGGATGCAAAATAGGACCAAATAAGGCATAAAGAAGCCCAATTTTAGTAGGGAGGGCCCAAAAAAGTGTGAAAATGTAAAGGGATACATTTTTCTACACTATATTTAGCCCCCACTTTAGTGAGAGGAGGAACTTTCTTCAAAGTCACATTAAAGTAGACAAATATGCATCAAGAGGGGTCCAAGTGTACCAATGCTATTAAGATATTGGATGACAATGATCAAGAGAGATGATCAAGTCCACAGGATCAAGATCCTATGGTAAACCAACATAAGCACAAAAGAACACACATGTGAATGATGTATGCAACAATAACAAGATACAAGCATACATTGCCAAAGACATAAATAAGAAAGAAAAGGAAAAACAAAAGGGGTGGATCAACCCTCGACCATTTGTCCAACATGATGTGGATCAAATCTAAGCTGTTTGTCCAAAAAATGTTTACAAGTGGAACATGATGTCCACTATGCAAACCAAACACACGCTAGCAAGGGATAATGAAACCTCAGGCCATCCACTAGATGAGCCCCTGGAGAGGTGAGACACATATGCACATGGGTGGTATACACTCACACACACAAGCAAGTGGCTATGGGAAAGTCACGCCTAATTTTGGCTCCCATATGCTAACCATACCAAATCTATACCTCTTGATAACTTTGATAAGGCACCACACAACACAAACATCAAGATTCATGAGGCAAGAAAAACTTCGTATGCTAACACCCATGAACAAACAGGATGGATCCACATACAAGCAAAATGTGTTATGGAAGGTGGCCATATAATAGTTATTGTAAATGAAAAAGTAGTGTAAGGTACGTTCAAAGGGGTGTAAGGTCTTAACTTAGGGAACATTATTTCTAATATCTCCAAGAGAGGACCAATCAAATAATAGAAGATTCACAACTTAGGGTATGTAGTGTGTTGCATCAAGCCACTAAGAGGAATATAATATGCTAAGAGAAATCATGTTCTTGAAGGACATCACAACCAATGTCGCCACAAAGAGAAAGACACATTGCAAGAATTAAGAAGGCCACACAATGAAACATGAGTTGTAAAATGCAAAAGAATAATGCTAATGTATGCCCCCACTTTAAAGAAATTGCCAACGCCATGTTGTGAGCAATTACTTTAAAGTAGAAAATGATAAATGTTAGCCATAAAGATGAAATGAGAGCTTATTTGAAAATACCTATGCCAAGTCATATGTTTCTAAATGAAACTACATCATGAAAAAGGGGTTTCCCACACAACGAAATCCCTAAAATCACATAAGGGATCCATGGATTTAGGGTCAGTATGTCTTTGCTATAATGTTTTTATTGAGAACGAGACTACCATCATTCCCCAAATACTCATGGAACAAGAAGAATGACACATAGAGAGAGAAAACAAAGAAAAATATTTTGGGTCAACATGGAAGAGACCTAAATGTCTCGACGCCTTGTGTCATCCACAAAAGGAAAACACAAGACAAAGAAAAGATAAAAAATAATCTTTTGGGTCAACATGGAAGAGACCTAAATGTCTCGACACCTTGCGTCATCCCCAAAAGGAAAACACAAGACAAAGAAAAGATAAAAGATAATATTTTGGGTCAACATGGAAGAGACCAAAATGTCTCGACACCTTCTGTCATCCCTAAAAGGAAAACACAAGACAAAGAAAAGATAAAAATGTTTACGACATATAGAAGAATGTAGATACAAATAGATGAATATCACAAAGAGAGAGATACATCAAACATAATGGTATAGGGAGATTACATTACACACATGCAATCACACACATAACATGAAAAGGAAACAAAGGCAAGACTAGTAAGGCACATGCGAGTCAACCTATTAGCGGGTCGTCTACATCCCAATCTTGTTCATCATATATGAAAGGTGGACAACTATCCAAAGGGACAATAGCGAGTGTGGTACTAGGAGCATCACAAAGTTCAACACTCTTCTTAGGAGAATTATCATTTAAGCCCATAGAAGAGGAAAATAATGTATTCAACTCATTACGCACTTCTTCATCAATTTTAGTAATCTCATCATCATCATCATCTAAGTTAATCATAATAGGAGGTCAAATGATAATGTCTAAAGAAGGTGCTAGTCCCTGTTGTGGTTGCAATATAGTATCTTGTTGTGGCTTAGAGGGAGACTCATCATGTATTGCTTCAGTTGAGTTTGGATGTTGATTTTATTTGTTGTTATCTTTGTTTAACCTTCGAGCAATAACACGACATCTATGCCTACACTCTCTAGCATTTTTGTTTCTTTTGGTATGATTTTCAAGTTGTGTTTGTGTAGGAGCGGGTTTGGTAACCATAGGTTATTTTTCTTCCCTAAGGGGAGGAACAAAAGGAACCATAGGAGGTCGTTCAACCACTTTCTCTTTAGATTTGTAAACTTGTTTTATCTAGGAGGCACAATGAGATTGTTTTGGTTATCTCTTGGTCATTTGTAAGAGATAGGAAAAGGGTTTGTCTTGGGTTGGTCTTGGTTACTTGGAAGGTCTTTTGGTTCAATCATGGTTTCATCAAGGATAGGAGGCTCAATCATGGGTTGAGGAATGTTTCAAAGGGATAGTTCTACTATGCGTTTTTCCTTAAACGTTTGATAGGATTTGAAAAAGAAATCTTCATGAGGTTTAATAGGTTTAGTAGGCTCGGGCCAAAAGAAATCCAATGAAATATTCCCACGGGAAGACATGGGATTAAAGCCACTATGGTGCACAGTAAAGATCTCATTTTCGAAGAGAAACTTTAAACATTCATGCACAACTGACGGGATGAATTCCATGGAGCGTAGCCATGGATAACCAAGCTTCATAGGGAATTGATCCGAGGTCAGGATGATAGAGAATGAGACATCTATTTGTTTCAGTCCAACTTTTAAAGAAAAGACGATCAAACCAATCGTAGGGAACACAAAACCATTATGCATTTTGATCCATGCTTTCGATTTGTCATATGTTTCTTGATAAAGTTCAAGAACGAGTAGGAATTCCTCAGTGATCACATTCTCTCCACAGAAAGGATCAATTAATATCTCATTAGTGGGCTTATCATTAATTCGTTCGGCTATGTAAAGGGGACCATGAGGTGCATTTCTGATTATATCTTGTGATGAGAAAGCAATGTCAAGAGTAATTTCAATTCATCCCTTACGAGGTTGAATTTCAATCAATCCAACCATATTATCCATAGGACTTTGTTCATCAGTATCCATGTTGTCATCATCTATTTCAACATTCATCACATCATTCTTCTTAGTTTCACTAGCTTTGAAAAATGAAATATTATGATTTGGCATGGGGTTGGTAAAGATTTGCAAGTTTTGGTTGGGAGGGGCAACGAACTTATTACCTTGATCATTGACATCTCCAATTTGAATATGATTAGAATCAATGAGGTCTTGCACAAGATGTTTAAGACGCTTACAATGTTTCGTATCATGTCCTTTTTATCAATGAAAATGACAATAGGAATTTGATCTGAAGTTCGGAGGTAATGGCTTATTAGGATCGGGAGTTTTAATGGGAGGTAGGGAAATCAAGTTCGTTTCTAAAAGTTGTAACATGGTGCTATGGAGGGTATCAGGTAAGGGAGTAAGCTATCTTTTTGGATCCCCAAATGTAAAAGGATTTGTCTTCTTTGTAGTAGCCACTTGGGTATCAACATGTTGGTTTGGTTGAGGGGGATTTAATTGAAGGAAGCCTTTATTCTATTTCCTAAAATGTTGGTAATTTTTTTGATTTGCGGATTCAAACTTTTCAAGACAACTAGAGGTGGGGTTTTTTTCACGACTACTAATCGAGTTTTGATAATCATGAAGGGTAGTACACAAGTGTATGGAGGAAGGGAATTTCATCATGCAAAGCTTATCTTGTATCTTAGTTTGTAAGTTCTCAATGAACATTCATTGAAGGTGAGGATCAAGAATCTTTACGTCAATTTGGGAATAAATAAATTGGTAGCGTGAAATGAAGTCAGTAAATTTTTCATCATCCTTTTGCTTACATCTCATCAAATTAGCTAATGTCATCTTAGGAGTCATGTGTACTTGGAAATGGTTGATAAAGGCTTCATTGAATAAATGAATCGAGTTATTCGGTAATGAGGAAAACCATTCTAGAGCGGTATCTTTCAAGGGCCTAGGGAAAAGCTTAGCCAACAACTTAATTTCAAGGATGAAATCACTGCATAAGGTGGTGTAAGCAGAAACATGGTTTCCCTCCATATTTCTCAAACCTAGGAATCTATATACGTTGTGGTATTGGTGTTCTTAATATCTCCAAGGATAGGGGATTGCTTTTGACATAATATGATGTTTGGCCATTTTGATTTTGGTTTATGATGGAAATTTGTTTTTGAAGGGATGAAACATTTTGTAAAATTTGGCTAAGGATGGTGTCATTGGTTGTGTTTTGAGATGGAGGTGAATATGGAGGAGGTGTATATGTGTTCGATGGGGAAGTGAATGGAATACTTATGGGAGGTAAAGTGGTAGGATATATAATGTGTGATGCCACAAAGGTACAAGGATTGCTAGTGGAAATACCCAAGTTAGGAGTGACATTACTAGTAGGTTGCATCGTTGTGGTAACTTGAGGGTAGGTATAGTCGGGAATAGAGGAAATGGTTGTGGGAGGAGGAATTTGAGTTCCTCCTTGGCTTTGAGTATTGTTTCAAGTTTGAGCACAACTAGTCATTGAGTTAAGATGTTTTCCAAAAATATGAGCTAAGTTACACACAAGTTTTATTCCTTGTTCACTTTCAATCATGCGGTGCATGTTATCTATGGTAGGAATAACGGTGTTAGAAATTTTTTCAGTAATCAATTGATGTTGTAAGTTTTCTAACTCTTCATGTATTTGGATTATGTTTTCTTGAGGGACACTAGCAACCATTATTTCAACACTTGTCATACTACTTGAAGGTAAAGAGTTGTCAAGGGTATGGTCCATACCTAGTGAACTAGTGTCAACACTATGAGTGAAAGAGATAGATAACCCAAGATTCATGATGAGTGTGTTATCGTGGGATGATATGAGTCTTGAACTATGTGTCACTCTAGTATTAACAATGAGACACCAAGTTGTAAAGCTCATACAAAGAAAAAATAAAGAATGCAAGATAAATGCAACGAACACAAGGTAAATGTTATGATATAATTCCAATTCTAATGTTTACAAATGCACTTTGAAATAAAACTAAATTAAGCTAGATCTAATGAAATGAATGAAACAAAAACTCAACAAACTAAAACAGAGATCTGAAAACAACAAACAAAAACATAAAAACACAAAAATAAAGTTTTTAATGTTGTTAAATGTAGATTCGGGTCTGATACGAGACTAAATAGCCCAAAGGGGCGAATGAGTCCCAGTTAGGGTTTTTGGAAGGTTTAGATATTGAAAAAAAGACAACACATAATTCCTATAAATATGGAAAAACCACTTGTATAGGTACAAAATCACCTAGGTGGGCGAATGAGTCCCGAATTAGGGTGTATACACCAAATTCAACAAATTTTGGGTTGATTTTAAGGTTTCTAAGTTGTATGTTAACTTGACTATTTTCAATTATAGATTTTATGTGAAACTCAATGATTTGAGATGAAAAAATGCAAGCAATATGCACTTTTCACTAATGCAAGATTTAGGATCCCTAAATGCAAGTTAACTAATGCAAAATCTAATGCAAAAGTTAATGTAAACTAGATCTAGGACTGAAATATACTCCAAATAAAAAATGAAGGGTCCAAAGTTTGAGTTCACCAAAATGAACTAAAAGGAAATAGGGAGGTTCCACATTTTAGGAGATGGAACAATTAGGGGACCTATTCACTCTTAGTTCATTAGGAAACCCTAGAGACTTCAAACCAATGATTCAATTGAGGGAAGGGGTTGCTTCAAGGTTTCCTTAGGTGTGATTAAACAGAGGGGTTCACCATTAAATGAAACTTCTAAGGAGAAAAGCAAACATGAACACACTAAACCCTAGAAACTTAGAATATGAAATCATATCACTAAACAAAAAGATACAAAAAAGTACCTGGAGGATCAGAGATGACTAAACAAGATCTGCAAACTCTGAAATTTGTTATTTCTAATGTGCACTAGGACTCATATGCTAGACTGGGTGATTTAGTCCTAGTTTAGGGTTTATGAACTAAATCTGGAATCTGTTGCTGGCAAATTAGGATCTATAAAATATTGTTGAAAAGGGGTATACTGCAACTCATATGCCTAAGTTGGCGATTTAGTCCTAGTATTAGGGTTTGAGTGATAATTCCATTTCCTCTAATGATCTTTTGTAGCTTTCATCTTCTCTAATCTCTGAGTCTGAAAGTCTAAATTCTAGCATGTAGGTGAGTTTCTGTGAAGATGACAACTTCTTGACAAATTTATTCAATCTTGCAATTTGTCTTCAAAGGATTTTCAAGCTCCAAATCACCTAGATCAAACCCTTAAAATAAAGGTTGCAATCTTATGTGAAATGGATCCAACGGATGTGGATCTTGACTCTTGATTGAATGCTTGAAACTTGACTTGAATGCTTGCTTGAATCATCAAAACCTACATCACAAATGTTAGCTCAAAGATACACATGATGCATGAAGACTTTGACATGATGCTTGAATCTTTAATTGATGCTCCAAAATGCTTGATAATCAGCTCTTGAATGCTCTTGAATTTCTCTTGATCATCAACTTTGCTATAGGAATGCTCTCTTGAAAATTTTAGGAGAAATTATGTGAAATAACCTTGTATTTATATTCATTTATGCCAAATTTTCTGAAATTACAACACTACAAGTTGACATTAAAACTAGGAGAATAAAATCCCGCCAAGAATTGAATTCAAAATAGGTCCAAGCTAAAGTGGTACTCATATGCCAGTTAGGGCATATGAGTCCCAGTATCTTAAAATTGGGACACAAACTTCAAAAAATGTTAAGTTCAATGTAATATTCAAGATCAGGTCTTGAAACCTAGGTGGGACCCATATGCCCAAGGTGGCGTATGAGTCCCAGATCACCAGATCTAGAACACACAACCCAAATACATAAATTATGATTGGTCATTTATTAAATGTCGAGATTATCTTCAGAAAAATTCATTAAATTAGACTCGTAGATGCAAAATAGGACCAAATAAGACATAAAGAAGCCCAATTTTAGCAGGGAGGATCCAAACAAGTGTAAAATTGCAAAGGGATACATTTTTCTACACTACACATATATGTATATGTATATGCATATGTATATATATATATGCATATACATATATGTATATGTATACATATGCATATACATATACATTATAGACACATATATATATATATATACATATACATAAACATATGTGTATACATATACATATACATATATGCATATGTATATACATATACATATACGCATATGTATATTTATATACATATGTATATATATATATATGTCTATAATGTATATACATATAGACACATATATACATATGCATATACATGCATATATATATGTGTCTATACATAGAAATATATATATACATATACATATGTCTATACATATACATATATGTATACATATGTCCATACATATACATATATGTATAGACATATATATACATATATCTATTTTGTTGTTGGTCTTCAATTCAGTCATGCAATTATTGTAACTTTTTTAGGTGCTATTGATAAATTTGGGGGTGTTCTTTTTTTCATAGGTTTTGCTTCATCTATTCAATCATGTATATATGTATACATATATACATATATATATATGAATATATGTTTATACAATTCTATTTTGTTGTTTTTCTTCAATTCAAACATATAAATATTGTCGGTTTGTCCAATGTAAGCAAAACAATGCAAGTAAGCAATTGTATATACATATATGTATATGTGTGTGTGTGTATACATATATGGATATGTATGCATGTATTTATAAGTATATACCTCTTTATGCATATCTATTTTGTTGTTGTGATTCAATTCAATCATGCAACTATTGTAATTTTTATAGGTGTGATGTATATATATGTTTATACAATTCTATTTTGTTGTTGTTCTCAAATTGAGACATATAAATATTCTTGGTTTGTTTAGTGTAAGCAATTGAATGCATGTAAGCAATTGTATATACATATATGTATATGTATACATATATATGTGTGTGTGTATACATATATACATATACACACACACACACACACACATATATATATATACATACATATACATATACATATATATATACATACATACATATACATATACATACATATACATATATTTATTTTTTGATTTTCTTCATTTCAGTAACAAATACTAATTTTGGTTGTTTCGATGCTATAGATAAATTTGGGGGTGTTCTCTTTCTTCATAGGTTTTTTTTCATCAATTTAATTAAGTAAATATGTATACACATATATGGGTAAGTGCACTAATCTGTGACACAATTTTGATGTCAAATTGGAAAAAATCATAAAAAAGGTCAAAATTGAGCATTTGGCATGCACCAAATGTAAAAGTAAATTAAAAGCCAAAAAACACATTTCAAACCTGCATTTCATTTCAACTCACGGCTTGGCTTGGAGGATTTGAACTTTGTAACTCACACTTGCCAAATCTCATCCATCTTTTTCACTCTTAGCTTGCAATTCTTCATGAGGATGCCACCAACACATCAGAGATGTTGAAGATTGCAAAGAGGTGTGCATTTTTATTTTATTTATTCTAAATTTGATTTAGAATGCAGATTGAAATAGGTTTTTATAATAAAACTTTGTTCTAATTCTCAAGGAATGAATCTCCACCTCAAAATATTGAGAATTCACAATCACCCCCTCACGAAGAGCCTCCTATACAAGAAAAACCTGAAACCCCTCCATCAATTCATAGGCATCCTCAAGGAACACAAGAAAATATTCTAAATCAAATTGAAAACAATAAACGAGACATTAAACAATTAATTGGAAGATTAATTGAGCATGCCAAAACCCACCCTTATAGGAGAGGGATTGTCGAATCATTGAATTCAATTGTATCTCGTAGGAGAAATGAGCGAGAAAATAATTTTTTGCTCAAATAAGAGGAATGGGATGAGACAATTTTATGCTAGTGGTTTGTCATATGCAGATGTGAAAAAACAAAAAATTAGCAACGCCGACTTGTGTGCCCTATTTACAAACCTGAGAACCAACGCACCTTTGGCTCATGCATGTAGGAGGTTCCCCATCCATTGGTTCCACCATGAGTTAAATAAAAATAAATTTTGGGAGCGGTGGTGGATGGTATTTGACCAACCTCCATGCAATAACCATGAGGTACCACAATACTTTTTGAGGAAAATCTATTGTGAGTTTGTCCTCAATAAGATGCCAAATTATTTTGACATCTTAGACTTTCAGGGTAGAGGTGGGGGCTCCACACATGATAGACCTATTGCACGACGTAATCCACAGTTGGCACCGAGACCCTTGGCCAAACCCATGGTGGATCATGTCGTCATTCCTTCCATTGTTAAGGATAGTGTAGAGGTGGACACGTTGGAGTCAATTGGCTCACTCACCTAGACCATTTTATAGTGTATGAGGCCTCTAGTAGAGCCTGATGTGGAGGAGACGTGTAGGCCCCGAGCTCCACCCCACCATTGTGGCACTTGTGGTGTTGTTTGCACGTACGATTATCAAAGTGCTCGGGATGCAGCTACACAACCTACATTAGTTGTTAGAGGCAATGAATTTCACAGATGATTTGTTGAATGATTCGGCATTGACACTCAGGTAAAATTCAGCAAGTTTATTTAATGTTGTTTATTAAATTATATTTTTTAATTTAAGAAAAACTAAATTAATAGAATTTTGATATGATGAAATTTCAAGGTCAAATTGTTCACGAGACGTGCTCCATTCCTACAGACCCTTATTCATTCTCGACGTTGATTCCACATGTATGCAACTAGTATTAAAGATATTATTATTGCATTTGAACAGTTGAATGCTATATTTTAATGTTTGTGTCATAACATGCTTTGGATTTCAAACAATTTCCTAGTGGACCTTCGACCTCCACACCTCGCAATTCATTTCCTCAAAAAATTTACACTCAGGTAACCTATATTCACTAATGGTTTTGTAAAACAATGTTAGCTAGTTTTCATAATTTTGCATATACAAATCTAAAAAATTGATGAGAAACACAAACATTGCATTTGTATTCCTTGATCGTGTTACATTATCTTCTCCTAATTCACTTTTTGTTCCTTTATTCCTTCCTAATCCCATCCCATTAACATTAATAGTTCACCCTATTTTATATGATCCCCTCCTAGACCATCCCACTAATATCTTCTAGTCCATGCTATGTGTCATTATGCCCTTCTACTTCCATCGTATTGTACCCATTATTATTTCACCCTAAATGTTCCATGATCCCCTATGCTCCACCCTATGTTCCTTTATCCATTCTATGTTATACCATCTTTATCCACATTCATCCTAGATAACTCTTCTCTATTATTGCTACACATAGGTCAAGTTCACACTTCGTGTACTATAGTCAAACCCTAGACACCTCCTAATTCACCCTATGTTGCATTATTCCCTACTAATCGCATCCCATTAACCTCTAATTGTCCACCCTATATTTTTTGATCCCATCCTTGGTGCAGGCCAACCTACACCTTGTGATGAAAGAAAATTGAGTCTTGAAGGTTAAAGGGGTCAATTTGAAAGTCTTTTAATCAATAAGAAATGAGGAAGTTGCAAAATATGAAAATATGAAAAAAAATGTGGAATTTGCTAGTCCCTGGAAAGGTTGATAAAGTTGTCATAGGTAAGGTTTTGTTGTTTTTCAAGCATGGGGTCTTGTTAGAGGTTGAATAAGGTCTGTTAAGCCCAATTTTAATGTAACTAAGGGCTTGGAGAGTCATTTTTGTTAAGGAATTGAAAGAGTTGCACAATAATTCCAAAAGTTGTTATAAACTTGTAAAAGTTGACAACTTGGGATTTGAAGAGTCATTAGAGTTTGAGAAGTGGTTAAGGAAAGTTGGTTAGTTTTAGAGGTATTTTGAAGTTGAAACAATTATAAATTGATGTATTCCTTCGTGGAAAAGTGATTGATTAGATTTGGAAGAAGAAAAGCATCATTTTCAACGTTGATCTTTGCATTTTCTCTATTGTTTTGAAATTTTCTTCCTTGGTACGGACCCGTACATGTCTGTCATGGCTTGAGGCTTCTGGTGCATAACAATGTAGGTGTTTAATTCATTTTCCCTTTGATTTTAAGGTCTAACTCATTATGTGGTGCAAGCAATCCTCAAATTACAGTGGTTCCCTTGTTTTGGCTGTGTAAGGGTTTGAAGGGCCAAATTTATTGCAAATGACCAATCCACCTATTGTTTGAACTTGTAACTCAGTGGATTTGTTTTTATTATATTATGATAAGTATTCCAATGCTATAGAGTTTAATAAAGTGAATATATCTGTTGGTGGTGTGATTCCCCAGGCTGGGCAGTGTTGAATTTAACATGAAAATGAGGAACTAAGGTAGGGATTTTCAAAAAATAATGAATGTAGTGGCATTGAGAGTGTTTGTTAAGTTTTTGCAGGTGTTTTATGATATTTTTGGAGCATTGGATTGATTTCCAAAGCCTTGGAGTTGTGAATTCCACTAAACCCTGTGTGTTTGCATGGAAAAGTGAGGGTTTCATAGGGAAGCAACATAAAAACCTTGTAGGTGGAAACTAATTGGAAAATTTGTGGTTTTGACACTTTATTGTTGACTTTTTGGGGTTTTTGTCAAGAGATCAAATATTTAAAATACACTTTCTTTGCAAAAGTGGGCTAATTGACTAGCCTAGGGCAGGGGGTAAGGTATTGGATCTCTATTTTGGTCCAAAAGAGTCACTATAGGCTTTAAGATATGTTGTGTAAGCTTAAAGGGTACCTAAATCCATCATTTAGTTGGTAGGTTATTTGGAGAGTTTGGGTGAGAAAGCCTTAAACCAGGTTAGGAGTGCTACTAGGGTAGGCTTAAGCAAATGTTGAAAATGGAAGAGTTAAAGTGTTGTGTCTTTGAATATTGTTTGGTGATCAGTCACTTTGCACATTGTGAAGTCTAACACCCCTACTCTACATCAATCCTAAGCCATCCCATCAATCTATACTAGTCCATCATATGTTCCATTAACCCCTTCTATTCCCATCCAATTACCCTCTCTTATTTCACCTTATGTTCCATTATCCCCTCTTGGTCTTGTCCCACCATATTTCTCTAATTCACCCTATGTTCCTTTATCCCCTCCTAATCCCATCCCATTAACCTCTAATAGTTCATGCTTTATTTTTTTATCCCATCCTAGCCCATCCCATTAATCTATTCTAGTCCATCCCATATTCCATTATCACATTTGAATTCCATCCCATTGTACCCTCTATTATTTCACCATATGTTCCATTATCCCTTGTTGGTCTTGTCTCTTTATCCCATTTGTGCTATAGCACCTCCATCCAAATTTTATCCTATACATCGTTAGAAGAAATAAATTTCCTTCCACTCAGTATTGACCAAAGTTGTCTTCTCCATTACTGTTGCACACCTCAACAAGCAACTTCATGTGCTATAGTAAAACCTTAGACACATCCTAATTCATCGTATGTTCCATTATCCCTTTGAAATTTTCTAGTAACATAGTAATCCTCACTTCATGCATGTGAACTTCATTGTGGCATTATCACTATGTTGACAACATGCCCTCATTAACATTAGTTCATCAACATATGCAATACGAGTCTCAAGGAGCACTGAACTTTGGCATTTGCAAGAGTTTGGACTATCCCAATGGACTTAGTACTTTCACCATTCTATGATCTATAAGCACTATATTGTAGTCTCATCTGAGACCAACCATTTACTCTTTCATGATCATGGTGCTGCCACAATAGTGGTTTACACTTTCTAGGAGATCCTAATTTTTGTTGAAATCACATATTTTTAGAAAATATAATGATTTAAGCCTTGAAAAGTTCCATTTAAAGGATTACAATTGAAGAGAGTTTTATCAAACCACCTTAGACCAAGCCCCCTTGGATAGAACCCCACTAGTTTTAAACCATACATATAACGAAGTCTCCTTTACACCTATCAAAATGCTGATAAAAAATCGCTTTTGATTTACCTTTTGGGGGATCAAATGAGTTCATTTAAAATTTGTCTTTTGTAAGTATGTAGTCCTTATTATAAGATTCCAAAAAAGTATAATTTTAATTAAATTTAATTTGATTATTATAATTATTTTTTATTTCTTGTGAATGTAGGTTTTTCACCGAAAATCAAGATCTTTGTTCTGCACATGTGGAAAAATAGTAGATTATCAAAATAAAATTTTGAAAAATATGTCCAGGCTAGGTATTGATGTCCTTAATCCATTATAAATAAATAAATTGAATTTCGATACATACATAAAAATTTATGTTTTATACAGTTCGCTTATGTTTGAATTATAATTGGTTTGACTTTGAAACTTGATTTAGGAAAAAATATTTAATAAAACACTATGAAACTAAATGAACTCGTTAGATATTTTAGTCACAAATCTAAATTCGAAAAAATTAGAATTTTATCCTTCATACAAAAAAAATTATGTTGTATACTGTGAGCATCACTCCTTAAAAATGTTGTTTACTAATAAAAACTAGTTTTCGAAGGAGATGAAAAAGAAAGTGCAATCTGATTCCAAAAATTTTGAAAAAAATATATTTATAATTTATAGACAAAAATTCACAAATCACTAGTTTTCATCATCTTCAAATTCCTCACGATTTAGCCGCTTTAGGAGCCCGAAAGTGAAGATTTAGTTTAAAAAAATCAGTTCAGTGTCTAGTTTGCCCAAAAATTGTAAACCAGTATTGTGGGATCACCTTCATTTATGACAGTTATAAAGGGACTACCTGAACTTCTTCATATTATTGTTAGATATGTTGTTTCATTTGCAGTTGTTGACATCAGATTACCATGGTGATGTTGGTGGCATGATGGACCATGGAGTTGTTGCATTAATAGCCACTTCTGATCCATTGAGAGATGTATGCAATAGATTAGTCGATTTGACATTATATTTTCTCTTTTATGGTCCATTATTGATGGTTGCTACAGGTGGTTGTCACTCTATATCATGCATGTGGTAATGCTATAAATGTGCATGATGACTATATGTATGCAGTAAGTGATTATATTTTGTTATATGTCATTCCCCAATTCAATTTCTATGTATTAACATCTTTACTTTTTATTGTATCAGTTGAAGGTTCAGAGTGAAGAGAGGAGGACTAGCAAGCGTGTTTGAAAGACAAGAGAGCCAACATGCACTCCATCCAACCGAATTTCGAAGGTAGGATGGGATCTTTTTCCTTCCCCTGGAGGGAAATGACTATGTATTAGGGTCATTTGTTGTGTGCCTATGTGGAATTTTAGAACATATGTTTTGTACTATCAATATATATGTGACATTTTATGTCCATATGGCTATTTTGTACTAAGCCTGTATGGATTTTTTGGATATATTGTATATACTTTTATCAATATATATCATTGTATAGCCTTACGACTTTTTGATTAAAGAAAATCTTATTTTTCTACTGCCATTCTTTAATGATGTTATCATGCGTATTGTGTAAATTGTATGCTTAAATGTTGTAGGCATGGATTTTGTTTACATCTAATGCTTAATTAATTACTGTCGATTGCTCAATAAGCCCCATCTAAAGTGTATTGTGTAAATAAGCTCCATTCTTGGTGGTTTGTATCCTTTGCAATGCTTCAATTACTTATGCCTCACTTACTCACATGTATGCTTCACTTTTTCATGTGTATACTTCATGTATATTGTGTGTATTCACATGTATGCTTCATGCTTCCAATGCATAGCAGAAAAAATCTTTTGGGGGAAAATCGACAAACCAAAAGTATAAGAGTTTTTGAAAAAATATGGAAATAATCGAGAAAAAATCATATTTAAAAAAATGTAAAAAATTATAGAACAAGAGATAAAAACTATTTTTTTTAAATTGAAAGATATTTCCATAGCATAGAGATATAGAGAGCAAATAAAATAAAGATTTTAACTAATGAATTGTAAAAAAAGGATTTTTGTAGTTTATATTCATGTCATTGATTACATTGCATTGCACATCTTTCAAACTCAAAGCATTACTTCACATTGCATTACTAATAGCTAGATGTTGATAGATGACAAAATTTCAATTACAATATAGTTTTTACAAAGTCAACCTAAGCAGTTATGCAATTACTTCACATTGCATAACTAATAACTAGGAGTAGCTGCCAATTGCATTTTCTTATCATGACATTCTATGAGACTAGATTTCTTTGAGGTATTTTTTCAAATAGGTCACTGCCTTGTCTATGTTACCACATTTTTCATACATGTCTACCAAAGAATCTTTTCAAATAGTTCACTACCTTGTTTCTATGGCTAAAAGCCTAAAAAAAATGTTTTCAAACAAGCTATGGATGCTTGGAAAAAATATATCAAAAGAATAATAGTAAGCAATAGCATAGACAAGGGAGTGAACTGTTTGAAAAAATGAATCAAGTAAATGTGGTGATGGAATGCCATGACAAGCCATAGACAAGGTAGTGAACTATTTGAAAAAATGGCTCAAAGAAATGTGGTCTCATGGTGATGGAATGCCATGACAATCAAATTGCTTTTGATTGTGATACATGAGACCTCATTTTTTTGAGGCATTTTTTCAAAGAATTCACTACCTTCTATGCTACCAAATTTTTCATACATGTCTATCAAATCATTATATCAAACAGTTCATTGCCTTGTTGCTATGGCTAAAATCCTAAAACATGTGCTTTCAAACAAGCTATGTGTTGGAACCTTCAAATTTTGAAAAAAAATTGAAGGTGCCATGTCAAAAATTCTAATACAACACTCAGAAACTCAGTTGAAAAAGAAGCCCAAAGAGCACATTTTGAAGAATCATAATTTTGAATCTAGTCATTTTCATGCAATGCCATCTTGCAGGTGTGTTCATCTAACATATGTGAGTGTGCACGTTAGTTTTCAGCTTCATACAATCAAATTTGACAAAGTTTCAATGTGACAAGTTGAAGGGTTGAGAAAATCTATTGTCAGTACAATGAAGATTTTGTTGAAATGATCAAATTTGGGGGTAAATATTAGGAAATTAAAAAGATATCATGACAAATCAATTGGTGCTTCAAATTCTTCCCACCTTAATGTGCTTTCATGTAAATGTTTAGAGCCTTAGCAGTTCGTTTGATATTTTTAGCAATATAAAACCAAATGGGTTTTACACAGTTTGATGACTGCATTTCCAGACAGATACAGAGTGGTCAAGTTTGATGTTTAATATCTTTTAAAGGAAGAATATTGAAGAGAAACCCTCTTGCACACATATTCACTATACCTAAAAGAATAAATCCCCAAAGTTATGGATTCACAGGAAGTGATTTGATATTTCCAAAAAATAGCAAGTTGGTGAGTTTCAGTTGAGTTGGACAAGTGCAATTTTCAGAAAATGCTGAATAAACAACTTTGGGAATTTATAGTTTTCAATTCCAACAACTTCATGCCAAACCGTTTGATGAGAATACTCTCCTATCACAACTCAACATGTATGTTGAGTTGGACAAGTGCAATTTTCAGAAAATGCTGAATAAACAACTTTGGGAATTTATAGTTTTCAATTCCAACAACTTCATGCCAAACCGTTTGATGAGAATACTCTCCTATCACAACTCAACATGTATGTTCATTTGCATGGTCGTCAGAAAAGTCCTAGTATGCTTTTTAATTGTTTTGTGACTGCTCTCGGGTTATATTTGGCACTCCAAAAAAGTGAAAATGATCGTCAGAAGAGTCCTAATATGCTTTTTAATTATTTTGCGACTGCTCTCGGGTTATATTTGGCACTCCAAAAAAGTTGCAAATTTTGAAATTCTAAGGATGGCCCAGTTGGTTTTTTGGCCTCAAATGTCTGCAATTTCAATTTCGTTGGATTCCATGGTCATTTGGTGCACTATTTTAAACTTTCATTTTCTCACTACATGCTTTGGCAAGGCTAGTTTACAAAGGAAGTACCTCGATTTGGTGAGTTGTTCAAAATTTGTCAGAAACCCACTTCCAAAATAATTGATCAGAGTCCCTTGCAAATTTTCATAACTCCAGGATGCTCTGTGTGCTTGCAGTGAAATTATTTGTTCTCCCGGCAGCCGAAATTAAAATTTTCCTATGTACTAAAGTTTGAAAAGGATAAAATTTTAGAATATTTTGATGACCAAATGAAACTCGCATTGAAACAAATTTTCTACTACGTGGTCGACATGTATTGAACATCCATTATGATTTAGAAAATTCATAATTCCACATACAATATTCCAACTGATCAACATTTCTTTCAAGAGTTGGAGCAGCAGTTAAGAAATGTCACAATATCCAACAAAAGAATTTTTTGAACCTACTCTCAACTGCTTTCAGAGTAGTTTTCCACGGATCATTTGTGGAGTATGGGATTGATACAAAATTGGGGATTAAGAGAAGAGATGAGATTTCAGTTGTATGCATTGATAAATATATTGAAGAATGCTAGAGCATTGTTACACAATATTAAGAGGCTAATGAATTCATGTCAAATTTTTTATCTATCCTTGGCAGCATAGTAAAACTGGAAACATATGATTAACCTAAAGTGGAGCAAACAATTAAATAGCACAAAGTAAATGAGATGTGAGGAATTCATATGCTGACATTCCACTTGGACTTTAAAATTGTTTCACAGTTTTCACAATAAGAAGGCAGCTGAAGATGATTTAGAGTTGGCTCAACAAACTTTTATGGGGGAATTAATGAATGGAATTTGTGTTGAATTCATAAATAAAAAGCCTCGATGCCACTTCTGCAGTTTTTTCTATGTGCGTTAAGGATATGGGATTCTTCAATAGACTAAAAGAAGGTGGTATCTCACTTGAGTCACCATGTGATAAAATCACAACACTATTTAATCTTGCAAGGGAGTTTTAGAGAACTGTATTATAAAGTGTTGGCACAAAAACTAGGAAATGTTTTGGGGTAGGCATTATGTTAATGGCAATTTGATATGAAGGATTAGAGCAACTTCTTCAAGTCTCTTCGACTATGCAAGTCACGACGATGGAAAAATATTGACAGGAGATCTCATATCAGTAAGAGTTATTTGAAGTCTCCCAATAAAGTAGTGGTGAATACTTTGAGAAGATTGGAGACTATGCAAGAAATATTATTCAAGTTAAAACATTAAAATAAATGTGCAAGGTAAATATATTGTCTTGCGTGAAATGAAGTTATGTAGTATTTTCAAAATATTTTCACCAAAGGAGAGGTAATTATTTTACCTGGAGAATTTTTTAATTAAGAGTAAAACATTTCATGGAGGAAATTAAAGGTTAATTAAGTTTTGTAATGGGTAATTATTTTACCTAAAGAATAAATTATTAAGTGAAGTATTTAAACCGAGCAAGGATATTTTTTCACCGAAGGAATTATGAAGCGGATGATTATTTTTATTTAATGGGTGAAAATTGCAAGCAAAAGAAATAAGAAAGATTAATTTTCATCAAAAGGGGTTATAATATGGGTGATTATTTATTTAGTGAAGAATGAAGATTTTCGGCAAAAGGAAAGAGGATAGTTATTATTTTTCATGAAGATGCAAAAATGGAGATTAAAATTAAAATATTTAATTTTCCAAAGGCAACTAATTAAATATTTTATTTCTTCAAAATTAATCAAATGAAGAGCTGCAACAAACGGATGTTGTGATAGGTTGTAACCCTAAAAAGAATAATGTATATATGTAAGATATAATAAATCATCAAAAAAAAGGAGAAAAATTAGTAGATTTAGGTAGTTGGATAGGGTTTGTAGTTGCTGAAACAAAATATCATGATGTGTATTGTAAAATATTTTTAGATTATATAATGGAGAAGAATGCATAAATTTGGTGATCCAATTATGGTGTCAATTGTTTATTGAATTTATCAAAAATATTATCCGGTTGTCTCCAAGGTTGTCATTTCTTAATTATTTAAATTGAAATATCAAGGATATCTTCAGTTTATCAAAGCACATTTGTTGCTCTTGTGTGGTTCAATTAATTGGCTCTTTCAAGGAAGGATTAAACTCATTTAATTAATCACAGTAATTTGGAAAAGGACATTTGGATCAGTAAGAAGAACTTGATAATTACATCCTTGCACGTTTATGCTAGACATAAACTCATAAAAATGCTAAACAACTAGAATTGTATCCAGAAATAGGATTCATATCAGTTACATCTTGACTCCATTTACCCAACAGAAGTAGGCACTGGTCATACCAATTCCATTTTAGGATCTCGTAAAAACTTATCCATACATTCATATTTCAAACATTATTAGGAGTATAAATAATTATTGAGCTTTCATTTATCCCTCACAATTTGCCACTAGGGATAGATCATATAGGTAGGAATCATACAAAATCTTCATCACTTTCATAGGTACACCCGCCTAGGTTTAGTAGAGCTTGAAGAGTAGAAGGTTCAATTACATCAATTGGCCTTGTAAGTTAGCCAAAAGCGTTGTGAGAGCTTGGCAACCTCTCGTGGTTCAAACCTACTTTTTTGAGACCTAACAAATTGGCGACTCTGCTGGGGAAACTTGAGAGAAGTTTGGTGGCAGGTAGCCTTTCCATATAGAGTCATTAAAAGAAAATCACAATTAAAGAAATTTGAAAATTGACTCTGTTGGGTGAAATAATAACATCTTTTCTCACTTTTAGAAAAAGTGGGTGGCGACTCTGAATGAACAAGTGCATTAAGACTGATAAAATATAATATATATCAGAAAGAAATCACCCTAGGGTGCAGACCATCACAGTTTCTCACAACATGCAAGGAAGGAGATCTTTGTACAAGGAAGGGGATGGTCCTAATAACAAAGGTAAGCGAACATATAAAAATGATCAGGGCAAGAAGGTATTCAATGACCTAGATCCGATCACAAAAAATAGAATATCAAAACCACTGATGGAAACACACAACTCATACGATGCATTAACAAATGAAAATAGCCCATCTAAAGAACTTCACACTCTTGAAGAGAAGAGAAATCCTTTCCATCGAATAAGCCATGATAAAGATGAAGAGTTCATGGCTGAATTTGAAGCTGAAAAGAGGAAGGAATTTGAATGTGATCAGAGAGCAGCACTTCTTGAGGAGGGACTTGAATATGAAGCAGTATCTGAAGAAAATCATGAACTTATGACCCAAAATGAGACAGATGCACAGTGGGAACGTATGAGGCAAGAAACATAAAGGTCAAGGGTAGAATATGAGCAAAGGCTTCAAGCGATGAAAGAATTTGAGAAATTGAAGTTATAGAAGGCTCAGGTTAAAACGCCAATGGCTGATTCACCCAAATATATGCCCCCTCATAAGAATAACAATATGAGGCCATCAAATTCCCCACTGGCCCACTGAAATTAACCAAGGAATCAATATAGAAACACAAACGCTCCACCACAACACTGCAATACTCATCCACCTCCTCATCAATAGCATGTACCCCCACAAGGTCAGAAATATGTGGCAAATACTAACCCACTATACCAGCATCAACATTACCAAAATCCCCCTCCACAATACGCAACCGTGATTAGACAATTTGATCTTAATGGATTTCATATATACCCTTACCCTTTGGACAACAACTGGAGGAACCTAGTCCCGAAGTTCACAGGAAGTCATGCAGTCACAGCCGAGGAGCATCTGAGAAACTTTAATGTAGTTATTCAAGACCTAGATATGCAATATGAGGATGTACATATGAGATTATTTATGATGTCACTGATTGAAGATGTCAGGGACTGGTTTAACAGTCTACCAACAACATCCATTTATTCCATTCATATATTTTATGAATAGTTTCTTCAACAGTATGGGAATTAGTGTGCGTCAGATTTTGCTTTGAACGAGTTAGTGACTATCCAAAAACATCAAAACGAGTCAGCCTATGATTTTAACCAAAGGTTTGTTAAATTACATAATAAAATACCTCAAGGATCCAAGTTAGCTGATCCTGCTACATTGAGTATCTATTTGAAATCCTTTGATCCCAAGATAGTATATGAATTGAGAAACAGAGATCCTAGGAATCTAGCTGAAGCTCAAAAGATAACATTAACTATTGAAAATAATAGGAAAGTTGCAGGGATGTTTTCTAAAAGGGAAAACCCCAGGGTTCCCCCATATGCTCCCTCAAACAGACAAGAGAATACATATAGGAATGAAAGACCAAGGTTACATGACATGCCCTATAATACAAATTGGAAAGATGGGAGGCCAGTAATTGATAGACCAAGGAATAAAGAGACACCGGATCCTTTAAAAAAGAAAGGAGCATATATGGTGGATAAGACTCCTTGGTGCTTAGTTTACTATGCACCACACTCTCCAAAGCATTGTGTTACAGTTCAGTCAATGCCAGAAGAAGACATGTTGGAAAATGATGGTGGGGAAGACCATAACATCTATTTAACTTCCCACACTCTCAGTTCTTTGGAGTGGGAGTATTCATCTTCAGAGGAGGAAGGATATGAATATGATGTTGATCATTAGAAATACAATATTCATATGGCAGAACAACAGGTTTTTTCTGGCTATGCAGAAAGTGAAAATGAACAAGACCCCCCTATTTCATCACGATAGACTAATAAGTGTAGTATAAGGAGACCGAGTGAAGAAGAGATTAAAATATTGACTATTGCAATGGTGGAGGAAGCTATAAGTAAATATCGGTTGAGGAACAAAACAGTGAACGAAGATGAGGGTGTTCCTAGAGAAGTGTTTATAAAAACAAAAAGGTATCAAATGAGATATCAAAGAAGACAAGTGATAAGCAATCTGATAAAAGAGAACAAAAATGTGCTCCTAAAGAGGAAGGTAAGGAAGTCCCCATGGATAAACAAAAGACAAGTCAAACATGCAAAGAGGAAAAGGAAGAGAACAAAGGAGAATTGATAGAACCTAAGAAGATGATCAGAACTGAAGGTACATCATTTGATTTCATACAAGCCTTATCTCAACTAAAAATGCCTGTCCCATTAATTGAAATGATGAAGATCAAGGAGGATAGGGAAGGTGCCATACAATTAATGTCTAATGGGAATCAAAATATAAACCTTGAAAATAAGGAGGCACGTGAGATTACTAATAAAGGGAAGGAGGTAAAAATTCCAGAAGCCTGCTTAATGAACACAACATAGATTGACCCATTCTTTACCACCTTACTCATTAGTGGCAAATTGGTGACAAATTGCATGATAGATTCAGGTGCTTCCATGAATATTATGCCAGTGGGGGTAATGAAACAGCTCGGTATGTGGATAGATACGGAAGGAGGTAAATGCTATGCCATGGATAGCCCCTATCCCAGTTGTGGGAATAATGAAGAATGTGGAAGTAAGATTAGCAACTTACCCACAAGCTGCTTACAAAATTAATATAACTGTAATTGACACACCTCCCCAGTTTGGAATGCTCCTATCAAGACAATGGATTGCAGCAGTAGGGGGCAATGTACAGTTTGATTTTTCATATGCCACTATACCAGTCAATGGAGAAGAGGTCAAGTTGTATAGGGAGCCCAAGATGAATCAAATTGTTGAATATGCTCCTCAAGAGCAACTTAATTGCTTTTGTGATGTAGATTTGGGGAGTTTTAGAGTAGAATTATCTAAACCTGAATTAGTAAACAAAGATCCAATTGATAAAAGTATTGCCAAAAGCCAACAAGAGATATGGAAAATGTACTTTGATGGGGCATGTAGCCAAGAAGGTAATGGAGCTGGGATAGTTTTCATATCGCCTGATGGTTCAACTTTTAAATATTCATTTTTATTAGCATTTGAGTGTACAAACAATGTGGCAGAATATGAAGCCTTGCTGATTGGTTTGAACATAGCAGTTAAACACAAGATTAAACTATTAACTATTTTTGGAGACTCGGAGCTGGTGGTGTTGCAAATCAAATCAAAGTATATTGCAAAGAATAAAATGTTGAAGCAATACAGGAATGCAATATGGGATACAATCGAGCTATTTGATGCTTTCTCTATTGATTGGGTGAACAGATCAAAAAATATGATGGCAGACTTCCTAGCTAATGTAGCACTGAAAAAGGATGACATCACGCTAGCAGGAATATCCCAAATTGAGTTCGAAACAAGGCCTATTGTACCTGACAATGTATACAGGTGGCAATTTTTTAATGATGACACTGATCTTTTAAAGTTCCTTCACTGTATAGACCAATATGAGACTCAAGAAATTGATTTCAACGCCTTTGTAGAAGAAATAGATGGATAACAGATAGTATTCAAAAAGAAGGTCTTGCAACTTAAGACTAATAAATTTCCTAAGGGACTAGTAGCGTTGGAAAGAGTATATGATGGAAATGATCGGTCCCTCATGAAACAGACACCAGTTAAAAAAAAAGATGTTGAAGAGGTAAATTTAGGGACTGAACTGGCACCAAGAAAAGTATATATTGGGAAGAAAATAAGCCCGACTGTTCGAAGAATGCTGATTTCATTACTAAGAAAATATAAACATGTGTTTGCATGGTCTTATGAGGAACTCAAGGCATTTAGGCAGGACTTATTTCAACATGAAATTCATTTAAAACCATATGCAAAGCCGTTTAGGCAGAAACAAAGACATATTAACCCTACATTAGAACCAAAGATGCAGGAGAAACTGGCAAAACTTAGAGATGGGGGAATCATTAAACTGATCAGACATTCAACATGGGTGTCAAACTTAGTTCATGTGAGAAAGAAGAACAGAGATATCAGACTGTGTGTGGACTTCAGAAATTTGAATGTGACATCCCTCAAGGATAATTACCCTCTACCTAATATGGAGGCTATCCTGCACAAAGTGACAGGGTGTGAGCTATTATCTATGATGGATGGCTTCTCTGGTTATAATCAGGTTAAAGTCGGGGAATCTAAGCAGTACAAGACAACTTTTACAACTCCATGGGGAACATATGTTTATGTGAGAATTCCCTTTGGTCTCACAAATGCAGGAGTGACTTTTCAAAGAGCTATGGACTTAGCATTTGCAGACTTGATTAATGCTATAACGGTAGTATATCAAGATGACTTTACTGCTTACTCAAAAAGGGGTGAAGATCATGTAGAACATCTAGAAAAAATATTCATAAAATCCTTAGAATATGGCATTAGTTTGAACCCTAAAAAGTGTCATTTTGTTGTCACGGAGGGAAAACTCTTAGGACATATTGTGTTGAAGGAG
Source organism: Sequoiadendron giganteum (assembly GCA_007115665.2). NCBI lineage: Eukaryota > Viridiplantae > Streptophyta > Pinopsida > Cupressales > Cupressaceae > Sequoiadendron > Sequoiadendron giganteum. The sequence goes on from CM021108.1 coordinate 626,558,270, forward strand.
GGAGTTAGAATAGATCCTGAGAGATTTGAAGCCATAGATAAAGTTCCTATTCCTAAAATTGTCAAAGCCATCCAATCGTTCTTTGGACATATTAACTTTGTTAGGAGGTTTGTGTTTAACTTTGTTGAAATTATTTAGCCCATATCAAAAATGCTAAGGAAAGGACAAAAAATTGAATGGACTCCAGAAGCATTGGAAGCATTTGTATCCATTAAAAGAGCCATCAAGGAAGCGCCTGTCCTCAAATCTCCTGATTTCACAAAACCTTTTCAAATATTTTCATTCGCTTCCTTGCACACTATAACTGTTGTTATGTTACATAAAAACGAGGATGGTCATCAGCAACCTGTGTCCTTTTTTAGTAAGTCATTGCAGGGATCAGAATTGAAATATGACATAATGGAAAAGCAAGCCTTTGCACTAGTAAAAGCCACAAAGGCTTTTAGACCATATCTTGTTGGAGCCAAATTGATTGCTTATGTCCCTCACACAGTTGTCAAAGAAATTTTAGCACAGTCAGAAGTAGTAGGGAAGAGATGCAAGTGGATTAATAAAATCCAGGAATTTGATATGGAAATACAGATTACTAAATTGATAAGAGGCCAAGGATTGGCCAAGTTAATGGCAGAATCAAACATTGAGGCAAATCAAATTTGCAATGTGGAAGAAGAAGGAAACGCAATTGCAAGTATTGAGCATACATCTTGGTATACAGACATCATGTATTACCTCAAAAACACGAAGTGCCCTGAAGGACTTAATGATAACCAGAAAAGAACCTTGAAACTACAAGCATCTAAATATGTATTCATAGAAGGTGATTTATTTTGGAAGAACAAGGATGGAATGTTGTTGTTATGTTTGGATGAATCACAAGCTAATCATGTTTTGAAAGAAATGCATGAAGGTATCTGTGGAGGCCATTATTCTACAAAGACAACTGCACATAAAATTCTTGGGGCAGGTTATTACTGGCCAAAAGTTTTTAATGATTCTTTTCATATATAAGAAAGTGTGAGGCATGTCAAAAGTTTGCAGGCAAAATGAAATATCAGGGAGCTTTACTACTTAGACCTATGCAGGTTGAAGCCCCTTTTCATCAATGGGGGATTGATTTTATTGGGGAGATACAAGAGAGATCAAGTGGAGGACACAGATGGATACCAGTAGCCACTGATTACTTCACCAAATGGGTAGAAGCAATCCCAACCAAACAGGCGACAAGTAAAGTTGTGATAAATTTCCTAATGGATAATATCATCACCAGGTTTGGTACACCATTGAGATTAATCACAGACAATGGGATGTGTTTCAGATCGGATGAGTTTAAAACCTTTTGCAGTATGCATGGTATTGCTATCTCTTATTCTGCCCCTTACCACCCACAAGCTAATGGCCAGGCAGAGTCCAGTAACAAAATTCTTCTAAAAATCATAAGGAGAATGCTAGGTGGAAACAAAAAGATATGGGATTCAAAATTAAAATTGGCTGTATGGGCTGATAGGATCACTGTCAAAAAGGCAATTGGAAAATCCCCATATGAACTAGTATATGGAACACAAGCCAGAATGCCTTTACAAAATTTGTTACCAGTTTACAAATTTATCCTTCAAGAAGACATGGAGGTTCCTGAACCGATGGAAGAGAGAATGGAACAATTAGTAGAGCTTGATGAAATGAGAAGACTAGCTCAAAACCAGAACATGAAGTTGCAAACACAAATGAAGTATTTGTTTGACAAAAAGGAAAAAAATAGAAAATTTGAAGAAGATGACCTAGTATTGATGTGGAATGCTAGGTGCCAGGAGAAAGGAAAACATGGAAAATTTGAAGCTTTGTGGTTGGTACCTTTTGTTGTTGTTGGTAAACGAGGAGAGGATTCATATTATTTGCAAAATATGAGTGGTGAAGAATAGGAGTTGCCTATACATGGGCAATTTCTAAAGAAATTCTTCTCTTGAAAATTACAGAGGATCAAGGGTTACCAGTGCATGGACAACTCCTAAGAAAACCTGTCATAAATTTTTCATGCACAGTAACATAGGAAATAAAAGGTACAGGAAATTGATAGTAAATGGACAATCCTGGGATCCCTTATTTGATTTTTTCTCCATGTACAGTAGTTTAGGATCATGTTCATCTCCACTTGCTTTCATCCATAAAGATTGGTTTGCTCACCCAGAGATTTGGATCCTTGCAATGATCTCACAATCATTCATCCCCAGACGGATCCACTGTTGGAACTATAAAGTTTTGACAACCTCATTGAACCTTCATGCTTATTAGTTTCCCAAAGGGTCCATATTACGAGCATAAATTTTTCCTCACACAACATACTCACCAAGGTCCAGGTCAAATTTTGTATTATAGCCCCATAAAATTTATCTAACCATGAAAATTTATCATATGAAACATATCGACATAAAATGGTGCAGGTCTCATCGATACTAACCTCTTTCAATACATCGATAAGACATCAACAGTGTCATACCGATGAGGATATATTTCAAGTGAATGCGGGTTCACATTTTCTATCGGCAAGACAAAATGTATCGGCATGACGATGTGAGGTCATATCGAGCTAATTTGCTTTTCACCGCTTGCAGTACAATAAAATGTATCGGCCAGACTAGGGTCATCGGGGTGAGATTTCAAAAGACTGCTCGAAGCATTCAACGGTTTCACCGATAAAGCAAAGGAAAATTCGGTCGATGAGACAATGATGCCGGGAAGAGCTTTGGGAGTCTTACCGACCTCTCGTGTTATACCGACTAGATTGACGTGATAAAATGTATGGAGATAAAATGGTCAGAGGGAAAATATGTGTGGTCTCACCAAAGAAAAGATATATTGGTAAGACAAACCTCAGCGGGGAGATCTATGAAGGTCACAGCGAATACTATTCCATCGGCAGGACAATTATTTTGTCTCAGCGAATTGAATTAATAAAAGGAACATCTCGGTGAGACACATACCTTCAGGATAATACAGAAGATTGTCTACCTAATCCCTTAAGTCATGGTGATAGGCTTGATTGATAAGAGTTGTGGTGACATAAAGAATAATCATCGGGGAGACTTAAGGTATCGCGGGAACTACAAGATGTCTCAGCGAGTATATGAACATTGGTGAAAGTCTGAATAGAAGGATCAGACAGAGATTTAAAATTTCTTGCCGATATGCTACGTGATGTGACAGTGAGAATTTTGAAGAGCCTGCTTCATTCGTGTCACAACCAAGACATTAATGGCGCCATGAGAACATAAAAGATTTTGCGAATCCAAGTGAGTTCAATTAAAAGTATTTGTTCGTGAAATTAGTAGCCAAGGAGAGGAGAAGAACGAACAAAGGATTGGGGCATTTGTTCAGCTTGGAATTTTAGGTGAAATACAGTAAGTTCCTTATCCCTTGAATCTTTTAATTTTCAGAAAATGGAAAGCACTGGTCCAGAGAAATCAAAAGGTAGAAAACACAGGGAGAGTAGTCAATCAAAAGGGAAAAGGCAGAAAATTGAAACTCAGCCAGAGGGCATCGAACAAAAATTAAACCAGAATCTCATAGACCAGCTACCTAGTTCTGGACCTAAATCCAGACACTCTGCATAGCTTAGGGCTAAAATAGATAAATTAGATGATAAATGCAAATTCATTGGAGATGTTTGGACCGCAATTAGAGGTTATGAATTATTCAGCTTCCATTACTATCGGAGGAATCATTTTGAGCCAGTATGTAATCCTTGGAAGCTCAATTTAGGCAAATTGGTTTGCCCTAATGTTTTTGTCGATGTCGAATTGGTAAAAATTTTGGCCAGGCATTATAATCTGAAACATAAGGCCATATGTGATCTATCTGGGAATCCATTGATACATCTGTCAAAAAATGCAGTAAGTGAGGTTTTCAAATTAGAAGGAATGTGCAATGAAAGAATTGTAAGTGAAGAGCTTGAGAATGAATTTAGAAGGATGGACACCATTTATATGGGTTGGAGATTACCCCTACATAGAATTAGGCATGGTGGCAAACCGATTCCAATGGAGGAAAATGAGGGACCACCTTTTCATGTGGATTGTTTCGAACCTTATGTAAAGTACACCTATTTTTCGGTGGGACAGGTGTTGGAAATGGAGGTTCCAGAGTATATGGCAATTGTGCCCATGGTGATTGCAGCAGATATTCAATATCATAACTCCAAGCCTTGGGATTATGCTTCATATGTGTTTAAAGAGCTTGATGTAAGGTTAATTGCAATAAAAAATGGAGCCTTTGTCTTGCACCTCATGAATTATTCATTGTTGATGCACTTGGTGCTATATTTTGGACAGGAATTAGGATTGTGGCCCCAGGAGCTGAGAATTTCACAATTTGATAAATAAGGCAGGCTATTTCCTATTCAGTCATGGACTATTGTTTGGGACAGCAGGTTTGCTAATTCTAGTTTTGTGCATTGTGAAGAATACTTTGTAAAGCCATTGTACATGTTTTATAATCATCCTTGTGACTATTCTTTGTCTAATGAAATAAAGAGGTTTCTCAGACATAAGGATTTTAATGGACCAATCGGCCATAATTGGGGGGATTGGTATTGTTTAAAAAACACCACAATGATTAGGGTGTATGGATTTGAAGATACCCCATTTATTTTGCCTAAAACAGTTCTAGATAGGATTGCATATTTAGAGATTGTTAGGCAAATGGATTTCTCCAGTGTCATGAACTTAAGCTCTTTTGGAAAGCAAGCTTTTATGCCCAGTACATTATGTTTTGGTGATTTTACTATGTTGGAAAAAGAGGGATACAATCTGATTCTTGACAGATTACTACAGTATAACATGAGAAGAGGACCATTGAGGAAGAATTTTGATCCAGAAGGATATATTCATTTTTCCAAACAGAGGATAAACTTTGGAGGGTATCACCATGTGCCCTACCAGTTTGATGATATGATAAAAAAATTGGAAGCAGCGGAGGCAGAAATGATAATTGAGAAACATAATCAAGAATTGTAGGATGCAGAGATGTCCTCCAGTGAAGAGGCATCAGAGGCTACTAGGTCACAAAATCCTCTTGGTAAGGTATCAAAGACAAGAACTCAGGAATACACTTGTCCTGCTAGAGAATTAAGTGTCGAGGAAAGTATAGATGCTGATACGAGACATGAGGAATACAAATATTTTGTAGCAGATGATGAGTTCATAAAGTCCTCAAAATTTAAATCATTTTTATGTAAACAAAAGGGAAAAGAAATAAGAGAACTAGTTGACAATGTCACACCAGGAAATGAAGAGCAGTTGTTAAAAGGTTTGAAAGATGATGTTGAGAAAGAAATGGAAAATATGACCCCTGAAAAGGGGAGGGAGATGTTGGAAAGAGCCGGTGTCATGATTTTCCCAGGATTAGACCTCAATTTTGCACTAGTTTTCGACAGTTTCCTAAAGGACAATAACACTACACACAAGCTCAACATAGAAAAGGTGACAGAGGTTTACACAGGATCAAAATATAATCCTGATGAGGAGACATTGATGATTTGGGCCCTATATCCCCCTCACAGGAAATCAATTGTTATTGATAATGAGAAAGCATTTGGGCATGTCATGAGCTTGAAAACTGGGGAAGCTAATCCAGTAGCAAATGCAGAAATAGGGATCAATGTGGAAAATTTGAATAAAGCCCAAATACAGGCATTGATAAGAGAAAAGGAAATGTACAAAACAAATAATGAAAGAATGTTGAGAGAAAATGAGAGTCTAAAAGACTTAGTAGGTGTCACAGCGGGGCCAACTAAACTACTCACTCAAGGTGAAAGTGCACAGGTGAAGGACCATTGGGAAGGATCAAGTGCTTATTCTCAAGGGAAAATGGACACACTTACAGCAGTAATCAAAAAGAGATAGGCCATTTTAACCACTTCGTTAAATAAACTTTGGGGAAAACACTCATAGTATTTTGATGCAATAAAAGAACATAAAAGAGTGGATGGTAGAATCCAAGAGAAACTTGAGGAAATAAAATAGTGGGATACTCCTGATAATGCAGCGATTGAGGATACTAATCGTGTCATGGATAAGCACAAAATTTTCTTTGAGGAGTTACAGGAGGATGTGCAAGAATTGATAGAGGCCGCTGAGAATGGATTAACTACGTTCTTTAATGATGGAGGCAAGTTAAAAGAAATGACTACATGGAAGAGCGAAAATGAATTAATACTATAGGAGATTTTAAAATCAGACACTGTGAAAGATGCAACGTTGGATGAGGCGTGTGAGCAAAATGAATAGATGGTGATGATGGAGATCGTGATTCGTAATGCACTAGGAGATGCAGATACACATGAGTGTTGAGACTACACGGATCACATGTCAAGGGTCGATTTATGGCTTAATAGAGCTTGGTCAATATTAGTTTTGTTAGTATTTCATATTTTGGACATTTCTGAAGGGACGCATCTTTTCATGCAATTGATGTATATAAATATCCTTTTTGTAACCATAAATAGAGGATAAGTCGAAGATAGTTAGTAGGAGATACAGTATTTTCAGAATGTTTGAAGGAACCATGTTGTATGTATAAGATTTGAAGAAGATAGTGAAAGACTTATGATTTGGTAGCTCTATTCTGGTATCAGTTGTTTGTTAAATTTTTTGCAGTTATTTGATTGTCTCCAATTCAATGTTTCTTGGTTATTTAAGTTGAAATATCAAGAATATATTCAATTTATCAGTGCACATTTGTTGTATCTGTGTGATTTGATTAATCAGGTTCTTTAAAGAAGAATTAAATTCCTTTCAGTCAATTATAGTAATCTAGGAATGTTATTTGGATTATTAAGAAGAATCAGATAATTAGGATTAATATTCTGCCTCAAGTAGGGTTTATTAATCGCATTCTTGCATGTTTATACCAGTTATAAACTCATATATGCCAAACAATTAGAGATTTTTCTTGATAAAATCCACTCATCAGAGACTTTCATTTGACTCCATTTACCCAACAAGGCACTGGTCTCCCTTACTCTCATTACTTAGTTTTATTTATTTCACTTGACATCTGTTAGCTGAACATATCAAAATTCACCTCACATATTGCTTATACTATTTATACCAAATTTAGATCCTATTAGATATTGCATATACAATTTATAACAAATTTAGACCATATCTCTCCACCATCAAATTGCCATTGTGGACAGTTTAGTCAAGTAGGAAGCATAATTCAAGATCTGCGTCATTCATATAGGTGCACCCACCTAGGTTTAGCAGAGCCTTAAGAGTAGAAGGTTCAACTATATTGGTTGGCCTTGTTAGTTGGCCAATAACATTGTGAGATCTTGGCAACCTCTTGTGGTTCATTCGAACCAACATTTTTGAGACCTAACACTATGGATGCTTGGAAAAAATATAGCAAAGCAAAATAGAAAGCAATAGCATAGACAAGGCAATGAACCGCTTGAAAAATGCTTCAAAGAAATGTGGTCTCATGGTGATGGAACTCCATGACAAGAAAATTACTATGGATTGTCATGGAATTCCATCACCATGAGACCATGTTTCTTTGAGGCATTTTTTCAAACAATTCACTGCCTTGTCTATGCTACCACATTTTTCGTACATGTTTACCAAAGCATTTTATCAAACGGTTCACTTCCTTGCTGCTATGGCTAAAATCCTAAAATAGGTGCTTCCAAACAAGCTATAGATTCTTAAAAAAAATCTATCAAAGCATAATAATAAGCAATAGCATAGACAAGGAATTGAACTATTCAAAAAATTGCCTCAAAGAAATATGGTCTGAATTTGCTTGTCATTGCATTCCATCACCATAGGACCACATTTCTTTGAGGCATTTTTTTCAAACAGTTCACTACCTTGTCTATGCTACAAAATTTTTCATACATGTCTACGAAAGCATTTTATCAATCAATTCACTGCCTTGCTGCTATGGTTAAAAGTCTAAAACAGGTGCTTTAAAACAAGCTGTGGATGCTTGGAGAAAATCTATCAAGCGTAATAGTAAGCAATAGCATAGACAAGGCAGTGAACTATTTGAAAAAATTCTTCAAATAAATGTGGTCTCACGGTGATGGAATGCCATGACAATAAAATTCCCTGGATTGTCATGGTATTCCATTACCATGAGACCACATTTCTTTGAGGCATTTTTTCAAATAGTTTACTACCTTGTTTATGCTACCACATTTTTCATACATTTCTACCAAAGCATTTTATCGAATAGTTCATTGTCTTGCTACTATGGCTAAGAGCCTACAACAAGTGCTTTCAGACAAGCAATGGATGCTTGGAAAAAATCCATCAAAGCATAATAGTAAGCAGTAGAATAGACAAGGTAGTGAACTAGTTGAAAAATGCCTCAAATAAATGTTGTCTCATGGTGATGGAATTCCATGACAATCCATAACAATGCACTTGTCATGGCATTCCATCACACCATGAGACCACATTTCTTTGAGGCATTTTTTCAAAAGTTCAGTGCCTTGTCTATGCTACCACATTTTCATACATGTCTACCAAAGTATTTTATCAAATAGTTCATTGCCTTGCATCTATGGCTAAAAGCCTAAAATAGGTGATTTCGAACAAGCTAAGGATGCTTGGAAAAAATCTATCAAAGCATAATAGTAAGAAATAGCATAGACAAGGCAGTGAGTTGGTTGAGAAATTGCCTCAAAGAAATGCAGTCTCATGGTGATGCAACATGCCATTTCATCACCATGAGACCACATTTCTTTGAGGAATTTTTTTAAAATAGTTCACTGCCTTGTCTATGGTCTCATGGATTTTCTTCACGCGAAAAATCAGCATAATAGTAAGCAACGAGCTATGGTCTCATGTTTTTTCTTCATGCAAAAATCAGCATATGACATCAAACCATACTTCATGGATATTGAATTTTTGGATCCAATGTTTCACTAGTAGGCTAAGTTTTGCATCTCAGCAAGGGTGCACTATTCGGTGAGAACAATTGCAGTTCAAAATTTTAAGTGATTCAGTCAGTTGAACGTAGCTCGGAGTGATTCAACGTGTTTAGGTGTGAAAGAGGACCATGCCTAGTATAAACATACCCACCCAAATGTGTCATAACAGTTCGTTTGGTCACATGAGTTGCAGAATGAAAGTTACACCACTTTTCAACTTTCAAATACTTGCATTTGATAACTTTTTCTCCAAGAGAAAAATTTTCCACCACGGGAAAAGGCCTCTGAGATAGAGAAAAATGAGGGAGGTTATTGTAGAGAGGCCCAACATAGTCCCATAGGCTCAAATGAGAAATTTATAAGCATCATAGTGTCTGAGTAACATTATGTTGAAGTTTGCGGCCTTTTTGCATTTTTGACTCTTAAGGGATTCAACCGGTTGAACGTAGCTCAAAGTGATTCCACATGTTTGGGTGCTAAAGGGGACCATAAAAATATACCCATTCAGAGGCGTTGGAACAGTCTGTTTGGTCACACAAGTTATAGAACGAAAGTTGAACCACTTTGCAACTTTCAACTACTTGCATTTGACAACTTTTTTCCCAAGAAAAAATTCGCAACCATGGGAAAAGGCCTCCGAGATAGTGAAAATTGAGAGAGGTTATTGTAGAGGGGCCCAAAACAAACCCATAGAATCATATGAGAAGTTTCTAAGCATCATGGTGTCTGAGTAACAACATGTTGAAGTTTGCATCTATTTTACACTTTGGACTCTTAAGGGATTTTGTCGATTGAATGTAGCTCAGAGCGATTTCGCGTGTTTGGGTGCGAAAGAGGACCATGCCTAGCATAAATGTACCCACCTAGATGTGTCGAAACAATTTTTTTGGTCACACAAGTTGCAAAACAAAAGTTCCACCACTTTGCAACTTTCAACTACTTGCATTTGACAACTTTTTTCCTAAGCGAAAATTCACCACCATGGGAAAAGGCCATTGAGATAGAAAAAACTGAGAGGTTATTGTAGAGGGGCCTCACTCAATCTCATAGGCTCATACAAGAATTTTCTAAGCATCACAGTGTCCGAGTAACAACATGCTAAAGTTTGCAGCCATTTTGCACTTTAGACTCTTAAGGGATTTTGTCGGTTGAATGTAGCTCGGAGCAATTTTATGTGTTTGTGTTCGAAAGAGGACCATTCCTAGTGTAAATTTACCCACTCGGACTTGTCATAATAGTTCATTTAGTCACATGATTTGTAGAAAAAAAATTGCACCACTTTGCAACTTTCAACTACTTACATTTGACAACTTTTTTCCTAAGTGAAAATTTTCCACCACGGGAAAAGGATTTCAAGATAGCAAAAATTGAGAGAATATATTGTAGATGGTCCCAACATGATTTCACAGGCTTGGACGAGAAGTTTCTAAGCATCACATTGTCCGAGTAATAGCATGCTAAAGTTTTCAACCATTTTGCACTTTGGACTTTTAAGGGATTTTGTCGGCTGAATGTAGCTCAGAGTGATTTTGGGTGTTTGGGTGTGAAAGAGTACCATTCCTAATGTAAATGTACCCACCTAGATGCATTAGACTAATTAATTTGGTCACACGAGTTGCAGAACGAAAACTACTTGCATTTGACAACTTTTTCTCCAAGTGAAAATTTGCCACCATGAGAAGAGGCTTCCAAGATAGCGAAAACCAAGAGAGGTTATCGTAGAGGGACCCAACATGATCTCATAGGATTAGACGATAATTTTCTAAGTTTCCCGGTGTCCAAGTAACAACATGCTGAATTTTGCAGCCATTTTGCACTTTGGACTGTTAAGGGATTCAACCGGTTGAATGTAGCTCAGAGCAATTTCGCATCTTTGGGTGTGAAAGAGGACCATGCCTAGCATAAATGTACCCATCTAGACATGTTGGAATAGTTCGTTTGGTCACACGAGTTGCAAAACAAAAGTTGCACCACTTTGCAACTTTCAACTACTTGCATTTGACAAATTTTCCCCAAGCGAAAATTCACCACCATGGAAAAAGGCCTCCAAGATAGTGAAATCGAGAGGTTATTATAGAGGGGCCAAATTCAATCACATAGGATCAGATGAGAAGTTTCTAAGCATCATGGTGTCCGAGTAACATCATGTTAAAGTTTGAAACCATTTTGCACTTTGGACTCTTAAGGGATTTTGTCGGTTGAATGTAGCTCAAAACAATTCCGTGTGTTTGGTTGTGAAAGAGGGTCATTCCTAGTGTAAACATACCCACTTAGATGTGTCGAAACAATTCGTTTGGTCACACGAGTTGCAAAACAAAATTTGCACCAATTTGCAACTTTCAACTACTTGCATTTGATAACTTTTTCCCCAAGCAAAAATTCGTCACCACGGGAAAAGGCCTTCAAAATAGAGAAAACCGAGAGAGGATATTGTAGAGGGGACCAAAGTGATCCCATAGGCTTAGATGAGAAGTTTATAAGTGTCACGGTGTCTGACTAACAACATGTTGAAGTTTGTAGCCATTTTACACTTTGGACTCTTAAGGGATCCAACCGGTTTTAATGTAGCTCGGAGTGATTCTGCATGTTTGGGTGTGAAAGAGGACCATTCCTAGCATAAATGTACCCATCTAGACACGTTGGAATAGCCCATTTGGTCACACGAACTGCAGAACAAAAGTTGCACCACTTTGCAACTTTACACTACTTGCATTTGACACTTTTTCCATCAAGTGAAAATTGGACACCACGAAAAAATGACTCTAAAATAACAAAAAATGAGAGAGTATATTGTAGAGGGGCCCAAAATGATCTCATAGGATCAGGTGGAGAGTTGTAAGAGTCACGGTTTCTGAGTAATATCCCATCAAAGATTGTTGCCCTTTTGCAGTTTGGACCCTTAAGGGATCGAGTCGGTTGAGCATAGCTTGGAGCGATTCAACGTGTTTGGGTGTGAAAGAGGACCATGCCTAGCATAAAAATACTCATATGGATGTGTTGGAGCAGTCTGTTTGGTCACATGAGTTGCAGAACGAAAGTTGCACCACTTTGCAACTTTACATTACTTACAATTGCCACTTTTTCATTAAGTCAAAATTGGACACTATGATCCCTTTGAATGTCTATCATATTCTAAAGATGCAAAACAATTATTATGCACTAATGAAAGAACACAAAAGGTACACCTCAAGATTATCTTAAGGAATGATAACATAAAGAAATCAAAATAATGATTATAAATGATTATACCTTTGTGTTGTTGAATCCCTTGGTTGGCCCTTGATGTTTCAAAGCTTGTGTGCTCCTTCGATGGATATGGAGATGGCTAGATGCAAGATGAACAATATGATAAAATGAAAATGCTAATAGCTAAATGACTTGATTAGATGAGGGAAAATGCTTGCAAGTTGAGTAATCAAATTGGTAGCATAAGGCTGCAAATGGCTAAGTGTCTTTCAAATAACAAAATGGCAAGAGTTTGATATCAAATGCATGAGGTCCCTAAATGAGAGAAAAGATGGGGTATTTATAGAGGAATTTAAATTCTCTATAGAATTCAATGGTTGAGATTAAACCAACAAGACCAAGATGGAGGGCTATGGTGAGTTGAGGACTCACAAGCCCTCACATCTTGATATGTGGAATGTGAGATGATCTAGGATGAGATGATGTGGAAGTGAGGTGGAAAGAAGGTACATGATGTGGAGGAAGGACAAGTACCTTCGAAAAGGGATGATGTGACCTCTCAATGATGACATATGGAAGAGGAGAATCTTGGGTGAATAAAAGTGAATTAAAAATTCACATGATTGGGGAATCTTGTGGATAAGACAAGGTTCCAAAAAGAGAAGTGGAAAGTACCTTGGGTAAAACAAGGTCCTTAAAAGGTAAGTACTTACCCACATGTGACTTGATGTGACAAGTCAAAGATTCTAGAAGACTTTAGCACATGTGATGTGACAAGTCAAAGGTTCTAGAATTTGCATGGGGAAGAGAAGAACCTTGGAAGTATAAATGTGAATTAAAAATTCACATGGGGAAGAGAGGAGTCTTGGGTGAATAAAAAAGAATTAAAAATTTCTTGGGAGATGGGGAGTGTTGACCAAGGTATTGATTAAGCTTAACTGATCAGTGATTAGAAGATGATTAGTGACTAAGGAGGATTATAATCCAACTTGAAAAAGTTGGAGGATGTGACACATCCTAATCAAAGATTAGGTATGTGCACATCCCTAATGAAGAGATTAGGAGGTGGGTTAGGATTAAGTGAAAGTGATGTGGCATGTGATGAATTAAATAAATGTCATATTTATTTAATTCATTTGATGAGAGGGCAATTAAAGGGGTAAGGTATTTAATTATTTAACTAGATACCTTAGGGATTAGAAGAACTTTAGAGGTATTAATTAAATAATAGTGATATTACTTAATTAATGCAGATAAGGGGATATTTAGATGAAAAAGGGGTAAATTTGGACAAATGAAGTGTCTGAATTTAGGTGTCTACAAACACCATGGGAAAATAACTAACATAATGATGTAGAGTAGGAGTGGGATCACAAACCAACTCAAAACAACTACTGGTCAAAACCCTAACACATCAAACAAATGATTTTTCTTCATAAGTTTCCATTATTCCTTGTAGCACAACAAATAGGGTATTTTTGTCATAAATTTCAGAAAAGACCTCCAACTGAGAATCTAATCACTATTTTAGATACCATTTTTGACACTTCAAAACATATCAAAATTATAGTGGTGGTTACTTTGGAACACAACCCTCGATTTTATGTTGTTGCGCTTCACCATAGGCCTAATTAAGCTTGTTTGACATGTCAACTATTGGTTCTACCAACTCCAATCCTCAATTCTTCATTCCAGAGCACTCGACATGTCATATGGGGTCTGCACATTCAAATTCTATCAACTAGAATGGTTTCCAAAGACCTTTTCTATAAAACCCTACTCCTATGCAACCTTTTATGCCCAAAACAAGAGGATTTTCCACCTAGGGCATTACCTAGTCTTCATTAAACATCCTCCCCTGCTCCTACAAAATTCACAAACTAAAAACACATCCTAATTACCTCTATTCCACCAGTTCTCGGGCCATTTCACTAGCGGAATGGATCAAAACTCTATTTTATTATCTCAAAGCACCAAAACGTAGGGTTTCAAAGCGACATGGAGTAAATTGCTTCTAAAATGCTCAAAATTGAATGAAATTCAATGAAACCAAGTTTTTTGGAAAGTAGATTCAATTCCACATAACCTCCAATCAATTTGAGACCACTTGTAAGTCGTACAACCTCCTATAGCAGCAAATTACATTAGGAAAATGCAAAAAACCAGAACTTTATTGATGTTCAAATTACAAAATTTCCTCCACAACCTTGGTTCGACCATTACATGGTATATTTAAGATTTTCCAAGCAAAACCAACCGACTACAACTACCTTTTTAACTCATAACTGTTCAACTTCCTCCAAATGCAAAAATACAAAGTTGCATAGCAACTTTTGGCAACTTTTAGCAAATTGGAACAACTTTTACAATTCGACTACAATTGACCCAAAAACATCACAAAGACATTAAACATGATCTAAATAGACCTTATTCGATCAAAAACATGACTCAAACACCAAAAACACAATATTAGACTCTTTCATGGATCATGGAGGCCTATGGTTCCTTGCACCACATCATCCCTCCTTTCAAAACTACGTCATGTCCTCAAGATATATTTGTTATCTCAATCAACCGGAAGGATATATTTATAGATTTATTTGAGATGTGAAAAGGTGTTATCCCACTAAACTTTGGCTTGTTGGAGTAGATGATAAGGTAGGGGCAGCGTATGAATCATAGAAATGGGGACTCACGGTGATGTACATCACCGTGAGACCCGATTTCTATGATGCATACGCTGCCCCTACCTTGTCAACCCTACCGAATTGGCAAGCTAGTGAGCTCACTAGCTTTCCAAGCTAGATATGTAGTGTGAATTGTTTCTACAATGCAAGATATGGATATGACATTGATGAAGTTATTGATGATGCTAAGATGGAGATGAGGATATGATCCTACAATGAAGTAACTACAAGTACAATGCTATGGAGATTGCTATGCTATGCTAATGAGAATACAATGATAATGATGATGTTAATGCTATGATAATGATGATGCAAAGACAAAGGCATGATGTTGGATAATTGATATGATATTTAAGCAGCATGTAAGTATGATAGCTCTTGTGCATGTTAAAAAAGGAGGTGATGAGCTTCCTTTTATAGGCTAAGGAACTGTACATGCATGTGGCACAAGATCAATGGTTGGAGAATTGGTCTTGTGACATGTATGGTGAGGATTGGATTGGTTGGGATGAGGGAGATAAACTAGGAATATGTTCCTCCTACGTTGACAAGGTGGAGTGAAAGGTGGGAGAAGAAGCCACTTCTCACAATGCTCACAAAGACCATAAGGACAAAGGACTTAGAAGGATTCTTTCCTTATTATGATGTTGGAGGAAATATAGGATTTATGATACAAGTGTCTCATAGTGTCCTTTGACTATGATGGAATTTTTTAATAATCCTAATAGAACTTCAACCATCCACATGAAAAAAATGAGAAGAGCATCACAAAACATTGCAATGAATTAAGACACTGTCACATATTTGTCTAATCATCTATTAAATCCATATCAAAAAATCACCATGACAACCCATTTCTATGAGGCATACGCTTCCCCTACCTTGTCAACCCTACCGAATTGGCAAGCTAGTGAGCTCACTAGCTTGCCAAGCTAGATATGTAGTGTGAATTGTTTCTACAATGCAAGCTATAGATATGAGATTGATGAATCTATTGATGATGCTAAGATGGAGATGAGGATATGATCCTACAATGAAGTACCTACAACTACAATGCTATGGAGATTGTTATGCTATGCTAATGAAAATGAAATGATCATGATAATGTTAATGTTATGATAATGACGATGCAAAGACAAAGGCACACTTTTGGATAATTTATATGAGTTTTAAGCAGCATGTAAGTATGATAGCTCTTGTGCGTGTTAAAAATGGAGGTGATGAGTTTCCTTTTATAAGCTAAGGAACTGTCCATGCATGTGGCACAAGATCAACGGTTGGAGAATTGGTCTTGTGACATGTACAGTGAGGATTGGATTGGTTGGGATGAGGGAGATAAACTAGGAATATGTTCCTCCTACGTTGACAAGGTGGAGTGAAAGGTGGGAGAAGCCACTTCTCATAATTCTCACAAATACCATAAGGAAAAAGGTCTTAGAAGGAGTCTTTCCTTATTATGATGTTGGAGGGAATATAGGAATTATGAGACAAGTATCTCAAAGTGTCCTTTGACTATGATGAAATTCTTTAATAATCCTAATAGAACTTCAACCATCCACATGAAAAACATGAGAAGAGCATCACAAAACATTGCAATGAATTAAGACACTGTCACATATCTATCTAATCATCTATTAAATCCATATCAACAAATCACCGTGAAACCCAATTTCTATGAGGCATACGCTACCCCTACCTTGTCAACCCTACCAAATTGGCAAGCTAGTGAGCTCACTAGCTTACCAAGCTCACTGGCTTGCCAATTTGGTAGGGTTGACAAGGTAGGGGTAGTGTATGCCTCATAGAAATGGCGTGTCATGGTGATGTAATAACCCAAGACAAAATAAAAAGGGTTGATAATCATCATGAGAATCATCGTGATATAGTGGGGACATATTAATTGGAGAGGTGAGTTCACAGCCTTCTAATGCAAATAATAATGATGGAAGGAGTTCTAGGGTTTATAGAAGAGCAATAAAATATGCCTGTGTACAATATAAGACATTATTGTTTCAGATTTTGTCATAAATCCACATGCTTTTCCTTGAAGACAAATTTAAATGTAAACCATGAAGCATTACAACTAACTTTAAATGTAATATACACATTTAATTGAGGCATATTTTAAGGAATATACAAATTTGCATGTATTAATTTCTCATATTTTTTGTATATCGAAAAATACACTAAGACAATAACAAATATTACAAAAGTGATGGAAGAACATCTTGAAAATCTTCCCATTTCTCAATACTTGTAGCAATACATGTAGGGAAATAATCCTCCCATTTACAACCCAGATCATGAAATATATTGTACAAGAAGAAACAAAAGAAGTTGTTGCCCAGTTTATTTTCTCCAATCCACCTCAAGTGGCCCAGTTATTCGCATTCCAAAATGCTTCAAAACATGTACATCCCCTTCTCCCTTGGAAACACATGGGTAGTAGCCTCTCCAAAAAACCTACAAAACCTACAAAACCTATCAATCTCAGACATGGACTCACATAAAAATTATTAAAAGAGCAATAACTGAATAATGTCAAGCATACACCTGACGAGATCTATTATCACCTTCATGCATGCTATAAGTAGATTGATTGAAGGTCCTACAATGGTGATGTGGCCCATGTTTTTCTACTTTCTCATCTCTCGATGATTGTACGTATAAATTTCAAATATATCATTGGTCACATAATTAAAATAAAACATGTAGCATATAAAAATCCAAGAAATCTATGAGATGGAAAAGAAAGAGAAGATTGAGAACCAAAAAATGCACCAACAACTAATGTTTCTCATACCACTAAACACTTGCACCAGTAACCGATGTTTTTCTTTTCTTAAGTTGACAAACTTAAGTATTACCTACAGTCACAAATGGATCAATGATAGTCGTAAATGCATATGACATCAAACACCAATAGAGAATACCAACTTAAAGGTGGTCAATAGAGAGAAGCATATAACCATCATTTTTCAAATTAACAATAATGCAATTTTGCAAACCCTTCTATAATCAAACTTAAATGCTTGAAAGAAAGCAATGATCAATAATATGACTTTACAAATTCAATATGCATACTTACAAATCAGTCCAGGGAACCATACGGGACTGCTCTACTCTTTATTGTGTCAAGTATTGCCTCGTGGTCAGACTCACACACTTTCCACAAGTTCTTGTTAGCCCTTATATTTGATCAAATGAGCGTTGGTGGCAACGAAAAGGTTCGAGTAGTGAAGAATCTTCTTATGTGTGTCGAATTCCCTTGAGGATTTAGGTGGAGGCCTTATGTTACATTCCTGCAAAACATTGTCAGTATGCATATCTACACATATACGTCAATAAACATCATAATGGTTAAAAAAATCAATATGAACTCTACAACAACAAGTAGTACGTGTGTGATTTATTTTGACATAAAAAATCTTTAGCATTTCAAAATAACTTTGACATATTTTAATTTTAGGAAACTTATGTACAAAATCAACAAAAAATTGGGTTTGAGTGGCATCCAAATAATGCTTTGGATGTGGCTCGCGGATTTTACTACCAATTCTCCTTCTTACAACATCTCTTTGATTAGGAGAGGTCCTTGTGTTATCCTTCCAATAATATACTATTAAATACATCAAGCCTTGAGCAATTCTTTTATCTTTTGTGGCACTCTACCCGAGAATTCCCATAACATCATTGCTATTTGGATCCTGCACTCTTTCATGCCTTCCTTTGGCTCTCATTATAGATGATCTACTTATTTTCAAAAACTTACTTATCTTTGTAAGGTTCACCTTGTTCCTTGTTTGAATGCTTAACAGTGTTGTTGTCATCACATGTCGTGTGGCACAACTATCCTTTGTGTGTGAGGTAGAACCCATGCTCTCATATGCACTCATCAAGTTTTTTACAATAGAATTTTCACTTTAGTCATTCGAAACTCTTAGCCCAAGAGCCTTTATGGTGGGCCTAAATTTGAGTTGCCTCATCATTTCAAAAAATATTTTGCATCTTCCACCCTCACTTAGCTTCTCAAAAAATAAACTCCATATCCTTTGTGCATATCTTTGACATGTACATTTTGGAATCTTATCAGGCATCCATTTCAAAACATTGGAATCAATATCAATCAAAGATCTAGGTTTTCTATGAAAAACTCTAGGAGGAGTTCTCAAATGTAAATTTGTGTCAACGTTATGAATGTCAACAACATCAAGGATACATCGCGTACCTTCAATCAAAGGTACAATTGATGACATACCTTTAGATTGACATGTAAATGATGTTGTACCTCCAACTTGAGATGTCATTTGTTGAGTTCCTTCAAATAGAGATGTGTTTGCTGATGTACTTTCGAAATGCAATGTTGTTGATGGTGTGTCTTCAATTGGAGATGTGATTTCTGATGTACTTGGAAAACCACATGTTGTTGTTGGTGTGTCTTCAAATGGAGATTTTTATTGAACTTCACCTATGGTTGATGATGTTCCCCCAACTTCGGGATCTATTTGTGTCTTTCCAGGATATTTTTTCATTCGTTCCCTTTGTTTTTCCAATTGGACATCTCACTTAGATTGCACGGGAATTTTTGGTTGTATGGGCTGCAATTCCTTTGCTTCACGAGCTACAATTTTTGATTGTCTTCTCCTTGCATTTTTAACTGCACGTTCTTCTAGTGTTAGAGGCTTTGCTCGTTTCCTCGACATGACGTTGAATGCTACATGTTCACAAGCACACATAGAACAAAAGTAAGTAATGCATTTTATGAAACATATTGATAACGCTAATTACATTGCATTTTATAGAACACACCAAAGCATTTTATGAAAGAAGGCAATGAGCTGTTTGGAATTATCAAACATGTCTATGCTACAAAAAAATCCATACATACATCTACCTCCATACCGCAAGAAAAGTACTTGTAATGCATTTTTTCAAACATATCCATACCACTGATTACATTGCATTAAATGAACCACACCAAGCATTTTATGAAACATATTGATATCGCTGATTACATTGTATTGCATATGTTTAAAAATCAAAGCATTACTTTACATTGCATAACTAATGTGACTTATGAAACATTGCATATCTTATAAAACATTGTTGTCCCCAGCCTAGGGTTTATAGTGAGCTTCAAAAAACTCATAACTTTTGATGCGTCTGGGGAAAATATATGAAACTTGGTACTAATTTTATGTAGGCCTATATGCATGTGTTGACAATAGGAGGCTTTCTAAATCATCATTTTGTGTCAAACCTGGGGTATAAGTTGCTGCCACCTTTGGAAACTAGAGAATCTTGTGCTTATTGTTGTCAAAACCACATTGTGATTGTCAACCAAGCCATGAAGAACATGAATTAAAAGAAGGGTTTGTGAAGCTATATCTTGGAATTATTCACTATTTCATTGGAAATGAGGTAACTTGGAAAGACAAAAAGCATTATCAATTACACAAAATTTTCCCTTTTTTAATTTCTTAGAAAGGTAAATGGCATTAATGAATGGAAACTTGCATTAAACCAACTATGTCTTAAGCCACTTGAATTTATATAAGATCATGATGAAGGTGATTTTTTATGGCACAAATAAATTAATGGAAACTTGCAAATTAACATTGATGAAAGCTCTTAGGTTTTCCAAATTAATTAAAAATAAAAGTTTTCCCACAACCATCACAAATAATGAATTTGAATCTATTATGTCATGTTTTCCATTTTATGTCTTCAATCTCTTAAAAGTTAAACATTTACTTGCAGCATCCATCTAATTTGATGTTGAATTCTATGTGTAACAATGAGGATTAATAAAATCATAAAATGAATGGTCTATAAATTGTCAAAACAAAACAAAAAACTGAATATAAACATCTACCTAAAATGAAATAGATTGAATTCCACTAGACATGTTGGAAATGGACTACTATAAGCAATGCAAATATAATTCATAAGAAAATTTGTGTTAATTTGATGTCATTTATATAAGTTTAAACATGAATTCATCTAAATTATGTCATGTTTTTCATTTTTTTCTTCAAACTCATAAAAAATAATCTTTTTATGTAACTCCCATCTAATTCAATGTTGAATTCTATGTCCAATTGTTATCATCAATAAAATCATTAAAGGAATTTAGTTTATTGTCAAAAACAAACAAATATACTAAATATAAACATTTCAATATTACCAAAATGAATATATTACCTGAGATAATGCAAAATGATGTAGAAACTTCAAAATGTCTTCATCTATGTTGTCTAGCATGCAAATTGGTGGTGAAAAGGTGATGGATCAAGCATAGATTGGTTCAACAGGAGTCAACTACATAAAAAAGGCATTTCTAAGTCGAATAAAATGTTGAACTAGACAAATGCAGAAGCATGTGGGCCTGAATCATGGGGTCAACCCCTATTTTACCGTTTCAAGGTAAAACAAATTTGGCGCTCGCCAAATTTGTTGCTTAAAAATGTTTTCACAATATACAAAGGAAGGGAGTGAGACTTGAGATAGAGGGAGAGGGGATGGGAGTGAGAGGGATTACTCTAGGTAGCGTGGTAGGGACTGCGACATGATAGCGATAGAGACTTGAGAGGGATAAAGAGTTATCCAGTTAGGGTGGGAGGAAAGACCTGACAATAGGAGAGGGGTTGGAGTGAAATAGATTTGTCTAGGTAGGGTGGGAGGTACATGAGACCTAACAAAGAGGGGATTGGAGTGAGACAGATTAGTCTTGTTAGTATGGGAGAGAGTGAGAGACTTGAGAGGGAGAGAGATTTATTTAGTTAGGGTGGAGGGAAGACCTGAGAGAGGGAGTGGGAGGGGAAGACCCTCTACCCTCTACCCTCTACCCTCTACCCTCAACCCTCTACCCTCTACCCTCAACCCTCAACCCTTAACCCTCAACCCTTTACCCTCAACCCTCAACCCTTAAACCGTAAACCCTCAATCCTCAACACTTAAACCCTTAAAATCTCAACCTGCCCCTCTCTCTCTGTCAACCCTACACCCTCTACCCTTAAACCCTAAACCCTAAACCCTAAACCCTTAAACCCTCTACCCTCTACCCTTAACCCTCAACCCTTAACCCTCTACCCTCAACCCTTAAACCGTAAATCGTAAACCCTTAAACCCTAAAACCCTCAACCCTTAACCCTTAAGCCCTCTACCCATAAACCGTAAATCGTAAACCCTCAACCCTTAAACCCTAAACCCTTAAACACTCTACCCTCTACCCTTAACCCTCAACCCTCAATCCTCAACCCTAAACCCTAAACCCCCTCTCTCTCTCAACCCTACACCCTAAACC
>CM021108.1:626580480-626616201 GCA_007115665.2 Sequoiadendron giganteum
TGAGAGAGAGAGGGAGAGGTGGTGGGACGGAGATGCTTGAGAGAGAGGGAGAGGGAGAGGGAGAGGGAGAGAGATAGAGGGAGTGAGAGAGGGAGGGAGTGAGAGATAGATAGAGAGAGTGACTGTGAGAGGGAGAGGGGTTAGGAGGAGGAGAATTGAAAAAGAGAGAGAGGGAGAGGGGGTAGGAGGGAGATACCGAGAGAGAGAGAGAGGGAGAGGTTGGGAGGAGAGACCCAAGAGAGAGAGACGCAGACAAAGACAGAGTGGGAGAGAGATGAGGAGTGGGAGAGAGAGAGGAGTGTGTGTGTGTGTGTGAGAGAGGAGAGAGATAGAGAGGGAGAGAGAGAGGAGTGAGAGAGTGGAGAGGAGAGAGATAGAGGGAGTTAGTGGAGAGAGACCTAAGAGAGGGAGAGGGGGTAGGAGGAAGAGATACAGAGAGAGAAATATAATGACCTAAGAGAGGCAAATGGATTGAGTGAGACAAAAAGACTAGAGGGGGAGAGAGAGAGGGAGAATGAGAAAGGGGGTTGGAGTGAGATAGATTTATCTAGGTAGAGTGTGATGGAAAGAGACCTAAGAGAGGGATTTGGAGTGAGAGAGTAGTCTAGGTAGGGTGGGAGGGAGTGAGACCTGGGGGAGAGAGAGAGAGAGAGAGAGAGAGTTCAAAGGGATAAAGAGTTATCCAGTTAGGTTAATGAGGCAGATAATGTATGAAAGGTAAAACCTCAACTATCCATCTACGATCATAAACTGTGCACTCTCAGCATTATTAGATTGGTCAACCAAAGAGAGGGGAAATTTATATTTTGTTCAAAGCAGGTCATTTGGCGCTCACCAAATGACACATCCAATTTGGTGTGTGCCAAATGGGAAGTGTCATTTGGTGAGTGCCAAATGACCTGCTTTGGATGTGTTAATTGATAAGATTTGTCAAATTTCCTCATATTTTTGTCTGTGCTCCCTATCACGTTTGCACGTCTTTCAATGCAAGTTAATAAAAAAGTCATGATAGTGTTACCCTCTCTCTTAGCTATCTAAATATATAGTTATTTTCGTCCTGATTTAGTTAAGGTTTTGATCCATAGCTTCTACTGTAAATGCCTCCATTTTTGGTCAAAAACCAACATGTGCTAGTTTTAGGATAGATTTCTACTCATTCATCGAAACGTGAAACAAATTACATTTTTTAAAACTAGACTCTATTCTACACGTGATGAAAAAAAATCAATTTTCGATTAGTTTTCAAAAAATATAGGGGGGATCACGCTCAAATTTTAGCTTTTTAGGATGTGTCCACTTTCAAAATTCATAAAATATTATATATTCATTAAAAAAATTATCCAAAAGAACGAGGATAAACTAAATGGTGTTAGCTAATTTCTCACTGTTCGGATTTTTGAAATTCTAAAAAAAAGTTAATCAAAAAGGGGTGAGCCCTCAGGCGTTATACTATTTTTTTTATAAAAACATGACCTATTTTGGGCCCCCCTTTTTGAGACCCTGAATCTTCATTAATTTCAAAAATAATTAGTAGCTTAGAAACTAGACTCAGAGTACTTCAACTTTTGTTCTTGCTACATCTTTAAATTTTGAGCATAACTATCTTCATTTTCTCGTGCAAATTAGATTTTGCTGATTTAAAAAAAAATGGCATCTTAAGAGCCAAAATTGTGTCACAGATCCATGCACTTACCCATATTTACATATACATATATGCATATGTATATATGTTTATACAATTATACTTTGTTGTTCTTCAATTCTGTCATATAAATATTGTTGTTTTGTTCATGTGTCACTCCATGTGAACCATCCAAGATAGGATGCACACGTTTCAACACCTCTCCCCTATGTAATAACTAGACACATTTGTCAAAGAACTCAATATTGTTAAACTATGTTGCAACAGTCATCCAATTCTCTTGGAATGGTAGACTGTAACATAGTTGAACATAGACAAAATTTTGAAAACCACATTTGGTTATTGCTACCAACTCAAAGGAAGGTATAGTGCCATGTAGAAAATGATTGAATTGTTATTTTCACTACAATTACATGTCTATATGATGTAAAATTTATTAACAAGGATGTGTTCATTGATAGGTTTGATTACTTTATGGGCTGAAGTCTCAATATTTTATCATTTTGTTTGTTAAGATGGACTGAAGTGTTATTCTTATGCTTATGTTTGGGATGACAGACACGTGTGACATGGATGAATGGATTTTGGTAATTGTTGCATTCAGTAATGATTTAGGGAGACTTGATTTTATGAACACCTTTCTAATGATAACCTATGTTGCACTTGTCCACAATTCCCTTTGAATTGTGAAGTGCTACATAGGCAAGCATGAAAGGCCTTCAAAAAACCAAGTCCCCTAAATACATGTTGGAACAAAGTAGAATTATTGATTATTGTTCTATGGTAATGCATGTTGATATATGCAATGAATTATTGTCAGTGTAGTGCCAATGCCTAGACAATGTGACATGGATGAATGGATTTTGGTAATTGTTACATTCACTAATGGTTTAGGGAGACTTGATTTTCCCAACACCTTTCTAATGGTAACATGTGTTGCACTTGTCTACAATTCCCTTTGAATTGTGAAGTGCTACATAGGAAAGAATGAAAGGCCTTCGAAAAACCAAGTCCCCTAAATACATGTTGTAACAAAGTAGAATTGTTGATTATTGTTCTATGGTAATACATGTCGATATATGCAATGAATTATTGGCAATGTAGTGCCAATTCCTAGACAATGTGAAAGTGACTCATATAGTTGTAAATGGATGAAAAATAATAAGTCAGAGTTAAACAAATCTCCTATCTAATAAGTATCAGAGTTTAACAAATCTCATATTTGATAGGCATGTAAAGTATACACATAATCATGCACAACAAACTGGGAACTACACTTAACATTGTATACAAGGGAAACACAACTATTAACTAAGAATTTTAATGACATGTTGTGAAGGTAATAGGAAGGGATGCACATTAAACACGACTGTACAAAATAATTGGCGGTGGCAGATGATTAATACGAGCAAGTGGACAAAAAGGGTGGCGAACTGTTACTCTGTAATGGTGCCATAGATAAATTTGGGGGTGGTTGAATTGTAGACCTTAATCTTGGAAAAGTGGTGTCATATTAAGGTTCTAAAATTATATTTATTATATGGAATGATGCAAGTAATAAGGAACCATCAAAACAATTTTAACTTCCATCCAATACTCATATAGATAATAGACAATTCTTGTTATAGGTCAAAATAGCAAAGTGTTCAAACAACCAACATTAGATGCAATGACTGGATTGATGAAGTGCAACCTATGAACAAGATAACACCCCCAAATTTATCTGTCACCTAAAAAAGCTACAATAGTTGCATGATTGAATTGATGTAGTGGAACCTATGAAAAAAAGAACACCCCCAAATTTATCTAATTCACCAAAAAAAGCTACAATAGTTTCAAGACTAAATTGATGAAGCACCTAAGCTGTGAAAAAGAAAACACCCCCAAATTTATCTAAGGCACCAAAAAGGATACAATAATTGCATGACTGAATTGATGAAGCAAAATATATGAAAAAGATAACACTCCTAAATCAATCAATGACACCTTAAAAAGCTACAATAGTTGCATGATTGAATTGATGAAGCAGAACCCATGCAAAAGAGAACACCCCCAAATTTATCTAAGGCACCAAAAAAAGCTACAATAGTTGCATGACTGAATTGATGAAGTAGAACTCATGAAAAAGAGAACACCCCCAAATTTATCTAAGGCACCTAAAAAAACTAAAATAGTTGCATTAGTAAATTGACATGAAGAAGAACCTATGAAAAACCTAACACCCCCAAGTTTATCAATGACACCAAAAAAAGGTAGAATAGTTGATGATTGAATTGATGAAGCAAAACCTACATGTGAGAGAGGGGGACCACCCACTGCAAGGCCCCAGGTCATGAAAGGACAAGAGCGGAAAAGCTGCCCTAACCCACCTCAGTTTAAAGGATAGTTAGGATGATGAGGATTATGCATCCTTCAATCACTATGCAATCCCGAATCTTGGAAGGAGACTAGATGAATCGTCCTTTAGAGTTAGATTCATGTCTTACACAACTCTCTGTTTGAAGACAGAAGAGCAGTTCTAGGATGACAACGTGGTGCGCTAGCGTCTCACAGGTGCGTTGGCATCCGTACGGATAGAGAGCCGAAAAGACAGAAATCACACTCAAAAGGAGAGACTACCAATCTAGTCTAGAGATGTTTAAAGTGATAAAACGAGATTAAGTAAAGAGAAATATAGATACGAATACGATAAAGGAAATTTATTACCACCAAGGTGACGAAGATGATCTCGTACAATGCTCTCTTTGCCAGCTCGCTCCAAGTTCTCTCCACCTACACACAATAAAGGGAGAAATTGTTGGGGCTGTATAGGGGCCTGCCTCAGTCAGACCCCTGTCTTAGTGTGTCCACCTCCACGGATAGCCAAGTTTGGAATAGTAGAAATAGATGATAAAGGAAAGAAACTACAAGCTACATAACACAAAACACAACAAGCAGTTAATGCTTACTAAATCGAAAGCAAAAGGAGAGATTGTAGGAGCTTACCACCTTTGTCCAAAGCACTCAAGGCTCGTGGAGGATTGAACGAGAGGGACTTCAACCTCTATTGCCAAGATGTTTGTCCTGTGCTCGCCCTGTTGGAGTGACGGAGTAGTGGATTGTTGCAATGGAGTGAATGGTGCTGCTGCAAAGCTTGGAAATGGATGCAAGATAGTGGAGAAAATGCTCAAATGATCTTGCAAACTTCTCTCAAACTTGTGCTTGGAAAATGCTAAGGATGGAAGAGTGAATATTATGAAGAGAAGGGTGAAAAACAACCATATTTGAGTCGGCCATCGGAAAAGGGATGTTACTCGTTGACTCCTGATCGAAAATGTAACGCCTCTACAATCTCCAGCCGCAAGAATCTACCAAGGATGTAAGCGCGTCGCGCATACGTCTGTGCACCACATGGGAGAAACGCCCCCACCGACACACAAAAAAGGTGCCAAGTGGAATGCAAGCAACGGGCTTAAGTGGAATTAAGCCTCTGCTTTTGATTTTCTAAAGTGTTAAGGGTCAAAAGGGAATTTGCGTTAGGGGTGCAAATTCATGTTGATACATTTTTCCCCCACTTTAGCAAGCACGAGTACTGATGTGTGCTTCGGTAAAGTAGAGTAGTAAATAAGTAACAAAGTAAGAGATGCATACCTGAACTGATGAGGAAGCAGAGCATGGTCTGGCGAACTCAGAAGTGCAGGAAAGGGCTTCATAGCTCCACGAAACTACAAAATTGAAGCACAAAATTACGTTACAAGTTCATGATCCTGCAAGGGTGGTATCCTTCAAGAA
The DNA here is from genome assembly GCA_007115665.2 of Sequoiadendron giganteum. Taxonomy (NCBI): domain Eukaryota; kingdom Viridiplantae; phylum Streptophyta; class Pinopsida; order Cupressales; family Cupressaceae; genus Sequoiadendron; species Sequoiadendron giganteum. The sequence continues at coordinate 626,585,894 of CM021108.1, forward strand.
CTCTCACATGAAGGAAACCAGGAAAAGCACCTTACAGCCCCGCAGACCTGCAATGAAGGTATCTCCCTAGAACTCTCACATGAAGGAAACTAGGAAAGGATACTCTGCAGAGCCAGAGATGGCGACATGTTTACCTGCAGATAGAACACATCAGGAAGCGATCATGCAAGCCAGTGAACGGACAATCACGCAGACCATCACTAAGTTGTAAAGCTTTCAAAGGGGTCCCTCGGGAACCATTCAAAAGGAAGGAGGGTCCACTCAAGGGACACGTTGTTTGAAAGGTAGGGTCTAGTTAGGTTGCCCCCAAGCTAGACGTAAGGATGTGAAGACGGTCTAATCAAGCTGCCCCTGGACTAGATGTCGAGATGTGAAGCCGATCTAGTTGGGTTGTCCCCAAGCTAGACGCCATAGAACTTTGTTGAAAACTTTTGAAGGGCTCCCTTGGGAACCCAGCGTGAAGAGGTTGGGTCCATTCAAGGGACACATTGTTCGAGAAGCTTAATGCCTTCCTTCTCAAATTGATTCGTCATCAAGGAATCTTTTTGAAAGATGTTCACTTCATCAAGGAAGGAGATGTACTCATGCAAGGGGAAGACTAGGACCATTCCCGCTTCGGAGGAGGGTTTCCAAGTCCTTTCTTTACGAATCCCTAATGAAGGAAACATGTTTCTTTCGGGTTCCAAGTTGAGAATTCTATTCAAACAAGTGCATGAAGGGTCTTCGAGAAAATATTCATTTTCCAATGAATGCATTTTCTAAAGACCAGTCAATGTAGGAGATGCATTGTCACACATGAAAGGGACAACTCAAGCAAAGATGAGAGAAAGATAAAGTGAAAAGTAAAGAAAAAAGATATCGCACAGAGGGCACAGGGGGATCTGGTTACGCATGTTCAGATCTACCTTTATTTATATATAGTAGGTAACCACGGTAAGAGTGGAACGATCATCAATCCCCAACCAAATCAAGAAGAATGCATGAAATACAAAGTAAAATAAAAAATTGGGTCAACATGGAAGGATGCCTAAATGCTCCTGATGCTTTGCATCATCCCCAATTTACCAAAATTCAATCACAAACATGGAAGAATAAAGATACATATAGAGGAAATTTTACAACACCAACACCATGTCGATATCCATGCACCAACAAGAGTGACGAGGGTCATCTAGGCCCATATAGCATGATCACGGGGGAAGCACATGTGATGACACGCACACATATCTAATCTAAAGATCAAGAAGAGAGTCTCCCCCTAACATTGGTTGACCAAGAGGTCGTCAGTTTCCCACTCTAGATCATCAAAGGAAGGAAGACGAACCTGCAACAGTGTAATGTTAAGGGGAGGAGCTTCTGATCCTCCCGCAACAAGGGCCAAAGCAGAGGGACTTGTAAGGTCTTTGTCACTTAGCTCCTGTAGGTCCAGGGTCAACGACCTAGCGAAGATCACTAACAGGGTCGGGACTTCGTCCACCAAGTTATACATGCACTTGACGAGAGTGCCATGTTTTACCTCAACAGACAGAGGAGTTTACACCCAAGGTTCACTACAAGGCTCACCGAGAGACTCGGGAGCAGTGAAAAACTTGGGGGAAGCTGGGACCAATTCCGTCACCAAGACAGAACAAGTCAATTTGGAGCCACCTTTTGGAGAAGGTGGGCTCTTCTTACATCCCTCATTGTTGGAGGGGCCACACTCTACTTTCTTCTTCATCGGGGGAGGTGAACTCCCCACAGATGAAATAAGGAGTGGTGAGGAAAAAGAGGAAAGAACTACAATGGACACAATCAAAGTGTTAACCATGTCCACAGGCTTTGGGAAAGGCAAGACATCCAGGATGGAGGTCAACAAGGGTAGCTCTGCAAAAGGAGTGATGAACACTTGTACCCCTTCGGGTACATGTGCGCTAACAGCGAGAGCTGAAAGAGATTTAGGGATAGAAGGAGAAAAAGAGGAGGAAACAGTAGGAGGTGTGGTCTTCTCTTCCTCCTTATTTTGTAAGGAGGCTTGCTCGACTAGGAGAGCCTTTCGTTGGCACTTACGCTCACGCACAAGGAAATTTCTACGACTCTTCACACCAAAAGCCAAAACTTGTGAAGGGACAAAAGGATCCTGTTCAGCCATGGGAGTGTCCTCCATGATTGTTTCCAATGGAAGGTTAGACTCCTGAATGGAAGGAGGAGAGGTAGGTTCAGAAAGGGTGGGAGGAGTTGAATCCACCACCTTAGAGGTGGCTCCTTTCCTATTCGGGGGAACATGAAGAGGTCGAGGGGCGAAATTTCTCCGTGAACCTTTCTTTCTATTGTACAAATAGTACGAGGGTCCTAGGGACCTGTTAGGGAGATCTGATATCCTGACTTTGGGCTTTTTCCAAAGAGGCATCATCGGACTTAGTGGGTAGAACCTGGATTTGTTCATCCAATACTCTTCCCAGGAGAGGGGAGTAGACGAATCAGCTCGAGAGGGAGCGAGCTTCTCCTTTCCTTTTCAAGAGGAGGAGGTATTTGGCTACTCAACCGCGGGAAGGGTCAACTTCAGTTGTCCCTTGTCCCTAGTTTTGTACTTCACATAATTCTTGTAAATTAGGTTCGTTATCTGTGGGAGTGGACTGACTGGAGTGGTCCAAAAGTGATCCAATGAATATCCTCCATGGGATACCACAGGTTGATATCCACTGTCATGCACTACATGCATGACACCTTCATGGGAAAACTTAAGGCATTTATGAACCACAAAGGCGATCCCATTCATGGAAGCTAGCCAAGGTATGCCTAAGTTCACTCTGAATATGTCTGACTCAGGGATGACATCGAAGGTCGTGTCTACACTCCTAGGTCCAACTAGGATGAACAAAATTATCGATCCATAAGGTTTAAGAGAAAGTCCATCATGCGTGCGGATGATAGAATTTTTTTTGTCGTATTCCTCCCTCTAAAGGGAGTTTAGGAGTAATGTCTCCTCCGAGATGACATTCACTCTACTCGCAGGGTCGACTAGAACCCCTATCATAATGTTGCCATTGAGGCAAGCGGGAATATAGAGCGAAGAAGGTTTGTTGTTTGTTGGAACATCTTGCGAGGTAAATGTTACATATGGCGAGCCAGTCGCAAGATGACTAGAGGGAGTAATAGTAACCACACTAACATATGCCTCAAGGTGAGAAGTCGAATCAGTGGGATCGATAACCATGTTAGCAGAATGTGACAGAAATGGGTCCATGTATATCTGCAACTCATTGTTATCTTTCGTCACTAATTTGTTCATGTTTTGTTTTCCTCCATCAAGGTGGATACTAGCGTCCTCAATGCGGTCCTGTATCTCATGACGCAGGTGCATACAACATTCGGTATCATGTCCGTTAACTCGATGGTACTGACAATAAGTGTTTTCCTCATACCAGCTAGGGTATGGCTCTCTAACTAGTTTAGGGGGTGGCAAGGTAAGAAACTTATCCTTCACCAGCTTTTGCAAGATGGACGAATAAGATTCTGATAGCTTCGTAAAATTTTGGTCGCATCTAAGGCCGTTGTTGTCCACAACGGCTACTACATTTGCAGCGGATTTGCCTCTTCCCGAGATTGACACGATAGATCTTCCTTCAAAATGAGAGCGTGAGGGAGGACCCCTAAACTGAACCACTGTTTGCTGGTATTCTTGTAAAGCTGCACACAAATGTGCAAAAGAAGGATACTTCATGAGGGTGAACTTCTCTTGCCAAGGCCTTTGTAAGTTCCCTATGAAGACCTTTTGTACATCCGAATCGGGCAACGGATACGAGATCTGTGAGAAGAGTGGTTGGTACCGTGCTATAAAGTTTGTAATCTTCTCATTATCCCCTTGTTTACACTGAACAAGGTCTGAGAAGTTCATTTTCGATCCATTGTTGGCTTGGAAGTGTCGGAAGAATTGGTTCGCAAGTTGATCGAATGTGAAGATGGAGTTATCAGGCAAAGAACAATACAAATCCAGTGTTGTATCTTTTAGGGATCGGGGAAACAATTTAGCCATCAATGCATCATGATGGAAGAAATATGTGCACAAGGCGTTAAAGGCGGAGACATGTGTCTATGGGTCCCCTTTACCATCGTATTTCTCAAATTTTAGAATCTCCATTCCTTATGGGAAAGGGTTTGTTTGGAATTGCAACCGACAACAGGCTGTGTCAGAAGAAGGGTTGGAAGATAGGCTGGGTTGAAGCCTCAAAAAGGTTTGCTAACTGCTTTTGCATCTTCCCCACATTCTGAAGAAGGGTATTCAAAATAGGGTCGTTACAAGACATAGGACCACTAGAACCACTGCCGGGGCCGGCACCGTGGCCGCTGCCAGAACCGCCACCAATACCGTCGCCACCTGTGTGACCCCCACCGATGCCACCACCGTGACCGCCACCAGAGCTGCCACCGACGCCACCGCCACCAGTGTGACTTTCGCTGAAGTCACCGCCAGAGCCGAAGCTACCATCATGATTTCCACTGGCACCGCCTCCGCCAATGCCACTTCCACTTCTGAAGTTTTGGCCACCAAAGCCTTTGCCCATCATTTTGCCAAATCCTCCACCATCAGAGGTGACAAAAGGGGTGAAGTGGAAACCAAAAGGGTTTCTATTTACTTTGACAGTATCTAAACTTTCAAAATTAGAAGGTATATTGATCAAGGGGACCGTGTCAATCATATACACGGATATAGGAGGCATTGACATATCCAATTGTCTCTCGCATTCCTCGAAGAGGCCACCTCGTATCAAGAAACCAAAGTTCGAGGGGGCGCACGATTCGGATAGACTGGTGAGACTAGCTAAGAGTTCTACACCTATCCGGTCTTTTTCCACCATGTATCTTATCTCACCAATCACCTTAGCAGCCCTAGCCAACTTCAAATTGCCTTCCAGGTGATTTTCCAATGCACCTAACCCCTTATCAAGGCTAACGATGTACTTGAAAGGGACACGGACGACCTCATGCTCGTCCACGGATGAGGAGGTTGGTGATGTAGGAGGAGTAGGTACGCGATCAGTTTCATCAAGAAATCTAGATTCGCCTTGCACTATGTGCTCCTGCGTAGACAGGCCAATCACAAACCTAGAGAAAAGGTCAATAGTGAAGTTAGAGGAGACCTTCGTCTTGTCCATCGGAAGGTGTCGTAGACTTCTTCTAACAATATGCCCAGAGGTTGTAGACTAGTTCGTGAAGCTCATAAACTTTCACAACACACCAGAGTACAACAACCAAGAGGTACATGAGAAAAAGTTGGATGTCGACAAATGGATAGATGTTGGTTCACGTCAGGTTCACCAAAAATGTGAGAGAGGGGCACCACCCACTGCAAGGCCCCAAGTCACGAAAGGCTAAGAGCAGAAAGGCTGCCCTAACCCACCTTATTTTAAAGGATAGTTAGGATGACGAGGATGAGAATGATGAGGATTATGCATCCTTTGATCACTCTACAATCTCGAATCTTGGAAGGAGACCAGATAAATCGGCCTTTAGAGTCAGATTTGTGTCTCAGAAAGCTCTTTGTCTAAGGACAGAAGCACAGTTCTAGGATGACAGCGCGGCGCGCTGGCGTCTCATAGGTGCGCTAGCATCTGTACGACCAAAGAACCAAAAAGACAGACATCACACTCAGAAGGAGAGACTACCAGCCTAGTCTAGAGATGTTTAAAGTGATAAAACGAGATTAAGTAAAGAGAAATACAAATATGAATACCATAAAGGAAATGTATTACCACCAAGGCGACGAAGACGATCTACGATGTCGTACAATGTTCTCTTCGCCAACTCGCTCCAAGTTCTCTCCACTGACGCACAATAAAGGGAAAAATTGTTGGGGCTGTATAGGCGCCTGCCTCAGTTAGACCCCCATCTTGGTGTTTCCACCTCCATGGATAGCCAAGTTTGGAATAGTAGAAATAGATGATAAAGGAAAGAAACTACAAGCTACATAACACAAAACACAACAAGAAATACGTGCTTACTCAATCGAAAGAAAAAGGAGAGATTGTAGGAGCTTACCGCCTTCGTCCAAAGCACTCAAGGCTCATGGAGGAGTGAACGAGAGGGACTCAAGCCTCTGTTTCCATGGTGTTTGTCTTGTGCTTGCCCTATTGGAGTGACGGAGTAGTGGATTGTTGCAATGGAGTGAATGGTGCTGCTGCAAAGCTTGGAATGGATGCAAAATGGTGGAGAAAATGCTCAAATGATCTTGCAAACTTATCTCAAACTTCTGCTTGGAAGATGCTAAGGATGGAAGAGTGAAGATTATGAAGAGAAGGGTGAAAAACGACCATATTTGGGTCGGCCAACCAAAGAGGGACGTTACTCTTTAACTCCTAATCAAAAATGTAACGCCTCTGTAGTCTCCAGCTGTGAGAATCTACCAGGGATGTAAGCACACCGCGCGGAAGTCTACACACCGCATGGGCGTCCCCGACAGAAACACCCCCACTGACACACAAAACAGGCGCCAAGTGGAATGCAAGTAGTGGGCTTAAGTGGAATTAATCCTCCGCTTTTGATTTTCTAAAGTGTTAAGGGTCAAAAGTGAATTTGTGTTAGGGGTGTAAATTCATGTTGATACACTACGAAAAACCTATCACCCCCAAATTTATAAATGGCACCTAAAAAAGGTAGAATAGTTGATGATTGAATTTATGAAGTGTAACCTATGAACAAGATAACACCCCCAAAATTATCTATGCTACCTAAAAAAGCTACAATAATTGTGTGACTGAATTGATGAAGTAGAACCTATGCAAAAGAGAATACCCCCAAATTTTTCTAAGGCACCAGAAAAAGCTACAATAGTTGCATGAGTGAGTTGATGAATCATAACCTATGCAAAAGAGAACACCCCCAAATTTATCTAAGGCACCACAAAAGCCAATAATAGTTGCATGACTGAATTGTTGTAGCAGAACATATGAAAAAGATTAGCACCCAAGAATTTTTCAATGACACCTAAAAAAGCTACAATAGTTGCGTGACCGAATTGATGAAGAAAAAGATATGAAAAATAATATACCCAAATTAATCAATGGCACCTAAAAAAGCTACGATATTTGCATTACTGAATTGATGAAGCAAAACCTAACACCCCCAAATTTATCAATGACACCTAAAAAAGGTAGAATAGCTGATGAGTGAATTGATGAAGCGGAATCTATGAAAAATATAACACCCCCAATTTTAGCTATGTTACCTAAAAAAGCTACAATAATTGCATAAGTGAATTGATGAATCATAACTTATGCAAAAGAGAACACCCCAAAATTTATGTAAGGCACCCAAAAAACCAACAAAGGTTGCATGACTAGATTGATGTAGTAGATCGTATGAAAATGATCAACACCCCCAAATTTATCAATGGCACTTAAAAAATGTAGAATAGTTGATGACGAAATTGATGAAGCGGAACCTATGAACAAGATAACACTTCCAAATTTATCTATGTCACCCAAAAAAGCTACAATAGTAGCATGAGATAATTGATGAATCATAACCTATGCAATAGAGAACACCCCCAAATTTATCTAAGGCACCGAAAAAACCAACAATAGTTGCATGATTGATTTGACGAAGCATAACCTATGGAAAATAGAACACTCACAAATTTATACATGCCACCTAAAAAAGCTACAACAGTTGCATGACTGAACTGATGGAGCATAACCTATGCAAAAAAGAACACCCCCAAAGCTATATAAGGCACCAAATTAACCAATAATAGTTGTGTGACTGAATTGATGTAGCAAAACCTATGAAAAAGGTAACACCCCCAAATTTATCAATGGCACATAAAAAAGCAAAAATAGTTGCATGTTTGAATTGATGAAGCAGAACCAATGAAAAAGAAACACACCCAAATTTATCCAAGGCACCAAAAAGGTTACACCCCCAAATTTATCAATGGCACCTAAAAATGCCACTACATATACATTACTAAATTGATGAAGCAGGACTAATGAAAAAGAGAACCACATCTCATATCTTAAAGGCATGTACAACACAAACATGTTGAAAATCAACGTAAATTTGTAGCTTAAAACTTGTAAAACTATGTGACTATAGATTTAATTAAGTTTTCTTTGTCACAAATCTTTGTGTATGATTGATCTGTTTAGATCAATTTTACCAATTGTAGAAAGAGACAGAAGATTGTAGAAGAATGAGACAGAAGATAGAAGTGACATAACATATACGTGGAGAAACCCTTTCAAAAAGAAACTCCACCAGAATCAATAGTTCTTGTATTATTTAACCTTAGAACAAGATTACAATAATATTGTATCAATCCTTGGTTGATATGCTTCCTTGCCTTCAACAATCCTTCTTCACAACCTACAATAAACTCTAATACACTTTCTGCAGCACAAGCTATCCATGCATTCCATGTGACCAAGCATGAATCCACACATCCCATGCCATGCTTCAAACCCTCACACATGCACAAGCTCAACCGGCTATCCTGCTAACTTTCTTCCAAACTCTAATGTAATTGCTCCAATAAATAGATAATTTATGAGCATGTAAACTCATAAGTGTTATCTAATACAAGAGCATAAAGCTACTCACAAAAAACCATGCCTAGATTGTGCAAGTAGAGTTCCACACTGTAACATGAAGTCAAAACCAAAGTCTCCTCGATTTAGGTGCCCCAAACTAAACACTTAACTGATCATTGGTCAAGAAAATATCTTGCAAGCATCACCTCAAAGTTGGCACCCAAGAATGGGCCCACTTAACCAAGCCTTGTGAATATCTTCTCATGCAAAAGGTGTTATCTCAAAGATGCCAACTTGGGCGCCTAAGGTGGACCCAAGTCAATCTTAGTTAGCTGAAACATATCTCTCCATCAATTTATGCAAACAACATGCATGATTGATCATCACCACTTAATTGAAAGTATCCACCTATTATATATCATGTAACTGAAGTCATTAGTCATACAACTCAAGTCAGCTAACATGCAACTCAAAATAACTACATGCAACTAAAGATAACTGAACCATAACTGAACTAAACTGAATTGATATTGAATAGATAGTTCCACTCCACTCTTGTAATTATCAATCCCTATTTTGTACGAACAAAACATGCATTATTGAAGTGTTATCAATCCTCCAAACAGTTAACTAAAGCAAGGTGGATTCCACCTTCCATGCGGGTGCCTCATGTGTTCCTATTATTTAGGAACTCATCTTGGACGTCCCCACATGTTCCTATTATTTAAGAATAATTACAAATATCAATTTACATGTTCATTTCATTTGATTTAATCTTTTTCTAATCCTAGTGTTGGTGAACACTTTCCAAGGACTTAAAAGATACATGAAATATGTTTAGGATTGCAATTAAAGGACATCCTATTCCCAACAAAACATTCTCACACATAACAAACTGGGAACCACACTTACATTTTATAGCAAGGAAACACAACTATTTAACTATGATTGTAATGATTGTAATATAAACCGTAGGAAAACACAACTGTTAACCTATAACTGTAATGGCTGCAATGAAGAACAATATAAAGCTTATGAATGAAAAGTAGTAAGATTTTAACAAATCTCACATCTTTTTTGCATGACCAACTCATTCATAGGCATAAATTATTGTGAAGTTAAATGATAACTTATATTTTTCATTACTGAATTGATGACACTGAACCTATGAAAAATATAACACCCAAAAATTTATCTATGACACCAAAAAAGCCTACAGTATTTAACTCACTAAATAGATGAAACAAAACCTAATCAAAAGAGAAATCCCCAAATTTATGACTAGTTTATGAAACAAAGAGCACACCCTAATATATATTACGACATCGAAGAAAACCTAACCGAATGATAATGCAAAACCTATGAAAATAAGATAACCAGAGTGAATGGTAATGTAGAACCTATGAAAAAATATAACACCCTCAAATTTGTCTATGGCGTTGAGCGAGCAGACTTATAATATTCGACCTAAACCCAAAATCATAAACCCGTGAAAAAGATAAAAACCCAAATTTATATTTGCAAATGTTAAAAGCAACTACATATATCTGACTGAAAGTATGAAGACGAATCTATGAAAAAGAGAACAACCCTAGATTTATTTATGGCACCGAAACAACCAAGAATATCATTTGTTACTATAATGAAAATAAAAAAGCCCATATTAAAAGACAACGATGCTTGAGTAGAAGATTAATTTCCACAGTTTAGTGTGTTTATGAACACAAATTTCATAGTATTCATAAACACGACAAGCTTCTTACCAATCACACCGAATTCTACAGAAAAACAAAAAGCAAAAAAAGCAAAAGCAAACAACCACAATGAAGTCTGCAATCAAATTAAAAAACAGAAAACTGAATAATGGTGAGGCCTTAGTGAGTTTTTAGGAAAGCTCACCTGGGTCGAATGGATATTGAAATCGAACTGAAGGCACTATCTGGAGCACACAACCACCTTCCTACAACGAAACCTACATGCAAACCCATTAAAATATATTTTTTGAGCTACAAGGGAAAGCAAACCAACAAATGAAATGCGCGTTGAAGATGCGGGTTTACCTGCATGGCGTAGAACAATGTGGGATCTTGCATGGTGGAGCTTGAGTTGTCGAAGACCTCTCATAACAAGCGCCTAGTTGAAGCATCACCAAACTTCAAGCGTAGCATGTTGTGGTGGTGGGCTTAAAGTTGCAGAGACCTTAAGCGAGCACGTTTAGATGGTAGATTGAAAGGGAAGAAAGTTGGCGAGTTATGTAAGGCATTGGGAGCATTGAATGTATAAGGGCTTGTATTTTACATAGGATGTCGTAGAAGTAATAGGAGGGGACGTGCATTAAACACAACTATATAGAAGAATTGGCGGGGGTAGCGAGATATTAATGCGGGCCAATTGAGTGAAAGGGTGGCAAACTGTATTTTGGTAACGTGGCAATCCGGTCCACTTTGGACATCGTGCCACACACCAAGTGGACGTCTGACCATGCGCGTATCGGCTGTATGGTGAAAAACTGATTTTTTAGACAACATAGCCAAATCGCATTATGCCAAGTGTCATATACAATCAAAAATTGTTTAATAATATTTAAACTATGTCTTGAAGTTACTATTAAAGAAAAAAAAAAACTTAACGGATCCACATGGACCATTGAAATTAGAGTGCGCATGTCCCAACTCATCTTCCCTAGATACTGCCTAATAGTAGGAGGTTGACCCAAATTGAGGGGAGGCATGAATGCAAACTAGATTTGGTACTCGTACATTTATCTTTTGAAGATCAAAATTGCAGCCATTAATAGATCCAATAATGTTGGTGAGGCGAGTTAAGATATAGAATACCTGAATCTTGGGTGTATAGGCAGTGCTCACTCTATGTTAATGAGGGGCTTTGGATTGTGTAAGGAAATTTAACTCACTAAGATATCTAGTCCATCGTTAAACTGGGGTACAGCAATATTGTACTAGTGCAGTGTTTAATGCACATAAAAAGGCCTATATTCGTAGTGCAGTGTTTAATGCACATAAAAAGGTAAACACATAAAAAGGACTATATTTGTAGTGCAGTGTTCAATGCACATAAAAAGGCCTATATTCGTAGTGCAGTGTTCAATTATATAGTTTGAGCTAATTTTTATCTACCAATATTAAATGAGTAGGTAATGTTGTTCAACAATTTATCTCTCATAACAATGAATAATTTATTTATAATATATAATAATTAAAATAGTCCATATACTTCAATATTAAGACATAAGTTTAGTCATTCATCTCCAGCTGAATCACACGCACAAAGTTTGCACAGCTGAAGTTTTGAGGGTTTCTTTGCAGAACTCTGTTATTGTTAAGAAACATTTCAAAATCAATTACGTAAAAAGTTTTGATTCAATCACCCTGCAAACAAACTTAAGGTTCTTAACAAACTCAAAAACGTCGTTGATTAGTAATGAATGAGAGTTGGTCAAAGTGTTAAAAGCCGATCTAATGTGCTGCTACTACCCATTTTTATAACAAGTTTTCACAATTCATATTGTAGCATATAATTTCTGGATTTGATTGTGTTGATTTTTTTGCATCAACGTTTCGAATCATATTTCGCAATCCATCAGTAGGATGGTAGAAAGAAAGAAGAAAAGATAATGAAGTGTGATCCGAAACATTGATGCAAAAAGATCCAACACAATTAAATGTAAAAATTATATTTGTTACCCATTCTTATGTCATTCTCCTTGAATAACCGACTTCAATTGTCTCTTCTTTCACAGCAACCACTTGGGAAAATCCATATTTTCTCAGATTTTAGATTATAATGATAAAGCAGATCTCTTATTACATTTTATTTTCCTTCAAATCCATAAGGAATTAACTCCTCTACATCTTTTCATGGACTGGATATTTTCATGGAAGCTGTTCCCAGAGGGACTTGAATACATCATCTTAGGTGTTTGAACTAGAGCAATTTATTGCATTCATATATGATATTTAGAAGCTACAAAAGTAGTTGTTATATAGAAATCATTCATTCTTGGTGCCCACTCAACGAAATGACTGTTTTTGTAAACAATGTTGCTGTGAACAGTATTGTGTTGATCATGAAATAGAGCAAGCATTGGGATTTTCGTCACTGAAAATGTACATTCCTCTAGGGGCATATGAATGGCACTGGCAAATCCTGGTAGGAAAATACACAACCTCTTTTGGATCCTCTTTTGAATTCTTAGATTTCTCTTCTTTGTAAGCACCCACACTCATCAATTCTGTATATCTTGACTTATTCAGCTTGGTTGTTAAAACAACAGGGTCTGCATCGCCTATTACAGTTATTGTCTGCTTCTGCAAATCTATGCTTACAGAATTTACGCCTGCATCCAATCAGCAGAAAAGGATTCTGATCCCCCCACTTTCTTAAAAAGTCATAAAAATCTGAAGAACAAAAAGAACTTTATTCAGTTACTCTCTAGAGCTTTACCTGGGACTCTAGCGATTGTTTGCAATGCCTTTCTCTTGCATTTTTCACAATTTATTTCTGATTTCAACACAATTTTCTGCAAACCCAGAAAGAAAAAACAGGTACAATTAAGGTACATTTAATTTTGAAAACAAAATAAAAAATAAAAAAATTACTACTATAAAGAGCTTAAACAGGAAGCGGCTTTAGCTTGAACTATTTCTGAATTTGACTGCATAAATTTTCTTATATGAACGTTTCTAATCACACTCTACAATTCATCATTAAAACGAAGAACTCATAAATAACATAAATAAATAAAAAAATCAAACTTCTCGAAACAAAACAAAATTAATGTGATAATTTTAAACTGTACATATAAATTGATTTGTTACCTTCATTTTTTTCAATGAATGTGGCTTCAAAAGCCTGCGGAGGTTTGTGAAGGAAAAATTGTGTGAGATGATTTGAGCAGGCAAGCAAAGCAAGGGTTCCTATAAATCATGTGCCCATTAAATGAAGAAAACCAAGGTGAAAGAAGGTAACGTGGAAATGGTTGACTTGAAAACAAGTAAATAAGGACTTGACATTTTGTTAAGAGCTGATTACAGTAAAGGAGCCATCTTTCTATAATCTAAAAAATAGATTTAAAAAGTTAAATTTAAATAATTTCAAACAAAAGAATAGATTATCAAATCTTTAATTTTAGTATCTTTATATAAAATGTAAGGTTGGAGAATAATATTTAAAATGTTTGATATATCAAAATAATTTATAATTAAAAATAATAATCAAGCATTATAATTGATTAAGTAGTTTTATATTCGTCATGTTAAAAAAAAAGACATTATTTTTATCAATGTATATAGTAGCAAGTAAGTTTAGTGTAAACAAGGTATATTTGTTAAAAGAAATTCCAAAGCTTTTAAATACAAAATGGTTGTGGAAGAGAATAATATCTATATTACACATATCACAAAAGAAAGATGGTTGGAAAAAGTTACACCCCTAAAGTATCTTTATATGAAATATAAAGCTGAACTCTAAAATAATTCTAATATTTGAAATGTTTAATATATTCTATTAAAATGTCAATAGTGGCATGGTATGATGGTTAAGTAGTTGAGGTCTCCCATTTGTGACATAATTTTGGGACAAAAGGGTTTACCTTTTAAAAATATATATATATTGAAACAATTCATAATTAAAAAGAATACAAAATTATAATTAAATAGTTTTGCATTGGTCTTACTAAAGAAGACTCTTTGTGGAAAAAACACACTTGTCATGAAAGCACTTAAAAGTACATAAGTTCAGTAAAAAGTATAATTGCTAAAAGAATTCCAGAACTTTCAAGTAGAAAAAGTAGAAAATGACTATTGAAAAAGGCACTATCTACTTTGTTCCCACTTACCTCTAAAAAAATCATAATATAATTTGTTTTTTATATATTTTAATATAATATCAATGATTACAAATATTTCTCAAAACATTTTGAATAAAAAATATGATTAAAAAAGGCAATATCTACTTTATTCTCACTCACCTCTAAATCATTTATAATGTATTTTTTATTTTTTATTTTTTAATAATAAAATATATAATTAGAAATATTTTCATCAAGATTTGAAATCATACTTCATATTCCACCATCATTAATGTTTGTTTTTTCTTAACATTATAATAATAAATAATTCCTATTTTTTTTGCTTGAGAGTACAATGATATGCTGGTTTGGATGGGACCAATAATAATTTAATATAATGATAGGTGTTGACTGTTCCACAATAATAGAAATTTCTTCTATTATTGTTGTACTTGCTGTTAATGATGTTATTCATTATTATTATTTTGTGTCCTTGCTCTTGACTCTCATAGATGTGAGTGGTTATATTATAATGGTGAAAAGGGGAGGAACAAGTATGTGTTAAATTTGTTTCTAAACATTCAAACTCATATTCAATGTGAGAATTCCTACTTAATTCAAGTTTTCTCAATTCATTGATTGAAATCATTAATAAAAGCATTAGGAATACTAAAACAAAAAATAATAATGTGAGAATCAAAAAATTAATTATAACAAATTTTTATAATTTATGAAGATTATTGCTGAATGTTTTTGGATTAGATTGTGTTAGTATTTCTTCATCAAAGTTTCTATTTTTTCTTCAACTTTTCAAATCACACTCTGTGATCCATCATCAAGATGGAGTTGAGAGCATAAGGAAGACACAAAACATATTGACACAATCTAATCAACAAAGTTCAGTGTTTCTTTTCTAGTAGTTGTTGACATATGAAAATGGTATTTTTTCTTATTTTTATCAATTGAGAAAACATTTTTTTTATTATGAAATATATTTTTAAATTTTGAAATGTCTAAAAATGACATGACAATGTCTTTATTCTTAAATATTATCTAGTTCAATAGTTGAAGGTTAATTTTGATCAATAAAAATAGACTAAATATTTATCATTGATATGAATAAGATATAAAATTGCTATTAACTATTTGAAAATTAACTTGATGGATATTGAAATAGAGTGATTATTAGCTCGCTAGATATTGGTTAATGTTTTTGTTTGTTACTTTTTATATATTTTATATATCTTTCAGATGATTATGTTAAAATTGACAATTGTTTATATTTTACTTTTTTTAGAGAGAAGCCTCACAAAGAATATGTTGTGATAGTGTACATAAAAATCAAAACACCCTCAATATATATATATATATATAATAAAACTATAAGTGTATTTATTTAAAGTAGACATTTGTTTTTTAAATATAAAGACATCAAACTTTAAAATATGTATTAATGTGAAACTATTATATATGAAATAATTATATAATATTAACTATATTTTTGGCTTTTCTAAAAGTAAAATTAAAAATTAAATACAAAGTTAAACAAACAAATGTTAAAATAAATTTTCAAATAAAAATAAAGTAAACAATGTAGGCACTTAAAAAATAGGTCCATTTATTTAAGAATGATTTTATTATTAAATAATATTACTAAAGTTATATTTATTGTTAAATATTTATTGATATTTTGACGTGTAAATAATTGTCAAATTTAAAGTAAAAAATAAAACTTTACAATTTAAGACGTGAGAAACTTTGTGTCACCATATAATAATTTATATAGATAAACTAGCATAGATATCTTAAATATATCTATCTAAAAAATGTCCAATAACTATAAATTATTTTATTTTATTTTACTTTGAAATTATTATTTAATTAAAACTATTTTATTTATTTTTTATAAGTGAATTTGTTTAAGAGGGGACCATTCCCATAAAATTATGTGTGAATTTTTTTTTGGTCAATTGTTCCAAAGAAGAGCTATTTTAAAACATCCTTCAAGGATATATATTACATATATTATCTAATTAAAAATATATATATTATATTTTCTATATAGTATATATATACAACGTTTAGTAATTAACAAAATGATCCTAATGTTTTGTAGCTCATGCCTAAAGGGTCTCCACTACATTGTCCTTATTGTTGGAGTTGGAGCCATCAAAGATGAGGGTAAAGGACTAGTCTACTAATTGTCCTGCCATGAATCTCATGGTGAATTTCAAGAACTCTACCCCCATCTCACTTTATTTTTTGAGCCACATCATTCTAACCAACGACCTCAATGATAAACGAGGCCTATGGACCATTGTGAGGCATGAGAATGTTAGGTCAAGTGACATTTTCAATTAAAAAACTTTGAATGAGGATAATGAGTTCTAGAACATCTTTTAAACCTCCATGCCACCTAGGTTTAATTAGATAAATTCCACCATGAATCGAATGTTATCCAAATCTAGAAGAATTACAACAAACATGGACATGATGTTTGTGTTAATCTTGTAGTTGTGGGATGTAGATATGAAAGTGTCTCCCAAGACCATAAAAATGGTGAGCAACACAATGGAGGATCTCTAATTGAAGATCTCTAACAACCTATAATCAAATATGTCACCCAAGAAATCCATTCGTCATTTTTTTTTCTATAAGGCAAATTATGGTATCCATGAATCCCAGCCTTGAGAGTGGAGATTGATTCAGTGAACAAACCCCATAACTATATGTGATTTGGCTATGATTAAACATAACTGAGAAGACACTTCAAGTGTTGTGCAACAATCATAACAAATTATCTTAGTCTTACTACTGAACCATCATTTTCATCCCAACTCCATGCATGTTAGCATGGTAAAAAACTCAAAATATATCTCCCACCACAAACTCAAAGAGTTGTCAAAGAAGTAAGAATTTTATTGCAACCACCTCATTGGTGACTGTTAATTTAATATTGTAGCTCGGACAATTGTTTCTCCAATTCCAAGAATTAGCATTTAATTCTTGAGACTTCTAGATAGAAGTTAGTTAGGTCTAGATATTTAATTATCTAATTAAATAATTGATCCCTCTAGAGAATTCTAGAAACCAGTTAGTTAGGTTTTGTTAGAGTCTAATTAATCTTAGCCATTGATTGAGATTAAATCTTGGCCATTGGTTTTCCAATGAGAATAGTTTAAAAGGGGGTCATTGGGCATTTGGAGAACACAGACTGATAGACACAAGTTGGAGAAATATTTGCAGTGATAGAAAATATTCTTGCAGTGATAGCAAGGGTGCAGTGATAGCATTGGAGGCAGCAGCAGTGGAATTTCAGTAGGAGAAATTGAGAGAAGAATTTCCGGTGAAGAATATTGCCGGAGCTTTGTCAGTGAGAGGCAAGCAGTTTCTTTTGTATCTCTTGATTTACTGAAGATTAATATAATTCCTCATCCACAGTACTGGTTTTCCCTCCAGGGTTTTTCCAGGGACAATTTGTCCAAAAATATTGTGTTTATTAGTTTGCATGTTTTCTTCTCTATTCCTGTGAGTTTTATTTGTGAAGTTGCAGTTGTATTATTTTTCAGTATTTGCTATGAATTGATTTTCGGCAGTCAAATAATCTTTATAGATAGGAGATTAATAATCAGTAACTGCAATAGATTTTTCACATGGTATCAGAGTAGATCTAAGGGCAGAAAAAGCTCAGCGCAGGCACAGGAAGAAAAGAAAAATAGAGGGTTTGTAAAACCCAGTTCTACCTCTTCGGTATTATTATTTTTGTTATTACTATTTTTGTTTGAGATGGCCTCAGCAGGTTTAAGAGATCAGGACAAATTGGATGGAGCCTCAAATTTTGGTGTCTGGAAAGCCAGAATTTCTTTATTGCTGGAAGAGAATGGTATCAAATAATATGTTACCAGTGTTGTAGCTGTACCTACAGATCCAACACAACTCTTAGCATATAAGAAGGAAGATGCCAAGGCAAGGAGGTTGATTCTTGATGCTGTTAAGGATCATATTGTTCCACATATCGCAGAATTGGATACAACGAAGATGATGTGGGACGCCATTTTGAATCTGTGCCAGAATGCTACCACTAACAGGAAGCTGATTCTCAGAGAAAAGTTGAGGAACACTAGGATGAACAAGGGAGAAGACATTACAAGTTACCTCACCAGACTTAGACTTGTCAAGGATGAGTTGGCAACTATTGGAGATAAACCAGATGATGATGAGCTAGTACAGATAGCCCTAAATGGGTTTACTAAGCAGTGGGATGTCTTTGTTCAAGTTATTAATGGACGAGACACCTTACCGAGTTGGGATCGACTATGGAGTGACTTCACTCAAGAGGATCTTAGACTAAGCCTTGTCAATGGTGCCAGCAGTAAGAGTCAGAAAAGTGAGGCAGAATAGGAAAACGTTGCCCTAGCAGGAAAAGGTAAAGCAAAGAAAGGGTCTAGCAAAGGATCAAATCCTAAAGGCGAGAAGAAGAAGGACTTGTCTAAAGCCAAGTTCTACGGCTGTCACGAGTTTGGCCACTATGTCAGCAATTGCCCACAAAAGAAGAAAGGCAAGAAGCAGACGGCAGCTTTAGCAAGTGCAGATGAGTTCTCTAGCAGAATGGAAGATGAGTATGCACTCATAGCTTGTATGGTTAGCTCAACCTCACAGGGTGTTTGGTATATAGACAGTGGGGCGTCATTTCATATGACAGGAGTTAAAGAATACTTCTCCAGTTATAAGGAGGAGGACATCAGAATCCAAATTTCTATGGGGAACATGTCCAAACTAACTCTAGTTGGAAAAGGGACTATTCTATTTCAGAGGGAGAATGGCAAGTCGATTCCCATTCATGATGTGTTGCATGTGCCATGCTTGGGTATGAATCTTATTTCCGTATCTGTCCTTCAGGATAAAAGCTACAATGTACTCTTTAGAGGGGCAAATGTGTTAATCAAGCACAAGGATTGGAAATCACCCATAGCTATTGGAGTTAGGAGCGGCCGACTTTACAGGTTGCAGTTTGATACTCATAAGGCACTGATGAGCAGCGAAAATTCTAAAGATCAAGGAGAGCTATGGCATAGGAGGATGGGCCATATACATCATGGAGCACTCAAATTGCTTCGTGAGACAGTGACAGGTGTTCCAGAGGTGAGCACAGAGCATGATGATGTATGTAAGGGATGTGTGTTGGGGAAGTTTGTGAAAGCAACTTTTCCAAGGAGTGACACCAGATTCAAGGGTGTTCTTGATCTAGTACATTCAGATATATGTGGACCAATGTCGACGAAGTCTCTCAAAGGATACGAGTACTTTGATACTTTTATTGATGATTTCTCCAAGAAGACCTGGATATACTTCTTGAAGACCAAGGATGAGGTTTTCAGTCGTTTCCAAGAGTTCAAAGCTCTTGTGGAGAATTCGACAGGCAGGAAGATAAAGGTTCTTCAGTCAGACAATGGAGGCAAGTACAAAGGGAAAGAGTTCCAGGAGTTCTGTACCAAGGAAGGAATCAAGAGAGAGTGGACTATTCCTTACAACCCACAGCAGAATGGGGTTGCTGAAAGGAAGAATCGGTCTATATCAGAGGCGGCAAGGGCTATGTTGTATGACCAGGATATGCCACGTTACTTATGGGCAGAGGCATGCAGTACAGCTGTATACATACAAAACAAGGTTCCACATAAGGTATTGGGCAAGATGACACCAGAGGAAGCATTCTCGGGGGAGAAGCCAGATGTTAGCCACTTCAAGATATTTGGGAGTTTGGCATATTGTCACATTCCAGGTGCTACACTTTCCAAGTTAGATCAGACTGCAGAGAGAGGGTACTTTGTGGGGTACAGCGAGACCTCAAAGGCATATCGGATATTTATTCCAGGGGCCAAGAGGATTATAGTCAAGCGTGATGTCAAGTTCATGGAGGACAAGGCATTTAGAAGGTCCAGAGATTTGCCAACAGATGATCAAAGTGAGCAGGCAACAGAAGCTCCAAGGATTGAGCAATCAGATCAGGGACAGCGAAGCTCGAGTATAGTGACTAGTACAAGCACAGGCTCAGGTGCTGAGAGTTCACAGAGTATGGAGCAACAGATACAGCAGATCCAAGAGATGCATCAGGAACACATGGGGGTTGATATTTCATCCTCTACAGTTGGTAGCAGTAACCAACAGGATACTCAGGAGTTTGTGGGAGCTCCTAGGATGAGTAGTAGGCAGCGAAGACAACCAGCCAAGTATAATGACTATATGGATTTAGTTAGTCAGTTGGTAGATAGTGAGCCTTCCAGTTATCAGGAGGCCGCACAACAGCAAGTGTGGCAAGATGCAATGGTTGAGGAATATGCCTCAATAGTGCAGAACAATGTGTGGGAGGTTGTGCCTAGACCGACAGATAGGGCAGTGGTTGGATCACGCTGGATCTATAAGATCAAGCACGGTGCAGATGGTAGCATCAATAAATACAAGGCAAGGTTTGTGGCCAAGGATTTCTCTCAAAGGGAGGGAATAGACTATGAGGAGACATTCGCTCCAGTGGCCAGGTATACTTCTATACGAGCTGTGATCTCTCTTGTAGCACAGATGGGATGGCAGATCCATCAAATGGATGTCAAGACATCGTTTCTTAATGGTGAATTGAAAGAGGAAGTATACATAGAACAACCAGACTTTGTAGCACATAGCAGTGAAACCCACGTATGCAGATTGAAGAGAGCTTTGTACGGACTCAAGCAGGCTCCCCGGGCGTGGTATGAGCGCATTGATGAATACTTGCAGGGATTGGGCTTTGTGAAGAGTGAGGCGGATGCTAATCTCTACTACTTGGTAGTTGGGGGTGAGATTCTCATTCTTGTTCTATATGTGGATGACTTGTTTTTAACAGGTTCACTGGGGCTCATAGAGGAGTGCAAGAGGGACCTTGCAGCAGAGTTCGAGATGAAGGATTTGGGGCTTATGCACTACTTTTTAGGCATGGAGGTATGGCAGACAGATGGTGAGATTTTCCTTGGTCAAGGGAAATACTGCATTGAAATCTTGAGGAGATTCGAGATGGAGAATTGCAGAGCCATGTCTACTCCTATGATCACGAATTGGAAGAAGGATGTAGACCCCACCTTATACAGACAGTTGATTGGGTCTCTCATGTATTTGGTCAACACCAGACCAGATATATCCTTTGCAGTAAATTCTCTTAGTCAGTTCATGGTTGAGCCGAAGAGAATGCATTGGATAGTGGCAAAGCATGTGTTGCGGTATTTGCGTGGTACAATCGAATATGGGATCAAATATACTCGAGGTGATGGTATCAAGTTGATAGGCTATACTAACACAGATTGGGCAGGCAGTACAATGGACAGGAAAAGCACTTCAGGGTGTTGCTTTAGCTTGGGATCAGGAGTTGTCTCATGGTACAGCAGGAAGCAGAAGTCTGTGGCCCTGAGTTCTGCAGAGGTAGAATACATAGCAGCTAGCATGGCAACATGTGAGGCGATATGGCTTCGAAAGTTGTTGGTAGCCTTGTTAGATCAGAGGGTTGAGACTACAGTGATACACTCTGACAATCAGAGTTGCATCAAGTTGTCTCAAAATCCGGTGTTTCATGATAGGTCTAAGCATATAGACATCAGGTATCATTTCATCAGGGATTGTGTACGACGGGGGATTATTCAGCTACAGTATATACCTATAGATCAACAGGTAGCAAATATTATGACAAAGGCATTGGGGAAGGTGAAATTCATCTTCTTCAGAGATATGTTGGGTGTTATGCAGAACACCTTCCTCGCTAAGAGGGAGTGTTAATTTAATATTGTAGCTCGGACAGTTGTTTCTCCAATTCCAAGAACTAGCATTTAATTCTTGAGACTTCTAGATAGAAGTTAGTTAGGTCTAGATATTTAATTATTTAATTAAATAATTGATTCCTCTAGAGACTTCTAGAAACCAGCTAGTTAGGGTTTGTTAGAGTCTAATTAATCTTAGCCATTGATTGAGATTAAATCTTGGCCATTGGTTTTCCAATGAGAATAGTTTAAAAGGGGGTCATTGGGCATTTGGAGAACACAGACTGATAGACACAAGTTGGAGAAATATTTGCAGTGATAGCAAATAGTCTTGCAGTGATAGCAAGGGCGCAGTGATAGCGTTGGAGGCAGCAGCAGTGGAATTTCAACAAGAGAAATTGAGAGAAGAATTTTCGGTGAAGAATATTGTCGGAGCTTTGTCAGTGAGAGGCAAGCAGTTTCTTTTGTATCTTTTGATTTGCTAAAGATTAATATAATTCCTCATCTACAGTACTGGTTTTCCCTCCAAGGTTTTTCTAGGGACAATTTGTCCAAAAATATTGTGTTTATTAGTTTGCATGTTTTCTTCTCTATTCCTGTGAGTTTTATTTGTGAAGTTGCAGTTGTATTATTTTTCAGTATTTGCTATGAATTAATTTTCGGCAGTCAAATAATCTTTATAGATAGGAGATTAATAATCAGTAACTGCAATAGATTTTTCACAGCGACCACGTCAACCTCCCCATTACCTTCTAGAAAGATAAGACTAATTTTGAATTCTTAAAACTATTTTATTATATTATGACATAAGGTAAGAATATTAGCTATTTTCCAATTAAAAATCGAGTTTTTTCTTATGCCATTCCCACCACTTGTGGAATTCCTTCAATATGTATTCTTTGGAGCTTCATTTTCTTTTAGCCCAAGCAGTAATGTTTTGGCTTCAACTTCATTATTTGTCTTTAGAAAGATTTTTTTCAGCTAATCTAATCAATTCTCTAGAGTGATTCTTTATGATACATCCAACACCAAACTGGCCCATGTTACTCTAGGATGTGTCATCAAAGTTAAGTTTATACTAATTCTCATTAGACAACTTCCAAACTAGGATGTGTCATCAAAGTTAAGTTTATACTAATTCTCATTAGACAACTTCCAAACTGGCCCATGTTATTCTTGGTTGTGTCATCAAAGTTAAGTTTATGCTAATTCTCATTAGACAACTTCCACTTTATGTCTCTTATAAGATTCTTCTCTAGATTAACCCCAACACCAATATTCCCATAAATAAAGGTTTACAACTATTTTATTACAATCATTCATTATTTTGAGAATTTGAATTTCAAAATATAATTTATTTATTTATTACTTATTTTAGAATTATTATATTTATTATTAAATAGTAATATTTAACATATAAATGATTATGAAATTTAAGGTAAAAGACATCCTTGTAGAACACCTCATTAATAAAATAATTTTAAAGTAAATAAAACAACTCAAACCTTTATATATGATCCTCTTTAAATAAAAACAAATTTAAATAAAAATAAAAAATTCTCAAATAAAATAAAAACTATTAAATAAAATTAATAATTCTTAAGAAATATATCTATTTATACATTACTTATATATATACATTTATATATTTATTATTTTTTGTTTTGAAGATGTTCTTTCATATATATAATTTTATTTTAAAAATTATATGATTTTAAGTTTTATTTTAAAAATTTGGAAAGATATCAATAAATAAAGTATTAAAAATTATTTTAATTTGTTTTAAAACTATTCTATTTTATTTATTATATAAACAAATAAATTTAAAAAATTGTTTATGTTCACTAGTATAAAAGTATGTGTAAAAAATTATTTTTGTCTTAAATCTTGACAATCATTTATATATCAAAATTTTAACAAATTTAAGAATAAACATAATATTGATGATATTATTTCTTAATAAATAATTTTAACATAAATGTAAATATTATTATTGTTATGTTATATATATAATGTGATATTATGATCACCATTTACTATACACATAATAATTAACTTAAATTAAATTAAAGTATCTGAATTTGTTTTTTGGATTAGATTGTGTTGTTAATTTTTCATCATCAACGTTTCAAATCACACTACGTGATTTTTCGTTCAGCGCTCTTTCATCCTGATGATGGATCACGTAGTGTGATTCGAAACGCTGATGATGAAAAATTAACAACACAATCTAATCCAGAAAACAAATTCAGATAATTGATGGATTGTGGAAACTTGATATCTTAAATTAAAGTAAAAACAAATAATTAAATACTATTATTTTATGTTCTCATTTTTAACTTCTTAATAATATAATATATATATATATATATATATATTTTCTCTTTAATCATTTATTTCGGTCTTTATTGTCTTTTTTCTTTATTTGATTTATTGTTATGATCATTGAATGGTCAGAAATATTGATTCATAAAATGATTGTGAAGAAAAAAATTTAAAAAAGCTGCATCCAAATTACCTTCGAAAAATATCTCCTAATTTAATGTTATGTAAAAATAGCCTCTGATAGTAAACGTACGCGGCTGGCTAACATCGTAATAATAAATAATAATAAATAATTCACAGTACAATAATATGGGGGTTTAGATGTCACCATTTAAGTAAAGTTAACATCCAATTTATTGTGGGTATTGACAAATTAAATAATCACTGATTATTTTGTGGCATTTTATGTTGTGCTGATTCAAAGCTCTTGTCTGGCCCACAGTTTTTTCTCTGCTTTGACTACGTAGTGATTAAAAGTATTTTTCTATAAAATGCACTCCAACCTCTCTGGCGCGCGATAAGTTGCAGATTGTGAAATGATTACAGCTGGGACTGCCACCCGTCGGTCAGCCGTCAAGTCAAAACCGGGCCTGTCTGCCTCTCTACCATAAAATTCACTCGTTCAAGTTACGTAAATGTTACATTGATTAGGTAAAAGATCGATATATTTCATTCATGATATAAACGACATATTTTGTTCTGTAAGAATCCTCTAAGATATTTTTTTCTGAAAGGCTTTTAGTAACATCCGCAAGGTCATACAGTCTATGGGACCCACGGAACATCACAACGGTCCAAAACAAACAAACCACTAACATAGCGATTACTTGAGCTTTCTTTCCTTCTGAATCTTAGATCTTTTGTTCACCTTTGGAGATCATTTAAATCATTATTTTATAGTATGAGCAACATACTATTTATTGAAGAATTTATGATGGATAGTGAGGTAGGTGGCGGTGAATGGTGTTAGTCTTGTTGGCCCCACGGTTGTTGTTGCACCTTTTGATTAGGTAAAAGATTGATATATTTCATTCATGATATAAATGACATATTTTGGCCTATAAGAATCCTCTAAGATATTTTCCTCTAAAAGGCTTTTAATAACATCTGCAAGGTCATACAGTCTATGGGACCCACGGAAAATCACAACGGCCCAAAACAAACAAACCACTAACATAGTAATTACTTGAGCTCTCTTTCCTTTTGGATCTTAGATTTTTTGTTCACTTTTAGAGATCATTTAAATCATTATTTTATAGTATGAGCAGCGTAATATTTATTGAAGAATTTATGATGGATAGTGAGGTAGGTGGCGGTGAACGGTGTTAGTCTTGTTGGCCCCACGGTTGTTGTTGCACCAAAAGATCGATCTATTAATGTTTGATACAACCACCAAAGTTAATGGATCCACAAGAGGCGGTTAAGCCATGTCACGAATCTTGAGGGGAGCGTTGACCATTTGCCAACAATTTGCCCCTCAATGTTACCGAGGGGATTTGAACCCAACACCTTTGGCTTTGATACCACTTGTTGGCCCCACAGTTGTCGTTGCACCAAAAAATTGACTCATTAATGTTCGATACAACCGCCAGAGTTAATGGATCCACGAGAGGCAGTTAAGCCATGTCACAAATCCTGAGGGGAGCATTGACCATTTTCCAACAAGTTTGTGTTGACAACTCTTTAATTAATTCATTCAAACAAAAAACTATTTTATGATGTGTATGACTTGTGTGAGTGGTTTGGATGAATCTCTTTGGGTGCCTCCTTAGGTCTGATGTTTTTACTCCACACCGCATAGAAAACAACCCCTACGCCATGGGATGTGCCACTATTGAGGCTTGCCCATAATTTTTTAGATGGGACAATTAGTGTTAACCTAGAGGAGACTGGTTTTGGTTCGTCTCATTTAAAAAAAAAACTATGGTGGTAGGGTTTCGTAAAATTTTCGTGTAAACTCTACACAGTAAGTTTTTTTTTGGCATATGTATGTGGCCAGATCATCAACTATTTTGAGCATTCATTCACAGACAAGATCATCCAAAATAATCTCCTTTTTCCTCTATTTATAGATGGTTGTGCAAAGAAAACGAAAAATAAAAAAGCTTACAAAATCATATCCCTTAGACCTCCCAATGTTTTTGTCCATGATGAAAACAACCTCTTGTATATCCCCAAACTTCTCAAAGTACTTCTTCATGGTCTCCCTCTTGGTCTCCCATGTCAAGCCCCTAACAAAGATCTTTGTAAAGGTCGTATTCCCTCCTTAATGATCTACATGTGTGTTATTAGCACTATTGCTACCCCCATTGTTGTTGTCGCCAATCCCAGACAAGCCAACTGATTGAGCGGGTTATTGCTGCTACTAAGCCATGGCCATTCCTCTAAGTCAAACCTACCCCACCCCACCTAATACAACTTAGAAAATTTTTACAGACATATACAACTCAATTTTGTTTTCACTATGTTTTTGTTCTTAGGTTTCATGTTGGTCGCAAGTTCGATTCCTCCACTACCTCCACGCCGAGGGATTCACCACCTAAAAGAGTGATATGAATTTGTAAAAGTGGTAGAAACCCTAGGTTATTGATCAAGAGAAGGGAAGAGATCATTACTGAAGGAGATTATTAAGTGATGAGTCGCCTTGCGAATGCTTTTGACATCTGTCATATGTATTTGACCCTACTTAGTAGGATTTCTATCTTTATCAGATGCTCATTCACTCATATGCCCTTAACGTAAGTCACTTGCATGGTTTCAGTAAGTTTTATTTTTTAGAATATGTACGCAATCAAATCATCAACTATTGTGAGTCATGTCATACTGCATAGCTTCTAGTCTTGAAAGCCTTTTGTTTGGCATGTTTTGTTGATTGAAGGCTTGTTCTGTGCAGTCCAAGTGGCTTCAAATAATTCCAATCTACAGTACCAAAAGACAAAACAAAAAACATGTATTTTTTAGTAATGCTTTATACCAATAAAACTAACTTCAAGATGCATTCATCTATAACTCTTGTTAGAAAGTAGCTTAGAAAAAAAATGGTAATCTTGGCTATGCTTTCCTTACCTTATGTTTGGGACCTGGTGAGGACATCCATCAAACAAAGAGAATCACTAGTCCTCAAGGGCATAGTAGTATAAAATGGCCCCCCTCCACTTTCTCCATAGCTATGATAAGTGATAGTTGAATGAGGTATTTAAAAAGAAGCCCACAAAATACAAAAGCTACCGAAAGATGATTGTGCAAGGTACTTATGAGGAGGATCCCCATGACCCCTAGTCTCTACTACTTAATGGGGTGAGAGCAAAAAAGGAAGCTAGCTACTATTATTGCTATTATTCATGGATTTCACTACTAAATAGATTGTAATGTTACCAAACCTTTTCGCTTGTGTATATGTGAAATGACAATAGCACGAGATGATGTTGAATGGAAGACAAAACAAGTGATTGCAGGAAATCATAGAGCATTGAAAGCTCTAAGGGAGACTTTTTTATGGCCTATTATATGGAAAATGAAAATTAATTGTTCAGTTTATTATTGTGAAATTTTTATGCAAATTCCTTATGTTTATAAATGATATAAACACACGAAAGGAGGTGATAATAAAATATAGAGGAAATATCACAACACTAGCTCAGTGGCATTTTTTAAACACAACCACAGAGCAACCTCATTATGTAAGATTTGAGTTGTTGATAATAAAGATTAGACAACCCATCAAAGGCATCTTGAAATTATGAAACAATTCTATATAATGACTTGGCATGTTGAAATTTTTTATCATTTTGAGGTGGAAAAATTATACTCCATGAAGGAGTTGTTGCAAGATGGTGTCTCCCTTGGTCTCCTCTGTGTAGCACGACACTTGGGTTTGTGACATGGCTTAATCGCCTCCTATGGATCTTGTATAAATCTAACGGTTGTATCAAACATTAACAGGTCGATTTTTTGGTGCAACAACAACCACCAATGTAACAATTGGTATCAGAGCAGAGGTCATTTTTTCGAACCCCTCACTTGCACTAGGAGGGATTGTTGCAAGATGGTGTGTCCCTTGGTATCCTCTATGCAGTGTGGAGCTTGGGTTTGTGACATGGCTTAACTGCCTCCTGTGGATCTTGTATAAATTTTGCGGTTGTATCAGGCATTAATAGGTCAATCTTTTGGTGCAACGACAACCACCAATGTAACAGGAGCTGCCCAAACAGTTCAAATGATTGAATAAATGTTGATTCTATTGTAAATAAGTCCAATTCTTCTTCTCATCTGTAGGCTCGCATGATTTTATGTTTCATTTCTTAAGTTTTGTGTAGGCTAAAGGAAAACCAAAATTCTAAAGTTTTTATTCTACTTATTACAAGGAAATAAATATGAGATATTGTTATTTGTAGATGAAAAATTATATTTACATTAGATCTAATAGATGTAGTTATTAATGTAAAAGAGTGTAGTGTTTTGTCATTTCCTCACACCTAACATTTGTTACATGCAAATTACCTAGATCTATTTCCATTTTCCTTACAAGTATAAATCATGTTGTGCTTGACAATACATCTCATGACCAAAATAGATTTGTCTATTTGATTGTCATTGTCTAGATAGAGTTGTAGATTATCTCTTATAGTTTTATTTTAATAGTTGGGATTTGAAGAAGTTAACAATGTGTGAGTTTATGTTTCCATACAGGTTTAACTTTTACAAGATGATTATTTATTGCTTTTGCGTCTTCAACATATATTCTCTTTTTTGGTACATTTAGTTAGGATTTGGTGGATTGGATAGCTGGGCCCTTTTTCCATAGTAACCAGGGGGTTGCAAACAACCAATGCCCATAATAATAGTTAAATACTCCCTATGTATATTCATAAGTCATTCTTGGGTCAAAGCTAGAGATACATGTGAGATTTTGACATATTTTTTTTATCAACAGTACTAGACTGGAAGAAGACGTATACATGATCATATTAAATGGAAAAAACAACGATTTAAGTCTTTTATTTGTTTTATTATTAGTAATATAAGAATATGTGTTGATTAATCCATTGTATGTCCTTGAAGTTGCAAAGAGAGGGAGGGAATGGGTAGCTGGTGGTAGTGTTTTAGCATTTGATTTTTGATGATCATGATCATTCATTCGACGGTGGATTAGGATACCCTTTCTTGTGTTGCTAAGATGGGTGTTACATGTTTAACATACCTAGTTTGTATTATAGTGTGAATGGTCATGATATATGTACCCATTTTGAGTCATTGTAAAGGGTGTTGATGATTTATATACATGTTTTGTGTTGTTGAGTGGGTGTTCATCATTCTCATGTTGGATTAAATATTTTGATTTTGGTTCCTTGTGCTTTTTATGGGGGTGGGATTGTTGTAGGAAAACCTGAATCGAATTCGATGGAAAAAATATGAAGCATAAGAAGGTTCAATTTGTGGGTCAGTTGTTAAGGTTTTTGGATGTTATTGTTGAGATGGGTAGCTTAAAATCCTTGGCTTGTTGGGAGTGAGACACCTCATTTTTTCAAGAACAAAAATGACTATTATATGCAATCAATCAGCTGAATAAATGCTTTAACAGTAAAAAGAACTCCAATATTTTTAAGAAATATTTGGCAAGCAACCAGCCACTAATTTCAAAATTCTATATGCAAAAAAACAGGTTGAATGGCCATCCTCAATATTCTAAATATGTTTTTTCACTTTGTCGGAGTTATAAACACCAATATATTTTAATTTATTTTGAGACATGTTTGCTTTTCTTTGTTTACTAGATTGTCAGTTGTATTCTAGCTTTTTATATTTGGTGATTTGACAAGTTCATAAGTGAAAAATAGGGAAAAGGGATCCCTAAATGGAATGATTGACAAAAGGCAGGGGACACCTCAAACACAC
>CM021108.1:626616301-626749718 GCA_007115665.2 Sequoiadendron giganteum
GAATGCAAGCCATAGTATTACCACTAAGAGGAATGCCATATGCCAAGAAAGATCATGCTCTTGAAGGACATCAAACCCAATGTTACCAACAAGAAGACATGTCACATGGAGTAATAAGACCACACTTTGAATAAGGTCATGTCATCAAGAAAGCAACAAGTGGGAGGCATAATTCCCTCCACTTTAAAGAAATTTCTAAACATCATGTTGTGAGCAATTACTTTAAAGTAGAAGATGATAAATGCCAATTGATAAGAGGGCCATGAGAGCTTATTTGGAAATCTCTATGACAATGATATGTTTCCAAATGAAGCTACATCACGAAAAGGATGTTTCTCCCCATATGCAATCCTAAGATAACACATAAGGGATCCATGAATTTGGGATCAATGTATGTCTTTGCTACAGTGATATAATAGAGCTTAGAGCCATCATCATTCCCTAAATAACTCATGGAACAACGAGCACAAAGGAAGAATGACACATAGAGAGAGAGAGAGAGAGAGAAAACAAACAATCCTTTTGGATCAACATGGAGGAGACCTAAATGTATCAACGCTTTACGTCATCCCCAAAAGGAAAACGCACAAGACAAGTGAAAAGATAATGATTACGATAGATAGAAGAATGAAGATACAGATAGAAGAATGTCAAAACAATTTTGCTTCCTTTGTATCCTTGCACCAACAGAGTGAAAAGGTCCATCCAAAGTAGACTCACAAACATAAAGACACGCCAAGAAACACAGTATGGGGGATCACATTACACACATGCAATCACACAAAGAACATGAATAGACATAAAGCTAGTATGACACATGCAAGCCAACCTAAAGCAAGTCATTTGTA
This sequence comes from Sequoiadendron giganteum, assembly GCA_007115665.2. Lineage (NCBI taxonomy): Eukaryota > Viridiplantae > Streptophyta > Pinopsida > Cupressales > Cupressaceae > Sequoiadendron > Sequoiadendron giganteum. The sequence continues at coordinate 626,617,150 of CM021108.1, forward strand.
TACCAATCTTGTTCATCATACATGGAAGGCAGATGACTAGCCAAAGGGGCAACAATGAGTGTATTACTAGGATAATCACCAGGTTCAACACATGGTGATCCACTTTTTCTAGGAGGATCATCACGATTGTTCTCCTCTAAGCTCGTGGAAGAGGAAAATGAAAAATTCATCTCATTATGAACTTCCTCATCAATCTTAATAATCACATCATCATTATCCAAGTTTATCACATCAGGAGATCTAATGATAATGTCCATAGAGGTTTCTTGTTGTTGTTGTGGAGAATCATCATGCTTTTCTTTAGTTATATTTTGGTTTTGGTTTGTTTGTTTATTCTCTTCTTTTAACTTACAAGCAATAACACGACATCTACGCCTACACTCTTTAGCATTTTGGTTTCTTTTTGTACGATTTTCAAGTTTTAATTATGTAGGAGCGGGTTTATCAACCATAGGTTTCTTTTCTTCCCACAAGGGAGGAATGAAAGAAACCATCGAGGGTTGGTCAACCAATTTCTCTTAGGGTTTATAAACTTGTTTGATCTTAGGAGGCACAACAGGAATTGTATAGTTATCTGTTGGTCTCTTATAGGATATAGGTGGAGGATTTGTCATGGATTTGTCTTGGTTACTTGGAAGAGATTTTGGTTCAATCATGGTTTCATCAATGATAGGAGGATCAATCATGGGTTGAGGGATATTGCTAAGAAATATTTTTTATTAGGAGGTACAACAGGAATTGTATAGTTATCTGTTGGTCTCTTATAGGATATAGGTGGAGGATTTGTCTTGGTTACTTGGAAGAGATTTTGGTTCAATCATGGTTTCATCAATGATAGGAGGCTCAATCACGGGTTGAGGGATATTGCTAAGAAATAATTTTTCTATGTGCTTTTCCTTGAACTTTTGGTAGGATTTGAAAAAGAAGTCCTCTCGAGGCTTAATAGGCTCCATAGGTTTGGGCCAAAAGAAATAAAATGATAAATTTCCATGAGAAGACAAAGGATTAAAACCGCTATGATGCACAATGAAAATTTCATTACCAAATGAAAATTTTAAGCATTTATGCACTATCAACGAGACATCATCCATGGAGTGTAGCCATGGATAGCCTAGCTTCAAACAAAATTGGTATGATAATGGGATGATGAATAATGAGACATTTAATTGTTTCAGTATAACTTTTAAGGGGAGAGTAATCAAACCTATCGTAGCGCAAGAAAAACCATTATGTATTTTGATCCATGCTTTCAATTTTTCATAAGAGTCTTGGTAAAGTTCATGCACAAACAATAATTCTTCAATGATCACATTCTCTACACACACATGATCAATTAATATTCCATTAGCAAGCTTGTCATTGATTCTTCCGACTATATAAAGAGGACCATCATGTGCATGCTTAATTATGTCATTTTATGAGAAATCAATTTCAAGAGATATTTTGGTTTGGACCTTACAAGGTTGAACATAAATGAGGTTCACCATAGCCTCTATGTCCCCATAATCACTCATGATATCATTAGTCATGTCTTGCATATTATCAACATTCATCACATCATTCTTGGTGTCACTAGCTTTAACAAATGAGATGTTATCATTTGGCATTGGATTGGTAAATATTTACAAATTTTGGTTGGGTGGGGAATGAACTTATTTCCTTGATCATTAACACCACCAAGCCGGATGTGATTAGAATCAATGAGGTCTTGCACAATGTTTTTAAGATGCATACATTGTTTTGTATCACATCCATTTTGTTGGTGATAATGGAAAAAGACGTTTGGATTATAGTTCATAGGTAAAGGCTTGGTGGTATCAAGGGTTCTAACAAGAGGTAAGGTAATTAGGTTCTTACGCAAGAATTGCAACATGATGGAATGAAGGGTATTGGGTAACAGAGTAAGTTGTCTCTTCTTATCCCTAAATTGATATGGATTTGTTATTTTTATAGCAGCCACTTGAGACTCAACATGTTGATTCATTTGAGGTGGATTTATTTGTATAAAGCCCTTATTTTATTTCTTGAATGCTGGAAATTGTTATGAGGCACAAATTTAGATTTTTCAAGATGGTTGGAGGAATTTTTCGTTTCACAATGACTATTGAATTTTGATTTTCACATAGAGCAGTGCATATGTGAGTGAAGGAAGGGAATCCCATCATCCCAAGATTATCTTGAATATAGGTTTGTAATTTTTCAATGAACATTCTTTGAAGATCGGCATCAAGAATCTTAATGTTGATTTATGAGTATAGAAGTTGATAACGTGCTATGAAATCAATGACCTTTTCATCTTTTTTACATTACATTAAAACCAGTAAGGCCATCTTGGTACCAATGCACACCTAGAAATGGTTAAGGAAGGCATCAACAAGCTCATTGAATGAATGAATTTAATTATTCGGTAGGGAGACAATCCATTCCAATGTTGTACCTTTCAAGGATCTAGGAAAAATATTATCCAAGAGCTTGTGTTCGAAAATGAAGTCACTATATAAGGTTGTATATGTTGAGACATGGTTAGTAGGATCTCCTTTACCATCGTATTTATCAAATATAGGAATCTCTATGCCTTGTTGCATTTGTGCTCTCAATATCTCCAATGACAATGGGTTTTGTTTGACATATTGTGAAGGTTGTCCATTTTGATTTTGATTTTCGTTTGGCAACTCTAACCATTCCCAAACACACTTGGGATAAGAGAACTTTCACACATTATTTTTATATCTATCTATCTTGGTTATTGTGGAGGTATAAATATCATTGCAAGGGTTTGACCTAAAGGAAAACCCCAAACAACCCTAAAAAATTTACTCATTCTTGGCAAACACAAGTTTCTTTGAGTGAAGATATCAAACCACTTGGGAGATTGGTGATATCTTCCCATTTTCTTCACTTATAAGTTCTTCATTATTTTTAAATAAATTAGATAAATAATTATCATTTTCATTCTTGTTAGTTGTTTTATTTTTTTGCAAACAAGGTTCATTTTTTGAGATAGATTTAAATTTTGGAAGTTCTCTAGTATTTTGGTTGTATGGATGATAATGCAATGTGTAGACATATGCAAGACACACTAGCATCCTAAGAAGTAAGCTTCTGCGTTTGACACCAAGTTCCTCTCTCAATCAATCAATAATTCTTTTAGTTTCCATCAATCAATAATTTCTCATTTCCTTCTATGCTTTAGTTATTTTAAAATATCTTATTTAAAATATTTTTAGGATTGTAACATTAATTTTTTAAATAGTAGCAAAATAACTCAATTCTAATGGGGAAGTAGTGAAAAATTATTTAACTAATTCACTTTAGCGAAATCGTAATTTTTCCTCTTTTACACAAAAAGCTTGTCATAAAGGGGGGTTATTGTAATGAAATTATTTTTCTTGTCTTTGTAATACTTGTGTTACATTAAATATGTTGTAAATCCTCTAATTTCACATTAAAGATGAATTTTGGAATGTTAATATTATAGTATGAGGATTTATCTCACATATAGAAAATAATATAGTAATAGTACATTGTGTGGACATTTCATGTGTGTGGAGTTATCTCACATTGGTTGTAACTATTGAGGTTACTAGCTAGTAACTCTTTATAAGGAGGTTATAGTACAAGTTGTAATCATCATGTTCTCAAGTAATGAAGGTATCTAATATAATTATTACATGAATGTTTGTTTTCTATCATGCATCCTATCCTCACACAACGTGGGTTTTGAGCTTATGCATAATGTGTTTTTCTAATAGATTTAAATTTGAGTTTTGAATTATAATATTTGAGGTTTATATCTACACACAAAAAAGTGATTGTATTCAATTCTATATTTGTAGATTTAATCTAAGATGGAAAAAAATTTAAGAATTGGAACTATTTTTTTAGAATAAGTGTTAAAAGGAACTAGATGGAATAAATTCACGAACTAAATTCCACACAAGAATGTATACTTGTAAACTTACTTTTACATAAAAATGATCTAATCAAAAATAAAATGAGCCCAAAATATAAAGACATGAATATAAAATTTTCATAATTGCAAAATTATAATGAAAATCATATTTATATTATGTTACCTAAACAAGTAAGTATATAACTAGATACTCATGACAGATTAGCAATTATTACCGCTAACCTAGATGTTAGTGGAAAATTAAGGAATAGAATATTGATGCTTTTTAATTAAGAAATCATTAAAAGTTACAAAAATAGTGAGTAGAGTCATTATGACATTTGGAGATAGTGTAAAGAAAATATGTGTTAGTATTAAATGGGGTATGATCAGGACCGAGGGCATGGAGTACACAAAACTCACTTTGTATTTTTTTTTTTTAAATATAATCAAACAACTTCAAGAATGAGCCACTAACCATTTAACAACCCTTAAAACAAAAAAGTAATTTTTTCCTTTTAATTTAAATGGATTAATAAATTGATACAAAAATGAATAGAGAGAAGTAGAGAGGGGAGGAGGGAGAGAGGGAGAGGTCTAAATAGGTACAAAGAGAGAGGGAGGTAGAGCTAGAGAGATAGGTTTAGAGCTCAAGGGAGAGAGAGTGAGATAGAGAGAGATACAAGGGAGGGATGGAGGCAGGGAAAAAGGGAGAGAGAGAGAGAGAGGTTTGTAGAGAAGAGATAGGGAGGGAGAGGTAGTTAGAGAGATATATATAGAGGGATATGAGGAGAGGGAGAGAGGTGAGATAGAGAGAAGTAGAGAGGGAAGGAATGAGGAAGGGATAGATAGAGAGAGAGGTCTAAAGAGAGACAAAGAGAGGGGGAAGGAGAGAGGGAGGGAGAGGTAGAGAGATAGGTCTAGTGAGAGAGGCAGAGAGAGTGAGATAGAGAAAGGGGGAGAGGGAGTGATGAGGGGGCTGCACCCAACACCCACACAGAACACAACCATAGATATCAACACATAAAATGAAAGGCAAAAAATAACAAATGAAATTATAGATTCAAAAATTACAATGCTACAACCACATAGGCTTGATTCATTACAAGTAAAATCAACTCTCTCAGAAAATCTACTATTTAGAGCCATAATATGTGTTGAGAAAATGTGTCTCAACTTCCAGCTTGAAGCCCATGTTTTCATGACTTGGCAAAAAATTAATGTTCTCAGCCCTTTACCGACATACCGCGCCTGGCCCTGTTATGCCTTAACCGCTTTACCATGGCAGTCTGCTCATGCCTTGGTGGTACCGCGGCTAAGGCCTTGGCAGTTATCTCATTATCGCTCGCAGTCTCTTCCTTGACCACGGTGGTCGTGGTCGACATCTTTTGGCCTGTCTTGTTGGTCACCGCCATACCGCAAGTAGTTCTGCAACTGACCACGGTGGCTGCGGTTAGACCGCCAACGGTCTGGCTGTCAGTCACCACTCTACCGTGGGGTGGCTTGTCGACCCCCGTGGTAGTGCGGTTTGACCGTTCAAGGTCCCATAGATCGGTCATCACCTTACCACGGTCAGGCCTAGACCAGGTAGCAGTAGCATGGTGCAGACTTGGTGCGAGCTCGGGTGGTCATACCGCCATACCACGGATGGGTCGGTTGAGCTCGGCGATAGCGTGGGGTCTCTTCGACGAGCTCGGTGGAGTCAAAGGGTGAGCTCGAACAAGCTCACTGCATTACCATGGGTCAACTCAGTTGGTGCTCTGGTAGCATAGGTAGGGTAAGGACGAGCTCAAATGGCCAAACCGCCACACTGCAAATGGGTCGGTTGGACTCGACGGTAGCGCGGGGAAGCTTGAGGGAGCTAGACAGAGCTCACCTCTTTACCGCGGGTGGGTCGTCTCAACTCGGCGATAGAGCGATGGAGACTTGGTTGAGTCGAATGGGCTCGGACCCAGTTTTGACCGAGTTGGACTTGGAGTCAAATGCGATCAGCGAATGGTTGGTGGACGCATCGCAGGCTGACAACTTGTTGATTGGCCAAAAGCCAAATGGTAAAAGCAGTAATTGTAGGCTGACTTAGGCTGGCGAATAGGACCCGATTTGGGTAGTGGCATTAATGTCTGGGTGGCTCGATGCAGAGAGATCGACATGGGAAAATCGGTTGCGTGATTGGATGATAGATTCATGAACCTGATGGTCGGTGGTTAGTTGATGAAATAATTGAATGCAACGTATGAGAAAGTAAGTCGAGTACAATATTGCATGGATAGTAGAATTCGAACAGTATGTTAGAGATAACATTGTAACAGTGATATAGAACTGTAAGTGTTGTTGTGAGCTGATCAGAGAAGACTGAACATTGTATGTAACTATTTTGTTACTGGAATACAATTGTCTTGACTTTGTGTGGTGGGGTTTTTACCTGAAAAGGTTTTTCCATGTATATCTTGTGTCAATATGTGAATGCTTAATTTTGTTATCTATTTTACTAGTTGTATTCATCTCAAGTAGTTTTAGAAAGCTATTGGAAACTGTTTACGCTCTTCTCCTCTGTTGTATTAGTGTAAAGGGAATGTATTCTGCACTATTGGATCATTAGATCCATGTCCATTTTCCCTTCAATATGCACTAATGGAGCCACCCCCTATATTATTAGTTCCACTAGGCTTTATTTGACACTAATAACCACCTTAGAATGTTCTAGAAAGAGTAACTTCCCCTCTTTTTTTGGTGCCTAAAGTCTAGACATTCAATTTCCTAGGAAGATATTATATTGAAATACTCTTTTTGGTGGAACAACTTCTTAGAGCCATAAATTTTGACTTAGGTGTCTAATTTTCTATTATAATATATCGTTGAAAATCTCTCAAAGGGATTTACAATGCTGAAATGGTCTAAAGATTATTTTGTCCATTTTTTGAGCTTTTCCAAGGCTTATAAGGATTTCAAATTTGAGTTTGAAGTTGTATTGGAGAAATTTCCTAGGACGAAAACTTTAATATATCTCAAATGGTACAAGATATTGAGATGATTCTTCTGCTAACATATAAATTTTTCAATTATGCTCCTAGGGGTAAATTTTCAAGTCCATACATGCCCGTTTAGGGTGACTTACTAAATACAGTGACTATTTCTTACCTTTGCAGGTTTTTGATTGTCTTACAACCTTTAAGTGTCATAATGGGACTCAAAACCATAAAATAAAATAAGGAAAACCATTTTTTTGGGTGATGCAAGATTACCCCTACGCCACTGGATACTCTTGCATCAAGGCGGGGGGGGACGGAGGGAGGGAGAGAGGGAGAGGTAGGTAGAGAGAGAGAGAGCTCAGAGAGGGAGAGATATGGAGAGATATCTAAAGGAATGGGGAGAGAGAGAGAGAGATTATTATATGCTTTGAGTATTTCCAACCCTTAGGGTTGGATTTTCCTTGGGAATCCAAACCAAATGTTTGGACTTAAATAGCAATGTCCACAAGCATTTTTTTTGCAAATTCTAAAAAATTGACACAATCTTGAGTGTGCTCCCCATCAGGTTTGATGTCTTTCAATGTCAAGTTAAAAAAATAACATAGTAATGTTGGGCTCTCTCTTAAATTTCTAACCATGTATTTTTTTTGCTTTTCAATTATGTTAAGGTTTTGATCTTTAATTTATTTTGTTAGTGTCTCCATTTTTTGTCAAAAACTTACATTATGTATTTTTGGTTTCATTTTTACTTGTTCATTGAAATTTGAAATGAAATACATTTTTACAAACAAGATGCTATTCTATACACACTAAAAAAATGCTTTTTGATTAGTTTCCAAAAAAAAAAGGGGGGTACACACTCAATTTTTTTAATTTTTAAAGATGTGTCCACTTTGAAAATTAGTAAAAAATCATATATTCATTAAACAATTAGCAGAAAAATTAGGTATATACTACATGGTGTTAGCTAATTTTTCACCAAAATTATTTTTTAAATACTAAGAAAAGATTAACATTTTAGAGAGAGCACATTAGATGCTATGTTATGTTTTTTTGACAAAAATAGGAGCACTTTGTATGCTCACCCTACTTCAACCCTTTAATCTCTACCATTTTCAAAACAAATTAGTATTTTAGAAATTAGATTCAAAGCACTACAACTCTTGTTCTTGTTGCATCTTCAAATTTTGAGCATAACTATCTTCAATTTCTCATCCAAGATCAATTTTCCCTAATTTCAAAAAAAAAGTGATCACTTAAGATCACCTTTTGGTCCCCCATTTCCCTACAATTATCTTTGAGTGAAGATATCCAACCACTTGGTAGATTGGTGATATCTTCCTCTTCTCTTCACTTGTCATCTCTCCATTCTTGTTAAATAAATTAGATAAATATTTATCATTTTCATTCTTGTTACTTTTTTTTTACTTTTTGTGCAAACAAGGTTCATTTTCCTAGATAAATTTAAATTTTGGAAATGCTCTAGTATTTTGGTTGTACATATCATTGTGCAAAGCGCAAACCTATGCATGACAAACAAGCATCCTACGCATTGAGCTTCTACATTTGGCACCAAGTCCCTTTCTTCCCCCTTTTTTCTAGTTCTATAACAAAAACCTATGTATTATTCTTCTAGTTTCTATCAATCAATAATTTCTCATTCCCTTGTATCTTTAGTTATTTAAAAATGTCTTATTTAAATTATTTTAGGGATTGTAGTGCTAATTTGTTAAATAGTGGCAAACTAACTTAATTTTAATGTGGCAATAGTGAAGAATCATTTAACTAATACACTTTAGCTAAATCATATTTTTTTCCTCTTTTTCACAAAGAGCTTGTCATGAAGGGGGATTATTATCATGAAATTCTCTTTCTTGTATTTGTACCACTTGTGTTAAACTAAATATGTTGTAAATCCTCTAGTTTCACATTAAGGATGAATATTGGAATGTGAATACTATAGTATGATGATTTATCACACAAATATAACATAATATTGTAATAGTACGTTGTGTGGACATTTACATGTGTGGAGTTATCTCACATTGGTTGTAACCATTAAGGTTACTAGCTAGTAACTCTTTAGAATGAGGTTATAGTAAAAGTTGTAATCATCATGTTCTCAAGTAAGCAAAGAAGGTACCTAATGTAACTATTATGAATGTTTGTGTTTTGTCGTGGATTCTATCCTCTCACAACATAGGTCTTGAGCTTATGCATAATGTGTTTTTCTAACAGATTTGAGGTTCATATCTATGCACAAAGAAGTGATTTTAGTCAATTTTATATTTGTAAATTTAATCTAAGGTGGCAAAAAAAAGAACTAAGAATTGAAACTATTTTTTTGAAAATAAGTGATAATAAGAACAAGATAGAATAGTCAAGAACTAAGTTTCACACAAGAATATACTCTCTTTTTTTTTTTTTGGTAAGTTAATAGCTGGTAAGGCCAGCACCTTATATTATCGGTCAAAAAATATTATAGAGGGTGCCTTTCGGCTATGTCCAAACTTCATATTTCCATGCAGGCTCATTAATAGAAAATTCTAAACTACCGAACCAATATACAATCTATCATAAACTACCCTTCCCGCTTATATTAAACAAAAACTATACCTTTTTGCTATCCAGTTTCATGGCTTCCTTGCCTTTCTTCCTTTAATTTTCCATGGCCCACGCAGAGAGGTGAATAGGGGGGGCTGGATTCATCACATCCCGACCTTTGTGCCGAATCTTCTTTGTGCATCTGCTTTGCATGGTCAGTGCGAGACTTGATTGGGCACTCCATTTTGCATCTTCTATGTGCATGACCGTTTGCTATTTCCTCCACATCCCGTCCATCGTCTTTTATCCAGTCTTCCCCTAAGTCTAGTAATACCGAGGGAACCGACCTACTGTTGACCTCCTCATCATTGTCCACTTCGAAGCCCTTCCTAGCCAAGTAGTTATCCAGTTCTTCCTTTGACATTAGCGTTATGAGACCCACCGCATGGAGAAGAAAGTTGAGGTTTTTGTCGATATCACCGCAGTGTTCAGCCAGTTCGTCTGGCTCTACAATTGACATGATTGGAAATTTTGGGACTGGCCTCCCACCGCGCCTCTTAAGCAAGTAATAGTGTTGTGGCATGTGTATACACCCGAGCTCATCAATGTTATCCAAAACTGCATCAATCTCTCCCAGATACATGTGATTGAACAAGCGCTGACATAGATTCTTTATCCTAGATTTCTCCATTCCTCTGTAAAGTGCTAGTGCTAGGAACATACTAGGGATATTAGTATTGAGACGGTGCTTATGGTATGACCAGATAAACTCCCGCCCCAGTACCTCCCGCGCCGCGTGGATGACCATTCTATCCTTTACCGAGAGGATTCTTCGTAGCCTGGTGTCCGTCATCTCTCCCTAAAAAGGCACCATGGTTGTGGTTGTCTCCAGGAACACAGGTGTATCCATTTTTTATGCTCTCCGCCTACCTACGCCAAAGGCTTGTTATAGTTGTAACTTTTACTTCTTTGCTACCTTTCTTATAGCCAGCTGTTTCCTTTTCTGGCCCTGTTTTAATTGTGTCGTCCCCTCGCACAAGTGAATTTTTAATGCCAGTCCTGCATTCTTGAGGCCACCTGCTTGACGTGACCATATTTTTCCTTGAGTCGATCGACTAAATCTTGAAGGACATTTTCCCTGCCATTTGTGATGCTTGTGCAATTCCCCAAGCGTACCTTGCTTACCGATTGCAGATTTTGAAGTGTACGTGGAATGGGTTATACCTTTGGAAATTTATACATGCCACTGCTATTTCTTATTCTTTAATGATGTCGTGACCCTTTACTCAGATTTTGGCTTGGTTGTCTCATCTCGAGCTGTACTCCACCTCTGACACCACACCTTTGGCCAAGCTGTCAGCCACAGTATTACCTTCATGGTATACATGGCTGACACAAAATTCTTTGAAGGATGTGACAATGGTCCATATTGGACTTAACCAATGCCTCAATATCCAGTTCAGAGTGTAGTTGCTTCTTATAGCGTTTATTATGATTAATGAATCTCCTTCTAGATGCAATTTCGTTGCACCGAGGTGCTTACCCAATTCTACACCATGCAATGCTGCTCTGATTTTTGCCATATTATTTGTTGCTTGACCAATGCTTTTGTCTTCCTAGGCAATCAACTCACCATTGGAATCTTTTGCCACACACCCGATACCAGCTGCTCTAGGATTCCCCAAAGAGGCACCATCAAAGTTTATTTTGATCCAACCAGGTAACGGTTTCTACCAAATTGTTCTACGTCTGATTTCATCTTTTTGAGATGACATCAACGTGCTTGCAATGGGAGGGATATGTAAACCATCAAATTTATTAGAAAGTTCAATATCCTTGTTGGAGAAAATGTTCTTTGGGAAGGTTATCCTTTTTGCTGCATTGTTTACTAGTTCCATCACTGCCTTCACCAGCCGCCCTGCTAATTTTTCTCTCCCCATTGATTGCTCATGAAAGATGTGCCTATTTCTTTCCTTCCGGATTTCCTAGCAAATTGTGAATGGTATTATTTTCCATATGCTTCTGAATGCCCCTTTATGAAGTTTATTTGGCCATGCAACTATCCAATCCCATAGGTTTGGTAAGATAGGCGTTCGGTACTCTAGAAGTCCAAGGATGAATTTCCAACAATATTTAGCATAGGGACAACTAAGAAGGAGATGGGATGCTGATTCTACCTGATTTTTGCACATTACACATCTATTAGGGCCCCTGAAACCTATCTTTGATAACCTATCCTAAGTTAATATCTTTCCCTGAGTAGCTAACCAGGTGAACACCCCGACCTTTGGTAGGACATTCTTCCCCCAAAAGAGTGTATTTGGCCAAAATTTCCTTTCCCCTCTCCTTTCCTTGATATTGTATCCAATCTTCACCTTATACTCACCATCTGCTGAGGCACTCCATCTCAGGACGTCTTCCCCTTCCCCAGCGAGGAAGGTTCTAGCTTCTAATATCCTTTTTAAGGCCATTTTTTGTGATGCAGGGGCATTGAGTGTGTTTAGGTTTTTCCATCTCCATGTCTGGACTCCATTAACCCAAACAAAATCACCATAGTCACTTACCTTATGGCCCCGAACCTTGGTAGTTTCTTCTCTGATGACATCCAAGCCCGCCACATTGTTTAACTTAGCATGTCCATCCCACGAATCTTCCCAGAATGATACCTTTCTGCCATTATGGACTTCCCACGAAACATACTTGTATATGATATCTCTGCATTCACAGATGAAGTTCAAAATTGTCGATCCTCTTGGTGGATTGAGTACCCTGATTATGCTTATTGGCTCATTTGAGTCAAGGTATTTACTTCTCAGGATTCTCACCCATTTTTTATTACTAGTGTACATTTGCCGAACCAATTTCGCTCCCATGGCCTGATTCATTTCCTTTAATTGTCTTATTCCTACTCCACTCGAGGCCTGTGGTTTACAAACCTTATCCCATGCCAGTAGGGGGATCATATTTGAGTCCTCCAATCCATTCCAAAAGAATCTCCTCACAATTTGATTGAGATGTTCCACAATGCCCTCAGGGATTTTTAAACAGGACATTGAGTAAATGGGGATTGCTACCAGAACGGTTTTCACCAAGAGTAGCTTGCTTGTTGACATTAACCATTTGCCTTTCCAAAGTTCTATCTTCTTTCTACAATTTCCTAGTAGTCTATCCCAAAAAGAATTGCGGTTTTCTCCGGCGAATAAAGGCATCCCTAGAAATCTCCCAGGAAGGCAAGTTGGTCTTATACCCAATATCCTTGCAAGATCGCGTTGTAGACTAGGTTGGGTGTTGAGAAAAAAGACTTTTGCTTTCCTCCAATTGATGGCCTGGCCAAAAGCCTTACTATAATTGTTCAGAACCTCCTTGATCTTCCTTGCTTCCACTCTTGTGGCTAATCCAAAGAGGATGGTGTCATCCATGAATTTTTGGTGGGTACTTGCTCCTGCCCCTAGTGCTGCCTCTATTCCTTTCCAAGAACCTTTCTCCCTGCATTGACCAATTTTTCTACCCAGAGCTTCTGCCATTATGGTGAAGAGGAAAGGGGATAATGGATCAACTTGCCTTAATCCCCGGGAAGAATCAATGAATCCCTGAGTGACTCCATTTATTAGGATTGAGAATCTTGGGCCACTTATGCAACTTTTAATCCAACCCACTATCTTCCTATCAAGTCTGAATCCTAGTAGCATATCCAACAAAAACTGCCTGTTCACTCGATCATATGCCTTTAGGATGTCTAGCTTTAGGATCATGCTTGGCAATCTTAACTTCCTTGTTGAATGGATTGTTTCATGCGCCACTATTATCCCTTCCACAATTGACCTACCCAAAATAAAACTGCTTTGCTCTTCTGATATGATTTTGTTGCAGATTACCAGTTTGAGCCTATTGGCGATAATCTTAGTGATTATCTTATATATTGTGTTACATAAGGAAATTGGCCTGTATTCCTTCATGCAATTTGCCTCTTTCTTTTTCAGAATGAGTGTGATGAAGGTATGATTGATTGCCCCTAACATTGTAGTTTTCCTTCTTGATTCTTCCACTGCCTTGACTAGATCTTCCTTAATTATTTCCCAATATGCTTGGTAAAAGGAGGCTAGGAAACCATCCGGACTTGGGGACTTATCTGCTCCAAGTTGAAAATTTTCTTTCTTGACTTCCTCCATACTGATGGATTTGGTGAGTTCTTCATTCTCGTTCTCTAAAATCAACTTCGGGATTCCACTGATGAACTCCTCCCTTGAGCTTACATCTATTTGATCTTCTTTTTTAAACAGGGACTCAAAGTACTTAACTACTTCTTGGTTGATTTCCTGAGTAGTTCTGGCAAGAGATCCATCTTCTCTGACCAATTCTGTTATCCTGTTCGAATTTCTTTTGATCATGGCTGAGTTGTGGAAGAACCTAGTGTTCCTGTCACCTTCTTGGAGCCACTGTTCCCTAGATTTCTTCTTCTAGTGGCATTCCATTCTTGCCAGGGACTCAGATTGGGCCTCTAAAATTTCTCTCTCCTTAATGAATTCCTCCTGCCCCATACCATTCTCGATTATTTTCTATCTTGTTACTTTCTTAAAAGATGTTTTTGAAATGTTCTTTATTCCATACTCGCAATTTTGTTTTGACATGAGCAAGTTTCCTCTGGAAGGAGTATAGGTGTGAATGGTTACCGATCCAAACTTCCTTCCACCAAACCGAAATCTATTCAAATAGGCTTGGGTCCCTCATCCACATTTTTTCGAATCTGAAGGGTGACCCACCTTTGAAAATATCTGGCTGGAGCTCGAGTTGTATTGGAAAATGATCTGAGCCACTCAAGGGTAGAATTGAGGCTTCCAACAAGTTCGATCCTTGATTCCATTCCCCTAACACCAGAAATCTGTCCAATTTTTCTACTATGTTGGAATGCCCCAATCTTCTATTAGTCTGGGTGTATATTCCATTCTTAGTCAATATCTCCCTTAGCATATTCTTGTCTACGGATTCCTGAAAGTCTACTTGAGATGTTATCAGATTTTGCAATCCTCCCTGCTTCTCTGAATTGTTTAGAGTGGCATTGAAGTCCCCACCAATTACAATTTTTATATCTTTTAACTGACCCAGGAAGGCGAAGATTTCTGCCCAGAGTTGTCTTTTGTCTACTGGGGCTATAGGACCATATACATTGATTAGTTTGAATTCTGAATTTTCCTGATAGAGTCGTACTGAGATTGCTATCCAGTTTCGCTTTGCCTCCATGAGGTTGCAGCATACTAAAGCAGGGTTCCATATTATCCCTAGACCCCCTGACACCCCTATTGATTCTTTACAACTTCCTTCCCACCCTTTCCACCACTTTAATCTCCTTTCCTGTTCCTCCTTACTCCATTTTGTCTCCTGGATTAATAGAATATCTGGCTTACAACTATCTATTTGACGCCTAAAGTGGCGCCATTTACTACGGGCGTTCAAGCCCGTAGTGTTCCAGCTTAGGATTCTCATGGTTCCCCAGGAAGGGGGAGTCCCTTCCCGTTTCTAAGGATTGTTTGGCCTAGTTTAGTTTGACCTTTAGCTGAGCCTGCCATTTTTAGTTTTTCTTTGTTGGGCTTGCGACCTCTTTGACTGGTCGATTTGATCCTTGGTGTTTTCCTTGCTGAGGGAATTTGTTTGATTCCTCTTTCAGCCATTATGCCCTCCTGGTACTCTTCAAATATTTCATCACACTCCGATTCTGAATCCATATTGCCCAACTCCTGTCCTTCCTCCGGACCTTCTTCTGAATCCTTGTAGTTATTTAGTGTCTTCATATTTGATCCTTCTATGAATTCCACCCTATGGTTTTCCTCTTCCTTTTCCATTAATTCTACCAACTAATTTTCAGTCCTGATGTCTGTGAGATGGGGGAAATCCTCTTCCAACTGTGTATTGGCTTCTGGGAAGATTAGGTGATCATCTTGATCTAGCCAATAGGATGTGTGGTTCTCCTCTTGTCGAGAGTCCATAAATTTCTTCCTCCCTAACTCAACCGCCTTTGGACCTAGTTTCATTGATTCCACAAGTTCTTTTTCCAGAAACTCGATTGATGGTCTCATCTCCAATGTATATTTATAAATTTTCTCCCACTTTTTATCCCGCTTGGTTGCTATATTATTACTATCCTCCCCCTTTCTTGTGCATTCCTTTTTATCATGCTTCATTGATTTGCATTTAGGGCATATTTGTAGGCTATCTTCCCTATTCACTTCCTGATGCCAGGATCCTTCCTCAGATATGAGTTCTATCACCCTAGGCAATTCTACACCTTGACTTTTTGATACACACATTCGAAAGTAGGGTCCTTTTCTCCTATCCTCCTCGATATTGTCTATACCTTGGAGATTGCCTAACTGTTTACCTATTTTCTTTAGGGTTTCATCTGACCAGTACTCCGAGGGTAGATTGTATAACCTCACCCAAACCGCACTCTCCTCATTCCATTATTTTCGCGGGTCAAAATTTGATCTCCATTCTATGGGGTGTACTTGGGCACCATCCAGGAAATAAGGCCTTGATTCTAAGGCCTTTATCCTCCTTTCTTGGTTCAAGAGCTTAATCAAGAACCAATTATTTTCCAGGGCTTTTACTGATGTCTCTTCCCCCTAGGTTACCCTGCACCATTCTTTCATGGTTTTCTAGTTTTTATGTCCTTCTCCCCCCCATTTGACGAACATTCCTATTTTTTGCAGAGTTTCACGAATACTCTTGATTGTTTCATTAGTAACACAAATTTGGGGTATATAAATTGATGTGGACTTACCTTTGTTCGCTATGGCCAGGTTAGTTGATACGGTGCCCTTGGTTGCCTTGGGCGTTGGAGCCTTATCCGGATTCATTTGGCACCAATTTTTGGTCAAGTCTCTTTTCACTCCTGCCTTTTCCCCGAACCACCCTTTCGGCTTTGTAAAGTTTTGCCTCCCATTACTCTTGAAATCCTGATTTCCTTCCCACCTTCCATTCGCAAAGCAATTTGGTCTTACCCAAGGAGGCCCTTGACCCTGTTGGGCCCTGTTCCTCCTTCGCTTTAGCTTTGCTTCAGCCTGATACCGATGTTGATAATAAGGGTGGCATTTATCCACCCAACTACCGTTCTCCATCACCCATTGAGGCCTATGCGTTTCATGTCCTGGGTCCCAGTCCTTCCTTCCATACGCCATCTAGCCCTTATTGATTTTCTTCCTAAATTCTTCAAAGGGGATTGTTTGCTCTAATTCTTCACTCCAGCTCTCCTTGTTCCTTGTCTCTTTCTCTAAAGTCGAATTCCACTGCTGGCTATTGCCCGTCTCTAGCGTGTCATGTCTTAGCTTCTTCTCCTACCACAACTTCTGGACTCCGTTTTGTTGCTCATCACTCTTCTCTGATTCGCGGACTTCAACCTGCTCTTCCTCACAGGCCTTCGCCACCCTGCCGGTTTCCTTCACCTCGCCCATATTTTCCACACAAGAATATACTTGTAAACTTACTTTTACATAAAATATTCTAATCAAAATAGACCCAAAATATAAAGATATATATATACAATTTTTATAATTACAAAATTATAATGAAAAACATATTTATATTATTACCTTTTAACACTCTTCATAAATACAAAGTTATAATGAAAAGCATATTGCCTACAGCATTAAGTATATAACTAGATATTCATATGGATTGGCAATTAATACCACTAACCTACATGTTAGTGAAAAAGTAAGGAATAGAATATTGATGCACTTCAATTAAGTACTTGTGCAGATTAATCTTTAATTATAAATGTAGTGAGCAGAGTCATTAAGACATTTGGAGACAGAGGAAATAAAATATATGCTAGAATTAAATGGGATATGATCAGGACGGAAGATTTTTATAAAATCTGATCAAACAACTTCAGGAATAAGCCACCGACCATTTAACAGCCCTCAAAACAAAGAAAGTGTTTTTTTTTCCCTTTTCATTTCAATGGATTGATAAATTCATACAAGAAAAAGAATAGATTTTGAATATTTACAACAGCATGGACATAGATGCTCAATTCCAAGCTGTTATGTTCCAGCCATGGATCACTAAAGGTAAAAGTAGGCCGAAGTAAAACTTAAAACTTCACTCCAAAGAATATGCTCATGAATTGGGTTTTTTCTCTTAACCCAATAAGATAAATCATGTTGTTCTATACAATATGTACACTGCACAAAAATGTCAATCAGTAAATATAATGATCTTCATCTGTGAGAGCATATAATCCTCCTGGTGGTGTATATGAATATGAATGAGGGCGTCTACCATGAGGACTATGCACATGACTCCCACCCATCTCATCAGAATATCTCAGTTGCTCTTCTCTGAAAGCACACACACTAACCAGTTCTGTAAATCTGCACTTTCTTAGCTTATTTGTTAATGCCACAGGATCTGCATCTCCTATCACAGTTATCCTTTTCTCCTTCAAGTCCACACTTACAGAGTCGACTCCTGTAACAAATTAATGAAGACAATATTTATTAAATCTTCAAGTGTGGTTTAAAACGCCGATCAAATATAGCATACACAATTGAATCAAGAAGCTTTCATAACTATTAAATCCCTTTAAAAAAAGGGAGGAAAAGAATAATTACAGAGTATAATAATTTGGGTATGCTTACCTTGGATCCCTGCTATGGTTTTCAACACCTTTCTCTTGCATTTCTCGCTGTTCATTTCTGATTTCAACACAATTTTCTGCAAACACAGAAGAAACCCACATCTCTGTTAGTGGAATTCTACATTACAAAAGGAATTGAAAGGTGGAAAAAAAAGGATTCAATGGTTACCTTCATTTTCTAGGATGAAATTGAAGTTCTGGTATGGAAGATTTTAGCAACAAGAGGTAGAGTATGAAAATGATTTAACAAGCAAAACAAAGGTTTATGAATGATTTTAGCAACAAGAGGTAGAGTATGAAGATGAATTAACAAGCAAGACAAAGGTCTATATATAATAATCTGCTCTTTGAAAGAAACTTCTTCCTTCCTCTGTGATGATGACTTCACACAAAATCTAGTTATCTAAGCAGACCAAAAATATTCTTTGCATGTAACGGCAAGGCAAAATGGAGAGAGACTTCTCCTTATCTTCTATATTCGGCCGACCACGCTATTGAACTATCAAAAGTAGATGGTCTCTTTCTTTGCTTGGTCAAATCTACAGAGGACAAATGAAAAAGAGATTTTTGCCGAAAGAAATTCCCAAACAAACCGATAGAGGCAAATTGTTTGACAACACTAAAAGAACAAATATCTCAGTCAATGTGGTGGTGGGCTGAAGTAACGTAGACTTTGGTTTTGTTCCAAAGTTAACTTTTGGATTAAGTAATGTCTTTTTTTAAGGTTTTTTTTCCTTCATCTTTTATATATATTTATGTTTTTATGATGAATAGTATTATATGTTTTTATATTGTACAAACAAAAGTAAAATGTCTTGTTTATATAAAAAGAGAATGGAATGAAATTAAAGTGGTGAAATTGTTAAGTCATCAAGATTATATGAGCAAAAGAAAGGGGCATTCTTATTAGGAGGACAACCCCAATCATTAGGAAGATCTTGATCATCAAAAATAGATTCTCAACCCACAAAGGTATCATTTCTCTTTATCTTCTTCTTGAGTAGGATCAACATGCATAGGAGAAATTGTAAGGTCCATGTTGAGAAACTTTGGGCATTATCAAGCCAACTAGTATGACCATGTTGAGACATGGAAGAATGTCCACATAGCCAAGGAGACCAACCACAACATTTATGATGGAGAGAACTTACGAGCCACATCTAGAGTGATAGTTGCAGCTATGATGATGCCCATGTGGTAGAGAGGCACATCCCTATCGTGGAGAAGAATTCCTACTAGCAAGAGAAAGTGGCACACAAGAAAGGGGCATTAGCCTAGTACTCAATGAGAGTGTACAAGTGGGAAACTTCCAAAGTGATGGGCAAAAATATGTTATGAGATGTAGTCTTTGGTTCTATTCCAAAGTTATAGTTCACACACACACACACACACACACACATGTTTCCTTCTAAAATGGGTCTATATATATACAATGTACATTTATGTTAGTTTTTATTTATTTTTAAATATATTTTAATATAATTACATAGTGATAAGTGACATACTTTTATGTTGAGTCCAACTTCCTCCTTAATCTCTACCCACTCCTATTTATTATTTTTATATATTTCTATACATTTGAGTTTATCTCTATCTCATCTACACCAGTCCATACATAATCACTAATATTAAAATTGATCATCATACTCCTAATCTCTACCTTGAAATTTCCATTCCCCTATCCCAGGTCATTTTTTTAGCATGTAGGATCGACCTTGTACAACACAAATTTGACCTAAATTTGGACTCTTACCCTTTTGTTATAATAGTTGAGATTTGACTCAGTACATCCTTGTATGATGATTAGCTATATGTCTTGTGTAATGAAACAAGTTGAATAAAAGAGTGAATATGTTTCAAATGCTTTGTAATTCTTGAGAGTAATAAGCCACTCGAGGGGGTGAATCTCCAAAAGTATCCAAGAAGAACACAAATTACAATATGATGATAATAAACTAACTACTAGCTCCTATATATACCTACTTATACGTCGGATGACACCTGAGTCGACTTAGATACCAAAAAGAACATCTTGGAAAACCTAAATATCTAAATAAGAATATAATAATAATAATTATATAACTTAGTAAATTAAGGTAAACATAAAATAACTACTCATAACCTTATACATACTATAGGATTAAGGGAGTCAGATAACCCCTTCTTCAAAGAAGCGGTATCCTTAATTTTGATCAATCATGGTTGATTTTGCACGAAATATTCATCTTCCCATAAAAAGAGAATGGAATGAAATTAAAGTGGTGAAATTGTTAAGTCATCAAGGTTATACGAGCAAAAGAAGGGGGTATTCTTATTAGGATGACGACCCCAACCATATGAAAGATCTTGGTCATCAAAAATAGATTCTCAACCCACAAAGGTATCATTTCTCTTTATCTTCTTCTTGAGTAGGATCAACATGCATAGGAGAAATTGTAAGGTCCATGTTGAGAAACTTCCCATTGTCAAGCCAACTAGTATGACCATGCTGAGATGTGGAAGAATGTCTACATGGCCAAGGAGACCAACCACAACATTTATGATGGAGAGAACCTACGAGCCACATCTAGAGTGGCAGTTGCAACTATGATGATGCCCATGTGGTAGAGAGGCACACCCCTATCGTGGAGAATAATTCCTACTAGCAAGAGAAAGTGGCACACAAGCAACTAGATACAAGGGGCATTAGCCTAGTACTCAATGAGAGTGTACAAGTGGGAAAATTCTAGAGTGATGGGCAAAAATATGTTATGAGATGTAGTCTTTGGTTCTATTCCAAATTTATAGAACACACACACACACATGTTTCCTTCTAAAATGGGTCTATATATATACAATGCACATTTATGTTAGTTAATCTTTTTTTTAATTTATTTTAAAAATATATTTTAATATAATTACATAGTGATAAGTGGGATACTTTTATGTTGAGTCCCACTTCCTCCTTAATCTTTTTCCACTCCTATTCATTATTTTTATATATTTCTATACGTTGGGTTTATCTCTACCTCATCTACACCAATCCCTACATAATCACATTAATATAAAAATTGATCATCATACTCCTAATCTCTACCTTGAAATTTTCATTCCCCTATCCTAGGTCATTTTTTTAGCATGTAGGATTGGCCTTGTACAACACAAATTTGACCTAAATTTGGACTCTCATCCTTTTGTTATAATAGTTGATATTTGACTCGATACATGCTTGTATGATGATTTTCTATGTCTTGTGTAATGAAACAAGTTGCATAAAAGAGTGAATATGTTTCAAATGCTTTGTAATTCTTGAGAGTAATAAGCCACTTGAGGGGGTGAATCTCCAAAAGTATCCAAGAAGAACACAAATTACAATATGATAATAATAAACTAACTACTAGATCCTATATATACCTACTTATACGTCGGATGACACCTGAGTCAACTTAGATACCAAAAAAAAAACATCTTGGACAACCTAAATATCTTAGAAATAAGAATATAATAATAATTATATAACTTAGTAAATTAAGGTAAACATAAAATAACTACTCATAACCTTATACATACTATAGGATTAAGGGTGTCAGATGCCCCCTTCTTCAAAGAAGCGATATCCTTAATTTTGATCAATCATGGTTGGTTTTTCACGAAATATTCATCTTCCCATATGACATATTTAAATAACAAATTCTTCCATTGAATAAGATACTCAATGATTAACCTAGTCTTCAACTTCTTTATGTGTGACTAGATAATTAACTCTAGATCCAAGACGATTGTTCTTTCTTCATCTATCTCTAATAATATTGTTTATATAGAGATAAGTCGATCAATCACCAAGTCTTTAAATGGTTAACATGGAAAATAAGATGTATCTTTGTTGTTGGAGGTAACTCAAGCTTGAAGGCTACACTACCTATCTTCTACATAATCTAGTATGGACCATAATATTTTGGTGATCTAATTTTTTATTATTTATTTGTTTCTTAAAGGATATTTTCTTATAAGATTACAATCTCACAAAAACTCAATGACCTACTTCAACACTCCTTTGATATGTTGTTGGTAAACCTATTATTTTATTATATTTTGTTTCATGACCAGATTATCCTTAAGTCCTACAACTACCTATTATTGACAAGTCATATGGTCTTCCATAGCTTGAAATCTTGGTCTCACCTTCAATGATGATGGATCATGGATGGAGGATGGTATCCATATAATGTTATAAAAGGGGGATTTTTTAAATAATTATGAAAGGAAGTACATTATACCATCATTTTTCTAGTGGTAGCTAATCCATCTATTGAGATTACTTGTTTGAAGTGAAATAATTTAGGTACCCTTCAAGCACTCATTGATGATCTCAGTTTACCCATATAATTAAGAATAGTATGAATATATATGATCCAACTGAGTACCAAAAAAAAGAGAATAAATTTATCCAAAAGTTACTAGTAAAGATAAGATCATGATCACTAACAATAACCCTTGACTTGTACCATGTAACTTTTCAATGTTCATAAATTCTTTTCCCACTATAATTATTGTAAAAGGATGGGATAAGACAATAAAATATGCATATTTAGTGAGGTGATCCACTACTACCATGCTGATACTCTTACCTTTAGATCTTGAAAGGCCTATAATGAAATTTATGGAGACCTTTTCATCATTGGCTAAGAATAACTAAGGTTTACAAAGATCAAGTGTCTTCACTATCTCCTAATTATTTATTTTACAAATAACATTCTACCACAAAATTTTGAACACCTTTAAGCCCTTACAAAATTGATTTTACTTGATTCAATAATATGTCTTCAAAAATCCTAAATGACCCCTAATTGGAGAACCATGGAGTTCTTCAAGAATCTTATGTTTGATGGTGGAATTCTTGCATAGATACAATCTCTATTTATACCACAAAGAGTCTCCCTTACAACAAAACTTATACGAACTACTATGATCATTTTATAACTATTGAATGAGATCATTTGTAACAATATCATTATATCACTCTACCTGGGTTGTTTCAACCCAATAAACTTGTAATATTAAAACAACACACAATAAGGACACATCCTTCTCACTCTTCCTAAATAAGGTATCAATAATAGTATTTTCCTTCCCTTTCTTATATATGGTCTCAAATTTACCCCAACATCTTAGTTACCGACTTTTTGTTTCTCTTCAAAAGATAACATATGCAATGGTCCTACCTTCCTACATGAGAACTACTCCTATATGATTTCCTACAGAATCACTCTTCATAGTAAAATCCTTGGTAAATTCTGGAGTGGCTAGAAAGGGATTAGTACACATAGCCTCCTTCAATCTCTCAAACATTGTATTACCTAACTCATTTCATTGAAAAGCATCCTTCTTCACTAGAGTTGTGAAGGTGTTTCTATGTGGTCATAGTTATTCTAGTAAATTCTAGGATACCCCTCAAGTTTTTAATGATTTTAGGAATAGATCACTCAATCGTAACCTTAATTTTTTATCATCAACCTTTACACCATGAGACACTAGGTGGCCCAAGTACTCTAGATCTTTGAGACCAAAATCAAACTTGGAAGGTTTAGCATAAATTTAGTGACGCTTGAGAGCTTGTAATTCTTGATCTACATTATGTAAACCATCTTCCCATGCCTTTCTTTTAATCAATATATCATCAAAGAGCAATAATACAAACTTCCTCAAAAATGGATTAAAGATGAAATTTATCAAAATTTAAAATGTAGTTGGAGCATTAGTAAGACCAAATGGCATCACTAGAACTCATAATAACCCTCATGAGTCCTAAATATTAAATCTTGGGAATATCTTCTTCCTTAATTTTAATTTGTTGATAACCTAATCTAAGATCAAGTTTTGTAAAAAATATAGCTCCATTCAATTCATCTAGTAAATCATCAATGACTAAAATAGGAAGCTTACCTTTTATGGTGTACTTTTTGAACTCTCTATAGTCTACAAACATGTTCCAAGTTTCATCCTTCTTATGTGCTCCCACCATGGGAGAGGATTAAGCACTCCATATATTCCCAATGATACATGCATATGGTATCTCTTGAACCATCTTCTAAATCTCACTTTTTGTATATATGGGTACTTGTAAGGGCTAACGTTGGGGCCTTGGATCCCTAGTACTAGTTTAATGGAATGATCCTAATTCCTTTTAGGAGGAAATCCTTTTGGAATATCTCCAAAAACCATTGAGTGATTATTTATAATTGCTTATAAATATAGTTGGGTAGGAGCATTAGATTCACAGGATTCTAATGAAAAATTAGGCCACAAATCCATTAGCCTATTTATTATGCATATTTTGCATTTGATGAGATCTTACTATTTGTGGAGCTTTGCACACAACCCTCTTAGTTTTACTATCCTTCTTTCTAAATGAAATATCATTAATAGCTACTAGAATTTCATCTCAATTGTTCTTAATGTAGTGATCCAATCAACTCCCAACACTATATCTATTGTACCCATGGGAATAGAAAACATTGGGAAATCAAGATGATACTCTCTCATGGTCAAATTAATGCCATGGTGTGTTGGGAGCCTTGCAACATGAGCATGAAGTATGGATGGTTTGTGTTGGTTGTTCCTATGTTTTCATTGATGTCAACATGGTGATAACTATATGGGAAGGTTACTTGGTTTACCTGATGTTGTTCTCTGTCGGCAATACCCTCTTGTGATGGATCAATGTATTGGTATTTGAGTCCAAAATATAACGCAATATCTGATATGACTCTATTCTCTTAACCATGTTTTCTTGACTCATTCAGACAACTATATCTTGGATCTTGAGATGTCTTTTGTTGTGAGAAAAAAGTTATCTTTGACAGAGTTCAACTCTGTATTCTACTAATGTTCCTTGCTTGGAATACTATGTGGGAGACTCCACGTTCTATTAAGGTGAACATTCATATGTTGTGGTTTTGTTGATAGTCTCTATGTTGGTAGTATGATGGGAAATTAATGTGTTCTCAGATCTGGAAGGTATTTTCTTTGAGGATTATTTGTTGATTTGCAGAATTTTGTTCTAGTCTTGGCTGACTCAGTGTATGCAATACTTTATGAAGACTAGTTATGATTTATCAATGTTAACCAACTTAGTATAATGCACTACATAGACAAAATGCTTAAATCATATATGGTACTGACAAAGAAAGTTTTTATTATTTTGTTTTCATCTCATTAGGCCGACCTAATTGATGATTAAGATATGCTTGTATATATATAAGGTGTTTTGAGGAATGAGAAGAGGAGGAGTGGAAGTGGATATATGGAATGCATGTGAAATGTGAAGTGAAGATATGAACCTAAATGCTTTATCAGTTGTAAATCAGTGTAGCTTTATTGAGTGACTACTATGTGAGAAATTACTTCATATTCTAAGCTTCATTGGAATTGAACCCTGCACATTGAAGGTCTATCCTATCAGTTCAATCTTTTGGTAGTGAGCCACTATCATTATATCTTGGTGGTTAGCCGTCTGTTGTACTCAGGTTGTGAGCCTTTTAAGGATAGTGAGTCTTGGCAGTGAGCCCCATAAAATTTTGTATCTAGTATAATATATTGTGAGTTAACCCTCACCGTGGTTTTTCCCTCATTGGTTTTTCCAAGTAAAAATATTGGTGTTCATGTGTATGGTTGCATTGATTTGTTTTTGTGTTCCTTCTTGGTGATTCAGTCATAATTGAGATAATGTTTAAATGGATGTTAATATGGTTTTATGAAATACTAATTCACCCCCCTCTCAATATTTTGGATGTTCAACAATTGGTATCAAAGCTTGGTTCCTTGGAATAAGCCTAACAACTTGAGAAAGATCCAAGAATTTGAGCATAAGAAATGTTTTCCTCTGGAAGTAGTCTCTATCAAATATTCAGAAGAAATGGAATATCTGAAGGACAAGTTGATAAAAGTGAATGAGTACATTGAAAAGTTGAAAAGTAAAAATATTGAAGCATGTGATCTATTGGTTGAGGGAGAAGAAATTATCTCTAGCCTACTGAAACAATTGGATGAGAAGAAAAGAACTGAAGAATATTTGGAAATTGAAATTCAAAGGAAGATGGATGAATGCATAAAGCTTGAGGAAGAAGCAGAAATCTTGAGGTCTGATCTGGAAAAGGCAAGAAGTTTTGAAGACAAATTTAAGATAAGCTCGACGATGCTTGAAAGATTGATTACTTCTCAAAGAACAGAAATGGATAAGAGTGGTTTAGGGTTTGAGGAAAGTCAGAGTTCTAAAGCGAAGAAATCCACTGGCAAGAAGACCTGGTACAAACATGGAAAAATCAAAGATCTAAGAAGGAATCTCGGAAAAACTCCTATTAAGCGACATGATGCTAAAAGGTATTTATCTTTCAATGGTGTTTTTTATTCCTACAAGAAATTTGGTCATAAGGCAAAGGACTACAAAAGTAAAATGAATGATTCTTTATCCTTCTCCAACAAATGTTCTAAGGGCAAGAATAATGGATATAAAGTTGGTCAATTCAATAAAAAAGAAAACATAAAGAAGAATGTTGTTTGTTGTAAGTTTAGCAATTCAGAACACCTTGATAATAATTGCAAAAGAAAGAAAAATAATTATCCGACGAAGAAGAATGATCAAATCATTGACTTGGAAGAAGCAAGAAATGAAATGAAAAGGATTTGGAGAAAGGAATTAGAATTATTTGTCTTATCTGTGCCGACCTCCGATGCAGATACTCCCATCAATTTCTAAGTAAAAGAAGTGGCTAATGGGGAGCAATTATCCGAAAATCTAATAAACCCCCTCATCAGTACTTGTGTCATATTAGGACAAAAGTATATTTAATGTGGTAACAAGATTAAGGTATTTTTCTCAGTCACATGTGTGAAGGATGAAGTTTGCAAATTTTGAAATAATGGAGGCGTACACAATTTTCAAGGTAATCTACTTGCCAGTTGAAGCATTTATTGCAAAATCATTCGTAATGGAAGGAATAAATTAAAATAATTCTAAAGGCTTATGTATTTTTGGAGAAGCATGCAAAGGAATCTTAAAAGGCAATTTAGAGTTTCAGAGTTTGAAGAAGAAATCAAGTGGATTCGAAGTGAGCTTCGAAAGCAAGATATCTATACATTTCTTGTTGGAATTTACAGAGGTATTCCTATTTGCACAATCTTTCATTTTTATTGCTATGATAATTCAAATTTCAAAGGTTATGAGTAGTGCAGATAAAGTACAAGTCAGTTTGAAGATTGGAAGAGACTGTTGGTGCATTCTCATGCATCCCTCTGAGAGTGTTTCCCATAGAATATATTTATGCATTTGTTTCTAGTAAGGTAGAAGACACGTCGTCAGTTCAGTTGAGCATGATTTGGAAAGGTGAATTGAAAGAGAGCCATGATGCCTACACAATATTAGTTGAGAAGAAGTTGGATGTTTGGAGGAAAGTTCCCTTGTTTGAGTTTGAGAAGAAGTATATTCGAATAGTGTTGATCATAATTCATGATGAATCTTTGTGGATTGATGAAGCACATTTGATTACCAAAGAATCTATTAAAGATGTAACTATTTTTTGTTCCTCCAGATCAATTCCCAAACTGAAGGCTATGGATGAGAAAGAGATAATTGAGGTTACTGGTGTGAATTTTGAAGGGAAAGAGATTGATTTGAGATCATTTGTTCATCCGATAATAAGTACATACTGTTTTTGATATGGTTAAAAGAGGTATGGATTATGACTTGTGTGAATTAATTCATATACATCTTATGAAAAATTTAAAGGAAATCAAGAAGATTAAGAAGAATACATTACAGTATGGCAATTTGGTTGTCTGTTTTCTCTTTTACTTTTTGAGAGAGTTACCGGTAATAGAAAGGATAGAATGGTTAGATTCGGTTCCTATTGCCCATCAAATCAAGAATTTCATGATAAATCTTGGTAGTTCAGATGCATAAGAAACAACCTTTGTTTCATTCTTTGGAACATTTCAAATGAGGATGAATAGAAGGTCTAGGATTCTAGTAAGTGTTGTTGAAAGGTATCCCAGAAACATAAAAAAAATTGTCTACAGATTTTTGTCACGTGGAAGCAGTTGAATCAAGGTTAGTTTGGATATCTGAATTGGATTATGAAGTATCAGAGGCTGAAGCTGATAATTATGCTAAAATTATTTTGGAAAGCCCTAAGAATCTCAATGTAGAAGGTACCTCTGGTTGCATGACTAGAACAGGGAAGAAAAGGAAGAGTGTTGTTAAGCAAGAAGTTGCAAAAGGAAGTGATCTTGAACATGATCATGAAAGGATAAATATTCAGAGAGCTTTGGAAGAATTGCAGAAGGTTACTCCCGGTGCTAATTTTGATTCATCTATTTCTGTTGTGGAGAATCTTCGTGGCATGATTGATTCTTTGAAGGTCGACATCTTCGAACTTGAAGTGCCTGCTGAGATCATGTCTGCTGAAGGAAATTTAGAAGATATCAAAGGAAAAATGTGTGAATTCACACAATCGAGTGATGAAGGAATTAGAGAGTGTAAAAATTTGTAAAGAAGAGGTATAGGAACTATTTTATTTTTGCCTAGATTGGTTTGGCAGTACACTAGATATAGGAAATGAAATAAGGATGAGTGAGTCCCGGATGAGAACTCAGGTAGATACTTACATGTTAGCAGAAGATAAAGATAATTAGAGGTGGTCCTATATTGTGCAAGTTTAGGACAAATGTTTTTCTCTACAGGATTAAATGACAAATGTTATCAATATTTTGTGGCACTCAGAGACATGATTAAACTCAAACATACATTTTTTCCAGTGCTCTTGGTTGTATTGGTGAATTATCATAAATTAATCTGTGTCCCAATACTTAGTAGATGGTGTAGAGTCCTTAACTAAGCCTGAGCTATTTTCCAAGACTTTTGTAAGTGCAAAAGGTTTGTGGGAAGAAGGAAAAGCATCATGGAAGGCTATCCTAGAGAGTCTCAAAGGTTCTTCTTCATGTTAATTCAATTATGTGTTTATATCTTTTTGGTTACATTTTGATGTGTATACATATATACCAGACCCCTTCCTTTGCCATTGATGTCAAAGGGGGAGAGATGAAGAGATGAAGAGACAAAGAGATAAATAGATAGAGAGATAGAGAGACAGCGGAATTTTTTTTTGTGAAGAATAGTTTTGATAGTGGGAGTATTCAAAGTATTCAGTTGTTGGAAAAAAAAAATTTCATGCATGTTGCCATCAATGCCAAAGGGGGAGATTTTTGGGATCCTTGCCACATGAGCATGAAGTATGGATGGTTTTTTTTGTTGTTCCTATGTTGTCATTGTTGTCAAAATAGTGATAACTATATGGGAAGTTTACTTAGTTTATCATATATTGTTCTCTTTTGGTAATACCCTCTTGTGATGGATCAATATATTGGTATTTGAGTCCAGAATTTACTGCAAGATCTGATATGACTCTATTCTCTTAACCATGTTTTCTTGACTCATTCAAACAACTATATCCTGGATCTTGGGACATCTTTTGTTGTGAGAAAAAAATTATCTCTGATAGAGTTCAACTTTGTATTCTACTAATGTTCCTTGCTTGGCATACTATGTGGGAGACTCCACATTTTATTAAGGTGAAAATTTGTATGCTACGGTTTTGTTGATAGTCTCTATGTTGGTAGTATGACAGGAAATTTGTGTTCTTAGATCTAGAAGGTGTTTTCTTTGAGGATTATTTGTTGATTTAGAGAATTGTGTTCTAGTCTTGGCTAAATCAGCGTATGCAATACTTTATGAAGACTAGTTATGATTTATGGATGTTAGACAACTTGGTATAATGCACTACATGGATAAAATGCTTAAATCATATATGGTGTCAACAAAGAAAGTTTTGATAATTTTGTTTCCATCTAATTAGGCCGACCTAATTGATGATTAAGATATGCTTGTATATATATAAGGTGTTTTGAGGATTGAGAAGAGGAGGAGTGGAAGTGGATAAATGGAATACATGTGAAATGTGAAGTGAGGATTTGAGCCTAAATGCTTTATCAATTGTCGATCAGTGTAGTTTTATTGTGCGACTATTGTGTGAGATAGTACTTCATATTTTGAGCTTCATTGGAATTGAAACCTGGACATTGAAGGTGTATCCTATTAGTTCAATCTTTTGGTAGTGAGCCACTATCATTGTATCTTGACGGTTAGCCATCTTTTGTACTCAGGTTGTGAGCCTTTTAAGGACAGTGAGTCCTGGTAGTGAACCTCGTAATATTTTGTATTCAGATATAATATATTATGAGTTAACCCTCACCATGGTTTTTCCCTCATTGGGTTTTCCATGTAAAAATCTTGGTGTTCATGTGTATGGTTGCATTGATTTTTTTTATGTTCCTTCTTGCTAATTCAATCAAAATTGAGATAATGTTTAAATGGATGTTAATATGGTTTTATGGAATAATAATTCACCCCCCTCTCAATATTCTAGATGTTCAACATGGTATTTTCCCAAACAATTGCCAATATCCCATCTACAATTAGGAATTGAGATTATAGTCGGAAATATAAATAATTCAAACAAGTAACTAACTTCTTGGTAATGAAATTGTGAGTGTTTCTCAAATCTATTAGTATTGTTACTCTCTTTCTTCAAGAAATCCACCACCTTGAGATTTTTTTGAAATGGTATCTATAGTAAGGACATGACAATAAATTTTTGGTTGAGTATCTCATAATTCCTCATCTAACTCATTTTCACTCTATAATAATGGTTCCTCCTCCTAGTCTTCCTCTATTGACCCTTCAATATAGAACAATTTATGTATTTTCTATTATAATTAAAAACATAATCCTTTTTCCTTGTTCTCTTCAATTTGTTGTGGATTCATCCTAGTAGGTTGAGGAAGTGACTATGTAGGAGATATGTTCTCATATATTTATCAAACCTTTTCTTCTATTAGCCATAAAATTTTACTCTATTTCCTTGCCATAATCATTTCATGAGACATAGAACTTGAATGAAACATGTGTACCTCATATTTAATGTGGTCTTTAGACCCCCTCAGAATAATTCCCTCAAATTTTCCTCTACAACATTTTGCATTCTTAAATATAAAGTTTAAAATTGATGAATATAATCCTTGACCATACTTGATTAATTGAATTTGGTAAGCTAATTGAGGTAGCCATTCATAATATTTTCACCATAATATGTGGTGAATTCCTCTTAGAAAATAGACCATGTGACAACACATTCCTTATTTTTCTTCTCTTCACATAGTCATTGATAACAAATGAATTAGTTAGGTTCCAAGTATAAGGATTCTATTGTAACTTTTTGTTGGTATGGAACATGATGAATATCAAAGAGATACTCCATTTAGAAAAGATAATTAGTTAGATACTTACTATCAAGCTTTCTCATATCCATCTTTGGTGTGAAATTCTTCGCCATAGAATTTCTCGAGTGGCATTCCATATTTAGTTCTAATCAAAACCCAAGATCATCATTCCCCTTAAGAGAATCATTTTATTCTTAATTCTTTTTGTGTGGCTCCATATGTTTTGATTCTCTAGAACCTTGGCTAAAATCTATTTTTCTAATCACCATCTTAAGACCTTCTATCTTGGCATCCTAGTGTTTGAAAGTATTTATTCCTTTATCCTATTATTTTCTTCCCTTATAGACTCATTATTCATGGGACCAATCTCATCAATAATCATATCCTCATTACCTAGAGATTTTATAAGTGTGACAAAAAAATATTTGTGCCCCTTATCGCAAGCCCTACCATGCTGGAAAATAATAATCTTGTAATAAATCATCAAAAAACCCAAATTATCTAAAAAATTAACTATAACCTAGTTGGGCATAGATCTTTCCTTTTAGAGAAAACATTCAATAAATTTATTGATTTGTAGCCTCGACGATAAATTTGGTGGAAAATTTAATTTTACATTTTTTAAATGCCTCCAAATCAAGACTCTAATTGGATCGATGTGATCTCATTCAACCTGCCAAAATATAGAGAAAATTCATTGATTTACTACCCTAGTAGTGAATTTTTTAAGAGTCGTGATTTTGTATTAACTCCCTGAATTTTTCTCTAGATATCCTCAAATTTGGGTTGTAAAGGCTTAAATATGTCGTTGAAAAACTATTTAAAATTATGGATTTTTTTCTAATATAATAAAGATACTTGCTTCAAAAATGACCTCCAAAATTAAAAAATTCCTTGTTTATTGCCTTCATAGTGCCAAGATCATGCTTTTATATCACTTGTAATGAAATATAGTGTAAAATACTTGATAATTCTTGAGAATAATATGCCACTTCAAGGATAAAACCTCCAAAATTCTTCAAGAAGAATAAAAATTGTAGTATGATAATAATAAACTAAAAACTAGCTCCTGTATACCCTACTTATGCCTTAGATGACACCCAGGTTGACTTATATAACTAAATATAACACCTAGGATGACCTAAATATCTAAATAATAATATAATAATGATAACGTAACTTAATTAATGGTTAAGATAGCCACAAGCCAACAACTTATAACCCTATGCACACTATAGTTTTATGGGCATGGTATCTTGGTATTTAAAGATATTCATTTGATAATTAATTTAAATCAAGAAATCATTCAAAATCTTAGAGAACCAAAGTATAATTCCATAGAATTTTTTTGACTTAATGCACCAAAAGGAACAATGCTTATACTATATTTTACATGCTAATTATTTGCATGCTTACTTTCCACTTGCCCACACTTTCAAAGATCATAAAGAAAACCATTCAAGGGGGTTAACTAAGGATAATATAACCCTCACTATTTTAGTAATATCCCCAAGGTATTTTTAAATACCACTAATATTTATGCCAAAACAAATAGAAGATACTAGAGAAAACTAAATTGAAAATGTATACATTTTGTTAGATCAAATCTATGAGCTACAAATTAGATCTACACCAGAGGAGATTGATCTAGAGCCACAAGATTGACCTTCAAGGATTTTTAGATATGTACTAAGTCTAAGGACAACCTACATATCAAGGTCATCATTTTTTTGGATTGTAGTGAATCAAATCTATAAATCATTATTAATCATAATCCATCTTAATTTTTGGTTCAAGAACTATTTAGGTTAATTACGTGTTTATTAATAATACTTATTGAATTAACCTAAATAGCTTATTGGGAATTATTATTTTCAAACTTATATTTTTGTGTGCTTGACAAGCCTTACATCACCCTAGTGTTTTAATTTTGGATAAATATACCTTCATTGGTTTTAGATATATACTTTCTAACTGCTATATCATTTTTTAAATCTTGCTAGGTTTTCTATTCCTAATCATTATTATTTTGTTTATGTAGACACCTAAATTTGACCACTTCCATATGGTCATAATCCCATCATTTATTCATCTAATCCATCTATATTAATTAAATAACATATTTAATTAATATCATTCCCTTCCCCTAAGGTTCCCAAAAGTATTTAATTAAATACTTTATCCTTTACCATTCCCTCTCTAAATTAAATAAATCAATCAATTTATTTAATTTAGTCAATTATCCTTTTCAATTTTTAATTCATTCTTTCTCTCTCCTTGTCCCATCCTCCATAACCTCTTCACTAATCTGGGTTAATCTAATTAATCCTTCATTAACATGTGCATATCCTTAATTAGGATTAATGTCACACCTTCCATATCTATCCACTTGCCTCTAATCATCATTAATTAGCCTAATCACCTGTTTGCACAATCCTAATCCTAATCACTTACCTTTTCTAGCATGTCCTTATGTCAACCCTTCTTGGTACTTACCTTTTTTGGTTGACCTCTTCCTCATGTGAATTAAAAATTCACACTTATTCCCCCCATGCATTTGTATTCCCCATGACCTCTCAAAAGTCACATCGTACCCATGGGACAAGGACCCCTTTTAGGGGAAATCTTGTCTTACCCATTGGTCTCTTCCAAAAAGTGAATTAAAAATTCACTTTTACTTCTCCAAGGCCATCTCCAATCCCCATGGTGACAAGGGTGGACTTTCTAAAATTTCTCACTTGTCACTTTCAGCCTCACTTGGGGACAAGGAATACCTTTTTAGGGAAATCCTTTCCCATCCCAAGGTACTTGCAACTACCTTGGAACCACATGGAATTTTCCATGTCACCCTGTACCCTCTCCATCTCACCATGTCCTTGACCACTTCATCCGCCACATGGCAAGATGTGAGGGCTTGTGAGTCCTCAACTCACCATAGCCCTCCATCTTGGCCATGGTGGCTCAATATTGACCGTTGAATCCTCTACAGAATTCAAATTCTTCTATAAATACACCCCTCTTACATGCATTAAGGGACCTCATGCATTGTGATTATCCTTATGCTCTCAAATTTTCCAACCATATCCAAGCCATATTTTTGCATCATAATATTGGCAATTCTAGCACTTGCATTTTAGCTCATCCTTTTACACATCCATTTTAGATTATCTTGATATTCATTTATCACTTCCATCCTTGCATCCATCTTTTAGCAACACTTACCATCAAGGAGCACACAACTCCAACTCCAATCAAGGGCCAACCAAGGGAGCGCAAGTTAAAGGTATAACAATCCTTTTTATCTCTTAACTATCCTTTATTTGTGTTAACTTAGACTAATCATTGAGGTGTTAGGTGTCATTTGCTTCTCTTACATTCTATTTGTTTAGCATTTTTAGATTAGTATACTTCACTTGATCACGTTTCTGGCATGCCCAGTGGGACCCACAAATGAGTCTGTTTCTTTTAAAGTTTGTTGTTGATTGCATTTTTGCAGGTTTAGGTGACTCAGAAGGGAAACCTTTCCCTAGCAGGGGTGACCACACCCTAGCAGGGGTGGCAACGCCCGGGCACACAAGCCCCTCTGCAGCAACATCATCATATTTGGCCCTTTGTCTGACCCGAGGGGCAACCAGGTTTTGCAAGAACGCTTGTCTACAGAAAACCAGCACTAGAAGTTCTCTATTTTCACCAGAGGGGTGACCAAGGCCTAGCAGGGGTGGCCATGCCTAGGCACACATGCCTCTCTATAGCAGAACCAGTGTTTCAATTCTCTATTTTTACCAGCAGAGGCGGCCAGGTCCAGATAAAAGGTAAAAATCATGTTTTAGTGCATTTTCAAACTATGTTTTCTATCATTTTGTTAATACTAACCCCCTAACGTGTGTTGTTGGTGATTGCGAAGGGTTTTATACTAACGTTTGTGCATGAAGTTTATGATTGATGAAGAACGGTGGAAAAACTACTAACTTGCTTCCTATAGGATGAGAGGACCAAGACCCCTAATTAGCTATTTGATTTCATTTTTTTTACTAATTAGGCACATAGACTAAGTAGGGGGTCAAAGAATTTGCTTGCCTTGTCTAAAGAGTAAGTTATCGATGTATCTAATCCCCTTGCGCCATTTGGTGATCCTAGGTGAAGAGAAATTGTGGCTTACGTAGTTCTTTGTGTTACCCAAGGGGGTGAGAATTGTTCAAAATTTCCCCTTGCACTTCGTGTGAGCCTGGGGAGTAGTTGAACACAATTAACATCTTCCTTTTAGTGGGACGCGCTTGGGGATTTCATCACCCCGAGGGACGATCCCGACCACGTGTACCAACGGGTTATATAAAGGGGGGAGGCTAAAGTTGTACCCCAATCCAGTCGCGTCGTAATTGGCGGAGCATCGAAGCTAGGATGATACCTAGATAGACATGGAGAGTTGGTCTAAGCCTTTTAGTATCTCACTAGGGTTCTCGACTCACGCTTGTGACAAACTAGAGTTCATGGTTTGGGCCTCACAAACTAAGCGTATATTGAGGACTCCCTAGATCACCTTTTTTAGCCTAGTTAGAGGACTGTGTTGGCCATACCCTTCTTACTAATCTTAGGATTGTGCTACTTGAACTGTCTTTTCTATGTAAAACCAATGCATATCTTATAAATCAAGTCAGTCTTTCCATTTTTCTTGTTGTTTGAAGTATTTTCAATCCCTTTTCCATAGCCATTTTTACCTAAGTCAAGTTTAGGGGCGACTAGGTCCTAGCAGGGGTGACCTTGCCCTAGCAGGGGCAACCTTGCCCTAGCAGGGGTAGCCATGCCTGGGCACCCACACCCCTCTGCACCAGAATCAACCATTTTTTATCCCTGTTTTCACTTGAGGGGCAACCAGGCCCTGGCAAGGGCGGCCACACCCAAAAAAGGTTTTTTCGTCATTTCGTCAGTCCGTTCCACTATTTTGAGCACCCATTATGTCATTCCCTCAACAAGTTCCTCCATTTAGAGAGTCCGTTCTCCCATTCTGTCGGCCTGTTAGGAGATTCATTTTGTCATTCATCATTTGAGGAACCCGTTTTATCGTTCAGGGAACTCGTTTTTCCGTATAGGAACCCATTCATCATTCAGGGAATCTATTTTACCGTTTAGAGAACCCTTTTCATCATTTATACAGTCTGTTTCACCATTTGTCAGGCTTGTTTGGTCTCGTTCTTGATTTGGAAAAGTACAAAAACCAGCTGGGCGACCAGGCCCTAGCAGGGGCAACCTTTCCCTAGAAGGGGCGGCCACGCCTGGGCACACACACCTCTCTATAGTAAAATCAACATCTTTGGCTCTTTGTTTTGTGCAGTCAACCCTGCCTAAGCCCAAACAGTTGGGGACTTAAACCCTTGTCGTTTGTTGTGATCTAAACACTTTCACCCTCATCCATTCACTCGTAATTCATTCTTTAGTCCATTTTCATTTTCCAAAGGTCATCCAGTCATCACCCGCATCATATAGGTACTCTTAGAGAATCTTCAGGTGGCAACATTCATCATCGCTTTATCAATCTAAACCCTCTGAACTTCATTTAAAGTCATTAGCCGAAGTGACCTAGGTGTCTGAACCTGATCATCATCCTTGAACATCTGCTTAGGATCACTATCTATCCTAAGTTGATCATCATCCTCGACCCTATCAATCCCCTTCCATCTCAAGGAAGATTTGGTGCCATGATCAACAGTTCATCCTTTAATCCAATCAATCAGCACCTTACATCACCTATGGTGATCTCTGAACCCAGTTTAGAAACCCTTCCAATCATCCAATCATTTGATCTTTAATTTTGATTCCATCCAATCCTATCATTTGTCTTATCAATCAAATCCAATCATCCAATCAATTGATACATCATCAATTGATTCATCATATATCCTATCAATCAATCCAACATACAATCAAAATCAATCAATCCAAATCATCATCTAGATCATCATTTAGAAGCTTAGTTGCATCTTAGATCACTTAGTCATTTTGCACGTTCATGTCCGTTCAGACCCGATTAAAAGAAAAAAATAAAATGGTAGACCAACTGACCCAAGGTTCCCAACCAAATATCCCACAAGATCCTAATAACGTTCCAATCAATCTGCAAGATTCCCATAACGACACCTCATCCCAATCCAATACCGATATCTAGAACACCACACCACCTGGTGACGAGAACATTGTTAACCAACTCGAAGTCACCATTGATGAATACTTTAACGACCTTGTCAATGTCCAAATGATGGATCGTCTCCTCCATGAATGTGGGGATAAGATCCTTACCACTCTACTCATGCGAGGCATCCAACCACCATCCAATTTCAATGCATCACAATATCCTGCTACCAATACTCTTCCCGCACCTGTCGATCTGCAAACTTCACAAAATGTCCCAGGGAATTCATATGTCCCCAAAGGTGCACCCACTAAGAATTGGTATCATCCTGAATTTGGAAACGTTGTGATACACCAAGTCACTAGTTATGCTCATCTCCCAACCACAACCTCTGCAGTACAACCCGAGCATCATGATCTCTATGTCTACGGCATGCCACCATACATCCCATCCGCTCCACTGCTTCAAATTCAACATCCTAGTCAACCACTTATCAATACTAGGGGCATAACTTCCCTTGCGTCAATGCCACCCCCGGGATCGACACCCGCTAACAACTTACCACCACCTCCATTTCAGCAACCTCCTACCAATCCCCATCAATCCACTTCATTACAAACACCCCCTCAACATATTACTACTGCCGTTGCCTCATCCCTACCACCTCATCAGCAACCGACGAAACACAACATTCCTATCCCACAATAAAAAAATCTTGACTCCTACGCAACCACCACATCAGGTAACACAAATAATATCCCTATAGCCACAACCGTCGCATGGCACTTTAGTCACAGTCCCACAACAACAACAATGTATTCCATCTCACCCATCTTACCAAGAACACCCACAAGAGTTACCCCTGCAACATATCCATATTCCTATGCAAACCCAGAATAATCTTCTTACAAAATACCTTTACCATCCATCCAACACATATACTGCTCCATCCCATCTCAATTCAAATCCTCATCAAACTGGTCAAAACCAAGCACGGACCCAACCACCACCTTACACCAATCCTTTGTAGTCACAAAGTCATCCCTACCAGTAGCCATTGAATCCATCCCCATACATCACGCAACAGCCCACCATTGTGCAACAATACCAATCTTATCCACCCTATCTCCAACAATATCAAACCTACCAGCAGGGTGCACCTTCCATTTCCTACTACCAAGAACCATTGTCATATCAACATGGGGGTCCTACCCCTTTGTACTATCAAAATCCTACACAACAACAGGGTGTTGCATCCACTTCTTACTACCAACAACAACCACCCTACCAACAAATGAATTTCGCTCATCATTATCCGTCATCCTCCTATCCGCCATACATCAATCCAGAGCCCACTTATACCAATCAAAACCAACAAGCACATTCGTATGCATCCCAACCCATCTATGACCCAACCACAACAACGCCATCTTCATCACACCAACAATACTATCCATACAATCAGCCTACCCCAACTCTTGCAACACCCATTAACAAAGACTTGGAAGAAATCAAAGTTGTGTTGAAGGATTTACAGGCTGGGACGGGCAAGCAGTCATTCAAGTTTGAGGGCATTTGTCCCTATCCATTTGATCCCTCCATTTCCTTGGTTCCCTTCCCCAAACACTTTGAAATACCAAAATTTGATACGTACAAGGGAACCAAAGACCCCAAAGCTCATCTGCAATAATTTTATGCCCACTGCCAAGAGGTCATGCACAATGACAACTATCTCATCTGACTATTCCCTAAGAGCCTACATGGTGTCACCCTTAACTGGTTCATGGGCCTTGAAAAAGGATCCATCAAATACTTTGCGCAACTATCAAAACAATTCATCTCCCACTTCTCTTTTAATCTGGAGAAGGACATTGACACGCTTGATCTCCTAAAAGAAAAATAGGAAAAATACATGGTTACATTTTTCATAAAAATTTCCCATCTGGACATGGATCACAACTTATTACTCCATTGCATCACTACCTTTGCGGCACTCATGGAAAAAGTTCCTATCCTGGAATGAGCCCTTGTTGCTAAAGGATAGGTTAAAATTTTCAATTCTGATAAAGAGCGATCCTTTGGA
Source organism: Sequoiadendron giganteum (assembly GCA_007115665.2). NCBI lineage: Eukaryota > Viridiplantae > Streptophyta > Pinopsida > Cupressales > Cupressaceae > Sequoiadendron > Sequoiadendron giganteum. The sequence continues at coordinate 626,656,708 of CM021108.1, forward strand.
GATAAACCTCATTATTGGAATAAGAATAAAAATGTTTTCAATGATGGTGTCATTGACACCAGACATGTCCATGTGGCTACCACCTCGCAAAAATATCCTCCTCAATAGCAGCAGTCAATCCCAAATGCCATATTTGTGCCCCAAGGAGCACCTCGTCAACAGTCAAATCAAAACAACCAAGGCGGAAATAAATGCCAGTTTACCCAGTTGGGAGAACCCCTTAGCATCGTGTTTAAAAATCTCCTCCAATAGAACTACCCCCTTGACGATTCTAAGCCTAAACCAACTTGGTTCAAAGACAACGAGTATTGTGAATTTCACAAGATTAAGGGACATACATTGGACAAGTGTCAAGGTCTAAAAACCTACATCCAGGGTCTCGTAGATCGAGGTGAAATCCATGTGGATGCTAACACAACATCTTCGTCTAATGCCCAACTTCAAATATTTCAGAATTCTTTTTCCAAGCATAATCAAGTTTCTAGCACATCCAACTCCAATCCCGGACCTAGCAACAACAACAACCAAAATAACAAAACTAATAACGTCACTTACAAAAATGTGCCATACAATTACCAAGGTCTTGTCACATACATCGAACAAGTGGAGCCATGCGTATCCATGATACATGTCAAAGGAAAAGATACACAATGTGTTGTTACCACCCATCACACCTGCATCACGATTCCAGGAGCCCCCGCATCTACCTAGCTACCGTCTGTCAGTTTGCAATACAATATCCTTGATCACCTAGGAAAGACCTCGGCTCAGATTTCCATCCTAGATCTGCTTAAGTCTTCTCCTGCACATCAAGATATCCTGAATAAGGCCTTACAAAGCACCCAAGTCCCCAATGACATTGATCCCACACAATTCCAAGCATTGGTAGGAAATCTCTCAGCAACCTATCAATTAGGTTTTAGCCAGAAAGATATGCCTTTCCTTGACTCAAGTCATAATTGCCCCTGCACCTTGAGGTTGGTGTAAATGGTCATAAAGTAAAAAGGGTACTGGTAGATAATGGTTCTGTCCTAAATCTTTGTACATCAAATTTTATACAATGGGTGGGATACACCCAGGCTGGCCTAAACAATCAAGTTATCACCATCAAAGCATATGATAACGCATAAGAAGATTTTGATTGTACTATTTATCTTCATGTTCAATTGGGCCCCATTGTGCAATACACTATGTGTCATGTTCTAGACTTGGAACTTCCATATAAAATCCTCCATGGCCGCCCATGGATTCACTCTATGCAAGTCATCCCATCAACCTATCATCAATGTCTGAAATTCCCTTTTCAAGGAATGGAAGTAACTATACAAGTTGATCCTCAGCCATTTGAATATTTTCGCGCCCTAGAGGCTTCCTTTCTATATTCCCACTATTTCCCTAGAGTAGAAATGGGGGAAAATCAGACATTAGACTCTCATCCATCCACCAACACATTAAACACCACATCGTCCACTCCTTTATCACCACCATCATCTATACCTGATTCCACCATCACTAAGGTCCAGATCATTGACAAGGGGTGTGGTGAGTACGAAATGTGTACAAAATTGTATGTGGCAACCATGCCACCCTCACCATGTAAATATGGCCAACCTTATCCATATGTCCCCAAAGAAGAAGAGAAGACACTCACACTCACTTCCAAGAACATGGGTTTGACAACATTCAGAGATCTAGGTTCCCTTTAGGATCAAATGGAAGAAGATATCAGTCATTGGGTTTATAGAGAAGAACCTAAGCCAACACGTCCCCTCAAATAATACTTCCAGGAGTTCTATTCACGTGTGTATAAGCTCATTGGAAAGTGCAACTACCAAGGTGGAGGTCTTGGTATAGAAGAGCAAGGAAAATGACAACCCGTAGAAGCATCCATGTGTCCAAAGAAGATAGGTTTGGGCTATGACCAAAAAGAAAAGGGCTCCCTGGCATCATCTAGTACCTCCAACAATGTCAATGTGGATGACGGCTCCCTCAAAGACATACCAGAGGATAAATCCATCATTTACGCATACAATGACCTAGATCACATTGACCTCCCTGCCATATTTGAATGCCTATCTGTCTGCACCATAACCTTATCCATCAAACATACCGAGCTTAAATACTATGACCTATAAGGTACCACACCTCTCGACATGTTTCCCTTAGTGGACCAATATGTACATCTCATGGGATTGGGGGAAGATGAACGCCCCAGCCGCAAAAATAAAAAGAAGCAAAATCAAAATAGGTCACCTAGTGAAAACCTCCCTAAGGCACTTTGTGATTATGAAAAAGTAAAAACAAAGGGTGTATCTAGTAGTGAAAACCTCGAAGAGGCACTAGAAGATGGGGATGCTCATCTTCCCCTTGTAGGAACTCAATTATTCAGTCGATCATCCATCTTGATTGAAGAAACACAAGCAATAAACTTGTGAACCAAAGAGAACCCCAAGATCACTTATGTGGCTAAGGCACTATCAGAAGAAGAAAATTCTATCATCACCAACCTCGTGAAAGAAAGAATCATCAAATTTTCTTGGACATACTCAGACATGCCCAACCTTGATCTAGCTTTGGTGGTACATCACCTAGATGTCCGCCCCATTGCGAAACCTGTTAAACAAAAGCTCAGAAAAATGCATCCTCAAGTGACCCTATTAGTTAAGAAAAAATTAGAAAATTTGTTGGAAGTAGGATTCATCTGACCGATTGACTACTTTGACTGGATCTCCAATATAGTCCCAGTCGCTAAACCTAGCGGAGACATCAAAATTTGTACAGATTTCTGAGATCTTAATAAAGCTTGTCCCAAGGATGACTTTCCATTACCAAATATTGATATGTTGGTCGATCTCACCGTAGGACATGAGAGGTTGTCCCTCATGGATGGTTTCTCCAGCTATAACCAGATCAAAATTCCCCTTGAAGACCAACACAAGATTGCATTCACAACACCTTGGGGAACATTTTGCTATAATGTCATGCCTTTCGGCCTCAAGAATGCGGGGACAACCTATCAGCAGGCTATGATAGTTATCTTCCACGACCTCATTCACATAATAATGGAATACTATGTTGATGATCTATTAGGAAAGTCCAGAACAAGGGAAGAGCACCCCGCCATCCTTAAAAATATCTTTGAACGTCTGGAACAATACAAGCTATGCCTCAATCCAAAGAAATGTGTTTTCGGTGTCATATCCAGGAAACTCCTGGGGTTCATTGTCTCCCGCAGAAGAAGTGAGGTTGATCTTGCTAAGGTCAAGGAAAGCATGGAAATGCCTCCACCCCGCACCCTAAAATAGCTAATAAGTCTACAAGGTAAGCTCCAGTCCATCCGCAGATTCATTGCTCAACTCGCTGAAAAATGTCAGTTGTTCACACACCTCCTAAAGAAAGACACTACATTTAAATGAATCCCTCAATGTCAGCTTGGTTTTGACCAGATCAAGGAATACTTGGCTCATCCGCCTATTCTCATTCCACCTATCCCAGGAAAGCCCCTCCTCCTTTATATTTTAGCTACTTCTGTGGCATTGGGGGCATTATTGGCACAATATGATGAATCCTCCAAAGAACGAGCAATTTACTACATCAACTAGACTTTGGTCGGTTATGAGCTCAACTATTCTCTAATGGAGAAGGTCTACCTAGCAGTCGTCTTCAGCTCCCAGAAACTCAGAAACTACATGCTTATTTATTCGGTTAAGTTAATCTCCAAAGTTGATCCACTTAAATATCTATTATCTAGAACAACATTGACAGGTCGCATGGCTAAATGGGTCATGCTACTAAGTTAATTTGACATAGAGTACGTAGATCATGAAGCAATCAAAGGACAATTCATTGTGGATCAATTAGTAGATGCTCCACTGGTAGATGCCTATCCTTTAGAAACAAAGTTTCCAGATGAAGGGGTCTTTGCAGTTTCAAAAGCCACCACATGGACTTTATATTTTGATGGGTCCCACACTAACAATGGATCAGGAGGAAGAGTCTTGCTCGTTATCCCCCAAGGTGACTACATACCCAAATCACTCCGACTGAATTTTCCTTGCACCAACAATATCGTTGAGTATGAAGCTCTCCTCACAGGCCTTAAGACTATCGTTCAATGGTGTATCTCACACTTGCACATCTTTGGTGATTCCCAATTGGTGATAAAATGTAAGTTAATGATGAATTCCTCACAAAATATGACAAGTTGTTACCCTACAAACGAATGGTGGATGACTTCAAGAAATATTTTTCCTCCATCCAGTTCGACCAAATCCCCACGATACAAAATAAAGTAGTTGATGCCATGGCCACCTTTGGTTCCCTCCTGGAAATGCCCAAAGATCGTACTGAATGTGAGTTCCTTGTAGAAAAACTGTTAATCCCTACATATGACATCCCTGAGAGTGAAATGGTATGTGACATTGTAGGTCCTGAATCCCCTTGGTACCAAGACATTTACAATTATCTCTGTGACAACACCCTACCATCTGACCTCACAAGAAACCAACATAAATATTTTATCCAACGCACAACCCACTACACCATCATTGGTGATATGTTGTATCAACGTGGGTATGATGGAACCCTCCTCCAGTGTTTAAACAAGACCAAAGCCCACACCACATTAGCAGAAGTACATAGCGGTATCTATGGGGCCCATTCTGATGGTATGGCCTTAGACAAGATAATTCTTCGAGCAGGATATTACTGGCCTACTATGGAGCATGATTCCTGTGAGTTCATCAAAATGTGTATTCCCTATCAACAACATGCATATTTAATTCACACCCCGACATAACAGTTACAACCTATCACGACACCATGGCCATTTTAATAATGGAGTTTCAACTTGGTTGGCAAGATCTACACTCCATCCTCTGACAGTCACACCTTCATCATCACAGCCATTGAATACTTTACCAAATGGGTGGAAGCCATACCACTTACTCAAATCACCGGTGTTCAGATATCTAAGTTCATCCTCTACCATATCCTCTACAGGTATGGAATCCCCTCCACCATCATCACTGACAATGGAAAGCCATTCAAAAATAAGTGCATGCAATTCCTCTATGAGACTTATCATATCCAACATCATTGGTCTACCCCCTATTATCCCCAAGGTAATGGTCAAGTAGAGGAAACCAACAAAAAATTGATCAAAATCATTAAGAAGATGGTTAACAACATGGGTCGAGATTGGCACCTCCACCTCCATCCTGCCCTTTGGGCCTACCGCATGTCCATTTGCACCCCCACGATGCTACCCCATACTCACTAGTTTATGGTGCCGAAGCCATCTTGCCGATCAAAGTCAAAATCCCCTCATTTTGAATATCTCTGAAGAATCTGATCACTGACGAAGACACTTTGGTTGCACAACTTGCTCAGTTGGAATTGCTAGATGAAAAATGGGTCAAAGCCTACAACCATCTACAAGCCTGTCAACATCGGCTCAAGAGAAGCTACAATAAGAAGGTCTTCCCTCGTCAATTCAAAGCTGGTGACTTAGTCATCAAATAAAATTAGCGGAATCAACAAGATCGAGATAAGAAGGGTAAGTTTGAAGCTAATTGGTTAGGCCCTTACATTGTCACCACCAAATATGGTTCTGGAGCATACAGGCTATCCACACCTAAAGGAGATCCCCTAGAAGAACCCATCAACATCATGCATCTGAAAAAATTCTATACTTAGGTAAGTCGAGGTATCCTTCCTGGTAGAATCTCAAAAAATACAAAAAAATCCAAAAATCCAAAAATCCAAAAATAGTAAAGAGAAATAATTCATCCTATGGTGAAAACCACCTCTCTGTGGCACCTTGGATATGTACGATTGGTGAAAACCTGGCAAAAAACACCTTTCGTATAGGGCTTAATCATTAAGTACCTCCCGTCCTAGTTACTTTATGATTTATCCATCCAGATCTCAATATCCTTATCATCCTATCGATCATATTCTCCCATTCGCTTCCATCATCCAGTCTCTTGGTATATTTTGGTTGAGCATTAGATGCACTTCATCCGCTATCTGTCATCCTGAGCTTTTATCCTAATCCGAGTTTGTGTCGCCTCATCATTTTGGTCGTCTCCATCTAGGATCATTCATCCTATCTATCTCCATCTAGCTCCCATTTCATCTTTGGTGAACTATGTTGCCCCTGCACTTTCACGTAGGTAAGTTCGATCAGTTGATCTGCCCCCGGGGCTATTTTTTGTCTTTTTCCGTCCATCCATCATTAATGAATTGCATTGCCCCTGCGCTTTCACGTAGGCAAGGCCAATCATTTTATCCGCCCCCAAGGCATTTTTTCCATCATCGTCTGCCCCCATGGTCCACTTTCTGATCTTCCTCATCGTTGGTCTTTCATCCTTTTCAAACTATGTTGCCCCTGTGCTTGCACGTAGGCAAGGTCGATCTTTGATCCACCCCTGGGGCTTTTTCTTGCTTTTCTTTTCTTTTCTTTGTGGTCAATCTATCTGATCATTCTCTTCCATCGTCTGTGTTCATCATCCTCTTTCCGCTTTTATCATGGTCTTTTCCTGAACTATGAGGGATTTGCGCTTTCATGTAGGCAAGGCTGATCTTTGATCAACCCCCGAGCCCCTATGTCTTTAGGGTAAGTCATTCTTGTGTCTTGTTTTCAAGGTATGTCCTTATCTCACTGGTACCTCACAAATAGAATCCATTTGTGTCACGAGGTTTAATCAGTTTTCAAATATCCTGTGTCATTATCAATCTTTTAGTTTAGCATCCATCTTTGGTCTCAACAGGATGTATCCTTCCTAACATACCGCATCAACCCCCATCCATCATCTTGATCCTATGGAAAAGGATGTTTTGAAATTGATTTCAATTTTTTTGATTCTTTTGGTTTTTGTTTATCATTTGAGCTCCCTATCATCACTCGTTAAGGCCGCCATAATCTCTTATATTATGGTGTGTTTTGACTAGTTTACATAGGGGCATATCTTGATTTTTTCTTTTGTTTTCTATTTTCCTGGTTGTCCCACGTAGTACCCACCAAGACCCATGAAGTCTTGCATTACACTGGGACATCCTTCTATGCTTGTGGTTATCTCAATACCTGGCCCGATCGAGGTCTTCATGACTTTGGGGTATTGGGATAGCCTTCTTGTTTTTTGTGTTTTTTTATGCATTAGACACTAATCCGCCTTGGTCTATATACCATGGTAACTGGTGTCTTGTGCTATAGCAAAAATCATTGCTCCGAAGATGGTAACCTGCATTAGGATTGCATTTCATTTTCTCCTTCATTGCATTCATGTATCCTTCATTCCTTCTTTTCCCTTGACTTAGGATTTTGGATTGTGCAAACAATGATTCCCTCCATTTTCCCCTTTCTTCTCAGGAGTCCTATGGTTCTTGATAGGTGGGGTCACACACCCATCACATTCTTCGCTTCCATCATTATGTAGGCCCTTATTTGCATCTAGGATCACATTGCAACATTCTCATTCTAGGTTCATTAAATTGAATAATCATTTTAAGTTGTGTAGGCTAATTTTTATTAATTATTCTATGCATCTTAAAATTCATTTATTTGCATATTCACTTTAGTTCATATCATTAGGTTTATTACCACATCCATCATAAAAATTCACCATTATGCACATCAAATCATCCACATAAAAATAATCATAAGCCATCCATCATACATCCCGCATCATAAGTATTAAACATCATGCATATCATAATAATCATCCACATAGAAATAATCATAATTCATCCATACATCCTGCATCATACACGTTAGGCATCAACATAATCATTATCCATCATAATACTACATCCATATAGGCATAAACATCAATCCATATAGGCATATTCATACATCACATCATCCATCATAAAACCATAAACATACACATATGCATAAATAAATCATCCATCACATAGTATCAATAAGGGCTCTCACATATCATATCAAAAATCACAAAAAATACAATATCCATCATGAAGTCCATAATAATGTCCATCATATACAAAGCATATCCATCATCTGCCCTCAAAAATAAAGTACGAGTATAGGGCTTGGCTCTGATATCTTCTACTCTGTATTGTCTCCCATCCTACACCTGTCAATAGCTAGGATCATGTCCCTCTGATCTGACAAACCTTGTGTTGCCCACATCTGACCTTTGTGGAGACTCGGGCACCAACCCTTTGTGAGGGATGGTTGTCTGAGAGCCACTGTATCCTCGGGTCCATGTCCCTAGTGACTGGGATGGCATGGGCATCTGAGGAGTCCATCGCTCAAAGTGAAACATGCGCTATGCCGGATCTGGAACTTCCTACCGATAAGCGATCATCCAGAAGGATGCCTCTCTCATATACTCATCTCTCTCTACAACCTGACACCAGAATATATTCTGCTTCTATCTATATTTGTCTCGATCTCTGGTAAGTTCTCTCATCCCCTCTGCCCACACCCCTTGTGCTATCCTTAGCTGATCAATCTCCTCTTGTAGTCGATCCCTCACCTCTACTACTCGTGCCTCTGAGGAATCCCTCTCTCCCTGCAGTCTTTGCGCCACTACCCCTGATCCATCACTACCACTCTACAATGTCACTATCTATATCCGTGTAACATCCCTCTTCGCCTACATAGCTTGAGCCTCTGTCCATGCAATATCCCTCTCCCCCTGCATCGCCTGAACTTGTGCTTGTAAGGTATGTACCTCTGCATGCACCATGTCCCTCTCTCTCTGTGCAATCTCTAACTGTGCCTTTGTTGCCTCTTCCCTCGACCTCGCATCCCCAAATACTATCTCTTTCACACACACCTTATCCTGTAGCTCAATCCTCTCCCTCACCAACCTTGTCACATGTGCCCTCAACCCCTCCATCTCCCTCTCGGCTTGCTACCCATCCCCTCTAGACTCTTGTTGTCCCTTGACCTGTGATATACTCATCCCTGCCTATAATCTGTCTTGGTCCTAGGTCATCTCTCTCCCTCTCTGCATCCTGTACCTATGAGGTCAGGAGGTCAATAATGAGGCCATAATCCCTCTATCTTGTGGCCTCTAATCTTACTACCTCTGCTTGAAGCCTCCTCCCCTCGGCCCCAAGTCTGACAACCTCCACCTCTACCATCCTCAGCCTCTGCTCTATTATCTGGAGCCTCGCTTGGCCCCCCCTCAATAATACGACAGGGTCCTCGGTTGGTACATATGGTATCGTCGCCAGTGGCTCCACCACAAGGACGTCCACATCCATCACATCCTCATGTAGATCTCTCTCCTCGTGCATCTCCATCTTTGGTCTCTCGGGCTCCTATTGAACCTTGATCGCCACTCGAACTCTCCTCAATTGTCCCCTCCGCCCCACCCTCATATGGTCTCTCACCTCAAGCTCCTCTCTCTCCTCGTACATCTCAAAATCTGGCTCATTGGGTACCTGCTCAGCTCTGCTCTCCACCATGGCTATCCTCCGATGTCTCCTCCTCCTCACTGTCCTCGCAGGCTGACCTAAGGTCCCTGCCCTCTCCTGACCTATCTCCTATTGTTGTCCCTCCTCCTTCATCATCATCTCTACCTCATCCTGCTGAGACCCCACCCCCTCTTGTGTCCTCCTCGGTTGTGCACTCCCCATCTGTTGTCCTCCAACTTCCACCTCTACCTCAGGCTCATCTCTCATCTCCACATCCCACTGCTCCTGCACCACTCCCTCCCTCCTTCATCAGTTGTCTTGCGACCCCTACCTCCGCCTGTCCTGTGGCTTCTGTGCCCTGTTGACCTGCTGCCCTACCTAACTCCTGACCTCTCCTTCACCAAGCTCTCCCCCTCCCAACTCTCCTCTCTGCTGCCACTCTTTGCTCATCCTCGGATTCAAACCCAAGTCCACCTATAATACGAACCTCTGGAGTAATCCTCTCCCACCAATGACTGCGGAACCATCTCGCATACCGAGGTGTAACTTCTGCCTCCTCACCCCCTTCAATCCTCCCTAGATATGGTACTAGCTACAGTGTCACGCAATGCTCTCTAGAAAATCTCAGAGCAATCAACTCCCCCCATGACTGCTCTCGACTGATCCGACGAAACATGTCTGGCCCCTATAGAATATCTTGTACGATCCCAAACTACTTGGTCACTCAGTCGGGCCTGTGCGCCTCCACTATACTCGGTTATGTCCCAACTATAGTCTCCCCTCCTCTACCCTCCACCCGGTAAACTGCCGAAACATGTATGGCCACCATACTATGTCCTCCTCCACTAGCTCATCCATCATCCTCCTCCATCTATCTAAAATCTTGAGGCCCTCATAATGTAGGACCCAACCATACTCGAAACCATACCACCAGGCCGCAGGCACTGCCTCATCCATTATCCCCACTTTGACTACTCCTAGCTGGGAAACACTAATATGCTCCCACACCCACACCTGCAATAGGGTCACTTGTGTCGCACTGAGTTCCCCTCAATAGCACACCATGTGCATGTCTCAGTATAACTGCGCTAGTACGCATGTCCCCTATGCGAATTACCCCTCCCTCCCCTCACCAATATGTCGAATAACCTCCATGTATCTTAGGTTGCAAAATCATCGACTGCTATCCAGTAACAACAACCTACTGATCAAACCACACAAGTACAATGGTAGTGCTAGTACCCCCACTTCCAAACATCAATCCAAGTCCAACCCATGCCCCTCAATGGGAAGGTCCTCATGTCCAAATAGCACAAACAAGGTCTGATCCAACTCTTCCTTCGTAAACCTCAGCTCACTTACTAGTCGCCCTGCTATAGGGAGCCTTAGAATCCGCCATACGTTCTCTAAAGTCACCATCATCTCCCTTGTCGGCAGATGAAATGTGGATGTCTTTGAACTCCAATGCTTTATAAGTGTTGTCAACAACGCTCAATGCGCTCTCATCGTGGGATATCCAAGAAGATGTTGTAATCCTGCCATCTCTAGAGCATGGTGGTCTACTCTGATCATGGTCGCCATCATCGTCGTCAACACCTCAGACCGTCTCTCTCGCATCCGCAACCAATCAAATTGTTGCATCCATACAACAACACTTTATCAGTCATTCTCCTCGTTTCATCTCCTCTTCTTTTCCAGCCACGGGTTATTTTTCTCACTATTCCCTCCCCTTTTTCCCGCCTTTAACTTTCATCCCTATCCCCTTCTTCTCGGGTGTGGTCGCCCCTTTCTGGGCGTGACCACCCCTCCCCAAGCGTTGTCGCCCTTTCTGAGGCACTATCGCCCCTGCCTGGGCGAGGCTGCCCCTCCCCAAGTGTTGTCGCCCTTTTTGATGCGCTATCGCCCCTATTGGGGCATCGTCGCCCCTCCCAAGGTACCACCACCCTTGTCGAGGCGGGGCTGCCCCAACCGAGGCTCCACCACCTAGGTCATGGGTGTGGTCGCCCCTCCCAGTGAAAGGCCACCCCTCACCGAGGCACAACCACCCCTCACTGGGGCATGACCACCCTCTCAAGGCGTTGCCGCCCCTACTTGGGTGCGACCACCCCTCATCGGGGCACGATCGCCCCTCTCAGGGCGTGGCCATCGTCCCTTGCCTCTTTTTGGGCGAATGCAACCTGGGTTGACCCCGGGGTAAGTCCCCCTCCATTTTCTTCCCCCCTATCCCTTTTCGGGCATGTTTTTCTAATTTTTTCCCATTAAGGGGCAAATAACTTCCCCCTCCCGTCACCTCTCACAGCCTATTCTAACTACCCCATTGGTGAAATACAAATTTCGCCCCCAACCCATTTTCCTAACCTACCCCAAAATCAAAACCCATGTTTTGAAAAATGCATTAAATGTAAAAATATCTCAAAAATGCTTAAAATTACAAAGGGGGTTTTGACACCTAACATGGCGTGGCACTACACGCGCATGGAAGAACACCCACACCTCATCCACTTGGTGGAAAATCTCATCATCGTAATCGGTCAACATCCTCGTCTCCTTCGCTCCTCCTTTTCTTCCTCTCTCTCTCTCTCTCTTCTTCAACTGCTAGGTGTGGCACAAATGAGGAATAGTAACTCTCAAATTCCTATAAGTAATTTTCCCCCCATTTTTAAATCACTTTTAAGTGGGGTATTTTTACTTGTTATTTAACCTTTTTAGGCCCTCTCTAATTCCAAAACTTCCATAGGCCACCATTTGCACACCGTGTGTCCGATCGAATCCATTCAAAAGGAAATATTTCCTAATTTTTCAAGATCTATCCAACCATACCCTTTGTTTCTTCATATTGAGAAGTTGATTGGGGCCCCTTTTTCTTCCCCTACCTCCCTCTCGAGGGGCATACCCAACCAAATCCATCCATATCTTCTTCCTGATAATTTTCCCTCAATATTGGGGCATGACCTTTCACTCCCCTCCATTTGAGAAGCTCACACAATCTCTCCTATGCTAGATCATCATTTTCTAGTCGCTTCCTCTATAGAGTCCTCTGCATTTATTTTTTTCTTCGAAACACTATTATTCTAACAATATTTCGAAGAGAGGTAAAATGTAGACACCTAAATTTGACCACTTCCATATGGTCATAATCCCATCATTTATTAGTCTAATCCATCTATATTAATTAAATAGCATATTTAATTAATATCATTCCATTTACCTAAGGTTCCCAAAAGTATTTAATTAAATAATTTATCATTTACCATTCCCTCTCTAAATTAAATTATTCAATCAATTTATTTAATTTAGTCAATTATCCTTTTCAATTTTCAATTCATTCTTTCTCTCTCCTTGTCCCATCCTCCATAACCTCTTCACTAATCTGGGTTAATCTAATTAATCCTTCATTAAGATGTGCATATCCTTAATTAGGATTAATGTCACATCCTCCATATCTATCCACTTGCCTCTAATCTTCATTAATTATTCTAATCACCTATTTGCACAGTCCTAATTTTAATCACCTACCTTTTCTAGCATGTCCTTAAGTCAACCCTTCTTGGTACTTACCTTTTTTGGTTGACCTCTTCCCCATGTGAATTAAAAATTCACACTTATTCCCCCCATGCATTTGTCTTCCCCATGACCTCTCAAAGGTCACATCGTACCCATGGGACAAGGACCCCTTTTAGAGGAAATCTTGTCTTACCCATTGGTCTCTTCCAAAAAGTGAATTAAAAATTCACTTTTACTTCTCCAAGGCCATCTCCAATCCCCATGGTGACAAGGGTGGACTTTCTAAAAGTCCTCACTTGTCATTTTCAGCCTCACTTGGAGACAAGGAATACATTTTTGGGGAAATCCTCTCCCATCCCAAGGTACTTGCAAGTACCTTGGGATCACATGGCCTTTTCCATGTCACCTTGTACCCTTTCCATCTCACCTTGTACCCTTTCCATCTCACCATGTTCTTGACCACTTCATCTGCAACATGGCAAGATGTGAGGGCTTGTGAGTCCTCAACTCACCATATCCCTTCATCTTGGCCATGGTGGCTCAATCTTGACCATTGAATACTCTTGAGAATTCAAATTCTTTTATAAATACACCCTCTTACATGCATTAAGGGACCTCATGCATTGTGATTATCCTTATGCTCTCAAATTTTCCAGCCATATCCAAGCCATATTTTTGCATCCTAATATTGGCAATTCTAGCACTTGCATTTTAGCTCACCCTTTCGCACATCCATTTTAGCTTATCTTGACATTCATCTATCACTTCCATCCTTGCATCCATCTTTTAGCAACACTTACCATCAAGGATCACACAACTCCAACTCCAATCAAGGGCCAACCAAGGGAGCGCAAGTTAAAGGTGTAACAATCCTTTTTATCTTTTAACTATGCTTTATTTGTGTTAACTTAGGCTAATCATTGAGGTGTTAGGTGTCATTTGCTTCTCTTGCATTCTGTATTTTTAGATTTTTAGACTAGTAGATTTCACCTGATCACAGTTTCTATATCTTTTCTTCTAGGATTTGTGCTCTATTTCAACCTTCAATTTATCAACCCTATCCATCCTTGGATGCTTAATTAGGGTTTATTTTTTAAATAAGATATAGTACTTTATTTTAATTTGAGAGTGATAAATAGTGTCATATTTTTCTTTCATTTCCATAGTACATTGCTTATATCATGAGCTACTCATGATTATATTTTTTCATTAAGATGAAGTTCTCACTTAAACCCTACTATGGTTGCCCAATCTAACACCAAGTGTATGATCATATTGAGAACTACGTGGATGGTCCATAAGATTGACCATGAGGCCCACTCAACTAAGCAAGATCTATCACATAATAGGTAATTAAGTATTGATGTTCTTACTCAAGGCTCAATGGGCCATATCATAAAGGTGTATCCCACTTTTAAGTGTTTCTTAATTTGTCTTAGGTATATTAAACAAATGGCCAAAAAACTGAGTTCGATATTGTATCGTCATAAATTTTTACCCTTGACAATTTTTCTTTATGTTTGATCCCCCCCTTAAATTATTGGACCTACTTGAGTACTTAATTTCCTAAATTATGCATTCTATAACCCATTTTTAATAATTATCGATGAATTGCAAGCGAGAAACAAGTGCACTTATCTAGTACCTTTCCCTCGACACTAAAAGTCTTGAAAAATAGGGCCAACACACTCACGCCTTGGGCGTGAGAGTCCTATTATCCCTCCAAATTCAAATATGTCGGTGTCAAAAATTTATTGTTTGCAATTCAATTCTCTAAAGTTGGCTATCAAGATTTAATTTGTGGGAAATTGAATAATTGCATATAAATACCTAGTTATTGCATCATTTCAAACCTAAGCAAGGAATTATTGGAGAAATTATTGTCAAGAGCAGTCAAGAGCAATATTTTCAGTGATTCATTATAACAATTCAAGATCCAAGCATTCATAATGTTGTTATGGAAGTTCATTCATGTTATGTTATTATATTGTTTGTGAAGGCTAACCCTTTGTAGGTCTCCAAGCAATTCAAGAAATCAAGCAAACAGGATCCAAGACCTTGAAGTGATGTGCATGACTTCAATCCTTCAAGGAAGCCATTGAAGGGTTGTGAGTTGTATCACTTTGTTGATTCATCATTCCTTCCTATCATTTATCCATTTATCATTGTCATTTCCATTGTGGAATTGGAAACACTAACACAGGGTTCGACCAAGGCAAGCCCCTAAATGGCACAACCCTTCCTCTCTCTTTGAATGTGTAGGTTTCAGGTTTAAAGGAGATTGAAGGAAGTTTTAAGACCCATTTTGTATTGTTCTAATTGAGATCCTACATCTTATCAACTCACAAAAACTCACCTACAACATTATTCGATAGTGATCCGACATATTTGTAGGTGGAAATAGAATTAAGGCTCTGATTTGACATCAGAGGGCTGTGAAAAAATATTCAAAAAAATCCTACAAGGATACTCATGCCTTGGGTGCCTATGTCCTCCATTTTCAGCCCCAGATTTGAACCATAGGTGCACAATGTCCTACTCTACTCATTTTTTTTGTCTGAATTTTTCTGTGAACTTTTGTGTCTTCTATATTTGCATCAAAATAGTAAATTACACTATTAGCCTAGTTAGATCATTATATTTTATTTCTAAATCCATCCTAGATGTGGTGAAGGGTTGGTTGACTCATCTTTTAGGATGTAATTCAATCGCATACCTTGTTCAAATCCATTAAATCCCCACTACCTAAAATCTCTAATGACACATTTGAAAAAGTGCATAAGCCCTAGGGTCAAATCTTAGGGTTTACCTTTTCTATGTTTCATTTTGGTGAACACGACATGTTAACATTATATAGGTCTTCTAAAATTTGAGGCATTTCATCCTTAGATCTAGGTTTTGCATTGTATTGTGCTGCATTATTCATTTAGGCATTCATAAAAGGGCATAAAAATTCAAAAAATTGCATATCATATTGCATTATAGGCTGCAATAGGGTTTGTATTAGTCATCTTAGATCATATATACATTCAAATTACATTTTAAAATCTGCATTACGTCATTTAAATTTGAAATCAAACTTGAAATTGTGCATTGCATCCATTTAGGCATCTTCCATTTAGGTCAAAAAAATGAAAATTATATTGTTTTGCTTCATAATTGCATCAAAATCATCATTTTCAGAATTTTACATATTAGAATAAGTCAATTATTGCATCTTAGATCAAAAAACTGTATTCAAAATTGTCATTTATTGTTTCAGAACTTTCAACATTGTTGCACACTAGCATTTTCAATTTCATAATCACAAATCAATCAAAATCTGGAAAAATGCTCACTTTCAGACCTATTTGCACATAAATATGAGAACCTTAAACAATAATAAAAATAGTCAAACGTTGAATTTTCTGAAACCCTATACAGGACACAGGCGCCCTGGGTGCCTTTGACCTACTATTTTTGGCTGAAATTTTGCTTAGATCTCTATTTTTGTGTTCTTCGTATGCTTCTAATGTCTGATTTATTTTTTTGATCTTTGTTTTTATTGTACCTATATGTTTTGCTAAAAATATTTCTATCTTGATCCATAGGACATAACATCATGTTCTTATTAAAAAAATATTTTGTCATAATTCATGTTCTATTGTCAAATCTTGTTAAGCATTTCAAGGAATTTTTGTTACAACAATGTCACAATGAGTGTATTTCCCTTCTTTTGTTGTTTTTCATTGATCCCTCTCCCACTATCTCTCCTATGTATGAGGTTATCTTGGTGAAAGAGAATAAAATCTTTGACAATCATGACAATCATGTTTTTCTCTCCTGATATCTCTCCTATTTGTGAAGAAGGTATCTTGGTGTTAGAAGATCCAATCATTGAGTGTCATGAGAATCTTCTTTGTGTCTCTCCCCCTACCTCTCCTACTTGGGAAGATATTTTTATAAAATAGGATGAAATCATTATACATTTATGGATTGCATAGATGAAAATGCTAAGGTGACATTAGATTCCCCCTTGTTAGAAGATCATCAACAAGTAGTCAACTCCACTGAATTTATGAACACACAAGTGGTTATTAGATCTCCTCTCATTATTGGACCTCCTAAAATCCTTTAATTATTGAACCTACTAAATCACCTTTCATCATAGGACCTCCTAAATCTCATGACCATATCCTAAGCTTTGTAAACTAATTTACTAGTAATCGTGTGTCGCAACAACCAAGTTATCATACTGTAGCTCACACATATAACACTAGAAAAAATAAGCAAACAAAAAAAACTCCAAAATCCATTCCATTGCCCCAACCATATCTCCCACCCACACCTAACATTTTTTAGTGTAGTGGTAAATAATTTGATCTTGTTGAACAACTTTGTAACACTCCTGCTAAGATCTCCTTGTGGGATTTGATTCAAACATCACTTGCTTATAATGGAATGCTTCAAAATCCTTTGCAAAAAATATTGTCCCTCCTAGTGTGTAACCAAATGATGTGGCAACTTGATTGAGAATATGAATTCACCTAGTATGTACATTGTCTTTCATCAAAATTAATTCCCCCTTTGTAAATGCAAAACAAAATGATGCCTTGATGATAATGGTTGTTATTAACAAGGTTGGAATTAGACGTACCCTTATTGATAGTGGTTCAGGTATTAAATTTTGTAGTGTAAATATTTTGGATAGACTTGGAGTAGACAAAACATTAATTCAACCCACTTATTTGTCAATCAAAGCTTTTGATAAAGTGGAAATACAACTGCTTCATGTGATAACATTACCTATTACACTTGGTAAGGTTGTGTTGCAAATTCCCATCCATGTCATGCCCCATGATATTTCATATAATCTTCTATTGGGTAGACCATGGATTCATGAGATGAAATGAGTGCCTTCAATGCTTCATCGCTTAATGAAATAAACTTACAACAATAAGTTTTACATGATGAAATTTGATCCTAAATCTAAACATTTTTTACAAACTAAAACAAGAATGAAGAATCCTCTTAGAACATTGACACCAACTACAAAAGTAGAACCTTTACAAATTGATGATAAAGATGTGTCTTTCATTGATCACAAAATTATTGGATGATGATTGGGGATCATTAGATTTTATAGCTACATTCATGGGAGAATACAAGCTTACATAATCAAAATTAAGAAAAGAGAAAGAAGCCGCAATGATATCCATATAATCTATCACTAAATCATCAGAAACATCCACAAATTATAGCAAAGAGGAAAACACAAATTACAAATCCACTTATGATGAAGATGATCATGAAAAACCACCTTCGAATGAAATGGAATTCATTTATGGAAGAGGTTATCAAATTTTAAAATAACTTGGCTATAATGGAAAAGGATGTGGTGTAAAAACACAAGGTATATGTGTCCCTATAGATCCCAACATGCAAGAAACAACGAGAGGTCTTGGCTATTTTCCTTCACAAATAATGAAAACATAAAAAATATCCTCACTTAATAACGAAAAATAGAATTAGTCATTGATCCTTGCCATGTAGTAGTTGTAGTATCACATAATACTCACTACTATGCATGGGGGTATAAACTTGGCTTTATGCAATCATATTTCATTTTTGTAAGGAGCAATATATCATCATCCATTTTGGCTCACCTTTGTCCCTACACTTGGGGGGCAAGGGGTTAGATAGCCTTGTGTTAGGTGCATTCCTTCTAGCAAGGGATCCATGTGTATCTCCTTAAAAAAATAGTATAGAAAGTACACTAACATTTTAAGGAGGGGGCATATAGTATCTCGCTCATTGTTTGCATAGGAAATGGCCCCTTCTTAGAAATGATAGCATATATCGCCCAGGCAGTGTGACCTTGTCAACCAAAGTGTGGCCTTCTTAATCCATGTGAGTGTCTCTTTGGTGGTGATATTTGTTAGGATAAGGTGACTTTAACCTTGTAATCCTATGTCATTTGTATGTCTCCATGTTCCTTGGAATGTGTCCTAGGGGACATGAGAGAAAAATATTAAATATTGGCATGTTGTAAGTATATTTTAAAGAGAGGATTTATTTTTCGATGGTGGTTACACATAAAATATGGATAAGGCATCTTTCCTAGGTGTCTAAAATGGAATATGAATTTTTTAGATGTCTTTCAATATTGAAGAAGAAAAGGTGTCCATTGGTGTTCCATCGGGAAGTGGAAAGGTCACCCAAGCATAAAAAAAAAGGAGTTGGATAGGATATGGGTTAGGCACCCATGTGAGAGTTTTGAATATCCAATTAATATTTTATTATGTCTTGTGGCTGTCCATGAAGAGGGGCATGGGGTTTTTTAGGTGGTTTTGTGCCTCTTGTTTTGGTTTACCATTTGTGGTTTTACCTCCCACAATTTTTATAAATTGGAGCCATGGGATGGTAGTTTCATATTGAGTTCTTGCAAGTAACAGAGTGCTTCCAAGTTGATTAGAGATCAATAGTGAAGTGTATTATTGTGTACTCTCATTCGAAGATTAATAATATACTTATCCTCTTTTCTCGGGTGGAGTTTTTCTCAAAAGGGTTTCTCCACATAAATCTGGTGTCACATTTTGTTCGTTGATTTGTATATTGTGATATTTGTTGCAACCACATGTTTATTTCTGATTTGGTAATCTGATTTTTAGATCTAAATTCACTTGCATAAGTTCATATTGTATCTTTCCTTCACCTTTTTTTTCAACAATATTGGGCTTGATATCCTCTAAGAGTGTGACCTTTCTTGACATACGGTGTTCCTTTTTGTGGTAATGATATGGCTAGTATTCCCTAAGGTATGAGTTTATATTCCATGACTAGTCCTCTCTTGGTGGTGATGTGATGTGTGATATTCCCTAATGTGTGACCTTTCATGTACTAGGCAAAGCCCCTTGGTTGATTTTTGTAAATCACCTTTTTTGATGGTATAGTTATAACACCCCTTGATTTTGTAGCCTTATCCTATTGTCATTTATGCACCCCCTGAGGTGAGTTTTGTTCATCCCCTATGACGTTAAACTTTTGCACCCCTTGAGGTGAGATTTGATCATCCCTCATGATGTTAAAATTTGTGCATGCCCTAAGGTGAGTTTTGTCCATCCCTCATGATGTTAAACTTTATGCACCCGCTGAGGTGATTTTTATGTGCTCCTGAAGCGAGATTTTGCAAGATAGTTCATGGATTCAACATAACGGAGCTTGTTGGGTCATAAACCTGAGCAACCCATTTTAACATGGCCACCTAGCATAACACATCTTGCTTGCTAGTGGAGCCATGTTTTTCATGAGTGTTTAGCATAATACACCTTGATAGCCTTGTGGAACCCACCATATTGCATGGAAACCTAGAATGACATAGCTTGCTAGCTATTAGATCCATGTAGCTCATAAGTGATGTGGCATAACACAACTTGATAATCCTCATGGGATCATTCATTTCTCTAACATTTATTCAATAGACGAATTTTGGTATTTGAGACAATTTAACACTAAGGTCTCTTTGCCTTACCGACTTGAATCCTTTAGCACTAAACCTGTGCTTTTTGGTGTGTCTTTTGTGTGTTTTCTTCATGTTTGTGTTTAATTTTTTTGTTATTTAGATATGTTATTTCATGTGTTTTCGGTGTGTATGCTTTGTGTTTTATGACATATATGTTTATGTATGTTGTCTTGTTGCATTTCATACACATGTGTTCCTTTTTCCTTATGTTATATGTCCATGGGATCTTGGATCCTGGGGACTTGTGCACACCCCCTAAATCCTTTCACATCCTATCTCTTCAACATTCGAACAATCAAACCCCTCTTGACATAGATTTTCTACTTTAGTGTGAGTCTGAGAGTAAGTTCATACTCTCACTAAAGTGGGGGCTAAATGTACCATTATAAATTGTCACCCTTGACAGTTTCACTTTATGTTTTTCCCCCCCCTTGAATTATTAGACCTAATTGAGTACTTAGTTTCCTAAATTATGCATTTTATGGCCCATTTTTAACAATTACCGATGAATTGCAAGTGGGAAACAAGTTCATTTATTTAATACCTTGCCCTCGACACTAAAAATCCTAGAAAATAGGGCCAGGACACTCACACCCTGGGCGTGAGTGTCCTCCTATTTTCCCTCCAAATTCAAATATGTCAATATCGATAATTTATTATTTGCAATTCAATTGTCTAAAATCAGCTATCAAGATTTAATTTGCGGGAAATTAAATAATTACATATAAATAACTAGTTATTGCATCATTAAACCTAAGCAAGAAATTATTGGAGAAATTATTGTCAAGATTAGTCAAGAGCAACATTTTTAGTGATTCATTGTAGCAATTCAAGATCCAAGCATTCATAATGTTATGTAATTTTATTCATGTTATGTTGTCATATTGTTTGTGAAGGCTAACCCTTTGTAGGTCTCCAAGAAATTCAAGCAAACAAGATCCAAGACCTTGAAGTGATGTGCATGACTTCAATCCTTCAAGGAAGTAATTGAAGGGTGGTGAGTTGTAACACTTTGTTGATTCATCATTCCTTCCTATTATTTATCCATTTGTCATCGCCATTGCCATTGTGAAAGTGGAAACACTAACATAGGGTTTGATTAAGGCAAGCCCTTAAATTGCATAACCCTTCCTCTCTCTTTTAATGTATAGGTTTCAGGTTTAAAGGAGATTGAAGTAAGTTTGAAGACCCATTTTCCATTGTTGCAATTGAGATCCTATATCTTGTCAACTCATAAAAAATACCTACAACATTATCCAACAATGATCCTATAGATTTGCAAGCGGAAATGGAATTCTCTAATTTGACATCAAAGGACTATGAAAACAGATCTGAAAAATACCTACAAGGACACTCATAGCCTGGGTGCCTATGTCCTCCATTTTCAGCCCAATAGTTGAACCATGGGTGCACAATGTCCTTCTCTTCTCATTTCTATTGTCTGAATTTTTCTGCAAACTTTCGTGTCTTCTATATTTGCTCACACATGTGTGAGCACACCTAGTCCTCTTCTCAATGTATGCTCACACATGTGTGATAAAACCTAGCCCTCTTCCCCATGAAAAGTGTCATTTTCATAAGCCTCCACCTTGTGACAATTGTCAAAGGCTAAATGACTATCCTCTCCTTCAATCTTGACCCTTCATTTCACTATCCAAAAATCTATAAATTGAAGCCTTTATCTTCCATTTATATCATCTCATGCTTGCTAGAATTATGCTACAAATTTGAATATCAAAATCCATCTTTTTTCCAAGGTTATGTTAATTTAGTGAGCAATCCACATTGTCACCATTCAAGAGAGCAAATCAAGTGAATTGGGTGCTTCACTTCAACTCTATCAAGAATATTAAAGGGGTAAAAGATACAAGGTAAATTACATTTGATTGATTTAATATGTTCTTTTTATGTTTTTTACATCTTTATCATATTCAATATCCTTATGTTTAGCCTTTCCATGACCAATGTCTACTTATGATTATTATGCTTATCTACCTATGTCTTTCATGCTTATATACTTGTGTTCCTATGTTCATACCTTTGTATCATTATCGCATACCTATGTATTTATCATACTTTGATTATATTATTGTGAGGCTTATGCTATCTTTTTATATGCCTATTCATTCCATTCTCTCATACCAATATTGTCCATGTGTATATATTCTTATTGTTGACATTTTATATTATCATAAAGTGATTTTATTGTCATATCAACTTTATACATTGGGGCCACCATACCTTCCCATAGTCACGCCTTCATTATCTTGTCTTGCTACTAGAGCTATCTTTTCTAGATTGGAGGCATTTTTTCTTCCCTATTTTTACTCTGCTACCATTTCTTATCATTTTACATTGGGGGCATTATATTTCTCTTACATCACTTTTCTCTCACATGCCTAATTATGTTCCTAGAGTAATCTTACCACATTGGGGGAATTGTGTCTTCTCCTATCCTCTTATGTGTAATTACATGACTTATCATGTACTAAGAACCACATCAAGGGCATCATGCCTTCCTTGTACCACTTACATTACACATCTAGGGCCATTTTCCCCTTTTAGTTTTTCCATACTAGGGACAACCTTATATCCTAATTATCCCCATCCAATATGCTTTCATGTTTATCATTCTATATGATATTTACTTTGAATGGTTATGTGTTTAATGTGTAAAATACTTGCATTTACTTTTCATGTACTAATTTTCCTTTCCTCCAATTTCTTACACATGTTGTATGCAATTAATTGGAGGGGGCATATATTATCACTAACAATTCTATTTTGAGATTCCAAGTAACAACTTATGCTACATAGAGGCTTGTCAATATTTCCAAATGAATTTTGACCACATGACATGACAATGTCTTATATGCCTATCACATTATTGTTGCCACACGAGGTGAAGTATTTGAATATAATTTTTTTTTATAGAAGTAGAATTTTCCTAATAATACTCCTCTTTTTTCATTCTCCTAAATAATTAAACCAAGTTTATAAATTCTTATTATTATTTCAATTGCGAGATATAAACCATTAATCATGCATATTTCCTTTATTTCAAAGATTCTTAAGGAGAATAAATGCCAAAGAGGACAAACACAAAATTATGTGTAGTTGAGTCCATTATTTTATATGGACCCCAATAAATTTTGTATGTTTGAATATTTACTTGATATGTAATTTTTGAGTGCTCATTTACGTTAAAATACATGTTCATTTAGGGTTCACATGCACCTCAAAGATGGTGAAATTTGTATACCCATGTTAGTTTTCATAAAGCATTTGGCTTATTTTGAGAGGATGTATTATTGTGATTACATAGTTGTAACATGTGGCACATGCTGTTGTGTCAATTTCAACTCCCTTCTCGATCCTTGTCTACCCTCATTTACTCCTCTTTCACATAGTCCTATGTATTTGACCTTACTTTGCCTTATTTGCGCCAATATTTACAAATTTACATAATTAGTATTCCTAATCCCTATCTCAAAATTTTCTTCCCCTATCTTGGATCATTTCTTTGCATTCCCCTATCTTGGGTCATTTCTATGGCATACAATATTGGTCCTCCATGACACAGATTTGACCCAAATTTTAGCTTTATAAAATTCAAATAATCAACTCATGTCTTTTCCTCATAGTTGTAGGAAGCCAACTTGATACATATTTGTGATGTGGTTAATTATGTCTCAGATTTGAACATTATTCAAACTAAGGAATAAGGAATATTCAATAGGAAGATTTCAACTTGATACACTAAAAAACAATGTTTACATTATAATTTGCATCCTAGATCAACTATACATTTGCTTGTTGTTTGCCCACATTTGCAAAGGTCATAAAACTAGCCATTTAAGTGGGTGACTGAGGAGAATGTGCAGCCTCAAAGTTTCAGCAATCTCTCGAAGGTATCTTTAAACATCGCAATCCTTACACTAGAGTAGATAGCATAAATTGGAGTGAACTGGATATCAAAAATATACATTTCACAAAATCAGATTTGTGGGGTTATAAGTCAGATCCATACTAAGTGGGATTGATCTAGAGCCACAAGAACAACCTTCAAGGATTTTTAATTCTGTCAATAACCCAAAGACAATTCACACTTCAAAGTCGTTACTGAATCAATTCTATAAAGCATCAACAATCACAATCCATACTCAATTCAAAAGCTAAATGCATCTTTCCTTTACATTTAGCTTCCTAAATTAACATATATTATTCTAACACATGTATTCATTAATAACACTTATTTAATTAACCAATACATGACCCCTTAGAAGTTCAGAGAGAGGATTTCAAAGTTACTATACATAGAGCAAGTTATGAATGTGGAGGTGGATACTTCTTTTGGACTACTGAACGAAGAAATCTCAGCTGATAGCTGGGCGAGAAAATGTAACAATAGTTATTCCTTGGATGAGATTTGGCATTGTAGTAAATGCAGATCTTAATGCACTGTCTACTGTTCTTAAAGCTATACTATTACCCGAAATGACCAAAAAAATCATATATTCTTTTTCTTTATTGAACTAAAAATCATATATTCTTTCACGTTTCTCTTTCTCATACTATAAAGTTTTTTTCATGTTTGACCGCAGTGTATTTTTCCTGTTGTTGAATGATATTCTTTTAAAGAGAAATATTCATATTTGAATCCTAACATCCAGTTATTCCTTAAACTTCAGGGCAACTAGCTTTTTGTTCGAATGCTACATGAATGGCCGACCATATGTTAGCCATGAAGCCATATACTTGTGAAGAAGCAAAATACTTTTATAATTTAGGTTATTAAAATAAATATTTAAAAAATAAATGTGAGAATTAAGGTATTTAGTTTCAGAAATAATTATAAAAGAATTGTATTGATTTATCAATGCCAAAAATAAATATTTTTAATTTGGTGATTGTTTTAAAATTGTGCAAGTTAAGAAAATTCTATGATTCAAATTCAACTACCATGAGTTGATCTCAAATAATATGTATTCAGTCTTACACGTAGAATTAAATATAGAATCCATTAAAGTAACGGATCGTTCTTGTATTCTTGTCGTATGCTCCTTGAACAATATGAGTGCTCCATGAAAACCTACAAAACAAAAAAAGTATGCAATGGATAGCTTTTGTCATATAATCAAAATAAATGGAAATACTAAGTTGCTTCAACTATCCACAAAATATGTAAAGAAAAGGGTTAAAAAAATCATATACAAAAAGTGATACAAAATACTCCACATGGTGCAATAATAAAGTATGGACCGCACGATGAACCCATGTGATAAGTTTCCACACAATGTGGCAATGCAATCAAAGTTCCACATGGTGTCACATGTGATGAAGGTTTGTGTGATGTGCATGTGTAAAACTCCACATGATGTGGTAATGTGATAGGTCTCCACACAATGTAGACATGTAAAGTGATCAAGCTTCATCCTAATACTATACACTATCTAATATCTCAACCATGAAAAGGATCAGTGATACTATATTCCCCTGTCCAATTGGTTGCATACAAAGTATGCAAAGATTGGAGAAGAAGGAAAAATAATGCATGATAATGGTAATGATGAAAAGCATAAAATAATGGCATAAGTGTAAACATATAAGCATGTAAAGATGTATCATCATTTAACATGCATGTAAAATCATAAATCGGTGATAAACATTAAAAGGCATAATGTTTTTGATAAGATAAGCAACATTTACAGGGTGTTGTACCCTTCACACAGAAAGCCCAAAGGGCCAAAGGAAAGCATAGTTCAAACCGAACTTGAACTAGAAGAACAAACAGAAACAGTTGATCGATAGTTGTAGAACAACCAAAAAATTAGACAACCCCCGAAACAAAGGGGTCAAAACTGACTCCCCGAACCTGAGGTTGTGAAGAGGCAACAGACTGGGGAGACCCTTCTTCTTCCTCAACACAACCAACCAAGAAGGCTCAAAATCGAGAACCAACGAGAGAGGTGAGGGGAGCAAATCCACAATAGCCACCCTAGGAGAGGAGTCACCATGCAGCGAGGGAGCCGACAGTGAAGCAATGGAGATAGGAGCTAACAAAAGTCCAACAGAGTCAATCAACGAAGGACGTGCAAGTTCTGAAAGAACATCGTTAGCAGAAGGTTCTAACGGAACATAGACTGTAGAAGGCTCTGCGCAAAGGATATCCGGAAGAGGGTCCTGGGTAGTCACGATAGGGTCAGCCTCCATAGAGGAAATATCTGAAGGAACTCCCGAAGGAGGAGAACCCACCGTGAGATGGTCTGAGAGAGAATCCTTCCACCAAGTCGTAGCGCCCTTGCGGCGGGCATGAGGGCAAGCAGAGGCCAAGTGACCCACTGAAAATAAACTCCTACACCGAAATGGGAGACCCTCATAGTCCAAGAGCTGCTTCCAAGGTCTGTCCTCCACCAATAAGGCCACATCACTATGGAGAGGTTTGGAGTTGTCCAAATCAACTAACAACCGAGCTATTGTAGTATGCCCAAGCTCCCTAGTTATAGAATCCATCATTAAGAAGCGTCCAATGGTTTTTTCAATAGCTTCATAACAAGATTCCTCCCAAAATTGGAGAGGGAGATTTGGCAGACGGACCCAGACTGGTCTGGTGTTCAATGGCTCCATAAGGGGGTTGAACGAACGAGACCAAGGCCTAATGGATAGAGAATGAATACCCCACATCGACCCCCTATCCAACACATAGTTTCGCTCTGCACAAGAATCAAAGGTATAATGTTGCACCCAATATAGTCATGGCATAAAGGAAGGATGGCCCTAAAGGCTAGATAATAATCATGTAGGCATATCAAGTATACAATGGAATCAATAGATAAGTGTGTGAGCGTAAATAACATATTTAAAACATGAAAGCATATGAAAGATGATTGCCCCCAATATGGGCAAGATGAAAAGATTAAAATTATAAGAGTAACTATTGAATGCACAAGATAAATTTGTAACAAAGGTCTTGAATGTGCGATCATAATAAAAGGTATATTGATAAAGGTCATAAGACATGGTAGAAAAAGTAAAAGTAAGAAAATATATGCACGACAAGATGATAAGCATAAGGTGATAGCATGGAATTATAAGTGCATGGGTAGTCTAAGATAAGTACACACTACTCATTATAAATATAGACATAGAAATAATAGTGGTCGTAGCACGTAGAGAGTATCACAAGCATATAGTACAAAAATGTTATGGACCATGAAAGATAAGATTTGTGGATTGTGGAAACATAAAATTATGAGTAACATGTAAACAACAAATAGGTGAACAATCAAAATTGGTGAGGTGAACACAAGGTATATGGAGAAACAAAGAATGAAACAAAGGAACCTAAGTATATATGAATAAGATACCTAAAGAAAGCATAGTGTTAAACATAAAATGGCATTCAAAAGATGGCCCCCAAGTGGAGAATATAAAACATAAATTATAATATAGAAGGTGAAATGAGAAAAGGATTTAAATATAATAATCATGTTATAAAAGATGGAATGATGATAAGAGAAATGCAATAAACAAGGCATTAAAAAAAGGCCAAAAATACCAAAACTCATGCAAAAAAATAAAATAAAATAAAAAATATAGGTATATAGATATGTGAGTGCTCAATGTCTCATGGTACATAGTTATTAAGATCTACTTCTTAAGAGGTCATCATCTTCTCAAAGGGTTTCATCACATTCCTCATCTTCCATTATATGGCTTGCTCTTTCAATCATGCGTTTCTTCTTTATATGAATTTACTTTTGGAACACACTATCAATAGGTTGAGCATTAAGTGTTTCTTTATTTTTCCACTTTTGTTGTATGTTTGAAGGTGGTTGGGTAGAAATATTTGACATTTTTTGTAACATGAGATTTATCTTTGGAATGCAAATAGTATTTTTTCTTGGAATGAAACACTAGTTTTTGCACTATTAATTCTTTGTCCTTCTTTAGTGGAATAAATGGTGACATATACTTGACTTCATATTTTACTATCTATATTTGACATTTTTTGTAACATAACACTTATCTTTTCAATACATGTAGTATTTTTCTTGGCATGAAATACGAATTTTTGTATAATTAATTCTTTGTCCTTTGGTGTAATAAATAGTAGTATATTCTTGTAATTATGTTTCTTGTGCTTGATATACCTAATAAGATATGTTTCAACTCCGCATGATGGTTCATTGGGAGTGGGAATGTAGGTATCTGAAGTGAAATGGCCCAACTTTACAATAGACTCATATGAATCTCATGTTCAAAAATCTTCCTCCATAAAAAAATTTACACATTGATTCATAATTGAAGGTGCAACCCCTAGTGTTCTAACCAAGATTTACCAAGTAATACAAAAAATATGTCCAAAGTAGGAATGTCATGGCATAATATTTGATCTTTCTTAGATCCAACCTTGAGAGATAAGATGACATAATCCAAAGCATGTAGCAATAATCCATTAATCATATTTAAGGAGACTCCTAAATGGGCATAAAAATATGGCTTCAAATGTTTTAAAACTAGGAACTCCTAAATGCATATCTTTGATTTTTAGTGTGAATAATAAGGATGCCACTAATTATCTTGTACGTGTTATGGCATGTACAATTAGACCATAGTGATTATTGCATGGGACCTCCTCATCCGAGAAAGGTGATCGATTGAGTAATGTGAGGGAGCAGATGTATCTTACAAATGACAAAAATTAAGATGGTAGGGTTATAAAAGAACGTAAAATTTTATACATAGAAATACATTATTCTTCTATATATTTTTCATTCAATACATATTACATATATGTCACATCCCACCTCATCACTTTCTTAGTGGACAACAATGGAAAAAAAAAGAAGGAAAGAAAACAAAATAAAAGTATTTTCATGGGTCGTGGCATTTTTACCAACTAGAAAATGAAGGGAGGCATTAATGAAGGAGACAAACTCCATTAAATAGGTGATGGAATGATATGTAGGAAGGATCATGGGTAAATATGGGGGTATGTGTACTATTAATAAGGCATGGTGCCCCTTTTAAAAGAGAAGATTGCATGGATGAGAAAATGGCATGCAATTCAACCATTTAACCCCCCCCCACCCCTCACCCCCATGACCTCAATAAAAATGGGTTGGAAGGAAAATAAAGTGAGGAAGGTGAAGGTTTGAATGGCATGGAAGAAATAACAATGAGGAGCTATAAATTAGAGGCTCATTTTGGGGGTCGATTCTCACAATGGTATTGCATTAGAGAAATATGGAAGAGCTTAAAGAGAATAGGGAGCTCACATTAGGTATGGACTCCCTTCAAATTCAAAGAAATATATTAGACAGAGGGTGTAAAAGGTAATAGAGGCACAAATTGACTTGTTGAAAAGGCTCCAAAAACTTTCAAGGCAACTGGAAAGTGAAAAGCTAAATTCCACAACCATTGCCAATATCATCCTTGCCTACATTGAAAGGGGAGTATTCGTATAGACTATGGATTTTCATCTAAGATAAGCAATAAAGGAATTTTATGGAGAATATTTAAAATAAAATAAATTAGAGGGTAGTTATTCAAGAATTATTTTGGAAGGAAAATGGGAGAGAATCACATGGGAAGGAAAGAACAAATAAATGCAAGCAAAAGAAGATGGTATGTAGAGAGAGAGAGATAGGAGGATGGATGGATAGTCAATTTCATGTCAAAATGTAGGAGATTTGTAATAGAAAATTGAGTAGAAGGAGACAAGAAAAATAAGAATTAGATTCTGGAAGAATATACGGAGTACGAAAGAAGAAAAAAATTGTGGATATTTTGGCAATATATGATGTAATATTAGAGAGGCGATAAGTAGCAACATGAGATTTGAATAGGTGTCAAGCAATTTTCTAGCTGGATTGCAAAATTTCACTTTTCCTATGTCAAAAAGAGAGTGTGGAACAAGTTATATACATCCATCAAAGCATTATGGAAAGCACATATGATTTCACCAGTTGGCCCACCTGAACTCACCCTCACTATGAAGGAGACATTTGATCTAGAATAAGATAAGTAATGCATATTCATGATATCTATGATATCAACGTTGTGACACTTTA
This sequence comes from Sequoiadendron giganteum, assembly GCA_007115665.2. Lineage (NCBI taxonomy): Eukaryota > Viridiplantae > Streptophyta > Pinopsida > Cupressales > Cupressaceae > Sequoiadendron > Sequoiadendron giganteum. Next base: position 626,687,182 of record CM021108.1, read on the forward strand.
TTATTATCATAGTTTATATTTAAATGGGTAATATAATATAAATATCTATGAATGGTCAAGGATTCCAATGACATGAAAGAAGTGGAAACTTATTTTAGAAACAAATGTGTTAAAATTATAAAATGTTAATGCTTCATGTATTGCATGTAAATAATATAAATGAAATATGCATCAAATGTAGCCTAGATCAAACCAAATACATGCAAACCTCAGAAATATCAAGTGTACTATGTTGATGTGTTGATAGGTTGGATGTGATTTCTCATAAATTTTGTAGCTTAATGATATTATCAAGATGATTCAATAGAAATTTGGGTAGCATAACAATAGCATGAGAGTATATTCATTGCAAATAGGATTGGAGGCCTCTCATTTATATAATTTCCATGAAGGAAAACAAGGGTCAAGATGGATTGGGTGATGTATGGTCAAGATTGGTTGAGGGTTAGGGTTTGGATCAAAGGTTGCAGTCATGTGACAAGTATCACATGAGGGATAAAGGATAGGTTTAGGATGTGCATTATGGAAACATCCTTGTGTGAATAGCTAGGATTAAGAGATGTGATATGAAATGAATGGATGAGATATAAAGTTAGTTTGACTTTTGGAAAGTGTCTAGGTTCAATGAATCTAGAGAAGGTCTTAGTTAGACATGTGAAGGGGACATTTTTCACATGAGAACAAATTTAGATTGTGATCCATGTGAATGGAATCAATGACTAGGATTAAATAGACAAGGATTGAGGGATAAAATGGAATTAAATAATGGAGGAAAAAGTAATGGGGATTAATTAAATAATTAAGAATTAATTAATTAATTTAGTTGGAAGATTTTGGGATAAAGGCAATGGATAAATTAATTAAATAAATAATAAATGTTTATTTAATTAATTGGCTAGGAGAAAATGGGATAAAGGTGATCTGGGATAAATTAATTAATTAAATAAATATAATTTCATTAGTTAATGGCTTAAGATAGGCTAAAATTAGGTGTGGCTGGGTAAGGTCATATTTTAGGTGTCTACATTTTGCCTGTCTTTGAGGTGATGTTGCAACTAAGAGAAGCTACATCATTTCAAAGAAGAATAAATCATAGTGGGTAGGAAAGGGATAAGGAATAGTGACATGATGCACCAATCACTAGGAGGATGAGGAAATATTACAAGGAGGTAGTGGTATGCCCCCTTGAGGGGATGTGTAGGTTCAAATAACATGGGTGTGCTCTCAAAATGGATGGGAGGATTAGAGGATTAAGGGTAAAATGGTATAGGAAGAAGATGGATGGAGATAGATAGGGATGATGAAGATATGGATGGGAGAGGTAGGATGTATTATCATCATGTTTCAATGTTATAAGCAACATATTTATAGTGAACTTGACATTATGCACCAAGGTATAAGGAACCAAGATGACAATGTGCCAAGTACGTGACCAAAAAGGTCAACTGCAAACATGTGCCTTACAACACCATTATATGGAAGACCATGATGCCATTGTGGTAATGGATTGTAAAGATCATGATAAATACAAATAATGATAACACACACAAGAAATAAGAAAGCATGCACAACAAACCAAAAAAAACCAATATTATGCCCCCAGTCAAGTTGGAAACCGATTGATTGATTGGTTAATGATAAGGATAGAAAAGTTAATGATAAGAACAATGAGTACCTCAAGGATTGTATCGTTAAAGATTTAAGAACAACACATGGATTGGGAAGGATATATCCACATGATGATAATTGATTGACGGATCAATGGATTTCAGATGATTTGGATTAAGATCATGGATTTCTTATGGATGATGCTCTAGATTGCAAAATTAGATTGCATGGGTTAGGATTGATTGCATTGGATTGGAAGGATTTGGGATGGTTGGATTGGAAGGATAGAATGATCAGATGGAGGATAAGATAATTAGCATAGGATAGAATAGAGGTATGGATAGGATCCTATGACAAGGGAGAACGAAGCCTTGGGAAAAGGATGGAAAGATGGAGGGATTGTTTGGATAGGAGGTAGGGGGATTGAGTAGATGGATGAAAGGTGATGGGAGATAATAGGATGGGAGGAGGGAGATACAAGGACTATATTTCAAAGGATTAGGATGCCCCACACTAGAGGTAGTGCAATCATGGATGGAAGATAATAAAGGATGCATGAGATGGAAGGATACTGCATAAGAGACATCGATGAAACAAGAGTAAGGCTTGCATTGTTCAAAGCATGCATGGATATTTTTCCCATAGATCTCTATAAATATAAAGGGTGAAAAGAGAGGATGAGTTGGATAGGATGGGGAATAGAGATAGGATAAGGTATATGGGATGGAGGATGGAAGGTATGGATAGGATAATCAAGATCAAGTGGATAATATATGGATGTAGGAGAGCATGTATAGAGCTTGGATATTGGACCCCTAGGCTCCTCATCAAGATCAAAGATGGGAAGGAAGGATGCATTTGGATAGGATAGAAGATGATAGGATGAGGGATATGGTACATGATGCATATTAATATCTTTAGCCTTGTCAACATCAAAGGTGGAGAAGGGCGGATGGACTTATATGGGATGATGGATATTGGATGAAGGATAGTGGAAGATGTGGATAATATGTGGTAGTTAGCATGGAAAAAGCTTGCCCCCAAGTGTAGAGTGAAAGAGGATGGGGGATTACACATGACACCTATTTTCCAAGTTTTCATCATGGTTCTTACCCAAGGTGCCACAAGAAGTGGTTTTCACCATTGGACGAATGGTTTCTCTCTACTTTTTTTTTCATTTTGGATTTTTGGAATAGAATGGATAGATGAGGGTGAGGATAAGCATGTGGATAGGTGGCTTTGTAGGATAGTGAATGGATGATAGGGAGATAGAGGAAGGACTCATGTGTCTAGTTCCATGGATGATATCCCTTGAAGATGTGCTACATTGGACCATGGAAATTGGAGGTATGCTCATAGGCGTTGGTAGAATAATGGTAAGGGGGATGAAATGAATTTGAATATGGAGAGGAATATGGATTAATGCAAAGGATTGGATTAAAGGAGTATGATGTGGGATGAATTTTGGATAATGGATAGAGGGTTGAAATAATTTTGGATGATTGGATGGAAATGTTTGTAAGATTAACATTGGCACACACCTTGAAGGGTGGTGGAGTTATAGAGGAGAAGTGGATTTTGGTTTTGGATATTTAGATGAATGAGTGGATTTGGATTTTGGGAGATAAGGGCCCAAAATAGAATGAGGAGATGATGGGGGACTTAGGATAGTGGATTTTGGGACATAAGGGCCCAAAATTGATTTGAAAGATGGAGGATTAGAGGATTTAGGAGTGGATGAAGATTTTGGATCAACAAGTTTGGATGCCAATTTAGATTGTGATTTGATATGAATTGATTCTTTTAGTTTTTTAGGGATCCACATGACTTTTGGTTTTTGCTTCATGGGCCTTTGTGGCCTCTTGGATTTATCTTTTTTTCCCTTGGATCTTATTTATCTTTTTTTTAACATTTATTTTTTGATGGGACATTTTAATCCTTGGATGCATGTAGATTTTTGGATTTATGAATTTGAGATTTGGCATCCAAATTGATACCATTAGCAATGGGATTGGTGTATGGAAAGGAATGATATGAAGGTCTTACGGGTGGGTTGATGTAGGTAGGATGTTGAAAGGATTTCAAGGATGTGTGCCTTGGTTGATCTTGATTTATGGTAGGATGAAAGGGATTTGAGATAGGGAGGATGGGGATAGTGGATGGATGGATGTAAGCACCCAAGATGGATGGATGTAAGCACCCAAGATGGATGGAAGAGATGAATGATTTGGTTTTGGGATATATGGACATAAAATAGATGGAAGGGATGAAGGCTTGGGTTTTGGAATATAAGGACCCAAGATGGATTTGGAGGATGGATAATATGAATGCTTGGACTTAAGTTGAGGGATATGGGTTTTTATAGGACCACCAATATCTTGAGCTTGATAGTGAAGGCCATGATAGATTGGATTTTCTTTTATATGGATGGTTTCTAGTATGCTATTCTCATGGAGGCCTAACCCTTTGCCTTGATAATGCATGTTTTGACAAATAATTTTTCTAATGGGATACTTTTTACTTTGGAAACAAGTTGCAAGTCGATTTTGAGGCGGGTATGACATGAAAGGGATGATAGGCTCTTGAAGGAAACCAGATTGGATGAATCTGGAGAACCCATTTGACATGTGGTGGGTTCATGGGTAGCTTGGATAGGGGTGAAGGGATGTTGTGGATTATTAGGATCATGACATGGAGATGAAGGGATTCTTTGATCTTGAGATGGAGATGGAGGAATAATTTGATCTTGACAAGGAGGGGAATCATGAAATGGAGTGGAAGGGGTGTCTTGATCTTTACTTAGAATGGGATCATTATATGGATATGAATGGAGGGGATCATGAGTTGGAAGGGTATTATTAGATGGGATGGAAGGTGTACTTTGATCTTGATTTAGAGAGGAATCATGAGATGGGGTGGAAGGTGTACTTTGGTCTTGATTTAGAGAGGGGTCATGAGATGGGGTGGAAGGGAGGGAATTATGAGATGGAAGGGGATCATCTTGGATGTCCTCAAAAAAAAAAAAATGATAAAAAATTAGACTATCATATATATCATGATCAAACATCAAATTATCATGGAATTTTTTTGGATGGGGTATATGGTGGTGTTTTCTCTAATGTTTTATGATCATGGACATGATCATGACTTAGACTAGGATAAATATGGGCATGCTTTGGACAAAGTTTTTGACATGTTTTTACTTGTGTGGATGGTTTGATATGGGAGGAAGGTTGGATATATTTGTCAACTTGGGTGGATGGAGGGATGGGAGATAGAGGTGGATGCATGACATGGGAAGATTGTACAACTTTATTGGTTCTTGGGAAGTTAGGATCCTTTACTAATAGTCCTTGAAGGTAATTCTGAAAGCCATGGGATGGAGTGATTTTTTAGGATTGGGGTGATGTGGATGGGATTTGAGGGGAAATTTGGATGGTGATTTGGTTCTTTTGTCAAAGGAAGGTGGAGGATGAGCAATATGAGATGGGTTAGATTTTGGTGGAGGTGGGGAGGATATAATTTTTGTACCAATACTAAGGAAGTATCCAAACATGGAATCTTTGTCATTGTTGAAGTGGTGAATGAGATGAAATTATTAATGATGGATGGGGATGATATGGAAGGTAAAGATGTGGGTGATATTTGTGGGGAAATTTGGATGGGGGTTTGGTTTCCCTTGTCAAAGGAAGGGGAAGGATAAGAAATAGGATATGGATTGGATTGGATGGATTTGAGGATGATGTTATTTTTACACCAATGCTAAGGAGTTATATAAGCATATCCTCTTTATCATTATTGAAGTGATAGGTGAGGGAAAAATTAGTGAAGGCGTGATGATTAGAAAAGGGATGGGTAAAGTCTTGGATATAGGAAGAGGTGGTGGATGAGGAGAGCTCATTTTGGTCCATAAGACTCTCATTATCATCATAGGGATCATATTAAAGTTAGTAAACAAGGCTATCCTCGTCATCATCATCAATGTAATTTGGGTTTCCCTTTATTGTGATTTTTGGTCTTGTTGGGGTAAGATATGAGTTCAAGATGTTAGATTGGGTTGGAATGGATGAGGGTGGATTAGAAAATATTGGATTGGATGGAGGATAAATTAGATGATTAGACATGGTGGAGGATTTATTGGAAGAAATTTTTGTATCAATTTTGGATGAGGGTGGAAAATAGGATGATGAATTATAAATGCATTGGGGATGAGAAGAATATGACCTAAGGATGGAGATGGAGGGTGATAATAGATTTGGGGATCAAATGTCAAGACCTTAAAATTATTTGATTTGATGATAGATGATTCCATATACTTAAGATATACTAAAATTCTTAAGTAAGAGTTGATTGGATTTGATTTCTACTTAAGATATCGGGAAAAGTTCTAAAGTAAGAATTGATGGGATTTGATGACTATACTTAAAATAGACTAACATTCTTAAGCAATCTTGGATTAAGGATGGGCTCAACATAAGGTCTTTATTTTCGATTGGGAGATTGGATTTGAAATGGATGATAGTGGATTAAGGATAGGATCCTTGGGTGAAGTATTTTGATGATGATGAAAGGATATGGGGTATAAAGGAGATTAAGTCTTTAACTAAATTTTGATGCTCAAAGGATGAATTTTGATTAAGGATTGCAAATTAGATGCTTGGTTGAGATAGATAGATGGATAATGGGTGATTGGATTTGGATTAGGGGTAGATGGATTATATGAGGGTTTGGTTGGAATGGGATTATGTTGACAAGGGTATTGGATTAAGATGATAATGAAGGATGTGGATTAAAGATGATAATGGATAGAGGATAATTAGGACGAAGATGAATGATGAAATCAGATTAAGATAGGTGAATTTTGATGTGTATTAGGAATAATAAATGGATGGACGATGGTCAGGATAGGGTCCTAAATGATGGATTAAGGATGGATTGGAGATAGGTTGAGATGGTTAGGAAAATTGGGATGAGGTGGATTAGATGATTGGAGCTGATTAGGACAAGATGGGTGATTATAAGGATTAGGGGAATAATTAGGATGATTATGGATGATTAGGATGAGGTGATTGAGATGATTAGGGATGATTAGTATAAAGTGATTAAGATGAAAATAAATGATTAGGATGAAGAGGGATGATTAGGATGGTAAGGGACAATTAGGATGAAATGAATAGGATGGTTAAGGATGAGAAGGGATGATTATGAATTATTAGGATGGGGTGATTATGATGATTAGCAATTCTTAAGACAAGATGGATTATTAGAATGATTAGAAGGGATGATTGGAATAATTATGTATGATTAGGATCAGGTGATTAGGATGAGATGATGGATGATTAGGATGGGGAATGAGGATATATATTTTGACTTGAAGATGACGTGGAAAGATTGACTTGGAGGACACCTAGACTTAAGCAAGAAAATACAATATTTATTTATTTTTTGGAAAAAAATGAATTTTTTTTTGGAGTTTCGTTTTTTCTTTGCTTTTCGAGTTTTTTTTTTTGGATTTTATGATTAAGAATGAAAATACATAAGAAAATAAAAAATACAAGATCATATGGCTCAATTTGGATAAGTGTCCACTTTTGGCTTCAAGTGAGGAAGGTGATCTAAATATTCAAGCACATAAGACACATGAAAAATCCTAACTGAAGTGGGATTATCAATCCTTGTAGGCACAAGGCATCACAAGAAAGATGGCCAAAAAGTCTCAACTAGGCTTTACAAGCTCAACTAGGGGTATCCTCCTTATATCACAAGGGTATGTGATGTCTAATTTGTAGATGAAAGGAAATACCTTCAAACACTTGAGAGGAGAGGGTAACCCACTCTCTACCTTTACTTCTCTAAGGTATTAATTTCTTAGAGGCTTAGCCTAGATTAATAATGTTTCACTTCCAAGAGATGTATCTTTCAATTTACCTCTCTCTCTTTATACTCTGTCAAAACACGAGAGTTGAGGTTGTCCCCTAAGGTGATGAAATCCTTAGGAAAGCATCCTAAAAAAGAAAATAAGATCACTTATTTCTAATCCTCAAGATCACACTAGGGCACAATAGGAGAGCATACGCAAGTGAGTCTTAGGGATTAAAAGACACTTGTTTTTTTAGAGCCTAAATTGAAATGTGAATGGTAAATTTTAAGCCCAATTTTAAATGTGAGAAAAATATGCCAAAGAATAATAGTCTAAAACAAAAATTGATTTAACTAATGGATCCCTTATGATTTTTTGATAGATTTTTAAAAAATGCTAAAAAATGATTTTGTATGAAGAAGTTATGAGCATTTGAAGCTCAAAAAAAAAGGGTTGATTTTGACTAAGTGCAGCTGATTTTTGGGGTAGAATCTAAAAAATTAATTTACACCACAATGAAGATCTCTAATCCAACTTTCCAACACCTTTAAAATTTTGAAAATCCAACTTGTGAGGTAAAAGTTATGCACATTTTCATGAAACTGCTCCTTTAGGGCTTGTCAAAGGAAGGTGGGGTCTAACTTTAAGCCCCTAGGTGATTGACACCTGGTCACCCACATGACCAAGGGTCAAAATAAGGGTTTTGAATGCCTATTTTTTGGAGTCCCTGGTCTCCCATGTATGACCAAGGACTTACTTGCACCAAAAATTAAAAAATATTTAATATTTAATATTAATAAAAAATTGAAACAAACCTTACTAATTTTTAAAATGTGGATTTAAAATATTATAAGAATTATGATATTGACTTTCAAATAGGCATGCCACAGATTCAAGCTTATCTTAAAAAATAAGAAAGGATTTTTATTTTTATATTTTAAGTGATTCAAACAGAATAATCATATGTATACACGAGTATTACCATGCAATGTGTATACACCTGTTGTATATACTTTTAAATATCATGATGCATATAGCCAAAAACATAACCCAAAATGCAAAAAGGAAATATATAAAAGATACCACAAAAAATTGATGAAAATACACACCAAAAGTAATATATATAGTGTTTATATATGTAGAAACCTTGGTTGTGAGCATATACGCCTACACAACTGAACGTATATGTCATGTGTATATACTTGGAAATGGCATGATTGCTTATATATTTTTATGATAAATATGCATATACCTCATATTTGTGTATACTTCTTTAAAATGGCGATGATTTATGTGTATATGTAGTCTGTACCTTTGTCTCCTACAATGTATACTCGCTATATATATGCTCGAATTTGTAAACCTAAAGACAAATATTCTAAAAAAAATTGTTCATATGGATGTATGACCGTACAATTTTTTGTATGATTGTCTAGATTTCCATATAGTGAGCAGTAAGGGAGCCTAAATTTTTTCAAAATTTTGACTATATGCAAAATATAACAAATTTTATATCAAAATTTGTCTCTTGGCCCTCCTCAGCACAACCATGAGGTTATTTTTATGATTTGGGACTCCTATAAGAATTTTACCTCTAAGTTATCTTTCACCTGCAAGATCAAACTCACAAAAACTCATAAGTACAAGTGTTATATGTAAAGATTCACAACGTGTTCACCAAAATATATTGCATGCAAATGATATAAATAAAATATGCATCAAATGTAGCCTAGATCAAACAAAATACATGCAAACCTTAGAAATATCAAGTTTATTATGTTGATATGTTGATAGCTTAGATATGATTGCTCATAAATTATGCAGCAAAATGTTATGGTCAAGATGGTTCAATAGAAATTTCATAATAGTGGCATGAGAGTAGATTCATTGCAAATAGCATTGGAGGCCTCTTATAGATAGAATTTTTATGAAGGAAAACAAGGGTCAAGATGGATTGGGTGATGGATGGTCAGGATTGGTTGAAGGTTAGGGTTTGGATCAAAGGTTGTAGTCATGTGACAAGTGTCACATGGGGGATAAAGGATAGGTTTAGGATGTGCATTAGGGCAACATCTTTGTGTGAATGGTTGGATTAAGAGATGCGATATGAAATGAATGTATGAGATATAAAGTTAGTTTGACTTTTGAAAAGTGTTTAGGTTCAATGAATCTAGACAAGGTCTTAGTTAGGCATGTGAATGGGGCATTTGTCACATGAAGACGGATTTAGATTGTGATCCATGTGAATGGAACCAACGACTGGCATTAAATGGACAAGGATTGAGGGATAAAATGAAATTAAATAATGGAGGAAAAGGTAATGGGGACTAATTAGCTTAAATTAATTAATTAATTTAGTTGGAATATTTTGGGATAAGGCAATGGATAAATTAATTTAATAAATAATGAATATTTATTTAATTAATTGGTTAGGAAAAATTGGTATAAAGGTAATGGGATAAAATAATTATATTTTATTAATCGCTTAGGATAGGCTAAAATTAGGTGTGATTGGGTAAGGCCATATTTTAGGTGTCTACAGTTCTTGTTGGCAATTTAATATAATTATTTCTTAGCTACCCTATGTTTGGTTATGAATGGATGGATTAAAGTGTCAAGTTTCTTGATGTGGAGATTTGGTTTATCAGATTTATCATTCATTGGAATTATTTTAAATGTGAAGAATTTGAAAAAAGAGTAAGGTTTTTAATTGATATTATTAAACTAGATACTAAGTTAATGTTTATGTGTGTGTGACCTAGTGGGTACAACTAGGTTAGGAATATGGGTGAATACTATTGTCAAAATGTATAGATATAGATGAGCTATGGTTTGGTAACATGCAAATTACTCAAACTTTAGAAATTGAAACACTATCGACTTAGTAAAAGGGAACTGTGGCCTTGATGATTATCAAATGAAGCTTATTAACAGTGTTAGTGTAAATAGGTAGTTTACCTATCTAGTTCACTTATAGGTCCTTTTTACATGTTAAGTTTTCTTAGGTCCTAGGAATCTTCCTAGAAGTATTAGGTTTCATGTGCTCTTATCTTATCTTATCATGTCATTTAATATTTAAAGAATTGGTTGTCTTATAAAATAAGATTAAGACACTTGTCATGATCTTGTCTAATCCTATGTCTCACCTTGGCTATATAACCAAGGGGTTCTCATTTGTAATTCTATTACATTGCAATCTTGTGCATTTCATATTGATCACATTTGATTTAATATTATCTTGCATTCATTATTGCAAATTTAGGCTCTTACTTTTCTCTCTTGTAAAAGGTTGATTTTGGCTTTGTAAGTGATCCTAGAGGCTTGAGTCATTGAGTGACTCTAACAAATAGACCTAATAATTTGGTATTCTTTATCTATCTAAACCATGCCATATTTATACGATATTAGGATAATCCTTCAAGATTAAATATTATTTTCCAAATACTTGAATTTTTTACTAACAAAAGGGAAACGTGACATTTATTCTTAACTTATTATTTTACATGGAATGAGGTGGATTAAAATTATATTTGTATAGACCTCTTATATATTAAGAACTAGGAACATAATTACCTTTTTTGTGTTCTGGATTATGGTCACATAATATATAAGTGATGATGACTTGTTTTAGTGGGACTAGAACCACATTGCACCAAGCATATTTCAATGTTGCAAGTTGATACTTTTGGTAATCCACCTTAGATTGGGCTTAAAGTATTAGCATGACTACATGATTTCAATCGACCTCTTAAGTATAAGAACCTCGATATTGGAACTATCAGGTGAACTAAGGGACATGGGTACTATAGTTGTGCATATTGTCACATGATTAAATAGAAGGAAACTATCACTTAATTAAATGGTGTTGTTGAGATTGAGTTAAAAGAAACTATATGCAATTAGGTTGTGTGGTATCTTCTAATATCTTATGGTTGATTTTTAAGATCATAATAAGTTATAAGTGGTGAGTGTAAATATTATATAGTCTTTGAATTGGACTAGTATAAGAGTATTGGATTGTGCGATAAGGTGAATAAGAATAGAGGGTTTAAAATATTTGTATTAGTATTAGTATTAGTATTATATTATTAATATTTTATTATAATATATAATATTAATATATTATATAAGTAAATAATTATTGTCATTATTATATTATTTATTATTACATTATTATATTTTCATATTTTTTATATTATTATTAATATTAGTATTATTTTATTATTACTATGTTATTATTAATATATAATATTACTATTATATTATTATTTTGCAATTGTTATCATTATATTATTTGGATTAAAAACCTACAAATTAGTTTTAAAAGGGAAACAATTAAGGATATGTTTCATGTTCCGCTATGGTTTGTGTTTTAGAAAAATACTTGGAGTAGGATTAGGGACATGTTTGGGGTTAGGACTAGAATTATGGTTAGGTTTAGGTCTAAGGTTAGGGTTAGGGTTAGCGTTATGAAAAATAAGGTTTGGGTTAGGATTACAATTAGGATTAATGCTCAAGTTAAGGTTATGGTCAAGGTCGAGGTTAGGGTTAGGATTAGTGTTAGGATTAGGGTTGGGTTTAGGGTTAGGGGTTGGGTTAGGGTTATGGGAAATATGTTTCGAGTTAGGGTTATAAGGAATATTGTTAGGGTTAGGGAAGGGTTAGGATTAGGGTCAGGGTTATGAGAAATAGGGTTAGGCATATTCTAAACTAATGAGAAATAGATTTATGTTTTAGGGTTTAGGTTAGTGTTAAGATTAGGGTTGGGTTTAAAGAAGGTTTAGGAATAGGGTTAGGGTTGAAAAATAGTTAGGGTTACAACTCAATTAGTTTAAAAAGGGAAATGGTTATTGATATCTTTAATGCTCAACTAAGGTTAGGGTTGTAAATAACTGCTTTGAGTAGGGTTATGAACATGGTTGGGGTTAGGATTAGGATTAGGATTAGGTTATATGGTTATGGTTATGGTTATGGTTAGGTTTAGGGCTAGGGTTATAGTTATGATAAATAAGGTTAGGATTAGGGTTAGGTATAATGTTATGATTAATTTAGGGGTTAAGATTAGGGTTGGGCTTAGGGTCAGTGTTAGGGTTAAGGTTATGGTTAGTGTTAGGGTTAAGGTAAAGTCTAGGGTTAGTGTTAGGGTTATAAGAAATAGGGTTAGGATTAGGGATGGGATTAATGCTCAAGTTAAGGTTAGGGATAAGATTATGGTCAAAGTTGGGGTTAGGGTTAGGATCAATGTTAGGATTAGGGTTGGGTTTAGGGTTAGGGTTAGTCTTATAGTTAGGGTTAGGGTTCTGGGAAATAGGTTTAGGGTTAGAGCTATAAGAAATATGATTAAGGTTAGGGGATGTTAGGATTAGGTTTAGGGTTATGTGAAATAGTATTAAGGTTAGGGTTAGTGTTACAATTATTATTAGGGTTAGGGTTAGGGTTATAGTTAGGGTTAAGATTTTGATTTATATTTTAGTTTTTATGTTAGGTTTAAGATTAGGGTTAGGGTTAAATAACATTGAGGAATATGGTTAGGGTTACAATTTTGAGTAATGGTTAGGGTTAGGTTAGGGTTAGGTTAGCGTTAGACGTATTCGAAAGTTAACCCTGACACTAAACCTAAGTCTAAACCTAAGACTAATTAAATCTTAACCTTAATTAAACCCTAATCCTAACCATTATCCTACCCCTTATATAACCCTTACCCTAATTAAACCCTAAACCTAACCATAATTTTATAACTGAATAGTAACCTTAATTGAACTCAAGATTTAACTCTAAACCATAACCCTAACACTAAGACAAATTTAACCCTACTCCTAACCCTAACCCTTATTAATTCCTAGTCCTAATTAAACCCTAACCTAAACCTAAATTTAACATTATTTTTAATATTAACCCTAACACTAACCCTAATTCTAAAACTAACACTAATTGAATCCTAACCCTAATCATTACCCTACCCCTAATTAGACCCTAACCCTAACCATAATTTCATAATTAAATAGTAACCTTAATTGAACTCAAAATTTAACTCTAACTAGATCCTAACCCTAATTTCACCCTATGCAAATTTCACTCCAATGCTTAATTGTAGAACCCTAACCCTAAATCATATTTTTTTTGTGGATCCACATTGTCTGAGTGTTGCTCAAAATTGGGCTTTCAACGATGTAAGATATATTCTTGCTTCAAACACAAATCATCTCTTAACTCATATTTGTCAATTTATATTATTTAGAAAACTTTCAAAAGATTTATCGTTTATGTAAACTAAATCATATTTGGTTATTTTTTGGCAGAAAAATATTGTTAGAATAGAAAGAAACTATTACAATGGAAAGTGATACAACAACCACCTATGTTTCTTTCTTGTGATAAAATATCCAGATGTGACTTAAATTTAAAATTAACACAACAATACTAATAATAATTATAATATAATACCAATAATATTATAAATTTATAATATAAAATTACTATTATTGAAGAAAATATAAAAAATTAATCATAATAATATTAAAATATTAAAAAAATTAAATTATAGGGCGGGGGGCTAGCTTGATCGGCTAAAGCATCTTGTTGCAGGAAAGAGGTCACGAGGTCTAGTCTCCCCTCGTCCATGTGGTATCGAAGGGCATGTCACAGCAACGTCACTGGTCAAGTGAAAAAAGTTTACTAGACACACTGCAACTTATAGGAGGCTACCCAATTCTTGCAATCTAAAAATAAATTAAATTATAATAAATAAATAATTATAATAATATTATATTAATATTTAAGATATATATTCTATATTTGATAAAATATTAATATTATATTATTGATTGTTGCACTGTGACTATAAACTAGCCTATCTATCTTAATATTAATCTATATAATCTATGTTGAGAGATCATTTTCGAGGTGACATAAAGGATATAGTTTTGCTCATTGGTCTCAAGTATGACTCCTATGTGTTTATTGGTGTATGCATTTTGAAGTCTAAGATGATGTCCTATATTATTATGATACATAATTATATAAAATTATATTGTAGGGAGGGACCTCACTTGGACCCATGTCTAGGCTTTTGGCATCATTGATGTATATAATGATATTTGTATTACTTTATAGGGGCATACATTCTTTGTTAGTTTGATTGAGTCGGGATTGCCTAGCAACCTTGTACCTAGGTATGTTTGGATCTCCATGCCTGGAGAGATATATCTTGGATAATGGTATTATTGGCAAAGCCTAACTAACCTTTATTATATGTATAAGAGAATATTAATATGAATAGAACCTTGATGTGTTTGGAAAGAAAATTAATATTAGTTTCTAAAATTTAATTAATTCCCTTGGGTACAAAATTATATTAACTTAATTTATTATTTGTACTATGGGTTTTCTATGTAAGAATTCCAATTGCATGTTCCTTGAGATAAACCTTGTGAGGATAACTACATGTGACTTTGAACTCATTTAGAAGCAGGTACGTAGGCATTCCTTGTAAAAACGATGCCCCTATGACCTCAAGTCCATATGGGGAGGACTTAGGGGGGATAACTCTAAGGTTTAGGGTTGTTTCTAACTTGTTTGACTTTTCCTCCTTAGTAGGTTTTATTTTAAAGTTGAAATGGGTATTAGATGGTTATGAATGAGTTAAGGAGACCTAATAACTTGTTTTAATACATAATTTTCTTCTAAATAGTAATTTCAATGAAGTTAATAGATTTGACTACTTTATAGTAAAAAAAATTGCGTGTACATGTTGAGTAGAGGTCATCTCATGTTGGTTCAATGTGATTTTGATGTGTGTGTAAAATTAAACTCCAAACCTATAGGAATCTATGTATAGGCTCCTAAATCAATTGATTGTGATATACTTATCTAGGTCCACTTGACTAGTACTTGTGAATCTTGTTATGTAAGTTTCAGGCTAGAGATGACCCAAGTGTGATTTGAGATATTTGAGTAGTGACAAGTAGTAGGGCTACCCTAGTTATGATACAAAAATGGTTGCATGGGTAGTTACCCTACCATGTGGGTAGTGGTAATTGGAGCTAACTATTGTATCAAGAGGGTTGGTAGGTAGTCACTTATAGCAAGGGGGTGATTGATTCCAAGTTCTACCCATGATTGTGAAGAAGGTAGATGAAAATATCACTAAGGTCACAAGATGGTATATTTCAGAAGCTACCTCTTCTTGTGTGGGCAGACTTATTGTTGATGGCCTATAGGCAATTGAATTTGGAATCCACTAGGATGGATATGTTCGCTACTTATGCAAATCTCACTTGTACCTATATGAGCCTTGGGATGGAGGACAAACCCTCAATGTAGTATAGGACACATTGAATCCTCTTCCTAGTTGTTAGATGGTATACTTGACCCTATTGGGTTGAGAATGGACATCCAATGTAGTATAGGATAAATTGAATCCTCTTCCTAGTTGTCCCATGGTACAAAAGACTAGGAAAAGGATGGACCCATGGTGTAATGCACAATGCACCGACATTATTTTCTATTTGGAATGCACTAAGAGTAGGTGTGAGTTATCCCTTATGGATGTACTAGTCATTCATTGTGTATATGTTAGTCATTCATTGTATAAATGGCCTCGGGTTTTTGTGCATAATGTTACTACTTCCCTTGTCAGTGATGACATCAAGTAACATGGTTGTTTTATTATCATCACTAACAATGGTGGATTGAGAAAAGGATGGGACCCACGGTGTAGTATGGGATGCACTAATTTTCCTTCTCCAAGTGAGATATTCTTATGGCCTTATATGATTAATAATTAGGTAGTGGGATTGTGCATGCAGTAGGTTACATCCATTTCCACTTTACCAATTGTTATTTATGTAAATATGTGACATATGTGAATTGTTCACACAATATATATATGATGTGTGTTGGAGATAATCACTATGGTATATGTGATGAGTGTATGAGCCAGTCACTATTGTACTTGTGATATGCATGTGAGCTAGTCGATGTTGTACTTGTGATGTGCCTATGAGCTAGTCATTGTTGCACTTTTGATGTATGTATGAGGCATTCATTGTTGTACTTGTGATGTGGATGAGCTATTCACCTTCTAGATATATGTGACGTATGCTCAAGACAATCACTATGTGATACTGGGATTATGGTGTGGTACATGAACCCTATGTATTTGTGTATGTGTGTACACTAATGATTGGTAATATTTTTTATGGAACCAAAACATGATGGAAAATTATTATCATTATATTATAATTGGACTAAGTTTATAGCTTATAATTAATGAATAGTCATGGTTTAAAGGTGAGATCAGAGATATCATACAAGAGGAGAGAATGAACTCCCTCTAACATTGGAGTATGAACTACAAAGCCTATTATTTCTCATTAGGAGATACGTAGGCAGGGTCATCATGGATGAACCCTTGAAGTTTAAGTTTGGGTCTAGGGATGAACTCCCTCTAACTATGGGAGAAAAACACTTTTGAGTGTAATCATATAAGTGGTGATGTTGATTTGTTGTCACCATGGTGAATGGAGAAGTTTTGAAATCAACATTGAAGATGGTTGGCTAGTTAAGTTATTAATTGTTGTGGATTGAATTGAAAAAAAAATTGTAGTGATAAAGGGGTGAATTTTAAAATATATATAGGACTAGCATATCCTATATTATAGGAGGATTGTTATACCTAAGATAACACTCCCCTAAATATATTGAGATATTTTAACAACCCAATAAAAACAAACAATCAAGCACTCCCAATTGATCATTATTAAAATAAAATTGATGGGAAAGATATAACATTCCCAACACCCCTCCCCATATTAAATCCTTCTCGAAATGAGGATAGGTGGACTAACAAGACTTGACCATGTTTAATAGTTTTTCAAAAAATATAAGACTAGGGACATACACATCTACTCATGACAAGATATGGTTCAAATATTTCCAAATTTCAATGATGTCACCACATCTTCAATGTTTCCAAATGCAGTTCAAATATTTATCTCTTGGTTCCATTTCTATGATTAGGCATTTAGTTGGTATTTTGGAGGGATCATTTATTTCCAACATGAGGACACCATAGTTGCATTCAAAGACATACATTTGGCTTTGGATACCTATTCATCTAGCTTATGGGAATGGCGTATACAATCCCTGATGGATATGTTTCTTCCCAATGATAGAAATGTTGTTTGAAGGTAGTGGAGTGTTTTTATCTTCAAGCTCTCACCATTGGCACATGACCTACTTCTTTGTGGGGGAAGATTCATAGTCTCACATTTTTGCTCCTATGGGGATATACATTATACATTTTTTATAGAAGCAATACTTCTGGGGTCATATTGAGTCCTTTCTTCCATCACATTTATTGTTAAGTCCTTTATTCCATCACATGTAAATATTAGTTACCATGTTTCCCTTCTGGAGAGGATTTTTCCCTTGAGGTTTTCTCCTTTTCTACAATTGTGAGAGATTTATTTGTTTATACATGGGTAACTTATCAGGCATTGTAGTCAATATCCATTCTTGCATCCATCATTCATCATCAATTCATCTTTACATTTTATCATACTTCTTAAGTTGCACTTAAAGGGAGTTGTTAGCGTGAAAAAGGTATGTCACCTAATTAGTCTTATTAGATCCTATTCACATTAGCATACTTAAGTTTACTTAGGTCATGCATTTTTTTCTCAAACCATAGAATTAAGACATATGTCATGATCTAATTATATCATCATCTAGGGTTACATCCTTGTCTTTATAACAAGGGTTTCATTGTATATTTTAATCATTATCTTTTTGTTTTTAATGAAATTGTAAGCTTCATAAAAAATTGGTTACTTCTCTCTTTTTGATAAGGTTTTTTGATTGCAAGTGATCCTTGTGGTGCTATGAGGGTCCAATCATCAACTCCAACACTACGCATATTGATGTCTCTAGATGTTGTCCCTTATATGCAAGATGTTTAGTGTAGGTATTTATAGGTGGTCGACAATTGAGTCACATCTATGTTGACATGTGTCCAATGAGTAAGGTCACATGACATGTGCATAGTACACAACTAAGTGTCAAACATGTATGGTGTCAATACATGCTGTGCAAATAGCATCCAGGTATTAGATACATATGTAGTCAAGTTTTAGATGTGTATGTAGCCATTTCCTATGGCATAGGGAATGCTAATTGTTGCATATGAGTGATGGTGTTTCTTATAGAGAATTTGATCACATGTTGTGAATGTATGGTTTGATGATAGGTGTAACAAGACAAAGCAAGTACAATGGCACACAACGTGGTAACATGAGCATATATGGAGCATGATGTTGAAGTAGCTTGAAGAATTTGTTGGATCTTATGCAGCTATGCACTAGGAACTCACAAGTGCAATTATATGCTAGGAAATCATAAAGTTGTGTGGTTGTGTGCAAAGTCGATGAAGCCTACACTCAAAGTAATATTGCTAGATGTGAATTTATGATTGTCATCTTAGCACAATGCTAGCATACAAGGGAATGTACAAAGGATGCAATACATGCATTTTTGTTGATGAAGCAAGCTGTGAGGTTACACTTGAATCATACACCCTTTCATAAGGAGTGATGATCCCCATTACATTCTAAGTGTGTTGATGTAGATATGTACAATTGATGAGCCAATGTGTGAGGTTGCACTCACATTGTATACCCTTTCTTAAAGAGTGATGGTCTCCATTATATTCTTGTATGCTCAAATACAAGAATGCAAGGGTGGGGCATGGTGAACTATGAATGTGTTGATCTTCAAGAGCCAATAAGATGGCACGAGTATGCATGAGATGCACACTAGTTTGTGTGCTATGTGAAATTTTTTGTGCTTATCTATAATTGATATAAGGTATGCTTATCAAATTGCAAAAATTGTGTATAGAAGAGTTCATTTTTAACTAAGATTTGTTGGAAGAAGCCCATGTGTAACTAGAATTAGAGTGTTCACACTTTCTTATTGAGAAAATATCCTTATTGTAGTGAATATTTTAATTCTTAGGAGTGTTGATGACATTATAATCGAATTAATTCTCCTATTATCAATGCATATGAATGCCAATGGATGTATTTGATATTCCTATTGGACTAAGGAGTGATTGTATGCATACCAATACCTCCTTTTCAAGGAATGTGTAGACATTTCTTTTACCTAAGAGCATATTGTGGATGAATACACATGTCAAGAACATAGCAATTTCAAAGAATGCTACCAATGGTGTGATGACACTAATCCTAGGGTAGGCCAATTATAATTGCACTAGTTTTGTGTAGTGCTTGATGTTGATGTTGTTTAGCATAACTCATGTCCAATGTCAAGTACTAGTAGCTTAGCCATACAAGAGTGAGGTTAAGAAACTATGTATGCTCTATTTCTACAAAGAGAGATGAAGCTTCCAATATGAATGTAGACATGACCTCCTACATATGAGGAGTTTCACAGGTGGTGATGCTTCATTTTAATATCAGTGTACTCATGGATATGTTAGTATCCAATGTGTTGCTAACACGAGATGACGGTGAAGATATGGGCTTCTCTAATACCAATTTTGTGAAAGATTATAGCCAATGTTGCAAACTTTCATTCTCTAATACCAATTATCTAAAAGAGCCCAAGAGATTCTTGGAGGGTAATCTATAACATATCTAAGTGGTGTGGCTCATTTGAAGAATGGCATAAATTGTAAAACATGCAATGGAACTTAAAACAAGACATGCAAAACCATTACACACTCACAACACATGAGATTAGCAAAGAAGCTACTTTGCTCAATGGAAAACAATATGACTACACAAGTGTATTAGATACAATTAGGCTAAGAATGAGAAGTATCATGATCAAAAAAAGGGTAGTGCATCTTTGTAGATTTGCTTGGATTGTAATAAAGGTGATATTAAATGCCTTGAGCATGTTGATGCATATAGGCTTCTACACCTCCTATATAATATGTACAACGCAAAAGTATGAGCATATGCAAAGCATGAAGTAAGAGATCATGCATGAAGCTACTAAAGCTTGTGTTGATGCATGTGAAGAAATTCTATCAAATGTGCACATGTTCGATGTCATCTTGGTGTTGTCCTAGTATGCAATGGAATGCTTAAGGGGTGTCGTGCATACCATGTTGCTAATAAAATGATGCAAAACTAGATCAAAATGGATTGATATAAATATATAAAATCTGATTAGAGGTGCAATCGAATGGTTTCTATTATTATTGACACCTTCAATATGGACAATGTTATTATCTACAAGATCCTATTGTTTATGTTCCAAACCTAGGTAAGATTGAGTGTAATATTCTTCAAAACTATGATAGTTATACAACACTTTCACTATAATTCTTGAGGAATGCTTTGTTAGAATCCAATGGACAAGTTGGAGGAAGACTAACCAAATTTGAGCTCAACAAAATTTGAAGCACACTATCCAAAGGTTCTTACAACTTGTAAAATTTATAAGAGCATTTTGTTTGGACATATGAATATTATAAATATTAGCTACTTGATAAACATTTTCTTTTGTTTTCATAAGATTATTACCTTTTGAAAAATAGTTACTCTTGAAACTTTAAAGAGTGATAATTTAGAAGATGAATGTTTTAGATTTAAGGAATTTCACTTGAAGATTCTTTAAGTGGTTTCATCTTTAAAAGATGGAAAATTATTCAAGGTGTGCATTGCTTTGAATGATGGGAATAAGCCCTTCAAGAAACGTGATTTGAAGCTCATCATTAAATTAATGTTTCAATTTACCATATAATGATTGAAAATAAATGGCATACTCACTAAGAGGCTCATTGCTTCTATGGGTACACTTAGTCAAATCATTTCAAATTATTGTTAAACCCATATTCATGTGAAAAGTCTTTACAAAAGCAATGGCTAATTCATTAAAGAATGTATAAAACCCAAAGGTTAAGAATAAAACCATGGAATAATACACACACACAAGGTTCTTAGCAAACATTTGAACCAATGTCCTATCTTTGTATTCGAAGTATAAACATGTTGCAATGTAAAAAAATTGCAAATGAACACTAGGATCATTTTTTTCCATTATAATGAACACTATTATCATTATAATTTTTTTTTTTTGTGCACCTAAACCTTGAGGCAACAAATTTTTAACTTCAAAGCAAGGGGTGTGCAATGTAGAGGATAATATGTGATGGAATCCTTTTTATTATCGTTTACTTTCTTCCCAAAATTGGCCATGTCTTGCAATAATGTATTCAAGGTGGAAGTCAAGACAAAGAGTGGTGTGAAAAGTGTGTGAAACAATAGGTGTAATAAGGATGTGTGAAGGGGTAATAAGATCATAGCCATGGAATGACAAACAACATGGGATGGAAGGGAGGAATGGTTTGGGCTATGAAATAAGAATAATGAGTAGTAGTTGTAAAAGTGGGGATGGCACTTGGGATATAAGTGCGAGGGGCAATGGATGAGGTAGGGTAGTAGTAGTGCATGAAGGAGAAGATGTGAAGAATGGAATATGAGACACAAGTATAGTAGTGGGAGTATAACAAAGAGTAGGCCATCCTAAGCAATATCATAGAGGGTGCAAAGATAGTTACAGTGGTGACAATAGACGTAGGAGTCACATTAGGAAAAATAGGTCTAGTAATGCTCATTAAAGTTGTGGGGTTAGGATTCAAGGAAGAGGGATGGAAGGATGTACCATTAGAAGTCATCATAAAGTAATTCATGTCAAAGGCAATGTTCATTATTGTTTGATGCAAGATGTTGAACAACTAGTGAGGAGATTGATATTGATAAGTGCACCCACAAGCAATTATCTAGTACATGTAAGATCTTTCTTAGTTGTATGTACATCATGATCCAAACTTTCTTGGTTAACATGTCTTCAAAATGGTTATCAACATGAGAATCAAAATAAACTTCATTTTCATCAAATTTATCAACCATGTCAACATTGAGACCACTCTTTCACAAAGAAAGATTAGATCCCTAAGTAGCTCATGACACAAAGCAATTGTTATGACTATGAGAAATGGAAAGATGGTGCACTATAAAAAACCCCTCAAATGTAAAAAATAGAATCAATAGATCAAATTTGCAACAACTATGGAATGTAACCCTAAAAGATAAGAGCAAAGAACGATCACAAAAAAACTCAATCAAACTTAAACTAGGTTAGAAATTTTGGTAAAAAAAAAACTCAAAAAATACTAAAAATAATGTATAGAAAACAAAACTCATAAGCAAAACCTTAGAAGGTTTAGGACAAATCGATTTCCCCAAAAATGTTAAGGAATAAAACATTTAACAAAGAATCTATGCAAACTAAATAGATGGAATTACTAAGCACACAATTAACCTAGATTAATTAGTAGGGATTGATTACTAAAATAAATGTGTGAAAATTAAATGAGTATTAAGGATACTTAATTAGAACCGCTTATGAAAGAAGATGTAGATGTAGTGCTCACTTGATTTGCTACTATCCAGAATTGTCTTGGACTAGCAATTGTCTCATAATTTGTGTGATCTCAAAAAACTTTCGTTCAAATCCAAGCAATGTAAGGTAAATCTTGAGTAGTATCGATTCAATTTGACGTGCATGATCTATCAAAATATACACATAAAACCCATTCGTTTATCTTCTCAATAGTTGGAACTTGTTAATGTAGTGTGGGCATAGTTGGGTAGATTGTCAACTCCGTACACATGTTCTTGTAAGTCAACCCCCTTAACAAGTCCGATTAACGAGAAGTGATATTAAATACAACATTCACCAACATGTCAATGGCCTATATGAAAATTATGTGAACATGATTATTTGTCCCTTTAGAAATCTAAGTGTATTCTAAATGTTCTCCCTGTGAAACAAAATGCACATTGGATGTCATTAAATACCATGATATAACAACTATAAGTCAGATCATAATAGCTAATAAAAAGGGATAGGAAAGTTTGGATTTGAACTTAATGATTTAAAATTCAAGCTCATTCAACTAAACAAAATAGAACCAAATCAATTATGTGCCACATGGAAACTAACCTCAGAGATAAAACATTATTTTTGAGGCATGGAGTGAATGAACAAAAGTGCAAATAAGAGTACACTAATGAAGAGTAAATGACAAATGTATGGAAAATGACATAAATGGTGTGAAACCGATGTGAAAAAAGTATCAAGCTATGAGCCAAGCTTAACACGTGAATATTCCACTTATCAATCTGTTATTGCATTAAGAACATTCCCATCACAAAGGACACAAAACTTGACAACAAATGTCATGGATATGCTGATTTCACCGTTACAAAATTTATACCTAACAATATAAATATTTAGTTAATGCAACATTAAATTTACACAGTGATAAGAAAACACCAGATAATGGTGGTCTAGTCCTTTCTGTTATATCATCATATATATAGAGATCAATTTTATGCCCTTTTATGGCAAGAAATTCAGCTATTAAGTTAAATTGAACTTTTTTTCAGATTTTTATTTTTGTGTAGTTTGACTCGAATATTAAGTCATCTATGTAGTTATATCCCAAATATGTCAACCAATTTGTCTCTAGGTGATTTGTAATTAGAGTGCTTAAATAAGGATATAAAGCTACAAGAATTCATTGATCGTTTCCCAACGGATAGACTTTAGGTTTTTAACCTTTTTTTTACTTGCTAGCTTTCTATATCTTTTAAAGATATCAAGTTTCCACAATTCATCATGATTATTTGAATAAGATTTCTAGATTCAATTGTGTAGCTGTTTTTTGTCATCAACTTTTCAAATCGCACTACGTGATCTACCATCAGGATGAAAGAGAGCTGAAGGAGAAAATTCGTCATGCTTTTCTGCAGTATCTTTTGCTTTAGGCCATTTTTCAAAGCTGTCCTTAATGTCTACTTGCAGCTTTTATTACCAATCATACCATCAAAAGTTACCATCCACTAATATATCGTCATTGCTGCAGATATTGCATCCATTGTATTATTCAAGTTCTCAATGTTCTCTCTCTGATATAATGTTGCTTCAGCTTACAAACTCCATTCTTGCAGGCCCATTGAAGTTCTAAAATTTAGTACATTTGTTACTTCTAATTATTTTCCATATATTGACTAACAAACTGGAAATTTAAGGTAATTTGACCACAAATTCCAAGCATTTTATCCTCTTTTTCACCATGTAAATACAATGTTTACCAATTGTTGCCAACAAATTCCATTTTTTGAGCATAGGATCAAGTGTTCTGTGCAATATCACTCGTGTTTTCTAAACCAGTAATGCATATTTAATAAGCTGTCCTACAATCTCGTAATAGTATATCAAGCTTGCTAATAAAACATCCCCATTTCATTATCATACAGAATTAAATTTATCGACTGACTTCATTTCTCTTTGCAATAATTCCTTAAATTATTGTTTTGGTGAAATAAATTATTGTTTTGACAACTATCAAAATGATAATTTCACCAAAACAAAGTCTGCAAAAGTCCAATTTATCCTCATTTTCTCATCAGAATGTTGGAACCTAGAACATGTATTTCTTGATCGTCCTCCTGTTCTAACATTCTCCAACAAATCCCTGCGTAGCGCTTGAAGCATCTCTCTCAGTTACTTGAGATTCCAAACTAAAAACATTTGAATACCATATATTATGTTACTACACAAGACATACAAACGTATGAAGACAAAGCATAATCTGAAAACAAAGCAGAATACAGAAACCAAATGGTAATAAAAAAGTTACTAATTCAACCATCCTAAAAACAAAATTCATAGAAAGGATGAATATTTTTCCCTCCCCCACAAAAAACGCTCCATTAAAGCACAAGATATCCATCTATGTGAAAAAATAAATTCATATTTCATAATTATGACGTTGGCCTGATATTAAATAATGCTTCAAAGGGAATCAGGTAAAACTGGTTCAGATCTTAGAAGCCTCTCAACTTCATCATTTGCCTCAGCCTGAATTTGCCATTGCTGTAAGAACAAAATTCATAATTAAAATGTAGTCAAACAGAAGAAGTTAGTTAAAAGTAATGTCATTTGTGTAAGCCAGCTAGAGTTACTGTAAGGAGATTTGTTTCAAAATTAGTACCTTCTCCAAATCTTCTAGTTCCATAAGGCGCTCAATTTGTTCAGCTATACTTGCCTGTGTCATCAAATACATATAGATCAAAAAAATATGCAGAAATGTTTTATGAACAAAAGAAAAGCCATGTGATTCTGTTTCTAATTGGTCAACACATTCTAAAAACTAATTAAAGACCCTCTACTAATGATCTAATACAAAAATGCCATTAACACTCACAGCATTAGTTGCTGTTTCTGCAGCAAAAACATCTACGTCCATCTCCACCTCAATTTCAATTAATGAAGCTATCTGTTCCATTTCAAAAGAAATCGATCATTTGAAAGTAGCCACATGAATATTTAGCAGGAAAGCATATTTTTATAAATACTTCTAAAACAGCCTGTTCATTGAGTTGCGAGAGTTCAGTCTTCTCCCCAGCAGAGAAAAAAGCTAACTGGATTCCTCCTCCATGTGGCTTTTACAAATTGAATTTTCACAATGCCTTTTAACCCTTAAGTGATCCTAGGGGCCTCAAGAGCAGGTTGTGTGATCAGAGATTGCACAGGCAATCTGGTCTGCATCTAAAAAACTAACATCAGGGCTTAGCAACGAATCTGAGGTGGCTGTTCCTGTCCTTGGATTGCAATTAGCAGCTAAATCTCTTCTCTCTACATTGGGGGTAACTCTATGGTCATCTTACATGCACTTTGTAACCATGGATCTAAGATATAGAAGTTGGACAACGTTTTAAGGTTGGCATGGGCATTTTGGATGCCTTGACATTTTTCTCTTACAGACATTGCTATAGAGATATCAACAGGATATCTGACTTCCTAGCTAACTTTGGCATTGATGTTGAGAAAGATATAAAGTTGGACATAAGTTAGAAAGTGGAACGGCTCAAATAAGATATGGGGCAATGATGATGTAGCTACTCATCTGCCTCATTAGTAGCTGCAAAACTTCCCACACAGTTGAAGTTAATTTATAATCATGATAATTCACTTTTTGATGCCCTGCATTTTGGGACAAGCTTGTAGATGCTTACAGTGGTGTACATGCATTGTTATTGCCACCAAAGATCTTGTTCATTGCACATAGGGGTTCGAGTGCTTTTCTGGTCTGTAATATGGAGCCAAATTTCCAACTGTACTCTGCTAAGCGGGAAATGTCCTCCAAGGGTCCTGTCTCCAACCAGAGGCTGAAATCTATCTTCCTCATTCAATCTAAGACAGACGAGAGTGCAATGAGGGAATCATTGGATCAAACTACTTGGAAGCTGAAGTAAGCAGCTGTGCTAACACTTGACACAGATATCTCTTTAATGTTCATCTCCAATCTGCTTGAATTTGTTAAGGATAAGAGTCTGGTCTTCAAGTTAGATTTAGATGCAAGGGAGGACTTGTGAAAGGCCTTGAGGTTTTTGACCCCCTTCTTGTCGAACATTTGCCAATTGATGGTCATGCAATTAGAGATTTAGTGTCAATGGATTATTTCAGGGAGCTTGAATCCAGATTTCATTCAATGGTGGCTGTGGTTCATAATATTCAACACCATATAGCAAGCAAGGGTAATGGCTTCTCTAATCCCATGGATTTAACTTGACTGACTGCTCCATATCAATCTCCCTCCTCCTACGTGGACAATGCCAGAGCAGAGAGGGCAAAACAGGCCATTAAATTTCTGATACAATGTGCTGGGCTAGTTGAAGTTGCAGGGGAAGTCTCCAGAACAGTTGCAGATGCCGAAGATATCCTTGTGATCATGGATGATGAATGAAGTAAACGTTGCCTATTAGTTTATGTATATATGTATAGGTTTACAAACTGTTAATATCAGTCTTTAAGTATTTAACTCTCAAATCCAATATTCCCTGTGGGATGTCACATTGTTTTAAACAGGCATTTTTTTATTTTTAATTTATATAAAAAGGATGAGGACCCCATGTCCCTCATCGAACGTATAAAAAAAAAATATAACTTCCAAAACAACTAACTTTTGCATAGCTGTCAATAAGCTCCAATTTTGCAACAAGAGCCTCATCCAAACTTTCTTGGGCGAGCTTGACCCTGCTTCTCCGAGCACTGCAAGCAGGGAAGCAGACATTAGACCAAGCCCAGAAATAACTTAATTGAGATCAAAAGGAAAAAATCAAAAAATTATTTACATTCAATGCTGAAATAGAGAGACGTGCTGCATTGATTAATCATCAGAGTAATCCATTTGGAAAGTGAAAGGTATGTAAATCTGGTCATTTTTAATTTTAAAGTTTCAAACTGTTCAACACATTTATTAGAGTCCTACCTGTAAGAGGATTCCCCAACTACTTCAATTTTGTTCTCTAAGTGGCACATGCGGGCCAGCATCCACACCTTCAAAAACAGATATCAGAAACCAGTAAATTTCAACGGGCAAGAGATGTTGCACACTTGTAGCAGCCACATCTGTAGCCAAGATAGTGCATCCAATTAACAAGTAATGTAGTTAGGAGATTGGTAGCAAGTATTTAATGCTAATCATTGTAACTTTACCAAAGCCATCTTTATAAAGGATTATATTATATACCATTTTTTAAACGTTGTGGGCAAACGAACAAGACTATTCTATGCAATCAGCAATAAAAAATATGAAAATAAAAGACCAAAAAAACTATTGAAAACAATAGGTATGATAGTAGTATGTTCATAATGCACATCACTAATAGATCCCTGTAAACATAGGCTGTGCAATACATGAAGAGGTCAGAGAGAGTCCCTCAATGATGTTCATCTAAAATAATCTACAATTCATATGCTGGTTGTAGACAACTAACTATACACAACAAAGGCTAATCTTAGGATCACATGACCATGCACTCAGTCATTTCCCATAATGAACACGTTCTTATACATTTATTAATGATATCAACAAAACTGTATAAATACCTTACTACAACCTACTAAAAAAGTTACATAAATAGTCACCGAGATTGCAATTCAATCATCTATTGCTGCTCTCCCTGATATCATTCTGTTTTGCGGCAATCTAATCTGCTACTGTCTGGAGTGAAAATCTGGTCTGCTTTTTTCTTTATGTTCAGTTGTGTCCCTTTGCAATGTGAAGTTCATCAGGGGCCATATGTCAAAAATATAATGGTTTCAAAATGTGAAGAGTCTTGGGTGGGGCACCAAGTTTGGAAGGAAATAGGTGTTCATCAGTTCTCCATCTAGAAGCTGAGTCACCAAAGCATCCTAAATGCCAGAAGTTAAAAAGGCTATGGGTTAGGCGCCCATGTTGAAGCCTTCTGCGCATTAATTAATTTATTATCATGACTCTTGGTTTTCCAAGGAAAGGGTGTTGGTTTTTGCAAGTGGTTTTGGCACCTCTTGTTTTGGTTTACAACTATGGTTTTGCCTCCCACAAGTTCTATAAATTGGAGCCCTGAGATGGTTGTTGTATGGAAGCATCCAGGTTGTAGGAGGTCAGCAAGGAAGTGTATTGTGGTGTATCTCTCGTGTGAAGATATATAATATACTTGCCCGTCTTTTCTCATGTGGAGTTTTTTCCCGAAAGGGTTTCTCCACATAAATCTAGTGTCATATTTGTTTGCTGACTTTTCTATTATGGTGAATGTGCAATCACATACATATAATCATAGTTGGAAAACTCGCCCCGAGAAAAAACTCGCCAAGCCAAAAATTGGAGAGTTTTTAAAACTCGGCAAAAAAACTCGGGAACTTAAAAAATTGCATAAATTTCATTAAAAACACATTTTTTTTGCGAAATTCAATGACAAGATGAATCCAATGAATCCATAAATGAGTACAAAAGTGTTTTCTATTAATTTTGATTGACTTCAATGTAAATTGATTACAAAATCGCATTCTTATGCGAAATCCCGATGGCTAAAAGCCTGAAAGTCTAATACATGAAAGCAATAAATCTAGAACTAGAAGCAAATACTAAACAGTAACTAAATACAACATGCTAGGCTTTCCTCTTCCCTAGTCTAGCAGCAGCTAAGGAAGAAGGGGAGGGTCCTCTAGCCCTCCCGCGTGTGCGTGGTGGTGGTGGCGGTGATCGCACTCGCGGTGCTACTGCTACTGCTACTGGCTCCTCGGTTGGCATGGAAGGTTGTGTCTGTGGCTCTGGCTGAATCTCATCGATATCCTCAGGAATGTCCTCCAACCCTACATCTCCTGATGCACCCACATCCTCCATTGCTTGTCTCTCAAAGTCAAGGATCTCGTCCGCGCTAAACAATGGAGGCTGCTCATCTCGCCCTGTCCAATCACTATAAGGATCTATCTCATCTAAATCAATAGGATCCAGTGATTTTTCTTCTACTCTCTTTGTGCGCAACCGAAGGTTGTATTGCACAAAGACAAGATCATTCAGGCGCTTTTGTGCTAACTTGTTCCTCTTTTTCGTGTGAATGGACTCGAACAAGCTCCAATTGCGCTCACAACTGGATGCACTACAGGGCTGACATAATACGCAGAGGGCAATTTTTTGAAGATGTGGGGTTTTTCCACCCCAATTTTTCCACCAAACCTCTGCAAAAAAAATAAATATTGAAGAGTTAGAAAACAAAGTCAAAGACTCAAAAGTCAAAAGTAAAACACATTTTATCAAATTATATGATACATGTGAAATAAACTTAAAAGTTAAAGACTCCCAATTTTATACCTGGTGGCAGAGTGTTTCTTCCTCTAAGAGCCATCTCTGAAGAAAAGAGATTACCAGTTGCTTCCCTGTACATATCCAACTCGATAACGATGTGGTCTCTCGCTGCAACCTCGGATTCCATCCTCTGAAAGCATGTCATGAGCCCCTCCATAACCTCTCCATTAGGACGGGAGAAGCTCTCTGAGAAGAGATAATAAGGGTTGAGGAAGTACCCTGCTGCATGGATGGGTTGGTGGAGTTGATTGTTCCACCTCCTATCAACAATTTCCCATATGGGATCAAATTTCAGGCTGTCCCCCATGTAGTAACTTTTGATAGCCTCTTTGGCCCTATCCATGGCCTCATAAATATATCCCATGGGGTTTTGATCCCCATCTACCAAGCGAAGGACTCTTACCAAGGGCTCTGACACCTAGATTAAAAATACAAAAAGATCAAAATTAGAAATTTATAATGAAAGGCTTAAAGTTGAATTAAAAAAAATATATATTTATATTCAACTTGAGTTTAAAATTAAAATCAAAGTTTTGAAGTTACCTTCACGATCTCTATAGCTTTTTGTGCAAACAAGTGGTCAAAGACTATTGTAGCAACTCTCTCTCCTTCGGGCTTCTTTGAATATGAGGAGTCATTCCATGCTTGACTCACAAACATTTGTTTTAAAAATCCCAAAGAATCCAAAATGCTTTGCAACATTATGAAAATCGTTGCAAACCTTGTGGCACCTGGTCTCACCAACTCCTTCCCTTGCATATGATCTCTCATCAAGCTAAGAACCCAAGGGTGATTGTAGATAAATTTTGTGATGCTCCTTGCATCATCTACAATCGGTGCCACCCAAACAAGTTTTCCTATGTCCTCCAAAAGAAGGTCAAGGCAATGGGCCGCACAAGGTGACCAAAAGAGTGATGGATGTCTAATCTCAAGCATTCTTCCTACTGCCACATACGCTGCTACATTATCTGTGATAACTTGCACCACATTAGCAATCCCCACCTCCATCACAACTTCTTCCAACAATGTACACAATGTATCTGCAGTTTTTATCTTGTTGGAAGCATCTATCGACTTCCAAAACACAACTTCACCTTTGCAAGCAACCAAAAAGTTAATGATGGTGCGGTTTCTCCCATCCGTCCACCCATCAGAAAGAATGGAGCAGCCATATTTCTTCCATTTATCTTTTTGTTGTTCAACCACTTGCATTGCCCTTTGGGTTGCATTTGTGAGCAACCTGCAGGTACAAAGTAAAATAATTAAATAAGTACAAAATTGTAAGTTTTAAACAAAAAATAGCTTCAATTCAACATAAATAATAAATTATAAATTAATTTGATTTAAAGAACATAAAATTTAAGTTGACTTTCACCTACCTCCCATTCAAATCTTTGCGAGAAGGTGGCTTGAAGCCTTTTCCCGCAACTGTCAATGCAGTGACCATATTGTGCCAATAGGGACTACTCACCACATTAAATGGTATGTTATTGAAATACCAAAAGTCAGCACATGCTGACTCGGCATGTTGATGCACCTCCTTGTTCCACCTTGTAGCCTCCAATGATACCTGTGCTCCTGGTGTGTTTCGAGGCACAAAAAAGCTTTGTGGGTTGCGTGAAGATGAAGGTGGTGGTGGCACTGGCACTCTAGTCCAAGTCGAACTAGAGGAAACGGGGGGCCTAGAGGACAGTACAGCTGTGGCTGTGCTATGAACGCGAATCCGTGGACCACGAAGAGAGCCCACAATGCCAATATCTCCCTCATCTGACTCTATCTCCATGTGCTCAGCCTCATGCTCCTGAGTTTGGCCATGGGCATGCGCATGTCCACTAGCTATGGCAACTGCTATGGCTTTTTTTGCCCTCTCCCTTTGCATTTTTCTTTCCTCGGCAATTGAGAGTAGTGCAAGCATCTCTCTTCTAATCTCTTCTTTGGGCTTCTCACAAGGCTTGGCATCACGCTGAGGAATGCCTGCAAGATGGTATTTGAGGCGATTTATGCCTCCATGATATGTATTCTTGCACTCACTGCAAACAACTGTTCCAGGTATGTGCCCTCTCACACCATACTTCCATGTAGGGTCTCTAGCCCCTGTAGGACGAATGCCTGGAACCCATGATGATGGTGTAGACGGGGTGGAACATGATGGGGCGGGGTTGGAACCTGATGCTGAACCAAAGCCAGAAGCCATTATGGTGTGTATTCAATGCTCAATGATCAATCTACACACACAAAAAATATGTACAACATATTAGTTTTTTAATACAAAAAAAATTAAAAAACAACCTAAATCATTAAAAATTTAAAACTTAAAAGATATAGAGCTAAATTTGATTTAAATTGATACAAATGTGTTTAAATGAATTATAAATTAACATTATTAACTAATCTTATCATTCTACACAAAAAATGAACCTAGGTCTGAAAATTTCAAAAAACAATGAAAAAAATCAGCAAAAATCAACAAAAGATTGTGATGAATCTTGTTTTTTGGATTGTAAATGCAAAAAAATTGTTTCTTTGTGCTCTATCATGACTTTTTTTCAATTTGGAATGAGTATTTTGCAAGAAGAATGAAAGAAAATGATTAAGCAAAAATAAAAACCAAAAACAAAACCCCTACCTGTGAATCGAATTTCTCTTCAAAATCCACACAAAATGGCGTTTGAATCTGCTCTCCTCGATGGCAAATCGTTGGAAATGATATCTCCTTGCTTGGGGGGGGGGGTGTGTTTAGCTCCTCACACAAAGTATTATGCAATTTCGAAATGAAATGAAAGATAAAAAAGACGTTTTTACTTTATGTGCTGCGCGGCCGAGTTTTTGGCGAAAACTCGTTTTTGTAAAAACTCGAAAATTTAAGGGTGGCGAGTTAAACATGGAAAAACTCGCGAGTTTTTCGCAAGTGTGCCAACTATGCATATAATGAATAATCAGATTTCGTAATCTTATTTTTAGATTTGAATACACATACATAAATTAGTATTGCAGCTTAGTTTCACCTTGTTTTCAATAGAACCGGTGGTGGATATGGAGGCATAAGAATGTTTGGAAACTCTCCTTCTGCCTCTAGAGCCAAGACTTGAGGATGAGGAAATACAAGCATCTACCTCTAAGGTACAGTACAAAAATTTGTTGCGGGACAAGAGGGAGCAGATGTAATACTGATAAATTGAGGGTTTTATCCTTATTCAAGCATTTGAGAACTTTGGATGCTTTTTGCCAAGATACCCATCTAGTTTTCAAGAATACGGCTATAAGTCCAGAAAAGGGGGTTCTTGAAATGGTCAATGAGTACGCATTGCCAAGTGGGCTCAAATGATGTGCAAAAGCTATTAACAATATTAGCTTTCATGGCTTGGATCAAGCAGTTGGGAAGGTAGAAGTGGTTTAAGCGTGGTGGTGAGGATTGGATTTCTCTTCCACCTTGTGTGTCGTGATGTGCAGGACCCCCCTAAAGTACTATGTATGGTTGGTGCCTAGTAATTTTAGGCTAAGCTAATAGCTTTGGTACAAGTGTGGGTATCGGGTACAAAAGTATGGCAAATTTTTTCCCCTTGGGTATAGCCTATAGGTACAAGTTCAAATATGTATGTATGTATGCATATGTATATGTGTGTGTGTGTGCGCACGCACATAGATATAAAACTCTGCAAGTACTCACGGGTCAAAACACATGTAAAGTGACAACACAAGTTAAAACACGGTTGAAACTTGAAACACATATTTGACGATGAAATTTTCTCTAGAAAACCCTACATTGTGCCCCTCTACTAAACACATGACACAACTACAAGCGCGATTTTTACAATTTTTTCTTTTCTTTTCTTTTTTCTAAGCATTTAAAACTTTAAATAATTATCCCTAAATTTGTGTAAATCACCTAGTGTTCATGACGGGGGGTGGTTGGTTTGAGTTCCCCAAACTTAAATCTTGTAGAGAATAGTATGGTTTGTAATCTGCTTTAAGTATGGGCATAAACTTTAAAGTTATCAAGAACATTGATTTTGTTGCAATTCATTCTATTCTCTTTGTTACAACATTTCAAATTAGGTTATGTAATCATTTCAAGCTATTTTATTGAAACTCGTTACTAAGGATACAAGAAAGTAATCTATTAAAATCTCACTTCGTCTATAGTTGTAATGTGTAGTTTGTGTTGGCATTGCTTCTCCATACTCTAGATTTATTAATAGTGTTAATGAACAACAATGTTGTAAATCCAAAGACCACTTTGATACTTAATGTCTTTTTCCCTAAGACCTATCATGCAGTTTTGTGCACAATTTATTGATGGTGCTTTGTCAACATCTAGAATTGAAAAAAAGAACGTAATGTCATACTTGTGGTACATACAATTGAACGTTTGAATAGCTTACAGCCATCAATTAATGGAAAAATCCAATAGCCTTAGATTTTCACCCATCTAGATGAAATCCCTACCTACATTGTTGTTGTAAGCCTAAAGAGGTTGCTAATTATTGTATGTTGAATAAACTAAATTAAATTTGTGAATGACTTATTAACTTTTTTAGTATGTTAAAATTTTAAATGACTTAATTGAATAGATTCTAATTGTCAAAATTTGTGGATTGATTAAATTAAAAATAATTTACAATTTTTTTAAGTTTTTTGAGCAAAGTTCAGTTGTAGAGGTTTTTTGTGCCTAGAAATGTACCAAGAGCGCAACCTTCATTGGAAGCTACATGGTGGAACAAGGAGGTGCACAAAGAAGAAGATAAAGCTTGTGCAATTTTTTGGTTTTACAACAACCTTCCCTTCAACGTGGAAAGGAGTCTATATTTGGAGTGTTTGGTGACAGCATTGACAGTTGCAGGGAAAGAGTATAAGACACCCTCTCCAAATGATCTAAGTGATAGGTTGCTCCAAAATGCTATTGTGGATGCAAAACAAATTGTGGAAGATCAAAAGAAGCAATGGTGAAAGTTTGGATGCACAGTTCTTTCAAATGGGGGGATAGATGGAAGGAACCACGCCCTCCTCAATTTTTTAGTGGCTTCAAATGGTAAGTTAGTTTTTCTAAAGTCAATTGCTGCCTCCAACAAAATAAAGAATGCAGAAAATTTGAGTTTGATGTTGGAGGAGGTTGTTTTAGAGGTGGGCATAGAAAATGTTGTCCATATTGTTATTGACAATGCAACGGCATATGTGGTGGTTGGAAGATTGCTTCAAAAGAGGCATCGAACACTTTTTTAGACCTCTTGTGTAGCGTATTGCCTTGACCTTGTTTAGGAGGACATAGAAAAAATTGATTGGTTGAGATCAATTGTAGAAGAAGCATGAGATATAACCAAATATATTTATTATCACCCGTGGGTTGTTCACTTGATGAGAGATCACACCAAGGGGAAGGAGCTTGTGCTATCGAGTGCTATAAGGTTTGCAACTAATTTTCTGACGTTGCAAATAATTTCTAGTTGATCGACTCCCTTGAAGCAGAAGTTTGTGATTCAAGCATGGGTAGACTCAACTTATTCAAAGAAGGTTGATGGAGAGAAGATCACAAAAATATTTTTGATTATGTTTTTGTGACTAGAGCTATAGAGATTGTAAAGGTAACTTAAACTTAATTTAATTTTCAAATTGAATCCTTTATTTTTAAACTTCAAAAGTATTTTGTTTCTTTGTAAGTTATAACTTAAATTTGCTTCTAATTTGTACTTCATAGATAACGGAGCCACTGGTGAGGGTTTTGTGCTTGGTGGATGGGGAGAAAAATGCAATGGGATATATTTATGAGGCCATGGATAGGGCCAAAAAGGCCATCTAGAACTATTACAAACGAGATGCAAATACTTTTTGATGATGTTTTTGTGACTAGAGCTATAGACATTGTCAAGGTAACTTCAAACTTAATTTAATTTCAAATTGAATCCTTTATTTTTAAACTTTAAAAGTATTTTGTTTCATTGTAAGTTGTAACTTAAATTTGCTTCTATTTTGTACTTCGTAGATAACGGAGACACTAGTGAGGGTTTTGTGCTTGGTAGATGGGGAGAAAAATGAAATGGGATATATTTATGAGGCCATAGATAGGGCCAAAGAGGCCATCCAAAACTATTACAAAAGAGATGCAAATAGATTTGCCCATATTTCGGAGATCATCGATCAGAGGTGGAACAATTAATTCCACCAACCCATTCATGCAGCAGGGTACTATCTCAACCCCAATTTTTTCTTCTTTGATAGCTTCATAGATCCTAATGGGGAGGTTATGGAGGACCTATCAAAAAAATTGGGCTTGCAAGTACTCTCCGAGACTGGGTCTATGAACTATGCATATATGCATAAAAAATAAAAATAAAAATCATATAATATAAAACAATGACACTCATAATTTTTTGATTGCCAAAAAAAAAATTTAAATACCTCATAATTTGCAAAATGAAAATACTCATAAATTCATAATTCAATGATTTGTCAAATGTCAATACACAATGATAATTACAATCAATATTTTATAATCTTCATACTACTCTTCATCAAAAGCATCAAAGTCAACATTTGGTTCAATTTCACTTGAACCACAATGAGATACATTGCCATTTCCACTACCTATGTATTGTACAAGCTGCCTCATCTAAAGATATTTTTCGAGCAAGTTGTGCAACAATGACATCTAATTCAACACACTCAAGAGTTAGATCCCAATTCCTCATCACCCCCTCATTATAATCAAGTTTCTTACATGACAAGAGATCCTAATACTAAAGGGGGTCTGGAAGTGGTGACCTAATGGGATTGAGGGGCAGCACCCCTCATGGAGGTTTGTGGGTAACGCCCCTCATGGGGATTTGGGGGCAACACCGCCAACGGGGTCCAAGGGCAACACCCCTCACACGTTCCTTATCACGACATAGGGCGAGGTCGAGGGGCAAAGCCCCCACCACCAAGCCCAAATTAAGGCCTTTGAAACCACACAAACCTTCATGACGAACACCATTTTCACAATTTTATCACTTAAGGGTGAAATTATGTACCCAAGCACGTTTTTGTTAAAAAAATAGGTTTTGAAACCTTTTTCCCTTTTTTGGGGGGCAGCCCTTGGGTCTCCCTAGGTTCACCTAGATTCAGCTCAGGTTCGCCCAAGGTCTCTCCCGAGGTGCTCGGGAGGGACCCTAGGCGAACCTAGTGGGATCCAGCCCAAGACCCAAACTCGAACCATACTGATACGAGCACAGGGGGTTTTAGAGGAACCCAATAACATAGAATCATAAATTTTAGGAGGTCCTTTGTTTGTGTTATGTTTTGATGGTGTTTCTTTTTCGTTGGTCGTTATGCCACAATGGAATGGTGTCTATGTCTAACATAGTGTCTGTCTACAGTAGCTACTTATACTGCTATGCCTGGTTATAGGCTGTTTATGCAGTTTTCTTTTAGTATATATTTTGTTTGGTTGGTAGGGCTGGGACCCCTTAATAGAACCCTTTATAATATAGTCTAAAAAAGTATTTGTGCTTAAGGTAATGATATTCAAGCACTGGGAAACCAGGTGGCTGGTCTCAAATGGGACAATGCAGATGCCATTTGCCTTCTTTCCAGTAAGGATTTGACTGTGATGAAGCTCAAGACTTGCCAATCCATTCCTGGCATTTTTTATTCTATTGAAAAGATTCCCATATAACGCTTAGATCATGTGAGCCTCATGAGGAGCTCAGGGCAAAAATTGCCAATTGCATGGCTCTTATGGAAAGCAGGTCCCAAAGCAAGCTAGACACATTTTATAGAGAGCTCTGGCGATCTTCATAAAATTACCAGATGAAATAGTATGTAGTTTTTCTTGCAGGATGAAAGATCATGGCAATTAGTTGTTGGCTCATTTGCTGCTACATTTTTTGGAAGTGTACGAGCAGAGGAGGCATCTTTGATCTTCTTTTTACCCGTGTAGATCACCTTCAGTTGTTTTAACAGTATTACTGTTCATATTATTAGGAAGTATAGAAGTGTGTAGATGTTATTACTCAGAAAATATTGTTGCTATTTTCAGCTCTTGTTTTATGCTTTAGACTTCTATGGATGATTTTCATAGCCTTGAATGAGAGGCTTTTAAAACCCATCTAGGTATATTGATATATTCTTCAATTTAAGGTCTTGGCCTTCAAAACCTAAAAATATCAGGCTGTGGCTAACTGACATTTCTCTGTATATATTTCAAAACTCCAATATAGATTTTTGTATTTTAACTATTTTTCCTACATTTGAACTTCAATACTGAATGGTTCATATGGCACTACACTTGTCAATGGTTTTACAGATTGGGTAGCAAGCCAAGTGGGCTTGGTTGTAGTAGAAATTCCATGGTTAATCACACTTGAACCGGAGTAGTACTGGGATAGGTGACCTCCCAAGAAGTCCTAATGATTCATCCCTATAAACATCATATACAAGATTTAATATATTTTAGAAATTAAATAGAATCTAGACTATTTATTTATAATTGATCTTATTAATTTATACTGTGAGCCTTATAAGAAAGATATATCCATTAGTGCTTAAATCATATTAATTAATAATATTTAGTTTAACTTCCAGAGGACTGTGGGGTAATAATGAACTATGTGAAAGATCCAGGCTCAGATCCCCACTCCCGTTAATGTGCCATCCATGTGCATATCCATGTCGATATCAGTCAAACATTGAATTTATTTAGTATACACCTAAATCTAAAGTTGCAAGTAGTAGCTACAAGTACAACATACACCATTGAACTACAGAACAGGCCAAAGGGCACAAGAGGTGGTTGAAGACAACCACAAATATGAATAAATTCATGCAGCATGCAATATGAAAAAGTTGGTGAAAAAACACTGCAATCATTCCACATTTAGAAGCAGCACAAAAAGCTTTGCCCCTATTTAACTAAATATTTGTAGAAGTCAACAACCTCTGCATGGTGTATGCCAGTGAATACAATAACATTCACAGCCAAAAATGGATTCAACAGCCCTGAGAAAGTCCATTCTGCATTCTTCACTAAGATTTAATAATTTACTTATTTCATTCTTTTGGATACAGTTCAGGCTGTTTAATTATTTTTTTCTCAATTCTGTATTTTTCAATATAAAATTTTTCAAAAATAAGTCCAAAAATGAACTGAACAGGTTCAGTCAGGCTGAAATGTAAATTTTATCTGGACCAGTTAAATAGGGTGGTATATTAATGAAAATTTAAATAAAATGTCAGTGGCAAGTGGTTGATGTCATTGTAACTTTACTATTGTAATTTATCCTGTATCTTTGCAGTGTATAGCGAAAATATAAGGCAGCTCCACAAGTAGGGTAGGTTCCCACATAATAGGATATGGAAACCAGTAAGTGAAACATGGTGATTTATTATTCTTGTCTCTTTGCAACGTTTAGTCAAAATCAAAGGCAGAACTACAAAGTAGGGGTGGTTCCCAACTAATAGGAAATGCAGAACAGTTTAGCGACATATGATGATTTATTATTGATCTGTCAGCTTCTATTATACCGGCCTTATAATGTATTTCTGTGTGTCTATAACTCTGTATATCTGACTGTTTAAACCTTTGTCTATATTTTATTGAAATAATACCTAAGCACATTAACAATATTTTGCAGCACACTATGATAAGTCAAAAGCCATTGTAAATGACATAGTGGCTGTAGATATCCGCTCTAACCTTGTATACAATACAAAGGAAATGCATTACAATCATTAGTGTTGTCTTATCTGCCTTTGTTACAACTTACAGGAATTGGACAAGCAAAGCACTTACCTCTTCTTCTGCATCTTGAATTAATTCCTTAAGACGGGATTGTATAAGATCATATTGTGATAGAAGATGTTGTCTCAGAGCCACTATATCCACCATCCTCTGAGGAAGCTGCAGTAAGATAGGAAAATACTTCAAAACCAGCATAGCATTGGGAATAGGAAGAAGCCAGGTATATAATTTCATTCTGAGTTTTAGGTTTTCAGAACCATATCTATGGCTTATTTTAAGAAGATATGATACCCATTAAAGGATATGTGAACAATTCCATAAAACAGGCCTATGCAATTTTGATTTTTTTTTATAAATGATCATGGTAGTTGTCAAGAATCAAGATGGATTGAAAAAAGTACTTATCAAATATAGATCTATCATCTAGCAATTGCACTGTTCTCTTTATTCATCATAGTGAACAGAAAACAAGGATGGTAACAGGGAAAAGATGATGCAAGAGAAACTCAATTTAAGAAACCACTAAAAACACACATTGAAAAGATACAATGATCCATTATATGGATGGCAATGGTAGAGTTGAGACTGTTACCAATGACTGGTTCATATGTGGTTTGAATAACACCTGTTATGGCTTGTCTAAAAATCTATTATGTTGTTTCTGCTATAATACAAATTGATTAAAAATTCATATAATTACTATGGCTATCATATAATATAGTTTCTGTAAAAAGGTTGCACATTCCTCTCCTTTGATATTGACGAGCAAGCAGATAGATGCAAAAAAAATCTGGAGATATTTCCAACCAATTCTGTCATGCCCCCTAAAGTATTAAAAATATTAAAAATGAATATTAAAAATTTAATATTATTATAATGATTATATTATCATACAATAAATATTAAAAGTATATATATATTGAAAGGGAATACAATTATAAAAATGGTGCTAATCATTTAAACAGCAGTAATTCATAGAATATCATTCGAAGTAAAAGCAGATTTCAAGTTCTGAAGGCAGCACTTAAGTTTGCAAAAATAACGAGTATCTACAAGGTAGTTTGAAGATAATAAAAGTACTCAGAAGACAGCGATTTAGGTAAATGCAAAAGACAGCGCACAGGATAATTATTATTACACAGAATTAGAATTAAACAAGGTTTGAGTTGAAGGGTCAAAGGGTATATCTATTTTAAAGAGATGTATCCTTTTCATCTTGAAATAAAGATATAAAAGGAGATCCATCTCAAAGAGGAGAATCATCGAATGGAGGAGGGAATAAATAAGAAGTCTGAAATATATTTCTGAGTGCAGCAGCAGACATAACCAGAAGATGGTATGTCATTATGTATATAAAATGTTCATGAGAAGATTGAAATCAATTAGAAATATATATATATATTATTAACGATTATGCAATAATGATGCTTGCACCAATTATTGAGTCTTATAAGTAATTATGATTCTTTAATAGATCATATATATATTTATGAATGTCTTTATCCTATGATCAATCAAACGTAAGGTTGAAGGAAGCAAGTTAGGGAGATGCAGTTTACGGGCTCCCCCATGCTAAGTAGCCCACCTCAAGGGTGGAATTGTCTTGGTTCGGACGTTCTTGTCGCTTGGGGCCAAGGGGTGGGTTGTCTTGGTCGAACGCTTGTGCCCCTGGGCTTAGATGGATTGAGTAGTTTACAAGCACCCCCTTTCAAGGCTTTCCTATCAAGCCAAACTATGATTGGTTGTTAAGATGGATTCAAGGAATTGCAATCATAAGAGGGATGGACAATGTTGATGTTAATAGCAGCGTCGGTTGTATTCTTCCAGCGATCTCCTTTAGTTCATTTGATAAATTAAATAATAGCCTAAGGCTATTTAATTTATAGAGATCTACATTGAAGAGTTACGATTTATTATGGAGGTGCGAATTGATCCAAGGCCGACATCATGATTATTAAAGAGGCATGATGAATGAAGAGATGCATTCTATTGAGGCCAACCTCATACTCTTTGGGACGCGTTTTCCTAGAATCATTTCTTGGTGGCCAACTTAGTTCTTGAAAGGACACGTCTCATCCATCATCTTGATATATAATTCATGTTCTTCATTTGTTCAGGATCAAGTTCATTGCAGCAGAATTCGCATTACAAAAGGAGTTTGTACTTAAGCAGCAGACCTTCATTTCTGTAGGAGCAGATCTGTAATTCTGCAGCAGCAGATCATTATTCTGTAGCAACAGGTCGAGCTCTAGGAGAAACATATTCATTTGTGTCTTACATCTAAGAGAGGTGCTATCATCTATTGTATCTAATAGGCATTGTGTTATGCCTGAGTTGTAAGCAGATCTCTGCTCTTATTCTATCAATATATAGGAGATATATTGGCTGGGTTTTTCTCCCTCAAGAGGAGGGTTTTCCCAAGGTATCTTGCGGTGTTCATTGTCTTATGTGTTGCATTTTTTATTGCTTTCATTTCTGATCTTAAAACTAATATGGTATCAGAGCAGGTTTATGCAAGATCTGATCAGAATTGTTAAGCAGCTTTTGAAATGTTTTGGTCTGGGCAATAGCTATGGATGGTCTTTCAAATCTGACCTAGTGCCATTTGTGCGAATTAGTGTTAGAGGAAATCACAAGAGTAAAAGGAATTAGCTTTTGAAAACTTCAGTTGAGTAAAAGGAATTGAAGATCTTGATTCAAATTGGCGATATCTCTATTTGGATATATGTTTGCTATGCTGGAGTATGATAGACAGTAATCTATCCAATCCATAAATCTCTCCTATTTCAAAATCCTTGAAAACCCGATATCAGGAGTTTCAGGTCATTTGGACGGGTCTATGTAGCTCATGATGGGATTCGGTATCTTAGGAAACATAAGTGTGACCTGAAATAGCACTTAAGGACAACACTTAAGGAGTATTCGGATATCTGTGATTGTATGTGTCAACATGGACTAAGGTCAGGGCATCGAACATATGATGACGATCAGCCTAACATCACTTGAAGAGTAATATCGATTTTAGGCGACGCCACTGCTAAGGGCGGAGCAAATCAAGAAGTCCTATATCAGGAAAAGTGCAAACATGAAAAGGAGAGTCTAATTTCATCAAGGTGTGCTACATCCGTTTCATAATCCGAAGGATTGCAGCTGAAAACGAAGTGCATCGTAAATTGAACGGTCAAAGACCATGTTCAAATTTAACCCTGCAAAGGGCCTGTGTTCAAGCATTGAAAATGGTGGACTGATCTGAGTGCAAGAGCAGCGTTCTATACTGTGATTGCATCCATCAGAATATTTAAAGAGATAAGTATTCTTTGAAATCACCTTTCTAGGCTGAATTTCTATTATATCACTTATTTGGATCATGTGTGATTAGTAAAGAGAGATTGTGGTTTCTCTTGAATTGTGTTCACTAACATAAGATCCTTGAAGATTCAAATTATTCGTTGCAAGTTATTGCTATAACCTGAGATAGTAAACTTTGTATGATATTTCTTTGGATAGTTATAAACTATTAGTAATCTCTCTTCTTAATGCTTTCAGGATGGATCAAGAAGCATAAGAGATTGCTTTCAAGAAGAGCTTGATGCATCCTATAGGTTGAAGAATGGAGACACTGCTTGTAGCTATGAGACTGAGTGAATGGTTGAAGACATCTCTTCGAAGAGGAAGAATTAACCTTCAAGGGAGTTCTATGATTCGCCGAGAATAAGCAACGGTTGTAGTGTTGCAAGGCCAGATGCTAAGTACCTCTTCAGCAGTTGAGATCAGAATTGCTCAAGTCAGTCAACCTGGATTTAGCATTGGTAGCTCCGCAAACCTATTCAGAATAGAGTGATCTTGGATGAGGTCGAAGAGGACAGCCTTGAATCTCTACAGAGGTGTGCATTGGAAACCATTTCTCTAAGGCAAGTGTTGTAGGCAATCTTGGACGATGAGGTCAGGAGGTTGATGCAAGTGCTTGAAGATTCAGAGGGAGCCTACTGAACTAAAGAAGATGGTTGTGTTGTTGATCAGAAGAGTACCTCTGGATGGTGTTTCAGTTGAGGTCTGCGATGATATCCTAGTATAGCAGGAAGCAGTCTTCTATGGCAATGAGTACAGCAAAGGCCGAGTACATTACAGCTTGTGTGGCAGCTCAAGAAGCAGTGTGGCTTCGGAAGCTCCTTGCAGGATTGTTTGGACAATCATTAGAGCCGACTGTCATCCGTTGTGATAATCAAAGCTTTGAGAAGCTTTCTATCATTCCAGGGTTCATGACAGAACTAAGCATACCACTATATCAGAGATATGATATTGAGGAAAGCAATTCAGTTGAGGTATATCAGCACTGATGAGCAGATGGCAGACATTCTCACCAAGCATATCTTCAAGATAAAGTTTGTGTACCTTCGAGACAAGCTTGGTATGGTGGAGAATCAAGCCCTAGCTTAGAAGGAGT
Organism: Sequoiadendron giganteum; assembly: GCA_007115665.2. Classification (NCBI taxonomy): domain Eukaryota; kingdom Viridiplantae; phylum Streptophyta; class Pinopsida; order Cupressales; family Cupressaceae; genus Sequoiadendron; species Sequoiadendron giganteum. The sequence goes on from CM021108.1 coordinate 626,731,541, forward strand.
CTCAATATCAGTGATCCTCTTTAATGCATTTCGCTTTGAGAGAGATTTGAGGTGCAAGCCCTTGTTAATGCATTTCTCTTTGAGATTTGAGGTGAATGCCCTTGTTTCCACCCTCTGGGAGAGCCATGGTGGATGTCATGTGTGTGACGCCATGACAACATCATGAGAGAGAGTCCGTGATGATTTTCTTGTACTTGTGTTTCACCCTCTGGGAGAGCCATGGTGAACGTCACGGTGAGGTGACAACATCACATTGAGTGATGAGCACTTGTACATACCATCCATGGGTGTAGCCATGATGGTTGATATCACGATTAGGTGATATCTTTCTTTTCCACACATGGGTGTAGCCATGGTGGTTGATATCACGATGAGGTGATATGCTATCACGTTGAGGTGATAAGCTCTTTTCCACACATGGGTGTAGCCATGGTGGTTGATATCACAATGAGGTGATATGCTTTCACAATGAGGTGATAAGCTCTTTTACACATGGGTGTAGCCATGTTGATCGACATCACGATGAGGTGATATGTCTTATGCAGCTGGAAGTATCCTCCCTAGCTGAGAGGGAGTGTTGATGTTAATAGCAGCGTCGGTTGTATTCTTCCAGGGATCTCCTTTAGTTCATTTGATAAATTAAATAATAGCCTAAGGCTATTTAATTTATAAAGATCTACATTGAAGAGTTACGATTTATTATGGAGGTGCGAATTGATCCAAGGCCGACATTATGATTATTAAAGAGGCACGACGAATAAAGAGATGCATTCTATTGAGGCCGACCTCATACTCTTTGGGACGCGTTTTCCTAGAATCATTTCTTGGTGGCCGACTTGGTTCTTGAAAGGACACGTCTCATCCATCATTTTGTATATATAGTTGATGTTCTTCATTTGTTCAGGATCAAGTTCATTTCAGCAGAATTTGCATTACAAAAGGAGTTCGTACTTAAGCAACAGACCTTCATTTCTATAGGAGCGGATCTGTAATTCTGTAGCAGTAGATCATTATTTTGTAGCAACAAGTCAAGCTCTAGGAGAAACATATTCATTTGTGTCTTGCATCTAAGAGAGGTGCTACCATCTATTTTATCTAATAGGCATTGTGTTATGCTTGAGTTGTAAGCAGATCTCTACTCTTATTCTATCAATATATAGGAGATATATTGGCTGGGTTTTTCTCCCTCAAGAGGAGGGTTTTCCCAGGGTATCTTGTGGTGTTCCTTGTCTTATGTGTTGCATTTTTTATTGCTTTCATTTCTGATCTTAAAACTAACAAACAAGACATCATGGATAGGAAAAGCAGATACAAGTGTATCCACTAAGTAGCCCACCTCAAGGGTGGAATTGTCTTGGTTCGGACGTTCCTGCCGCTTGGGGCCAAGGGGTGGGTTGTCTTGGTCGGACGCTTGTGCTCTTGGGCTTAGATGGATAGCTTCGAGCGGACTTATCTTGCTTCTCATCCAAGTCCTATTGTGATTAAAACTTCCACTATGCATTATGGATATTGGTAGTTTAGATAGTCTTGGAATAGTTATGTATTTTAAATAGATAAGGCATTTATTATGTCCCGAACACATGAATTATATTTCCAATATTATCTAACATGATTGTAGGACCTAAGACCAAGACTTATCTTGTTTGAAGAATTTAAGTGGTAAGTTATAACCCTAATTACATTAAGCTTGTGATTCTAGTGCAAGATTTAGGGTAATCCCAAAAGGGGACATTACAAATTCATGAATGGGTGAGAACTTACTTCAAGGCTTCTAAACATCCCTATAATGCTTTTTGAGTTACTACTATCCAAAAGCTCAACTATGATTGATATGAATGCTCCTAAGTTAAGGCTCTCTCCCAACTCAACAGAGCAACTTCAACTGTTTATGACCAGTGGTGGCAATATTCCAGATGACATGATTATGAAGTGGAGTAACAATGTTAGGAAGAAAGCTAAGTATTCTCTAGAGAGACATTCAATGTGTGAGGACAGACAGCAACTTTGCCTCAGCTTTCCATGACTATAATTGATGTAGGAATGTTCTAAGGAAGTTGGATTATATATTCTTTAGCATCAGAAATTTTCTTTGGCATACAAAACACCAGTACAGGCCTTTTTCTGTATTTCAGATCGCATCAATTGAATTTACGTAAGGAATTTTTAGAATGCCTTAACCCCTTGAAGCTGCAATTAGAATTTTTCAATCTGGTTAGGTATCTCTTGTAAGTATTAACACCAGGTAAGCAATAGTTGCCCCAGGAACAACCACGGCGTACCAATCCCCTGAATACACAGAGACATGCATGGAGATACTTGTGCTATGAAGAGACCTCTACAAATGGCACCTTCCCTTGACCTGCAGCATATGTTGACAAGAAGAAACTGAGCTCAAGCCGCGTTGGTTGATGCCTTAGAACACGCCTGATCAAAAAAAGAGAACATCTCTGCAGCAAGACACAGCCCAAAACCAGCCAAACCCCCACAATACAAAATAGAGCAAAGTTAATATGGAACTTGCACAACAGCAAGGAGTTTATAAGATCATTCGATTGTCATCATCCTCTTGCTCTCAACCTTCACCAACTAAAATAATTTTGATTTGAAACATGTTCAATTTAAAAAGGGAGGACTAAATAAAATCAGATGGTGAAGGAAGATCTTGACTGGACTCAATCTCTGCCGGTATAGAGAATGAACATACCATAATTACCATATACAGCACCACTAGTGATCAGAAAAAATGCTTTTAGATTGCATCCGCATTCAATTCCTGCCTAACCACCCCTATAAAAGGTTTTATTTTAGGCAGAAATACTGCATAAGGGATGATAGGGTCAAATCAGTAATAATTTTCTAGCCACCAAACTTCCATAATCAGCATTGGACAATGAACCAAATACTCTGTTTCTGCAAGCTAACAACCACAAAAATAAAATAAAAGCTATTACTTATAAATAAACATTGCCCAGAGAAGTAAGGCATGCAGAGGAGAATACATGCTGAGATGGCAGCGAGAAGCAATAAGAAACTTGTAAGTCTGCCCACTTTGAACAACGAAATGCTACATCATCTCAAAGCTTGCACAGGGAACAAAAATAATACCAAACTGAAACATATTGTTGAAATAGATTTATGGTAAAAATGATGCATTCATCTAGAAAAAGGCGTGGGCCCAAGATTTGGTTATTTCATCCCTAAAAGGATTTAGAATGAGATGCCACATCAACATGGAATAAAGCCTTATGCTCACATTTTAATTTTTAGAAAAGCCCTTGTTCACATAGGCATTATATTTTCTCCTTGTATGTAGGCCCCCCACAAATCTTTTAAAACCATTTACAAAGCAATCTAAAATATGAATCAAGTCACCTTACCATGGGCCCACTTGCCTACATGGCACCAAATACAAATGGCAACCAAAACACGTGGCATATCATGATTGGTCTGGAGGACCCATACATGTTGCTCTGCAATCGCCACACACAAACAAAAAATATGGCACAAGGAAACCTCAGGTCCAGGAAGCAAGAATGATGCAAACTTAGTTGAGCACCAACAGAACCAAGATTAAAAGTGACTCCATGCAAAATTTGGCAAGCTATATGACATGTTGCCTAGTGGCATTGGATCCCATGATAAATTAGAGGGCTGATATCAAAAACAAAAGCAATGCCACCCTATGCGTCAAAGGCACAAGTGCTATGACCGCATGGAACGAACCTTGTTTTTTAATGAAATAAATCTATATATTACTTTAAAACATAATCACAGACTATACCCAAAAAAGATGGACAAAATGGAACCACATCCTAATGCAACGCAAACTGGGCAGAGCCCAAGGCTCATAATATCAAGATAACAAACAGCCGCAAAAGGAAACAACCACTAATACATTATCCAATCAGAAATAAACAAACTGTCATGATGAGTAAACAGCTAAAGCTATAAAGCCAGTAGTCAGGGACAGGTCCCAATCATAAAGGTTACTAATATTGAAAGCGACCCATGAGAAAATCAAAAAAGCTATGTGGCATGTTGACTGATATACAGCAATACTTATTGAAGATATGATAAATTTATTTTGGTGTTACCTAACTGGGCACATGCATTCATGCCTATATGGTAAATATTAATATAGTGGTGCTCTGTTCTCAAAGCCTCCATGGAAGACAAAACATGTCTTCAAAAAATAAAGTGTAGCAATAGCAGCCTCAGTAACATTTTTTCCATTGTAGGGTTTATCCTACTTTCCCCATTACAACTAAACTATAATAAGAAATGTTTTCAAGAATCTACTAATGCGCAAGAAATATTTAATTGCATGTATATTGAGATCTTGAAGATTCATGCTAACATTAATCATTCTGCTTAAACTGCATGGATTTTAACTTAAAATGTAACCTTCACAACATGGGAACATTATATTTGTGTCTGACTATGTTACACATAATTTTGGGAACAAAGACAGGGAGCCGGGCCAATGGAATGAATTTCTGGTATTTCAAAATATATTTCCCAGATTTGGGAAACGGAGGTGACAAATATATTGTACAAATATACAAATATGATATATTTCATTTCTTTTTAAACATAGAAGTTTGAAACTTCTATAGCTATTTTAAAATTAAAAAATTCTATTATATTGAGCTAAGAGCCTAAGTATACAAACATTCACCACTCGTACATTTGAAAATTGAAACTTATTGAGTGAAATCTGATATAACAAACAATATCAATTCAAATGAAATCTCAAATCAAATACTGTAACAAACATTGAAAATATGAAAGCTTGAAACTTCCATTACCATTTTACAATTAAAAAAATCTATTCCAATGAGCTAAGAGCCTTAGAAAATTAAAATTTAACATCAAAACTTATTAAGTGAAATGTGAAAAAAACAAATAGTTAACATTAAAATGAAATCTGAAACCTGAAACTGTAGGAAACAGCTAGGGATTTCCAAAACCTACAGGAAGAGGCTAGGGCTTTCCAAAATCTTCGAGAAAATTAGGTGATGTTTCCATAATGTCCCCCCAAACATTTGTTGTACATGATACAAGACCAACAAATGGTTGGAGACAGCTTCAAAAGGAGTACCAAAAGAGGGAAATGGAGGAAGTGAGCGAGGCATTTGGGGCAGCAAAAATAGGCATCAATACATGTATTTACATGTACATAGTCACAAATGGAGACCCTATTCTTTGTAATTCAAATTATCAACAATTTCTAAAATGTTTGTCCTATCATACCCTATTTCACACACATTTATATCACAATCTACGAAGTAAGATCTATGAAGTATGAACATTACAACAGCTAAAGTGAAAATCCCATCTACAAATGTGATTTTGAGGTAATGATTTCCAAGCATGCAAATGATAAAAAAAAAAATGCACTCAGTGTGATCCGAAATATCAAATAAAAAATATAATCCATTTAATCCAAAAGCCTACATTCTTCAAAACAAATACATCTTATTGGAGCTTCACACCTTACAAATATCAAGAATAGAAACATGGGAGAGAATTGGTATCTATGCAAATAAATTATAAATATCTATATTCTCTTAACCTATTCTGCAAGTTGGCAACCAAACAGGAACTCGTGCAAATAATCATATTGGCTCGAACAATGTCTCCTTCAGAAGAAAAAAGGCTACTTAAAATTTTCAACTCCTAAAACAAAGGAAAATATCACCCATGAACTATACTGACAAAGATATGATGAAATTGATATTTACTAAGAACATCATAGGCCCATAAAAAAACCAAATTTTCAATCAATACCTTATTCAATTGTGGTAAAACCAAGGCATTAACAGCAGCGCCTAAAACAGTGGCCGAAACAGCAACAGTTGAGATGAGTTTAGGTAATGCAGGATCAATAAATGCAGTGGCAGCATCTCCACCAGCAAGTAAAGCTAATGCGGGAATAATAAATGAAGCCTCAAAGGAAGCTGAACTGCCAGATTTGGGAGGAGCTGGTAAAAGCCGGAATTCCAGTCCAGTTACATGATTTGTTATAGACATGGGCTCACCAGGTCTCCATCCAGGAGTCCTCGCACTTAATCTGAGAGGGCCCATGTTCCTTCCAACATTTGATGGAGCTGCTAATGCAATCGTTGCTCTTTCCCCTTCTTGTGCAGGAAGATCAGCAGAATCTGTTGCAAACCTGTGCGTGCGAGCAAGTCTATTTGGAGCACGAATCTGAAAAAAAATTATAGGCCAATTATTAGCTGAACATCAAAAGCCACAAGATGTGCAGATTAGTAAAAACATCATATTAATTTGATGCTTGATTCTCTTAATTTGAAAATGAAGAAACTTCAAGTTATTAACACTAAGGACTCAGCAAAATTATAATGTTTATGGGAAGCTTAGTTCTGCTGTAAACAAACTATTAGTAGCTACTCTGGCAAGAAAGTGTTCTCTCCCTTCACATATAATGCAAAGTATTATCGCACAATGTTATGGAACTCAAAAGAAAGAAATCTTAAAGAGGAACCAAATGAATACTAGAGACAAAGATTCACTCACAAATTCTCCAACTACATTCAACTCCAATAATTTATTCAGATACTAACCAAAAAATGTAAAAAGTGCCTTTATGAACATATGAGGATCGATATAGTAGCAAAATTGACTTTGAATGTCTTTGGAACATTTCAAGCAACTATATTATATTTCATAATTCATTTGATCCTTGAATATATAAGTGGGCCATTTCTATATGATAACATTTCAGCCTATATTGTGAGGGATTTCTTCAAAAAAACTATTTGAATGACTCCTGGGTGTATGCAAACTTATCCAAAATCCAAATGGCATACATGGAATAAAAGCAAAAGGCATTACCATAATTGAATGAATAGCAGCAGGAAGGGTTCGCTTCATAATTTGCACGAATCTGAGCCCTTTTTCCATCACTGAAATGTTTGTGCTGCGTTCGCCAGTGAGCAGATCCTTAGAAACAAACAGAAATCAAGCATAATCAACAATCTTAGTTAAACTTACATAGAAAAAAATAGGTTTCTAGATGATAAGTACTGCAAAATGAACAAAAAGAATATCCTCTTACATTTTTTTGTCGGCAAAAGAGAGGGAACAGGATTGTAATCTTAAGTATAAAACAAAAGATTAAGTATGAATATAAAATGGTGTGTAGAAGTGGCACACATTGACTTTTATAATCTAGCAATTAAATTATAAATGTTTGGAACACTGCTGAAGAAGCCTCTTCAAGGAAGGATGGGATCTCAATGACAAGGCATGTGGGGTTTTGGTGTTCAGGACCTAAGGATCCAATGCTTTCATAGGGTAAGGGCAGTACCCTTGTCAAATCATGCAAACTGCATCATTGTGAATCAAGAGGTCCCAAGCTTATGTCTCCAGTTTGATCGCCATACTGACAGCTTAATTTTTCTCCCAAGCACTTGTCAAAAAGTGATGCAACTAACCCATTGAAATCCTACAGCATGCAATCAACCAAATCCTTACCATCCTCTGTCAGTAGGGCCAAGGATATTATTGTAGTTCTTTTTGTTCTTTTATCTCAGTTCATTATGGAACTACTTAATGGTTGAGAGACAGGTTCCCAAATGAGGAGATATTCAAAAGATGACATTAAGGATAAGCATGTATGAAAATACCAACGCTCAAGATAGTAATGGTGTATATTATTTATGGGTGAGAGAGAGAAAACAATTATATTGATTGTCCACAGATAAGCAAAAGCAGTTAATGTACTATCGAATATTTGGTATATGGTAACCAAAGGAATATCTAAGGTATCTCCAAGCTGTCAGAGAAAAAAGGGCAAGCACAAATGTTATAGAATATGGTAATCAAGCCCAAGCCCAAGCCCCATGTCCTCTATCAGCTGCCCCCCACCAGTGCCATTGGATTTTGGGTCTAACGGTGGGGAGCAAGAAGTTTCACACCATAGACTCGAGTCCAAATCCCACCAGTTGAGGGCTCCCTTGTTGTGCCCATGGAGACACCTAGAGGTAAGGACTGCACTTATGGCAACGCATGGACCAATGCCTACCCACCCCTATATTTCACCATGGGAGCAACTTGAGGTAAGGTTGAGTGTAACCATATTAAGGAACCAAGCCCACCCCATGTCCTCTATGAGCTGCTCTCCACTAGCTCAGGCTGGTGTGAAATTTCCCAATAATTTACCCCAATGTTTTCCCCATTCAAGGGTTAATAAGTAATACAATTAGTAGGGCAGAACTTAGGTGGCAGGAGAAGTGCAGTAAAACAGAACTTTGATGGTGCTCCCAAAGGTAATCTAGGTCTAATTGGAGTGGGATACGTCTTAAGAAAAAATAAAGGAGACTCTGTGCTTGAAGGATTGAAGTATCTAGGTGTGAAAACCAATAAAAATGTGGAATGGGAAGACTTTTGCAGGTATGAAAGCTATATATAGGATAGGAATAGAGATGTGGAAACAGTAGCCTAAATAGTTATCGTTTATCAATGCAGTTAACAAAGGTAATTGACCTAATTGTCAACTAAAAGCAATCTTAGAAGAAGTACTAGAATGGAGGGCTAAATTTAGTCGTATTATGGTGTCACATTGTTATATGAAGTGGTAGATTACATGGTTAATCAAGGGTGCTTCAAATGGACTTCAAATTGGTTGAAAGTATGGAGGTTAAACATTGGGTTGGAATCCCTAATTGAGAAGGATTGACCACCATAATTGTTATTTGATGTAGTAAGTTGTAAGAATAAATGCTCTTTATGGAATCAAGAAGCTTCAATTATATTGACGAATATCTCTTGCACCTTTTTATAGTATGGCAGTAGCCTTGGAAGTTTTTTTAAGGTATCATGTGGGAAGGTGATAAAGCCTGGCATTTCTCTGGTTTGTGCAGGATGTTGTTTATGGGTGGTTGGTGTTCTTCCTGGTTTTATGTTGTTAGTTTGTTTGGATTTGTCTATCACAATAGTGCAGAGGTAATCTTCCAGACACCTATTGCAACATGGCCCTGTTACAGACCATCATTTGAGAAAAAAATTCAACTATGTTGAGGAAAGAAATCTTAGTCTAGAAAAGGCTATTTTAGGAGCGGATGGCTTAGCAGATAATGGCCATTTGTATTCAAGGGCAATGACAATAGCAGATTTTAAGCATAAGTTGAAGCTGACCATTGTGAATGATAAGGTTAGGGATTGTATCCTACAAGTGCTTGTTCTGGAGGAGTTGATGACAGGGATGAGGAAATTAAATTGACAAGAGAAGCACCACTGTCTAGTTTAGGAAAACAAAACAGGTGTGTTTCAAGAAATGCTATGAATGAGGTCATACAGATATTACATGACAAGTTTCATGAGCTGCAGGCAGATAATCTAATTTTGGGGGCATTCTGTAAGGATCTGAGGATGGCAATAACGCATATAGTGGTCTCATTCCATGATGGAACACCGGAACTCACAAGTGGATTTACAATGCCACTTTTGGAGGATGAAAGGCTTATGAGGGCACTGTGAAGAACAGAGGTTATCAATGGGATAAAGCTGTATGGTTCTGTGTCTGCAGTGGATCCATTTTCTCCATTGGTGGAATTGCTCTATTAACTAGGAGTGAGATCTACAATTGGGGTTCAAGTGATGGTTTACTGCGCCCCTCGCACTGGCATGTAATATTGGTCTATGTTTTCTCCTGTCATCTAGTACAGTATGTTTTGGTCTTCAGCTGTGGGCTGTACCTATCTCTGCATTTTCCCCTATTCTGTTTACAGTTCCTTCTGTACCAGATTTTGGCAGTTTTCTCTTCCAGGAAGTTTTTTTGGTATGCATGAGAATGTTAATGCTGCATTTTGTTATGACTGGATAATTTTTTGTTATCGTCTGTGGATGGCTGTTAAGGCTTTAATGTTCTCTTACTTCTAGCTTGGGTTGCCTTGTTAGTATGGTAGCTGCTTTATATGCTCTCAACATGTTAACAGAAATCTATGCTTCTTCACATTTTTTTGATCTTGCTTTTTCAGAGTTTTCGAAGGTTTTTTTGAAAAATCTTGCTATTTTTGAGCCTCTTGTTAGACAATTTTTCAAAAAAAAATCGTAAAAGTTGTGCTAGCTGATCATAAACTTTACCTTGTTTTCATGCTTTTGGAAAACGAGAGAGTTGGCATCTATGCACTCTGACCAGACATCTACCTCTTATGCATTGATGGCCAAACAACCAACAAATCATGTCAAATCATCTACATGGTACATCGATTTTAGAGCCTCTTGCCATTTTAGAAACAAGAGAGATTGGTTCATAGAGTATATGGCTTGCTCTGATTTCGTCATCTTTGGTGGTAGCGAAGAGTATACAGTTGTCGACAAGGGCAACATCCAGATCACATTTGGTGGGAGAAATTTAATATTTCTCAATGTATGCTATGTGTCGGGCATGGAGCTTAATCTGCTCTCCGTGAATCAGATTATGCGACACAATCCAAAGTTGGACATCATTTTCAGTTCACACAAGTGTTGAAATTGTTGATAAGGAGTCAAAGAAAACTGTGGCAGTTGGGCTCGAGGATCATGGTTTGTATCGGCTGCTTGATATAGGGGATCCTCCGGAGCATGCGCTGGTTGTGAGGAGTTCATCCATCAGCCCTCTTTGGCATCGACGGTATGGCATCTCAATATTGCCTACCTCTCTCAGGTGGCTCGAGAGAATTTGGTAGAAGGCTTACCTAAGATTCAGCAGCAAATACATGGTGTTTGCGAAGCTTGGCATGCAGGGAAGCAGCATCATACTCCATTTTTAGATGGAAAGTCTTGGAGAGCATCCAAGGTTCTACAACTGGTTCATGCAGACGTTTGTGGACCAATGGATACTGCATCAGTCACTGGTGCCAGGTATTTCCTCCTGTTTGTTGATGATTTTAGTAGAAAAATGTGAGTGTATTTTCTCAAAGAAAAGTCACAAGTATTTAATGAATTTCAGAAGTTCAAAGCATTAGTTGAAAAAGAGTTTGGATTTCAAATCATCACTCTTAGGTTAAATAATGGGGGTGAGTTATGTTCTAACCAGCTCGCCGACTTCTGTGCTAAACACGGTATTAAAGTTAGCTTACCACACCCTATACCCCTTAATAGAATGGTGTTGTTGAGCAGAGGAATCGTACCATCACAAAAATGGCTTGTTGTATGTAGGAGAACAAAAATGTTCCCAAAATTTTTTGGGTTGAGGCAGTGTATACTGTAGTATACCTTCTTAACCTGTCTCCCACACAAATCGTTAAGAAGATGACCCCAGAGAAACCATGGTCAAGGAGGAAACCAACAATCACCCATCTCAAGGTTTTTGGTTCGAGTGCGTATGTTTGGATTCCAAATGCCAAGAGAACCAAGTTGGATTCCAAGAGCCAAAAGTTGATGCTAACAGGATACAGTGACAATCATAAGGCCTATTGACTGATTGATGTGGCCACTGATCGTTTGACATTCAGTAGGGATGTTGTGTTTGATGAGGAAGGTGGGCCCTTTTTGCTCTATTCTCCCATCAAGAGTTCTGACAATTAGCCTTTGAAGACCAAGGATTTGGGAGCTAAGCTTTCAGTAGCTCCACCTGCAAGGAGGGATTCTAATGATTCTAGCATTGTGGAATCTCCTAGGCAAGATCCTCTACCAACAAGGAGGGACTCTGATGATTCTAACACTGTGGAATCCCCTAGGCAAGATTTTGTCCCAACAGATTTTTCTCAGGATAACCTAGATCAGCATCTAGATGCTATTATTCCAGGCAGCCCAAGTCATGATGATGTTCATCCTGATTTGGAAGAAGATGCATCTCCTCCTCGTCCTAAGTGGTGGGCGAAGCTCATTGGTGATGTTCACGATGATGAGCTTGTCGAGGGAAGATCATCTAGAGGCAAAAGCCAAGAAAAACATAGTCAACTTTGCTCTTATGGCCAACATTCCGAGTGTTTATGAGCCTCAACAGTATTTGGAGGCCAAGGGAAAACTTGAATGGGAAAAGGTTGTGGATTCTGAACATCATAGTCTTTTGAAGAACACGTGGGTTCTGTCAGATCTTCCACCAAGCAAGAAACCCATTGGCTGCAAATGGGTATACAAGGTGAAATACAAGGCTAATGGAACACTAGATAAATACAAGGCTCAGTTGGTGGCTAAGGGGTGCTTGCAGAGAGAAGGTATTGACTATGAGGAAACCTTTGCTCCTACAGCAAAGATGAGCACCATCTGACTTGTCCTGGCCATGGCAGCACAGTTCGGCTGGAAGGTCCACCAAATGGATGTGAAGAGTGCCTTCCTCAATGACAATTCGAAGGAAGAGGTATACATAACAGCCTCCTGGTTTTAAGGTTGCAGGAAAAGAACACAAGGTATGCAAATTGTTGAAGGCTATTTATGGCCTAAAGTAGGCACCCAGGGCATGGTGGTTTAAGTTTGACAAGTGTTTAGTTGCACAGGGGTTTCAAAACAGTCCCTCAAATGCAAATTTGTATGCCAAGAACACTAGCAGTGATATCATCATACAACACTAGCAATGATATCATCCTTCTTGTCATCTATGTGGATGATATCATCATTACTGGCAATAGGTTACATTTAACTGAACAGATCAAGTCAAATTTGTGTCAGGCATTTGAGATGACAAACTTTGGTCTCCTACACTATTGTCTTGGTGTAGAAGTTTGGAAGACAAGTGGCAATATCTTCATTTTTCAGTCTAAGTATGCCAGGAGGTTGCTTGAAAAATTCAAGATAGAAGATTGCAAAATCTCATCCAGTCCTATGGAGAAGGGGCTGAAAACTTTCAGCCAAATCAAACTCACCAATGGTAAATGAGTCTGCGTTCAGGCAACTAGTGGGCAACCTCATCTATCTTACTGCCACTAGAATTGATCTCAGTTTCACTGTGAGCTACATTTCTTGTTTCATGACTACCCCTAAGGTGGAACACTGGGTTGTCGTGAAGCGAGTATTGCGATATGTCAAAGGGACACCTGACTTTGGCATTTTGTACAGCAGATGCAAAGATCCTAGGCTGGTTAGCTTTACAGACTCAGATTGGGCAGGTTCAGTTGATGATAGGAAGTCCATTTTTGGGTATGTTTTCAGTCTTGGTATAGGTGCAGTCACGTGGATAAGCAAGAAGCAACAAGCAGTAGCTCTTTCCTCAACCAAAGCAGAGTATCGGAGAACAGTTAAGGCAACATGTGAGGCAGTATGGCTTCAAAGGATGCTTGCTGACATGCAGATGTCTCAAGCAGGACCTTCACCCTTGCTTTGTGATAATCAAGGGGTTCTCAAATGTGCTAAGGATCCAGTCTTCCACAAGTGAACCAAGCACGTTGAGCTTCATTGTCACTTCATCAGAGAGCTTGTTGAAGATGGATCTATGATGTTGTGGTATGTTCCAACTAAGGATCAAAGTGCGGACATTCTCACCAAGTCTCTCAATCCGGATAAATTTGTAAAATTTTGGGATAAGCTTGGTGTAGTTAGTAGGATGACCATTAAGGGAGGGTATTAAAGTATTATTGTATTATTTAATGGTCATCTTAGCCTTTATTTAGTCAATAGTTTTCTTCAATTAGCTTTTAGTAACTTTCTGTTATTTACTTTTGTTAACGATTGTTTCCTTTTAGAAACATCATTCTGTATTGTATTATTTAAGGAATTTTCCTCTCCTTTGTAAATAATGAATATCAAATATCAATTATCATTTTAGTATGAAACTCGCTCACACCAAGGGAACTTTATCTTTTACATTGTCTATGTGAGTGTGGATGTGTGAACGACATAAAAAAAATGTTATAGAATGAATCAAATTTCAAATATATATGTTGCATTGAAGTAAATGAAAGCTTTTTAACAATATTAGTACAAAAGGTGCAGAATGAGATTTACCTGATTGATTCTGACTCAAGACTAACAATGTCACCAGACATAAGCTCGTATTGGTAACGGCACTTTGAACAGGATACAAGCTGCCATAGGACAAAATTTAGCATGAATATGTGCACCTGATACAATAAATTAATTGAACCGCAAACAAAAGCCAAGAACAAATTTTGGATTAATTTGTGTTCTAATTAATCCTTGTAAGTATTTATTGTTTGTATGATAATCATTTTGCATGCAATACAAGCTCCCATTAATTCTATTTATACATTTTTAGATTTAAGGAGAGAAACAAGTAAGAATAATCAGTCGATGGTACGTTAAGGGGAAAATTTGTTACAGATAGTGTCAAGAAAATGGTGTAGCAATCAGTTAAAAAGATGAATACAAATAATCAGTAACTCTAAAAGCTGCAAATTGAAACTCTGCCTTTAGCTATGGTATGCAAATCAAGTTAGAGCAAATTTTATGGGTCAATGATTCTAAAACATCTACAAAAATGTGTGATAAGCTTATCTATCTTAGTATCATCTGCATCTGCCATCTGGGACTATTACGACAAATGATTCAGAATAAAGAGACAAAACTCTAAAGGGTGAGTGCTGCATTCAACCATAGATAACTCTTTGGGGACTAAACTGGATCTGAGACCCTAGAGTTTATTACTTAAAATGTTCAAATAATTTGTAATCTGACATAGTTTGTACTTTGAAGTGCAATCACCCAAGAAACTCCAGTATTAGGCTAAGTAACACACTCATACCCACGCCCAAACCCCAAATCTTCTACTGCCTATATTTATATATTATGAGCCATACCCTTATCTGCAAGTCCCTATATTTATATATTTTATAATTTATTTAATCCTATATAGTTTTATATTTGAAGTTATAATTTATAAAACTTTGAAGCATATAGAAAATGTTATAAATTTATAAATCAAAACTTTATTTTAAAACTAGGTTAATCTTCACGACATATGTGTTAATGGCTGTTGCTTTGCAGTTCACTCCCACCGGATGGCAACTACATCAGCATACAGTTTTAAAACAGCAACTACAACAGCACAACAGCATACACGGGTTTACAGCAGCTTACAGATTTACACCAGCATCATTTTTACAGTAGCATCACTTCCACAGTATTGTACAATGTCAAGAACCATAGCTGTTCTTCCACCCTGTTTTTCCTATTTCTCTTTTTTCTCACAGACATGCAAGATTTTGTCTTGCTTTTATTAATCACTATTAGGTTTTTTAATTCTTTCCATCAATATAAGGGTTTTCCAGTCAAAGTTAGATTAAAAAAAGTTTTTAAAACACAGTCTGTGTTGCATTAAAAAGTATTAATTCATAAAAGTAAAGTGATCTGAACAGCACCTGATTAATCCAGTCAGTCCAAAAAAAAGTAGAACCAAACTGGATTTGTAGGACCATAACTACTAGCATGCTAGAAGTATCTAATTTTATTCAAATATAAAGGTATCATGGGGGACGTCACAACCAAATAATTCCAATAGTCAAACAAAAAAGAAGGCTAAAATCCTAGCCCTTAACTATTAATTATCTTCTATTTACCAAAATCCTTCAACAAAAGAAAAATCAATCATCCTCCAAATAAAATGATAATCCATAAATTCTGTTACATTATTTTAACTTCCCAAACCTAGATACAACTTGCCAATGCACATTGTCTATCTCAACAAAAATATTTCAAAATGAAATCTCCCGCCCTCACCTGGATTCCATGCTGTGGTTGTACTACAGCCAAGGCTATCATACAGTTTGGACACTTCACAACCTTTCCAAAAGGTACCTGCAACACATTTCCTTTTTAAGTAGAATACCTTGAATCTACTATGATTTTTCGAAGTATTTAGGGGAGATAATATTTGATTGTGAAAGTACTTTGGCTTACTATTAATAGTGCACTACACATTTAACTCTTCTCTGACTGTCTCCCATAAATATTAAAACACAACCAAAAGATTTTGATGTTATATTTAATAAACAATCTACCTGATGTCATTAGTACCAAAAAAAAGTAATTATTAAAAGTGTAGCAGTATGGCTCCAAGAAGAGCAACTCGAATGCACTTCAAAAGTTAAATAATGTCAAGGGCCCCACTGCACTAGCTACCACTGCTCTGTATCACCCATAAGTTCACCTTTCAATAGACAAACAAAAAGCAAAGAAAGTGGCACACACAAAGAGGCATTGAAGTGTGAATGTTAAATCTAGTCTAAGACTCCTAACACCCTTATTTCTCCAAAAGAATAGCCTTGCTGACTTAAATGTTAGAAAAGTAATTTAAGGCTGAGAATATGACCATTAATTATAAGATTAAACAACAAATAATATGTTTCTCCTCATGCAAGAAAGCCTTGATACCTGCCAATGTACAAAAATCAAGATATAACGACCAAGTTATGTCATAAGAAATTCTTCAATATCCCACACTAGAAGAAACCTATAACATTTTAGTAATTTCCTAAAATTAAAATCTTCATAGATACCTCATTTCCTGGAGGAGAACCAATGCGGGAGATATCTTTAATAGTTTGTATGGCATCTGAAACCCGTAAAGATGCAGCCAGTCCTCGCACTAGAGTTGTATAAGTAGTCACGTCAGGTTGCGCCCATCTCCATCTCTGAGTGGAAGAATCTCGAAGATTGCCTTCTACAGAAAACATGCCAACCATATGAATTAGTTAAATTTATGCCAAAGAAAATACAGTGAGACAGCCTCAATTGATCAATTAAAAATTTAAAAGCATTAACAAGTTACAGCACAATTTCTACAGCAGCTTAATCACATAAAGTTTTAGTATATCGTGTTTCATGTTCCTAATTATGCCTGCCAATCTTCCTAGTAGTTGCCACATTCCACACATCTTCAGAAAATTCAAGTTTGAAAATGATGTGTCAGTGCCTGAATAAAACCTAGCAATCAGAATTGTATGGTCGAATGACAAGGTTTTCATGAAACAGCATAGATAATGCTACTCTGTTGATACTAATTCATTAATCTGAAGTCAACAACCTCAATGTATCTTCAAATCCTCTGTTACATGTGAAATGTCACAAAGAAATTTATACAAATCAAACTGGTACATTGACCCCAGCAAAAACAATGCTAAGCACCTGCTCGAGAAAAAGTTTCATTCTGCTCCATAAGGTGAAAATTCAACTTGAATAAAGGAACAAGAAAAAAGAAATCTCCTTTGAGGCCTACAAATTCATACAATTAGCAAGAAATATCGTGAAGTTTCTATGCATTAACAAAAAAAACAAGTTAAACAACAATGTAAGGAACAACTGCAATGTAAAAATGAACTGCAAGCCAGAGACCCACTTATGTTGCAGTGTCTAGATACTCCCCTGTCAAACTCAAATGCACTCATTAAACCTTAACCATGCTTAAATGTTCTTCAGTAAACCTGGGTCATGCTAGAATGTACCCCGTAAATTTTAAACCATAACCTCACATCTTCCACAGTTATGGGATGTCTTATTGCAGTGAAGAAAAATTGAACCAAGGTTACATGCTTATGAGTGTGTCACATTATTATTACACAACAAACCCTTGGAAAAGTATATTCAAACTTAGATATCATAAAATCATACTTCTACAACAGCCATAATACATAGCCATTAACATAAGCAGAACAGAGAAACCATGATTAGATTCAAGATAAATATCTGCAGGCAGTAGGATTCCTAAATTCATGTCTTGTGAAGAAAAGGAAAACATTATTAGCCAAATTGGCAGCTTTAATTCTCTATGAAATGGTGCCAGGGGGTTAAGAAATGCTATACTACTAGTATGTTTTCTATCCATATCATTGGCTCTCCGCAAGGATTCCTAATGTCATCAATGCCTTTGACAAGACTAAGAGGATCCTTTATCGCGTTATATCTATATTATTTTAGGCGTAGTTACTTGGAGATAAGAGACGAGAAGTAGGACCAGGTTTTAAATGAACTACATTTATATAAATTCCCTATATATTAATTTCAGAATTTTCAAGCTCGTGTACATATATATCATATAGGTTATTAGCAAAGTTACTACCATGGCTTATCTCTTAATCTATTGATAAAACTTCTGTACAAATATATATTTCAATATTTATTATTTTCTCTTCTTACTAGTACCACTCTGGGATTAGAGAAGAAAATTTTCTGGTAAAAGCAAAAATTAGACAATGATATGTTTATTAGTTAAAAGCATGAAGTTTCCAATCCTTGATAGTATTGTAATAAGATTTTTGGATAAAAACTGTGTGCCAAT
>CM021108.1:626749818-626828855 GCA_007115665.2 Sequoiadendron giganteum
TGAGTGCAGCAGCAGACATACTCAGATAAGGTCATTATAAAATATATACATGTATATGTATAATATTTATGATTATTCAATAATGATGCTTCCAGCAATTATTAAGCCTTATAAAGTAATTATGGTTCTTTAGTATGAATATGGATAATAGAATTGCAGGGTACTTTCTAGGGAAAATTCCTGAAACTGACAAAATTATTGAGGGAAAGAAAACTTTACATTCATTTTCACAAAGATCGTTCAAATCCCCTAGCACCTACACCATGTGTAGGCGGCTTACAGCGGAAGGACACCCAAGCACTAATCGCCTAGTACCCACTCCATGTAAAGGTGGCTTACAGAGGCAGGCCACCCACGCACAGATGTTAATGCCACTGTTAATGCAGCCTCTTCACCAGAGGATTGAGGCCATGTGCCCCTGGTGATGTCCTAATTACTCTTAGCAGGGAAAAAAGACTGAAAGGAATGTACGGATTGGGTCTGCCAAAACCGGCCTGGGCCTGGTGATGTTCCAACTACCTGAAGGAAAAAAAAGGCTAATGATCCCCAAAATTAAAATAGAAACCACTTCGGAACGGGTAATGTCCCAATTACTCTGCGCGGGGAAAACAAAGACAAAACACCAAATGTGAGGATTGGGAGTCCTCGTACCGTAACGGATGTGCGCTAGCTGATGTCCCAATTACGCCTAGAAAAAAGCTGATGACCCTCAAAAATAAAACCAAAACCAGCTTGGGCCGGGTGATGTCTCAATTACTCTTTGCGGTGTAAAAAAACCAAGATATGTGAGAATTGAGTGTCGCCGTAAACGGTATGAACTCGGTGATGTCCCAATTAACCATAGGATAAAATATTCTTGTGACCCTCAAAATAAAACAAAGCATTTACGAGTTTGCTTGTTTTCGGTTTTTTACCTCCTAATTTTCTCTCCAGCGTCTTCTGAATCAAATTGCAGCGCATGGCCTGCAATACAGAAAAGGCCAAATCCACATTATTCCGCGCGACCGCCGCACTAATAATGGCCGCACAGTCCTCGCCGCTAATAACCCCACCGCCAATTCCCTCAAATTTCTCCGCAAAAATACGCAGTGCTTCTTCAGCATCTTTGGCTGCTGACACTTTTCTCAAAAAATCCTCCTCGTTCTGCAATACAGACTGTTTGGAAAGGGTGTTCGATTCTTCTGAGATTCGAACCTCGGTCTCCTTGGTGTCAAAGCTCTCTTTCCCTGCAGCTCGTAACTTCAGGGTTTTATATAGTATTGAGAATTTTAAGGTTTTGTAGGTAGCGGCAGATCTGGGAGAGGCATTAGATATCAGAACAAATGCAGATGTGGGTATCACCGAGGAAATCTTACTTCTCGTAAAGGCCATTACAAGGGAGTCTCATTTCACAGTGACTCTGAATTTCGAATTTGAAGTGATAATTTTCCGTTTGTAAAGGAGTGTGTGGACAAGAACAGAGAATGAACGCGATTGAATTAATAATTATTTGTTATCCTCTATCGACTGTGCTCATCACATCATATGGAAATGTTATCTGAATTTTAGTTTTTTCTCCCTTACCCTTTTTATACCTTTTACGTGGAGGAAATTTTTTGGCCGTAGGCCGCACGTGGCTTGGGATCTATTTTATGGGCCGGAAGTTTGGATAAGAATAGAAATTAGAATATAAAGATTTTTAATATGAATTCAATCGTTAATTTTGTTCTCGATAGTCCAGAATATGTTGAAATGATTGAAGATCAGTGAGAAACATCTGGTCATAATAATATCAATTAAAAAAATAGAAATCAAATTTATATTATATTTTTTCTAATAAATACAAATAATACTTTAAAATTTTAATTTTGTTGAAATCAATTTTTTTATATATTTTTTCATTTTTTAATTTATATTTTTCTCAAAATGTATAGTTTATTGTATAAATTATAGTTTACTTTCATTACAAATCATTAGTAAACAAATATGTTAGGGGTGTAGGGTTGCGTAAATGGAATATAATGAATGAAGCCATGGGTGCGAAGTTAATTTGGAGCATGTATACCCAGATCAAAAATGGGTGAGAAATTTGCAAAGGAAGTATTTGGATAATCAAAATAGGGAGAGGATTCTCACAATAGAAAATCTAACCAAAGGTTTGGCTATTTGGAATTTTATGCTTTCATTCAAAAAAGTGGTGACAAATCACTTGACATGGCAGCTTGGGTCAAGGGAGCAAGCAAATTTTTGGGAGGATTCCTAGGAAAGATTCCCAACCCTGAAAGAAGATGGAAGACTCAATGAGATACAAAAGGTTGTTGAGGATAAGATGGGAAAACTGGCGAAAGATTACCTAGTTCAAAAATTGCGGAAAGGCAAGAAGTTTGGGAATGGAAATCATTAGATGATTTAGATGTGCAAGTTGATCAGAAAGTTTTATTGATGGAGATTTTAAAAGAAAGGATAGTCATGTTGGCAGGTGACAAAGATGAATTGTTATGGTCATGTGGAGCCAAAAATAGGGAATATAATATCAAAATATGGTATAAATTATTAGAAGTTGATTGGAAGCCGGGGGATTGGCCATACCAATTATGTTGGAGTAAAAAATGTCTCCCCAAAGCAAGTTCATTTGCATGGCTAGCTCTTCAGGGTTGAATATTGATGGGAGAAAGACTAATGCATTTAGGCTTCTACGCTCCTAATCAGTGTGTTCTTTGCAAGGAAAATGAGGAGACAATTGATCACCTATTATTGCAATGTGATTTTGCAGACAGGTGTTGGAAGTATGTGCTTAATAAATTAAATTGACAAACCCCTTGTCCTGCAACGCTGGTAGAGATGTTCACGGGATGGTGGAAAAATATTAAGAAATTAGTTTTTTCAAGTGTCTGGAAGATTTGCCCATTGTAGGTAATATGGGAAATATGGAAAGAACGAAATAGATGGATATTCCAAGGCAAAGAATTAAGCGAAGAAGCTATGTTACCAAAGATTAAACTGGCCATAATGGAAGCGGTGAGCGTTACAACAACAAAGCAAACTCTGTCTAAATTTTCATTTTGTCAAGCTGATAGCAAGCTGCAAAAATAATGGCCAACACTCAAAGTGCCTTATGAAGGGGTTGTTGGGATGTGAAGCCCAACGGTCACATGAACGTTTGTATTCTCCTTCTCTTAGTGTTCGAAGAGTTTTGTATACATTTGTGGCAGATCATGTATTGTGTAGTTGATTGGTGATTGATAATAATCAGATTCCCTGCTTGAGAGTGGACGTAGGCTATTGCCGAGCCACTATAAACTTGTGTCTCATGTCTTGTTCTTTAGTTTCTATTTTCTATTTTGTTTCTTTGCTCATTTTAGTATTCACAATTGGTATCAGAGCTTGGTGAGGTTGAGCAGAGATGGAAGAAGATGATGAAGGTAATTCTGTCATTAAAGAATTTCTTGGCAGTTTGGATTCAGTTGAAGAAGAGGGTTTGAAGCAATCCTCGATTGAAGGAAAGACTGAATTTGTTATGGAAGATTTCATAGGCATGTTGGAATCTGATAGTGATTGCAGAAGAGGAGTTGTTGGGGCTCCCATGTACTGGTTTGAGGATAGGGCGCCTCAGGTAGATCTTTGGGCGACATGGAAGAAGAAAGTGTCGTTTGCAAAGACTGTTGATATTTTTTATTATGAAGAGTATGACAATTTGAAGAAGCACAATAAACGTAGTAGAAGGCAGCGATTCAAAAAGAGAAAGAAAGCAAGAGAGGAAGAAGGGGTAGAGGAACCAGACGAAGGAAAGTTTGAAAGTGTTATGTGGATTGTTTTGGAGGAGAATTAATCCCCAGCTAATGGGGAAGTATCATGGGCTCCAAAAGAAAATCCCATGCCCAAACTGGTTGCAGATCCGACACCAGAAGCTGGAAATGGCATCACAAAACTAGAGCTCGTTGAGCTAGTTTCTTTTGCAGACATTGATTGGGAAAGTCAATATACAGATATATCCTCACACCCCATTTTGACAGGGACGTCTCAGGACAGAGGAGTCAATTTGCAAGCTAAAACTTTGAACTCTGATCTAACATCAGATGATGTTGCTGATAAATGACTTCAGGAGACTTTGTTTAATTCTCCTCTGCGTGAGGACAAAGGCCCACATCAACATCTGTGTTCCTTTGATGACTCACGGACTGGCAGAAGCTTCAACGCTTTAGGGACTGGCAGAAGTTTAAACGTCCCAGATTACTCTCGGCCTAGCATAGACCTACCCGTTGCAGACTTCTCACAGCCTAGCAGAGGCACTACTTTGCCACGGGAAGGAGGAATGGTGTCTGATGTGTATGTCTCGCCTGGGGATAACATACCTTCCACGCAGGCATCACACATTGCAATTCAAAATACTTCTTTGTTGCCTCTGGAAACTTCTACGCAGCATGGCTTAGGAGACCTTTCACACACTCTAAACCAGAGCACTCTTGCACAAGGTAAACATAATACAAATTCACTTGGTTTAGAAAGTGAAGAGTTGGACATTAAGAAGAAGTCTTGTGTTTTGGATGCTGAAAAGGAAAGAGAGCACGATGAAGCAAACGCTGAATTAAAGCTAAATATTCAGGAAGAGCCCGATGATTTCGTTTTGCCCACTGCCCAAAAGCTTAAAGCACGCAAGAATCTTTGAGCAAAGAAAAAGAAGGCAAGTATGATGGGTATGAGCTGAGACGATGCCCTTGGCCTCACTGGCGGTTTGCAGAGCGAGATTACTCGTTTCTGAGCGGTCATGGGTTCGATTCCAAGGCCGTTACAAAGGAGCAGTTCATGTATGAGACGTTACGGAAACGTTATGGGCAAAAAGAGACGTTACGGATGCCACCAGGTGGTGGTGGTTATTGCTATAATGATCCAGCTCGATTTGGGGACATTGGTTACCAGACGCCCAGATCTGGGGGATACGAAGCCACTTGGGATGAGGAACATCTCATGAAAATAATGAGGGTTATTGCTGAGGAGGCGCCATGCGTTGTGAAGAATTTTATGCTAAATGGATTGATTGAGATTCCTGTAGTCTTCAACGCAGGGTTTGATTTGGTGGTGAGTGAGGCAAAATTTCACGGTATTAGACTTGTGCTGAGTCTAGTTAATAATTACAAGGCCTTTGGGAGAAAGGAAGCTTTGTCGATGGTGAAGATTATGGGGGAGGTGAAGGCCTTGGAAAAGTTTAGAGATACATCTAGAAGTTGGTATATATGGCAGGACTAGAGCACTGCTAACAAGTCTGAGGCGCATGAAGAACAAAAGTCTTTGAAGAAGGAGTTGTTGATGGCGCAAGACCAGATGGTCCAATTGCAGCAAATTGTCAATTCCGATTTGACATGGAGAAGGTTAATCCGTTGTGTTTGTGAACAATACTTGGCGAAGTTGAAAACTTCCAGCCTAATTGTGATGTGAAGACAATTGGAAATGCAGGGATGACACAGTGCATGGTTGTACCGGTTGGACTTCACAGGGGAGATTGTTGGGATGTGAAGCCCAACGGTCACATGACCGTTTGTATTCTCCTTTTCTTAGTGTTCAAAGAGCTTTGTATAAATGTGTGGCAAATCATGTATTGTGTAGTTGATTGGTGATTGATAATAATCAGATTCCCTGCTTGAAAGTGGACGTAAGCTATTGCCGAACCACTATAAACTTGTGTCTCATGTCTTGTTCTTTAGTTTCTGTTTTTTGTTTTGTTTCTTTGCTCATTCTTATATTCACAGGGACTTACAAAGTAAAGGTTAAGATGTCAAAAATTGATAGGAATGTTGGATGGGTACGACCTGAGGAAGGATGGGTAAAAGTTAATTTTGATGGGGTTGTAAAAGGCAATCTCGACCTGTCCAAGGCAGGATGTGTAATTAGAGATATGCATGGAAATATTTTGGCGTTTGGTGCTCAAAAATTGTAGGAGGGAACAAATAATGAAGCAAAGGCGCATGTTGCCTTGCTTGCGGTGAGCTTGGTGAGTAAATTCTCAATCCAAAAATTACATCTAGTTCAAGAGATTCTCAAACTATCATAAATGCAATAACAAATGGCCAACCATAGGTTAGGAAGATAAATAAAATCATTAAAATCATTTGGCAGAAGTTATCTCACTTTCAAGATTTCAAAATATCACATACGTTATGAAGTGGCAATGAAGTGGTAGATGAGCTAGTGAAATGGGATATTAGAAGAAAGTGGGAAAAATGGACTATAGTTAAGGAAGATTGTCGAGAGATTCAGTTTGAAGAGGTAAGGTAGAAGCTCAAAGACTGGTACACCTTTGAGCCAAGCAGACTCTGCCAATGTGGGTGCAGAATGATGCGGGGGGTTTCAAAAACGAGTGGAGGCAATGGTGGAATATAAAAATGCTTGGGTGTTGCCTGATTAATGCCAATGCCAATGCCAAGCGAGATTAGCAAACATGGAAACCTGATGCAAGTGGTGAAGGTCAAAGTCAGTCATTGCTAGTTTGTGCGGCATCTAAATAAATGATGGTGTGTGTCTTGTTGAGGTTCTATGGTGTTTGTGTCCGACTCCAGGGGGATGTATTTTGGGGTGGGCCGGAGTGTTTAGTGATGTAATATGGGATGGCTTATGCTCTAGCTCGAATTGTTGGGTTAAGATATTGTGTAATACCTTTGAAGTTTAATATTAATATGAATAATGCATCAACCTACTTTTATTGATCAAAAATAAATAAATAAATAATATGGAGATAAAATATTTATGTAATTTCTTACATTCATTTTTAAATTACAATTACTTTTAAAGAAACAAAAAATAAAAAATCTAAATTTTTATATAAATTGTAGTTTTACTTTCATTGCAAAGCATTTTAAATTCTTTATTTTGTAGTATTATTTTAGTTGTTTAATTTTTAAGATTTTTCTATAGAACCAATGTAATTGTATATTTTAATTATTAATAAATACATTATGGGTATTATATCTACTTTCTATCTATATTAATTATAAACGCTTCAACTTAATAATATTGTTAAATTTATTTGTTTTATTGTTAATGCATAAGTTTTAATATAGAGAAACAAATCATGAAATCTTGCAAGAACATGTAGAGGATCGAGATATAAATGATGGCTTCACTAGAATGATGAAGAGATAAAATTACTATTTAAAAAATTAAACAGTTTTTAAATCAAATATCTACATCCTCTAGAACACGTAGAGGATCAAGATATAAATGATGACTTCACTAGGGTGAAGAAGAGATAAAATCACTATTTAAAAAATTAAACAATTTTGAGATCAAATATCTATATCTTTTTCTTTTTTAAATTATAATTTTTTTTAAAGAAACAAAAGATGAACATCTAACCTATAATATAAATCATAATTTTACCTTCGTTACAAAACATATTAAACTCTTTAATTTGTAGTGTGATTTTGATTATTTAATTTTTATTTTTCAAATTAATATTTTAACTAAATTAAAACAATTGATATATTTAATCAAAGGAAAAATAATGGTATATAGATCTAAATATAATTTATTTTATATATAATAAATTTTATTTTTGTATGGTAGATTATAATATTATGAGAGAGTGTATATCTAAATTAGAAGTTATGATTTGGTTAAACTATCACAAGTAAATGATCCAATCCATCAAAATTATTCAAGGATCGAATAAAGATCAATCATGCCAAAAAATTAAACTTTGATAAATGATCTAATATAAAACAAATTGTCATTCTCACTATTTAAATACAACTAATTTTCTAAAAGATAGACATAAATTATTCATGCATCTGAAAGATAGATTGGGCCCACTTGAAAAAATAACTCCAACTCCCTACCATATAAAAGTGGAGTTGAAATATGTTTCAAACAGTCTCTTTATGACAAAAGATAGAAAAACATGATTACATACAAATGAGGTTTATTAGCCTTTCAAGGATCATTGAGTGTCACTTTATCATGCAAAAAATCCCTATGCTCAACAATCTATTTTTTTTAATTAATATGCAATGGGCTCTAAGGATAATTTTTCTTTTAAAATAAATGTTCCTCTCCATCTCCATCTCTATCTTCCTCTCTATCTCTATCTCATTATCCCTTTATCTCCTTTATCCCTTTATATCTCCCTCTTTTTATCCCTACCTCTCCCTATTTCCCCCTCTCTCCCTATTGTAAACATAATATGAGCCTATTTATAATGGAGCCTGATTATCAAGTCTTGATTCATAATTTTTATTTTGGTCATGTTTGGATCCATGTAAGTGGATGCATAGTTTATTTGAAGTTATCACTTATCCAATTATACATTTGTTGGAACATATTACAATGCTCCCGAGAAGCCATGTTCACTAGGAAATGTGTAAACAAAATATGTGAAAGATCTAATCCATTGTCATATTCATATCCATCTCTATCTCTATCTTCCTCTCTATGTATCTCCCCCATCTCTAACTCCTTACCTCTCCATGCATCTCTCTCTTCCCCCTCTACCTTTCTCACTATATCTCTCCCTCTTTATATCCTTATCTCTCCCTCTCACCCTCCATCTCTTATTTATATTTGTCTTCCTCTCTATCTCTCTCATCACACACACACACACCATATTTCTTCATCCCTATCTCTATCTCTATATCTCTGACTCACACACATGCATACAATCATTTTTTCTCCCTCCTTATTTCTTTCTCTATCTCTCTATCTCTCCTCCCTTTCTCTATCTCTGTCTCGCTATTACTTGTCTATAACATGCCTGATGTTTTACTTATTGGTTTCACCTAAGTTTAACCCGTATGTGAATAGCTTAAGTAAACCAACACATAGCAATATTTTTTTTTTCATAATTTCTATTTCAATAATAAAGATGCACATTTGAAATAATCCCATTTCAAATTCCCATTGCATTTCAATAACAAATCTATGCATTTTTGGAATAATCCTATTTCAAATTCCATTGCATTCCAATAAATTAACATTACATAATCCCAAGTAATGATTACATTTTTATATACATTTTTCATAACGATATAAGATCATGATTACATACATAACTTTTTGATAACTTAAGGGAATGAAGTTCAAATGGTCTAGATGCCCTTGTTGGCATACATCCTCGAATTTCAGCTGCCTACTGCATGAGGGAGAGCATCACCCAAGTGTTTTTCCTCCAACCATAGACTTTCTACATGCCCCCACACATCTACCTAATTGGTAAGATGGCCTTACCCTTCAATAAAGAGTTTGATCTAGTATCCCTCATAAATAATAATAGCCTACTTGAGCTTGGTGTTGTGTCCTACATATCTAAAGCTACCATACAATGAATACGTGCTTACATGCATGACATTCCTAGCCTAGTTATGCAACCTTGGCCCACAATGAACCGACAGTGTAGTAAATGACACTTTATAGTACTTTGGCCAAAGATTTGATCATTACATTCAAACTCACTTTTTAAGAAGTGGTGTCTCACCTCTATGAAGTGGATGCCGTATGTTCACCCACCCTATTGCTCGATTTGGTAAATAATATGACCATACTAACTCTTTATGAGTTTATTCCATAACATGATTCCATCCCACAGGATAATTTGTATTTTTCAGTGATCTAATTAACCATCTTAGAGGTTACTCCCAACATTGGTTTATCCTAATCCCAGGAACAAACCCCAAACCATATACCGATTTACATAACATTACAAATGACATTTCCAACAAAGTACCACTATATCCTACCATTATTCCCAACATAACATTTAATGCTATCATATATTGGACTTACGATAACCTAGATATTATAATAATATAATCTACTTACCTTCATCAAATGAATACAATCACATACTTATATTTAATAGATATCTGCATATTCAATCTAATATGATTTCACTATTCCACATTTAAGAAAGCTTTATATATAATTGAAGTCACCAATTCCTCAAGAACTTGCAAACACATGACAATCAATAAAAGTGAATAAAAAATAAGAAAGAATAGCATGCCTGGATAGTTTGCTTGCAATGAAGAATTTCTCTCAAGCTCAAACCAAAAGAAACACTTGTTGCTCCTATTCTCAGCCTATCCCCACAATTAAACCTCTTTCCAACACTTAGAAATGCTCACTAAATAACTCAAAAACTCTCAAGAATCTCTCACTCTTCTCTACTTGCACAAAAAAACTACAGCAAAATGGAAACAAATGAAATCCAAAAGAATGAATGTCAAAAGATTAAGATGTTTCCTCTATTTATACTAAACATTGAGAAGCTTAATGCTACAACTTAGCTACTCCATTCACCACCTATTTCCTTTCTTTGACACCTCTAAACTAAAAATACAAAACCAAAACCAACTTCTCTTCAAAGTAAGTTGACTAAGCAAGATTGGTGAAATGTGGCTACTAAAAGAAACAAAATACAAACACATATATAGTCCTAACGAACTCAGATTCTTGTATATGGTTGAGTCACCTTCAAAATGCTACCAGTAATAGTTATTTTACCCCGTCAAACATAGCAATGGTTTCCTACAGGTTCCCTACTTCCATCGTGGCTTTTGTTGCTTGCCACAACTTGTTGATGGCACCTAGAAAGGAGGTTCTAGATAAATGCAAATCAAACACTTTCTATTCTCTGCCAACTCGTGGCTTTGACTAAGTCTATCACCTCTTTGTTTGTTGTGTGTGGCTTTTCCAACACTTGTAACTTTTATTTTTATTTGTATTTCACTACCTTAACATAGCGCAACAAATAATTACTTCATTATAACAACCCCATCCTTGGCTAATTAAAAAATTTCCACATTTCACTTCAAACTTATAAATGTAACAAGTAACAAAGACATTGCAATAAAATTCTTCCTTTCTTTATTGATAAATACTTGTAAGTTACAATATATATTTCCACATGAATTCCATTTTCATTGTAAATTTAAATCAGAGTACAAAAGTAAAACAATTACATACATAGCTCATAAGCTTTTGCACAAATAGTAGTAAGACAGTCTAGGTTCCTTTCCTTTCAAATCTTGGTGTATCTGTCGCCTGCTGTGGAGGAGAAACATCACTCAGGCGCTTTTCCACCAACCACAGACTGTTAACGCGGTCCCCCGCACATCTATCATTCGATAGATGGCCCTCCCTTCCAACGAAGATATTGATAAAGTAACCAGTTGCGACAACCCAACTGAGCATAGTGTTGTGTCCTATACATCTAGAACTTGCTATTTCATAATCCCGAACTAGCATGATGGTTCACAATGAATTGGCAATGTAGTCTCAACTATCTCACATCTAAGTGGATGTCGTACCTTCCACTACATTGGCCAAAGTATTCACATTTAGTACTTTGAATGAAGGTCATCTATCATATACACTATCCAGGGGCGATTTGACTTAAGGCTATCTTACACTACACATAGGTATCGCCCTTTACTTTTGGATAATCTTTTATCCCAGACTAACCTACAACATTTTTCTAAGAGGTTTGCACAAGATAGGTATATTCTGTTTCAGATTACCTACCTTTAGACATTCTATTTCAATAGCTACATAAGGGTGGTATATCCTGTTTCAGACAACCTACCTTTGATGGTTACATAAGGGAGGTATATCATGTTTCAGACAACCTACCTTCAAACAAACTACTTAATCAGGAATTGAAATGCAGTCAACAAGGGTCCCTCGGGTAACTCCTAACATGGAATTCTTTATCCATGGAGTACATAGCTTTTCCTAGTTAACCTACTAACTTTAAAACTTTAGACTACCTTGGTACTGGTTCCATTCTCGACCTATTATTTAATAAATAGTTCCTCATTTCCTTTATATAAGGAATTCAAGTAGTATTCAAGTGAATTCATTTCAAGATTTCAAATAGTATTCAAGTAAATTCATTTCAAATATTCCCTTTATAACATGGACTATCTATTCTTCCATAACAAGCTATAAACAGACTTTCCCCTTTATGAATGAGTTTTTCTTTTATAAACAAATCATTCCCAAGATTTCATGCTATTATATTGAATCAAGCTATTTACTCACAACAAGCTTTCTCAATGAAATTAAGTATTACTTAATAACAAGCTATCCTTTCCACAACCAGCATTCCTTTCACAAATAAGTTTTCCTTATATTATTTCATAACAACAAGTTATTCTATTCCAAAATAATTTCCTCTAGTACTATCCTATTTTACTTCCTTTCACAAAGTAAATTCTAATACAAGCATATTAATTAACATAAAATTAATCTAATACATTTCACATGCCTGTTTTCTTGCTGTAAATGATTCCAGTCAGCAACTACTTCTCCTTCTTCTTCAGTGTCACTCCTCTCAATTTTGATTTCTATTACTGGTTATATATTTTATGCTTGCAGCATATAAATACCAGTCTTTCAGAAATGGTGAGGAAATAAATGCAAGTTGGCTCTCGACAAATGCTTATTCAACAATGACAGAATATGGCTCTAACAAATGCAATGCAGTAATGACAGAGTATGGTTCTCAACAAATGCAATACAACAATGATAGAGTATGATTATTTTATAAATGCTTCCACAACAATGTCAAAAGATTGCTCACAAAATGCTACTACAAAATTTTCAAAATATGGCTCTCAAAGGGAATTCGTTTTTAAGCAAAACAGAAAGGAAATTCATGTGTTAACAATGAGAGAACCTCCTCTACTTATAGGTTTCGAATTCTCATGCTTACTACATTTTAGGCATGAGAATTCGACACCTTTCTCATTGAAAAAGTCAAAATATGCAGTGGCAACAATCTAGCATGTTACTCAGCAAAAAGGAGAGATGATTCGACCTAATTCATGAAGAAGGTTTCAACTCTCACATGGAAAAATATGAACGAAAGACACCTACAGGCGTTGCTCTTCACAGGCGCTTTAATAATGGCAGATTAATCTCAGTAAGAAAATGTCAAGGTAAAAACGTAGCTATCTGGCTTTTATTCCGCCCCTCCCTTCGCATTTCCTAGAATGGTGGCACTTTGCAACATGCGACCTAGTCTATGGGCGTGAGGAGCTGCGCATGGTTCATTATTTTCACCATTTCGACCATTGCACAGTCCGTGATTTTCAGCATGAAGGAAATCTGCGATTTTAACTTTAGCCAAAGTTTTAAAATGTATTTGTTTTAAACCTTTCAAAAGACTCTAATATTTACCATTTAAATTCCAACGTATTTTTCCAATAGACTATGGAAATCGAAAATACTTTCTTTACTTATGGTAAATGCATTTTATTTGCCATATGACTATACAAGTCAAATTTTAATTATTTCCAAGGCAATGTTTATTTAAAATATGAATTAAAATGTTATATATATTTTGCATTATATTAAATATAACCTATTATAGTTTTATTTACCTTATTTAAATATATGTATATATCTATATAATATTTAAATATTACTATAGATATATCAATATATTTTACTATAGGTAAAACTATAATTAAATATAATATTAAATATATTTATAAACAAATTCAATATTTACATTTAAATATATCTATACATATTTGTATTTAATTATCCAAATACGTGTATTACAGGCCAGTCAACGTACCCTTAATACACATGTTTGTACAAACATGTATAGATATGTTTAACTATAAATTTCAAGCATCGATATAACGTTATAACAACATTATAGCTATTGTGCATATGATTATAGGTGTGCCAACCATGTATACGTATCCATATGTATGCCATGTCGACACATGTGTATGGCATAATAATTGCCCATCATACATATGTATCGATATGTCATACATGTTGTTACGTACATATGAGTGGTACGTGTATATGCATATACATCCTGTCTATACCACACTTATCAGTTCACATTTCACATTCAAGGTTCACATAACAGTAAGTCAGTCAACAAGTAACACCACTCATAAAGCATAAAGAAGTAATCCAAAACTCCTAAGCCTAAGGATGACTTATTAAGATAACTCAATCTGACTCAGTTCCCAAAACCCTTAGTGAAGTGTGTGTATACTCAATCTGATTAACTTTATCGGTTACCCGACCAAGCCCCTCTCCCGAGTGATGTCTCCCCTTCGCCTGGAGGAATATTTCTTGTTCCTGCATCCATAGACATACAATCTCAACAGTTACTTGTTCACAATGTCAACAGTATACAAAACATCTTAAGTTAGAATATTCATAAATTTAATTCTATGCATGCAACATAACATCAATAGAAGTATCAATCAAATGAGGCACACATTTAAATAGAACTTATTCATTTTGATAACAAAAACACACATTTTATTCATCTCAAAGATTCAAACATTACACTCAATTTCCCTATGCAATAGTAGCTATACAATCAGGGTGTAACATACTCCCCCCCTTATGATTCATCGTCCTCGATGACCTAAGGTTTTATTCAAACCATAAAATCCTAATACTATATTTATTCTTCATTCTTGAAAGTTTCAAGAACGTTAGACTGGTGTAATTTGGACATCAGCTTGTCCATCATCCACAACAACATGTATCCTTTGCTAAAACATGGCTTGTTGGGTGGTAATGAGTTACCAAGAGTTTTATTAGGACATTTATTTGCGTAGTGATCCCCTTTACATATAAAACATCCAGTTTTTGGTCCTCTTTTCTCCTTGGTTTTCCCAATCTTATTAGCACCTTTACTAGCCCTGCTAATGTTACCAACATTTTTATGATCTTTGTTGAACTCTTTTCCATTTAAGCAGGATCTTCCACCCTTTGGTTGGACAGCATTCAGAACAGGTTCCTCCTTTTTAGAAGCTATCTTGTTGGACACATTCTTCTTATTTCTTTTCATGGAGATTGTAGGTGATTTTTCTTTCTCATGGTTACGTTTTCCACCTTGCCCATGAGAAGAACTTTCTCCTTCCAAATTATTCATCCTTGTTAATAACCAATCGAGTCTTGCCTCCATACCGATGGTTCTTTGTTCCTCTTCAAGACTTGCACCAGGGATATTTATTGTTCTCTCATACATTTTCACCATGATTTAAAAGCTTGACTTAAACCTGAATGTTAAATCCAAGTTACCCTAGTTATGTTATTATGAAGACATAAAAGCTTCATTCATATAAACACACAAATTCCAAACAAGTTTCGGTTTTATCATTTTCGCTCATTGACTATAATATTATATTGCACATTCGCTCAACTAAATGTTTCACAAAATGATCATGATTTACACAACCCTATCATTTATTTGCTAAACTGAAATACCTTTTCAGGATTACTAAGCAACTACTTGTCCACAATATGTTATATAAGATCTAAATCTTGCAAGTCAAGTTTTCCAAAACATTGATTTCTTTGATAAGTTTGTCCACTGGAACATTATGTTAGTTCTCCTAACATAGACATATTGATCTGTCTTATGTTCTACTATTTTCCTTCTAGGATTGCAAGAGAGCTTACATGTCCTACCTATGATGACTTACAGTCCTCATTTCCTGGTATACCAGACATTACCTTGCCACATTCTGTGCAGCCGCTCACTCTATCTTTTCCTAGGTAATAGTGGTTTCTCATTTGACCATTCCCTTTGTCATTCAAATGTCCTAACTCTGACATTATTTTCCTCGTCTCATTTTCGAATCTTCCAAATTTTGGACACATAGTTTCTTTTATATCCAACAATAGTCTATCCTTTGACTAATTGGTAACCTATTTTGATCTCACGCTACCTTTATTTCCCATGTAAAGGTTAAGTTTTTGCGGAGATAATTTTCATTTATCTTCTTCCCTTGTGGTCATATGATATATGACTTAATTATCCTCGTGACTTGCAAAGAAGTCATTAGTTCTTTCCATATTGAGAACATAACCAAGTTTTTTTGTTGGGTGGGGTACTTAAATTGAGTCAATTCACTCTCTTCCTTCCCCCCTTAGTGTTTTTCACAACTTTCATTCTACTCACATTAAACTCCTAGCAACTACTTGCTTCTTTGGAAAGGGTTTGTCATTCTTAGTTGTTTGACTTTTTCATTGCTTTTCATCTCATAGATTCAGCATAGTGAATCATCCAGTAGGAGATCTAATGAATAATCAACAACTTTAGGAGTTTTTAAGAAACACACTAATATTCTCCATTTCTTTCCAATATCCTTTCTGGTGAAGAAATACCCATACTCACAAACCTCTTTTGTTGATATCTTAATTCAATCTAATTTATGCTGACATTGCATACACATAGATTCGTAGTGTTTTTTTTTTCAGAATCTGTATTCCTTGACTCTTTACCATTGTAGGTTGCTACAATTAAAGGGTTTTCTCATTCCTTCTTTTCCTTAGAGTCACATAGTTATACTGTAGGATAAGGTGTATACTAGTTTTTCTTCCTAACCTTCCTACATAACCTGATTGCATAATCTTCCGCAATCCTAGGTGTTGTCATAAGTTCTTTTCTCTTGTCGTTGCAGCACAAGAACTTTTCAACCTTTATCTTCTGATAAGGTTTACGCATTGTTGCGTAATGAGCTCATAGGTTCTAGAGCTAAACCTGGTAGCTCTGATACCACATGTAACAACCCCATCCTTGGGTAATTAAAATTTTTCCACATTTCACTTCAAACTTATAAATGTAACAAGTAACAAAGACATTGCAATAAAATTCTTCCTTTCTTTATTGATAAATACTTGCAAGTTACAATATATATTTCCACATGAATTCCATTTTCATTGTAAATATAAATCAGAGTACAAAAGTAAAACAATTACATACATAGCTCGTAAGCTTTTGCACAAATAGTAGTAAGACGGTCCAGGTTCCTTTCCTTTCAAATCTTGGTGTATCTGTCGCCTGCTGTGGAGGAGAAACATCACTTAGGCATTTTTTTGCCAACCACGGATTGTTAATGCGGTCCCCTACACATCTATCATTTGATAGATGGCCCTCCCTTCGAACGAAGAGATTGGTAAAGTAACCAGCTGCGACAACCCAACTGAGCATAGTGTTGTGTCCTATACATCTAGAACTTGCTATTTCACAATCCCAAACTAGCATGATGGTTCACAATGAACTGACAGTGTAGTCTCAACTATCTCACATCTAAGTGGATGTCGTACCTTCCACTACTTTGGCCAAAGTATTCACATTCAGTACTTCGAATGAAGGTCATCTATCATATACACTATCCAGGGCCGATTTGACTTAAGGCTATCTTACACTACGCATAGGTATCACCCTTTACTTTTGGATAATCTTTTATCCCAGACTAACCTACAACATTTTTCTAAGAGGTTTGCACAAGATAGGTATATCCTGTTTCAGATTACCTACCTTTAGACATTCTATTTCAATAGCTACATAAGGGTGGTATATCCTGTTTTAGATAACCTACCTTTGATAGTTACATAAGGGAGGTATATCCTGTTTCAGATAACCTACCTTCAAACAAACTACTTAATCAGGAATTGAAATGCAGTCAACAAGGGTCCCTCGGGTAACTCCTAACATGGAATTCTTTATCCATGGAGTACATAGCTTTTCCTGGTTAACCTACTAACTTTAAAGCTTTAGACTACCTTGGTACTGGTTCCATTCTCGACCTAGTATTTAATAACTAGTTCCTCATTTCCTTTATATAAGGAATTCAAGTAGTATTCAAGTGAATTCATTTCAAGATTTCAAACAGTATTCAAGTAAATTCATTTCAAATATTCCCTTTATAACATGGACTATCTATTCTTCCATAACAAGCTATAAATAGACTTTCCCCTTTATGAACGAGTTTTTCTTTTATAAACAAATCATTCCCAAGAGTTCAAGCTATTCTATTGAATCAAGCTATTTACTCACAGCAAGCTTTCTCAATGAAATTAAGTATTACTTAATAACAAGCTATCCTTTCCATAACCAGCATTCCTTTCACAAACAAGCTTTCCTTATGTTATTTCATAACAACAAGCTATTCTATTCCAACAAAATTTCCTCTAGTACTATCCTATTTTACTTCCTTTCACAAAGTAAATTCTAATACAAGTAGATTAATTAACATAAAATTAATCTAATACATTTCACATGCCTATTTTCTTGTTGTAAATGATTCCAGTCAGCAGCTACTTCTCCTTCTTCTTCAGTGTCACTCCTCTCAATTCTGATTTCTATTACTGGTTGTGTATTTTATGCTTGCAGCATATAAATACCAGTCTTTCAGAAATGGTGAGGAAATAAATGCAAGTTGGTTCTCGACAAATGCTTATTTAGCAATGACAGAATATGGCTCTAACAAATGCAATATAGTAATGACAGAGTATGGCTCTCAACAAATGCAATACAACAATGATAGAGTATGATTATTTTATAAATGCTTCCACAACAATGTCAAAAGATTGCTCACAAAATGCTACTACATAATTGTCAAAATATGGCTCTCAAAGGGAATTCGTTTTTAAGCAAAACAGAAAGGAAATTTGTGTGTTAAACAATGAGAGAAACTCCTCTACTTATAGGTTTCGAATTCTCATGCTTACTACATTTTAGGCATGAGAATTTGACACCTTTCTCATTGAAAAAGTCAAAATATGCAGTGGCAACAATCTAGCATGTTACTCAGCAAAAAGGAGAGATGATTCGACCTAATTCATGAAGAAGGTTTCAACTCTCACATGGAAAAATATGAACGGAAGACACCTACAGGCGTTGCTCTTCACAGGCGCTTTAATAATGGCGGATTAATCTCAGTAAGAAAATGTCAAGGTAAAAACGCAACTATCTGGACTTTATTCTGCCCCTCCCTTCACATTTCCCAGAATGGTGGCACTTTGCAACATACAACCTAGTCTATGGGTGTGAGGAGCTGTGCACAGTTCATTATTTTCACCATTTCGGCCATTACACAGTCCGTGATTTTCAGCATGAAGGAAATCCGCGATTTTAACTTTAGCCAAAGTTTTAAAATGTATTGGTTTTAAACCTTTCAAAAGACTATAATATTTACCATTTAAATTCTAACATATTTTCCCAATAGACTATGGAAATCGAAAATACTTTCTTTACTTATGGTAAATGCATTTTATTTTCCATATGACTATACAAGTCAAATTTTAATTATTTCCAAGGCAACGTTTATTTAAAATATGAATTAAAATATTATATATATATTTTGCATTATATTAAATATAACCTATTATAGTTTTATTTACCTTATTTAAATATATGTATATATCTATATAATATTTAAATATTACTATAGATATATCAATATATTTTACTATAGGTAAAACTATAATGACGTTTATATTAAATATATTTACAAACACATTCAATATTTACATTTAAATATATCTATACATATTTGTATTTAATTATCCAAATATGTGTATTATAGGCCAGTCAACGTACCCTTAATACACATGTTTGTACAAACATGTATATATATGTTTAACTGTAAATTCCAAGCATCGATATAACGTTATAACAACATTATAGCTAGTGTGCATATGTTTATAGGTGTGCCAGCCATGTATACATATCCGTATGTATGCCATGTCGACACATGTGTATGGCATAATAATTGCCCATCATACATATGTATCGATATGTCATACATGTTGTTGCGTACATATGAGTGGTATGTGTATACGCATATACATCCTGTCTATACCACACTTATCAGTTCACATTTCATATTCAAGGTTCACATAACAGTAAGTCATTCAACAAGTAACACCACTCATAAAGCATAAAGAAGTAATCCAAAACTCCTAAGCCTAAGGATGACTTATTAAGATAACTCAATCTGACTCAGTTTCCAAAACCCTTAGTGAAGTGTGTGTATACTCAATTTGATTAACTTTACCGGTTACCCGACCAAGCCCCTCTCTCGAGCGATGTCTCCCCTCCGCCTGGAGGAATAGTTCTTGTTCCTGCATCCATAGACATACAAACTCGACAGTTACTTGTTCACAACATCAACAGTATACAAAACATCTTAAGTTAGAATATTCATAATTTTAATTCTATGCATGCAACATAACATCAATAGAAGTATCAATCAAATGAAGCACACATTTAAATAGAACTTATTCATTTTGATAACAAAAACACACGTTTTATTCATCTCAAAGATTCAAACATTACACTCAATTTCCCTATGCAATAGTAGCTATACAATCGGGGTGTAACATTCATATTGTTTAGTAAATGCCATTCATAATGTTTCCTACGTGCTCTATAATATGCGCTTAATGTAGCAACAATCACTCTATTGCATATATTTGAATATATACATAGAATTTATGCTATGTTATATCTATGTTGCTCACTTAATATAAGTGTTGCCTTATTCACATAACTCGCATTACATATGTGTTGGTAACTATTCATATTATTCAATATATATAAACATATATATATACATTAATATGTATATATATTATAATGCTTAGTCATTATAATATATATATGTATTAAGATATATATTAAAACCATTCAATTTCCAATCATATACATATTTATATATCAAATGTATATATGTATATTAAAATATACGTATGTATGTATATATTATCAAATATGTACATTTACACATATATATTAATATATACATATATATCATTATTTAACATCTAATAATAATATATATTGATAAGTATATCTATTCCAAAT
This sequence comes from Sequoiadendron giganteum, assembly GCA_007115665.2. Lineage (NCBI taxonomy): Eukaryota > Viridiplantae > Streptophyta > Pinopsida > Cupressales > Cupressaceae > Sequoiadendron > Sequoiadendron giganteum. Next base: position 626,770,424 of record CM021108.1, read on the forward strand.
GTATATTTATGTCCATTCAATTTCTCATGTATATAGGGTATTTGTATATCCATATATGTAAGTATTTATACCTATGTGTGTGCATACACGTGTATGCTCATATACATGAGCTCACATAAACAAATATATACATATATGCATTTAATGTATATATGTATCAATTAACATATATATCAAATACATGAAGAAGAACATTTACCCAAAACAAAGACTCAAACACTTTAATTCATACTAAAGAAACAACCAAAGGAAATTAAAGACCAAAAGATAAACATTCTAATTATCCCAAAAACTATGACTAAGGTTTTACTTACCGAATCCCAAACTAACTTGACTTAGCTTGAGAAAAATAGGATCATGTGAGCGTGTGATAGCTCAAGTAGGTTCATTAGGGGTTACCAAACCAAATTCCTCTCTTGGGTGATACTCCCCCTCTCTTTCTGGAGGGCTCAATTATTTCCTGCATCTAACTTAGTGCATCACAAAAGAAGTCAACCGATAACGTAACATTTATATACATCATATCCATTTTCATCATCAAAGCATTTAAATCATTCACATAATATTGCACATTCAATTATTTAATTTCATGGAAATATATATACAAAATCATATTCTTTTATTAACATTTTAACGCATAAAAGTAACAGTAATTAGTAATCAATCTCACAATGGGGTGTAACATATCCCCCCTATAGATCATCGTCCCCAATTATTTTAAGTATCAAACATAAAACATAAAGCATAGTAAAGATTGTTTTAGGAACTTTCAAAGTCTAACAAAACATTAGGAAACTTTTGCTTCATCTCAACATAGTCTTCCCAAGTGGCAGAATCTTCTGCATATTGATCCCACTAGACCTTGCATTGTAGAACCTCTCTATTACATAGGTGAATCCTATGTGTTTTGAGCACTCTAAGAGGCTTGATTATTACTACTCCTAGGTCTTGTACCTATAAATAATTCTAATCAATAACATGATTATCTCCTAGCATGTACTTCTTAAGGTATGACACATGAAAGACATTATGCATCCTAGTAAGAGCTAGTGGTAAAGCATTTCGATAAGCAACAGGGTTAAATTTTTCGAGAACCTCAAAAGGACCTACATAACATGGAGCCAGTTTGGATGAATTCTTGAACTTTATAGAACTCTAGTGAGGTTTAACTCTAAGAAAAACTTTCTCTCCTATTGAGAAATGTTTGGGTACCTGCTTAGAATCTGCATAACTCTTATGTCTATCATTAACTTCCACTAACCTTTGCTTAATTACACTACCTTGCTCCTCCATTTTTGATAGTATTTATGGCCCAAGGTTTATCCTATATTCTAGCTTATCATAGCTTATAGGAGTTTGACATTTCCTACCATACAATGCTTCAAACTAAGCCATCTTAATTGTGGAATGATAGGGAATTTTTATACGCAAATTCTACCAAGGATAAATAATCTTCCTACTTGTATTGTTGATTCATGCAATACATTCTTAGCAAATCCTCTAAAATTTGGTTCACCCTTTCAGTTTTACCATCAGATTTTGAATGATATGTTGAATGTATGTTCAACTATGTCTCAAATGAAGAAAATAGGGTTTGTCAAAACCTATATGTTACACAAGCATCCCTGTCATAAATAATCTTCTTAGGAACTCCATGTAATCTAAACACCTCTTGCATAAATTTTTGAGCTATAACAGGAGCTCCATCCATTAGATTCCTTGGAATAAATTGAGCTACATTGGTAAGCTTATACACCACTACCAGAATGAAATTATCCTTATTCCTAGACATTGGAAGACCTTGCACAAAATCCATGCTTATGATTTGCCATTTCCTTTTTGGAACTTTATGACGATCTACAAAAGTCTTACAGGGTGATGATGCCCTACCTTCACCCTTTGAAATTCTAAGCAACTTGATACAAATCTTGCAGCATCCCTTTTCATTCCTTTTCAAAAATGCAATGGCTTTACATAAGCCAACAACTTAGTTACACCAGGATTTCCAAAATAAGGTGGGTATGAACTTCTTTCCACATTGTATTCCTTAACTCCTCAAAGTTGGGCACATAAATTATTTCTTTAAACCTTAACAAACCATCACATTCAAATTGAAATACTTCATACCTTGGATCTTTTGGATTATCCGAGAATGCTTGCTTGGCTTTCTCATAATACTCGTCACCCTTGGATTTCTATAACACTTGACTCTTGAAATCAGTTTGAATTGATATCATCGAGGAAATATGTCTCTTACGACTTAGGGCATATGTAAATCAGTTTTATTTTCCCTTGATATAGTTGATATTAAAATCATAATCTGATATCAATTCTAGCCGTCTTCTTTGTCGCCCATTCAAATTCAATTGGGTAAACAAATACTTCAAACTGTGGTGATCAATCTTCAATTCAAAAGGTGTCCCCAACAAATAGTACCTCCACATTTGTAATACATAGACAATTATTGCCAATTCCATATCATGTGAAGCATAGTTTTTCTCATAAGGCTTCAGCTTCCTAGACTCATAGGTGATGACTCACCCATCCTGCATCAACACACCTCCCAAACCTTCTCCTGAAGCATCCATGATGACAATAAAATCACCCTTCAAACTTGGTACTTTCAGTATTGGAGTTGTAGTTAATTTCTCCTTAAGTTGGTCAAATGTTGCTTGACATTTCTTTGACCATTCAAACTTCTTCCCTTTTCTCTGTAATGAAGTGATGGGAAAAGCTATTCTGGAAAATTTTGCTACAAAATTTTGATAATATCCTGCTAAACCCATGAAACTTTGAACTTATGGCACATTATTTGGTATTGGCCATTCAAGCACTACCTTAATTTTTGTTGTATCAGCTGCAATCCCATTAGTTGAAATTACATGACCCAAATATTGTACCTTTTTATGAAAGAAGGTACATTTCAAAAGTTTTCCATAAAGCTTATACTCTCTTAGATGTTGGAGAACAATCCCTAGATGCTAGAAATGTTCTTCTTCATTCTTGGAGTAGATAAGAATATCATCCAAGAAGACCAAAACAAACTTACAATCCCTGAATACATTATTCATCAAGTTCATGAATGTTGTAGGTGCATTCATTAGTCCAAAAGGTAGGATTGTGAACTCATAATGAGCATATCTAGTCCTAAGGGCTATTTTAAATATGTCTTCATCCTTGATCCTCAGTTTATGGTATCCTAATCGTAGATCAATTTTTGAAAACGTAGTTGCTCCCTGCATCTGATCAAAGCGATCGTTGATACATGGTAGCAGGTACTTGTTCTTTATCGTTACCTTATTTAGTAAACGATAATCTATGCACAAGAACAGTGTACCATCCTTCTTCTTCATGAAGATCATTGGCACTCCCCAGGGTGAAACACCGGGTCTGATTAATCCTTTGGACAATAACTCCTCCAAATGATCTTTCAACTCCATTAACTCCATCGTGGTCATCCTATACTAAATTTTTTATATAGTTTTTGACCCTGGAATAATATTAATGGAGAAATCAAACACTCTTTAGGAGGTAACCCAGGTAATTCATTTGGGAATATATCCACAAAGTCCCCTTAAGATAGGATATTTCTCCATATATGATTTTCTTCATTCCACCATCTTGCCATCCTCGACTTCTTGAAGATCTTGGGGTCCATAGTACATTAAGTCATCTTGAGAGATGAACTCATTGCACTCTTCTAGTTTTCCCATTTTCATAGCAAAAAGCTGACACCCCTTCTTCTTAGCTCTATGCATTTATATGACATAGATTTTCCCCAAATTAACTTCTCTAGGTGTTCCTTACAATAATACCTAGTTCCCAAGGTCATTTAAATATTCTACAATATTAGCATGACAATTTTCCTTGGCTCTACGCTTCCACAACCAATTCATTCCTAATATGACATCATATGAACCTAGGGGGGCTACATAAAAAATTACTTATGTAGAGAAACTCAAAAGTCCAACCGTTGTTTCAAATAAACATTACTCTATCTTAGCTCTTGTCTGGTTTGCATACTCAACAAACCAAGACTTTTCCATATAGGCAACTTTTCTAGAAATCTTACTAGCTACACTAGGAAAAACAATTTTTTTGGTAGCACCAGTATCAATTAAAATTGAAATAGGTGTACCAAACAAAGTACTTGGGATTTCTACCAGAGTAATCGTATACTTTGCCTGTCGGTTGTCTAGTGTCACATGAATTTTCTACTAGAACACTTCTCATTGAGGAGGTAGAGGATTTACATGTGGTTGTTTCCCTAATGGCTTGTTGGGGCACTAACTTGCATAGTGATCCCCTCCACATGTGAAAAATCCTCTTACCGAGTCATGCCTTGATGTTGGCTTCCTAGAACTTCCTTTGTTCTTGTTGGGGTTGTTGCTATTATTTCCCCTGCAGTCTCTTCTAGATTCATTCTGATTATTGCAGAATCCCTTATCTCCTTTCCTTGGATAGTCCTACCCTTCACATGACTTCTTAAAAGTTTGATTGGCTCAAGACCAATCAAACTTTTTTTTCTTCCTCTCATGGTAGGTAGAGATAGTTTTAAACTTTTACTCTTGTTTGATAGCTTTTTTGTACATTAAGTCCCTAGTAGCAGGAGCGTGTACATCTACATCTCCTTCAATTTAGGCATTAAGATGCAATATGAACTTTCTAATACGAAACCACTTGTCCTTCTGATATTGAGGTATGTAATTTAGAAGAGTGAATTTCCGCCAATATTCATTCATTGAGGAATCTCCTTGCTTTAAATTCTAAAAGTCTATTAGCTTTTGAATCAAAGTAAAGTTGAGGAAGCCACTGCTTTCAAAAAAATTCCACAAATTTTTCCCAAGTGAGACTTAAGGAACTCAATCCAAGCTCCATTTTCTTATTCATCCACCAAGTGGATGCTTCACTAGCTAGCTGAAAGGCTCCCCATATGGCCTTGGTTATTTTAGAGTAATTCCTTAACTTGAAATATTTCTCCATTTCTGTGAGCCATGCTTCGGTTGCATCCCCATTGGTGGTTCCCTCAAACTTAGGAGGGGTGACCTTCCTCATATCTCGTGATAATTCATTTGCAAGTAATTTCCTCTTGCTTCCTTCCGATCTAGATTGAGATTTCTCATTATCATGATTGCCTAAATTTGAATTACCACTGGAGTTCTCTCCCTCCTCTTCATTATTAACTTCTTGTTATGGCCTTTCCTCTCTTCTCAACTCTTGCTCGAGGTGTCCAATTCTTTCCCTAGTTTCATTCATCATGGCCAATACTTGATCCAACTTGGTCTCAGAGATTTTTGTGTTTTGGCCCACCTCATGGCTAACCCTAGGGTTGGTTCCAGGGAAAAATTTAGTGGCGAATATTCGCCAATTGGCTAATAATAGAAATCAGGAGCTCCAAAAATGGCTAATAGTACAAGCTAAAATGAAGACTGAATCACCAAGGTTCTACGAAAAAATAATTTTGTCTTGATTAATTCGCCATATAAACGATGTGTCATCAAAACTGATTCACCAGTAGTTTACACAGTAACTAAAAAATTTAATTATATTCGCCAGTAATATTATATTCCTCCAATTAATTTTGGGGCAATATCGCCACTAATAATAAAATACTATTTAATTTTAGGAATATTTTCTTTTATCTATTGCCATAGATTAGTTTTTTAATCGACTGGTTGCAGGTTGATTCCGGGCCCTAATACACATGTGCCTTTTAAAAGGCTTGTTGAATTTTGGGCCACATGATTAAATCTAATCGTGTGGCCCAAAACAAATTTCGGGCCTCAACAAGCCTTTAAAAAGGCACATGTGTATTAGGGTGCGGAATGAACTTGCAACCGTCCTTCGTTCTATTGGTGGGACACCAAATAATGTTTCCCCGACGTGAGATTGTGATGGGGGTTCCACTGATGAAGCATTGTTAGGTTGATGGTATTGAATTTTGTTAGGAATGGGGGAAGATCTACCCCTCGACCTTGCCTATATCGTGATAGGAGTGCACTGAGATTCACTAGGATTCGCCACTATGATTATTATTTTTACCAATTATTCATTAAGATTCACCAGGATTTCACAATTTTTTTAATACTGTGCATAAGATTCGCCAAGAAAATTAATAATTTTTTTCAAATAAAAGGAAAGATTCGCCAGGATTTTACACCTTCATCGAGGGGGGGATTTCTTAAAGTTATCCCTGGTTGGTTCTTGTTCTAACCATTTCTACAAATTAGTGTTCCACCTAGAGGTTCCATTTCAGTTAGATCCTATGAAGAATTACTTAACATAACATTTCAATAACCAACATTCACATACAATAAAGTATATAAGGAATTCTTTGTACAAGTTTTGCCAAATCATATTTTTATTAAGATCAAAGGATTTCAATCATCCTTGAATTACATCTCGTAACTATTCAAATAGTTAAGGGGAGAATATCCCTCAGATTCACTTTTTGATACAAAGATAAGTGGAACATATCCCTTAGATTGTTGTTCAGATACATAGTCGAAGGGTACATAATCTTTAGACTCACCCTCAAAAACATAATTTCGGGGGACATATCCCTCTGATTTTCCACTAGAGGCAATTACAATAACTTTAGATAATGAGGGTACATGAGGGTCCCTAAAAATCATAGTAGGATTAATGCTCCACTCCGAGGGCATATCCCTGGAAAGTGGTATGGATTCAGACCTTGCTAGAGAAACAAGAGGTACAAAATTAGTTGCTTCTCACATCTTCTTTCTTTCTTGGCTAACACAAGATAAGGAATGGCTAATGGTCTCCATGTCAATAAGCCATATTGTGTTGTCATAATTGGTCCCCTCAATGGTTCTAACAATGGCTTCCCTTTCCTTCTTGGCCTTGAGGTAACGCTCATTTTTGATCATTGACTTCCTTGGAGTTTTTTTAAGATGCACCATCTTGGCACAAGAATTCCAAACATTAGATTCACCTAATGTTAGATGAAAGACTAAAATAGTAAGCTCATAAGTTCCAGAACTAAACCTGGTACCTCTAATATCACATGTAACATGCCTAGATGTTTCACCTATTATTTTCACCTAAGTTTAACCTATATGTGAATAATTTAAGTTCACCAACACATATCAATACAAAAATTCCATAATTTCTATTTCAATAATATAGATGCACATTCAAAATAATCCCATTTCAAATTCCCATTGCATTTCAATAACAAAGATGCAAATTCAAACTAATCTCATTTCAAATTCCATTGCATTCAGATGAAGTAACATTAATTACATAATCCCAAGTAATGATTACATTTGAACATATACATTTTTCATAAAGATATAAGATCATGATTACATACATAGCTTTCAATAGCTCAAGGGAATGAAGTACATGTTAGAGTAATAAGTTATTTCACTTAATTAATTTAATCATATTGGTTAATTAATTAAGTCACTTATCACTTTAGATTTACTTAAGCTAAACTTAGGCACATTAATAATTAATTATCATGTGTGCACACTAGGGTTTCCTTTTAGGGTTTGATCTCATTTCTTAAGGATTGATCTCATTGTAATTATTCCGCTTGAGGATTGCAAAGCATCTTTTTTGTTTTGGAACATCTTTCTTTCTTTGTGACAGGTTATTACTTGCAGGTGTTTATTGGGGGTCTGTGAGGTTGGTTTATCAATTTCTATAATACAAATGGTCCAGATGTCCTTGTTGACATACATCCTTAAATTTTGGCTACCTACTACATGAGGGAGAGCATCACCCAAGTACTTTTCCTCCAACCATAAACTTATTGCGGTCCCTCGTACATCTACCTAACTGGTAAGATGGCCCTACCCTTCAATGAAGAGTTTGGTCTGGTATCCAGGTCATAAATGATAATTGCCTACTTGAAGTTGGTGTTACGTCCTACATATTTAGAGCTACCATATAGTGGATACCCGCCTACATGCATGAAATTCCTAGCTTAGTTATGCAACCCTGGCCCATAGTGAGCTAATAGTGTAATCAATGGCAACTTAAACTAATTTGGCCAAAGATTTGATCATTATGTTCAAACTCACTTTTTAAGAAGTGGTGTCCCACCTCTATGAAGTAGATTTCATATATTCACCCACCCTATTGCTCTATTTGGTAAATAATATTACCATACTAACTCTTTATGATTTTATTCTATATCATGATTCCATCCCATAGGATAATGTATTTTCCAGTCAGTGTATGAAAATGTCAAAAAAATTAAAATAGTAGCTAACCTACTTCCCATGCATTTATTTGATAACCATGATCAACTGTATACTGAATAAAATCATAAGCATTGGTTGAATCCCAAGGTCCTCCCAAAACACCCTTTGACACTTCTTTCCTTCCATTTAAAGCATTCAATCCAAATTTTACCACAACTCTATAGTCACTCTTTGATATCAACTAACATTTTACAAATTGAGCAATAGAAGATTAAGCCAACAATTATAAATGGTCCGGGAATCAGTCAAGAACGTACCTTGTTTTCTTGAAAAACAAATTCAGGGCATCCCATCTTGACATGGGAAGGCATCCATCTATAAATACAAACATTTGAGAAACATCTTTGGCAAAAGGATGACAAGGTTGCTTCAAATCTCCAATATCATATATGACTTTATCTTGCAACATTCCACCCAATCTTATTTTCAATGGATCAAAAGCTATACATTTGCACACTAAAAATGTTAGCTAGCTACCATTACATTTTGGAACCTAAATTCTATTCTTAATAAGTGTTAAATAACTAATGTCAATTATCCATATATATTGGTTTGGGTATAATCTCTAAGAGAATCCATAATAAATTCTAAAGTAGCTTGATCTTCTAAGGTGGAAAAGGCCTATTTTTCTCCCCGAAGGATACACGAACCTATACATTTAATTGTTTATTAGATACATAAATGAGTTTGACAAAAAAATCATGAATGCTACAAAATTACTAGTAAGTTATACCAAACTCATTTTCTTGTCAGTTATCAACTTAAAGATGAAAGGCTAAACTGATTATGCACCTTAGCATCATGTAAAAAGGAAGGCATGACACTTACCCTTCACAACATTTTCCAACAGTGAACTTCCAAGATCCTCCAATAAGCCATCATGATAAATTAGAAGCACATAACAAATAAATTTGATTTGGACCTGCTCAAATGTAATTATAATTAGAAAAAAACCATTATTATGTCAACTAGCACTTGCACCAAAAGAAAGTGCAATAGTTACGTTGATTGTATTTTATAAAATATTTTATATGATTTTGAATAACTTTCTACTAAGAATCTTCAAGAATAAAGTTTACACTCAACACATATAAGTGCAATTGAAAGCATTTTTTTCTCAATATCCTTGAGTTGTAAGTTGTAGTTTAAATTTCAAGTACTACATGTTATATAAACACTTCATGGTCTATTTGCTTATCATCTACTATAAAAACACTATAAAATGTTTTTAAATTTATGAATTTGCCAATATGTAGAGCTAACAATTATAGAATATATAGCATGTGTACAACCATATTCTCAACATTTGAAGATCAATTTCACAAATTCTAAGTTGATTTAAATGCATGTAATACTTACGATAACTGGCTGAATAAAATTATGTTGTACTTACTAAAAAGATTACCATCATTATAATCATAACTCAATGCAAAGGTACTGGTTTCCAATGCAGAGTAAATATCGTAATGAAGTCCCACCCAAGTTCAAATACCATCCAGAGGCCCAAAATTCTATGCTCTACCAATATCCCCAAGCAAAACTTGGTAGAGAGAATACCTTTAATTGGCTGAGGGAACTATCCCCTCTTTCCATCCTTCAACATCATGTTTGGAAAAAGTCCAATAAGGTTCTACAACAGTTGATGGGGCAGGTGTGTTAGTCTGCACATCTTATTTTAAAAGCTCGAGGTTGAATAATCTACAAATTTTATTGCATTTATATGTTCCATCTCTAGCGTGGCTCTAATGTTGATTATGCTTTTCGAGTAGATCAAATACTCAAAATTTGTTCTCAGTCTTTATTATGTGGTATAATTTTTTTTGATAAACATCCATAAAGTAACCATAGCTAATTTTGAAATGTCAATAAGGATAACCAAGAAAATCAAGTGTTGTGAACATCTGAAGCGAGTGAAGCACATAAAAGCTAACTTCATAGAAAGGTGAGACATGTGAACTTTGAAATAATCAACTCCTATTGGAAATTACCCATTAAAAAGCTTTCTAGAAGATTGCATCCCATGGACTACAACATCATTCATACCTCTTCGATGCCAAATATAATTACAACAAATATTTTCTACAACACTCATTCAATTGATAGGAAAAGATACATGTTGATTCACATTACATGACCCAAAGGTATCACAAAATCAACAAATCTTCAAAATAATGCAAATTTACAAATCCCTTTTTTTATTAGTTTACTATCTTATGTGTCATAGAGCAAGGGAACATTGAATTCAAAACACAAATTAAGTGGAACAACACAAAGTGTCACATAAGAAAATCCTAAAAAAATTAAACTACATAATCAAAATCCACTCAATGTTATATTTGGGATAGACTGAGTGTTGGTTTGGTGGAAGCAATTGACAAGGCAATCCTTGTCAATCTTGCCTCTTCCCCATGAGCAGGGTTGGATTTTAGAGGATTGGTTTCTATTGGCATTGTTCACAATTTGGATGAATGGTCGATATCTTTGATCAAGGAGCTCTCAGTGATTTAAGACTTTCTCAAAGGAAACATAGGTTTGTATAGCCCAACCAATAATGTTTTAGAATTGATAGGTCCCAAAAATTCTTCCCTACTATAGGAATGCTTTAACATGGCCATAGCATTGATGGAAATCAAGTTTCTTTCATGCAAATAGCTCTTATTGGTCTGATTTCATAAGCCATGATCCTAGCTCTTCCTCCTAAAGATGTCATGCAATTTGTAGTAAAAGTGATGTATGTAAGTCTTTATTAGCTCTCATACAGTATACCGTGGCCTTTTCGCATTACTGCCACAATCATATGTAAACATATATGTAATTTCAGTTGACATAGTAATGTGCCAGATGTTTTATCTTGATTCTCTACCTTCAATCATGATAAGAATCATTCTCTAATATTTTTCAATAGTAATAGTAAGGGAGAGCATTATACCCTCATTTGAATTATGAAAAAAAAACCATTACAAAAGCTGTAAAATTAATTTTGAGACATAACAAGGATATCATTTAAGATAGATAAAACCCCTAATTGCAGGGTTTCACGACAAAATACATTTTAAAAAAATTCCAATTACTTGGGTATGAGGGGAAATGGTTAAAATTTATTTTCCTAACTAATATAAACCTACAAAATGAATTTTGAGACATAACTAGGGCTTTACTCATGGAAGACAAAAACCCTAGCTACAGGGTTTTGTTGATGAAATGCAAGAAACCAAACCAAAAACTACTTGATTCTGAAGGGAACATAACACTTGAATCCCCTAATTATTAAAAAATTGCAAAATGAATTCTATGATAAAACTAGGGCTCCAATCATGAAAGGGAGAAAAAATTAAAAATCTAATTTTAGGGTTCGAATAATGAAATGAACAAATACAAAATTCCATTCAATTGGGCATGAAAGGAAAGTAAATTTTAAGTTACCTGTATGTGCCTTCTCGAATCTATTTGAGCTTTTTGAAGCAATTGATGCTGCGAGAACCCCATGTGGGGGCTTCCTTCAGATTAAGCTGCCCAACAAATGCCACTACCATCCTTGTTCTTCTCTAAATAAAAAATTAACCCCTAATTACCAACAACTATAACTTTCTTGCAAACTATTCAACACTTTTTTCTTACATCACAAAGAACTAGGTGCACTCATAGTTAAAAAAAATTAGGTGGACCAGGGGAAGGCTCAATCCTCCCATAACTTGTTGGCTTTGGTTTGAAGTAAGTACAAACTTCCATTTGGAATGAGTAGTAACGATCGACCACTTAAATATCTAACAATTTTTTTTTATGTGAATCAACTAGTAGTATCCAAAACAAAATATTGCCCTTAAGTTGCTGCTTCAATCTAATGTAATTAATTAGAAAAGAACCATTATTATATCAATTAACCAGAGACCAGAAATAAGCAGATGAAAATGTAAGAGTAAGAAATCTCAAGAGACACATAAAAAGTAGAATCTTAGCAAATTTACCGAAATCTCAAGAGACACATAAAAAGTAGAATCTTAGCAAATTTACCTTTTATACCCAAGAATGTCTCCTCGTAGGGTGATCCCACAATACTGGTTTATAATTTTTGGCCAAATTGGACATTGAACTAATTTTTTAAAACTAAATATTCACTTTTAGACACCTATAGCTGCTAAACCATGAGGAGTTTGAAAATAATGCAAACTAGTGATTTGGGACATTTTGTCTGTAGATTCTAAATATATATATTTTTAATTTTTTTTGAATCAGATTGCATTTCTTTTTCCATCTCCTTCGAAAACTAGTTTTTATCAGTAAACACCATTTTTAAAGAGTGATGCTCACCATAAACAACATAAAATTTCTTTCTAAGAAGGATAAAATTCTTTTTTAATTTTTTTTTAGCTTTGTAACTACGATATCTAGCAAGTTCCTTTAGTTTCATAGTGTTTTGTTGAATATTTTTTTCTTAATCCAGTTTTGAAGTCAAACCAATTACAATTTAGACATAGGTGAACTGTAAACAACATAATTTTTTTTTATGTATAGAAATTCAATTTTTTTTATTGGATCAAGGACATCAATACCTAGCCCAAACATATTTTTCAGTTTTTTTTTAATAATCTACTATTTTTCCACATGTGCATAACAAAGAGCTTGATTTTTGGTGAAAAACCTATGTTTAATTAAACTAAAAAAATATACATAATAAACCAAAATATATTAAAATTATATTCAATGAATAGCTCGTTTCGAGGAATACCATCATCCAGTTGGGTCTGTGAAGTTTCCTCTATTTTCATCCTCAACCCAAGCTTTGATAGGCAATTTTTTGTAAAAAATTGGTGTAAGAGGGGGAGAAGGGCAAAAAAGGGGGGTTCGCTTGAACCCCCCTTTGAGCGAATCCCCCTTGAACCTTTGAGTGAAAGGGGGTTCACTCGAAGTCAAGCAAACTTTCAAAATTTCCCTTTGTTTCCATTTTGGAAAATGTGCAAAAAGTGGGTCCATCATTAAAGGGGGTTCACTCGAATGGGGGTTCAAGCGAACCCCTTTTGGGTTGCGAACCCCCTTTCATGTGAATCCCCAAAAACTCAAAATTTTCTTCATGGGGTCATTTTTGCAATTTTCCTTCCTCAATGGAATTGTAAACCAATTTTGTGGGATCATTTGTACATAGAGCCTAGAAAAATACATGTGCTAAAGAGTTAGCATCTAGATAAATTACCAACATGTTTCATTCAAAATTTTGAGTAGCTATTGTGAAAACATAAAATAAACTTTGTATCTTGTAGCAACAAATTGTTCACCTATTAAAATTAACTCCGGCTCCACCAGGGTTGTCATGTCGGCTTCAAATCGAGCGACCCTCTGAGTGAGAATCTTGCTTTGATGGATATGTTGAGCCCTAGAGATAGTACAAGACATGTACATAATCTAATTGCATTATGCCAAATTGGAATAATATTATATATCTATATACATGTGTATAAATTATATACATACATGAGTACATGATTTAAAAACTTAAAACTCACCTATCCACTAACTTTAGTCACATCAACTAATCACACCCACGTACATGCTCTATCCTCATTCTAGGTGTAACATGAGGTAACTCCCTCTACAATATATATATATATGTATGTATGTATGTATATATTACATATATAGCATAAATGTGTACATTAGGACTGTATACCATTTAAATAAAACAAGTAATTTAAAGTCTAAACTTGAGTTTAAATTGTGCACGCATGCACATACATACATACCTTTGTATCAGGTGGTGTAGGATCTGCTACAATGACCCTATCTGTTAATTCGGTTGTATCACAAGTCTCCTTGGCTAGCTTCATTATTGATGGGTGTAGTGGACTAACCATGTGAGATGGCGTCGATGACATGTCTCCACATAGCAACATATCCACAAAACCTGACAATCCCATCATATGCAATTGATCCTAAAGTAAATCTAGGCCCTGAGATCCATCATGTTGAACACTCATAGAAGGACTAGTAGGTGTACCCTCCTCTCCAACAACTGAATGATTTGTAGGTGGATTTGACAGATGTGCATCACTGGCAAAGTGATGAGAATGTTGTGAAGGACTTGTAGCCTGGTTAGATCCTGGATGTGAATGGGAAGATCTAGTCGCATATCCTTTGAACTCATGTATTGGGATCCCAAGCTCTGTTGCAATGAAACCATATACCTCCAATAAGTTATCTAAAAAACAATGAGCCGTACTCTGAAGCATCTTCTCTCCTTTGAGACCATCTATGTTTGAGGGTGAAAGGACACATGCCATACCATAAGAATCTGTACCATGATCTGATGGTTTGGACCGTGTAGAATGACTCATCAAAGATCTCCCCACATAATCAATAGATATTGTAGATGTAGCAACTACATCACCAATACTGTCAATTGCTTCCCTTTGGGAAGAAATGACAAGCTAGTTTGCAATAGGTGCTAGGGTTGGGGAGATAGTAGGCGATCTTTGCTCAACCAAATCTCGATAATTTGGAGGTGGTCGATCTAGTCAACGAAAAGTGTCCCTATCTACAACCCTACCACGCCCCTGATTGCAATATTATGGTAGGTCCAAGTGTTTGATAATGAGGCCCAAATAAACCTTAGCATACAACTATTGTGCAAAGTATAAAGGAATTCGGTTGTCATTTGGATGATGACCAAATGTTGCAAGAAAGTGTGGGTATATCAAAGGGGCCATCTGAGGATCAACACATCGAGTCACTTGATATCCCTTAACCTTGGATTTACCAATATAATATGAAAAAAATTGTGATTTGACAATTTCTTTTGGGACTTGTAGGTGAACATCTACAAGAGAAACCTCAACACTAATATCTCGTTGCATTTGAGCAAGAATAGTTGCTATAGTGTCAATAGAAAAAGGATGTGTCTCAAATGTCCTTCTAATCTTCTCTAAGCTATCTAGAATTGACACACATGTATCCTTTTAACCCTTTTGGTGGTGGGCTTAGCTAGAATATCACACAAGTTACGAATATCCTCATCTGTTTTGGTAAATATACCCTCATGTGGTTGTCCCTAAGCTTCCATTTTAGTCCTTGATTTGTTTAAAAAAATAAATTACTTTAAACATCCTAATGTTTAAATTTAAGTGAACTAAAATAAATATACTTGCTCTTTCCATGCCAAAAAATAAATTAGAAATAAAATGAGAGACAAGAGAGAAGAGGGAAGAATTACAAACATCATCACTTTATTTCTTATTTCATAATTTCTAGAAGCTTAGGCTTGAGAAATTAACTAGAATCTAAATGTAGCTATAAAAGGGCTTTTATTATATGGTTGAGCACAAATCATCCAGACTCTCAAGATGATCCATCTTCTGACAAATAAATTCTAAAACCATCTTTGAAATCCTGTGAAGATGTCCTTGGAGAAAAATTTAAAGCCTTTCTTGTTGTAGCTTGAGCCTATTTACAAGAGATGGTGTGCACTGAAAAAGAACTTGATCCAATAGGTTGCTCAAATAGACCCTCAAGAATAATAGGTTAGAAGAGATATTTAAGAAAAGATAGGTTAGAAGAGATATTTAAGAAAAGCTTAGAGAAAATATTTCCAATCTAGAAATCTTCAGCTGAAGGATATTAGGGGCCACAAATGGTGATGTACAATTTTCTTATCAAGTTCCCCAAGGTAGTACCACAAGAAGACTAGCCAAGGATGGACAAGCAATGTAGAATCAGAGGAAAAGTTGGATCCAGTGCATTTTTATGAGCAGTGTTGACAAAAGACACTAATAATCATTGTCTAACAACTAGCATGCTACAAAGGAGAGCGGAGGACAAAGCACCAGAATAGACTGTAAATTCTTATGCAACCAAGAAGAGGTTGTTTTGAGATTCATAATGGGGAAGGAAACATATTCCTTTCACTTCAGGTATTCTTTTTCTATCAAGCAATGTTGCCTAACTTACGTCAATTATTCTGATTATCTAATGGGGATCATTTTTCAACAATTTAGACCTACATTGAATAGATTTATACTACATATTTGTATTAATTTGTTTGGTTATCATGTGCAAAATATGCCAATACCTTTCACCAAACTGAAACAACATGATCTAGATGGAACAATTTCAGAGATAATTGGAAAGATAAAGTGATGGTAGTTACCTGTATTGATGTTCTAAATTTTGTACCAAAGGCTACAAGATCCTCAACGTAACTCAGTATTATATATGACAAAAGAGTAACTTTGAAATGCTTGTTCTCGTACTGAATTTTTGTAAATTTGTCTATGGTCGGGTTTTACATTGGGTTTCTGTCTATTTTAGCAAACACCAAATTGTGATCAGAAGTTTAAAAACTATCGACACTGTATATCTTGATTAAAGTGGCAACTACACAAGTTTAAATATATACATAGTGTCTGCACACGCTTGATATATAATTAATTAGTTGGTGTTGGTAATATTTTATAGTAACAAAGTGGTTATCTTTTGGGTATTCAGTACCCATTTTTTGCTATATAGATTTGTTATGCATGAAATTGTGATAATTGATCACTATCACTTTAAGTGTTAAATGTTAAAAATGCCTTGTGCAAACACTAAAAGCTAACAGTGTAGGCTAACAGTTTAGAATGAATCTACACAAACCCCATTCTTACACCAAGGTTTTTGCTAGTTTAAGCACTTAGCATGTTTTCTTGACCTTTATTAAGGAAAAACTTAATATGCAAAAAGAGGTTGGTCCTGTTAGCACACAAACACAGATTTTGATGAATTGGTGGGTGCACATCATAAAGCATTGGGAACCATCAATGTCATGGAGAACTCTGATGTCCTCTCCTCACAAGTACTCATTAAAGGATCATGTACTAATAATGGGACCAGTGTGAAAGATGTTAACCATAAACAAGTCTAGAAGCAAGGTAGTATCCATAAATTACAGGAGGTGGAGGAAGAGATTGAGTCAAAAAATCACAAGAAGAAATCTAAATAGATAAGAAAGACAAAAGTTCACATCTAGTGCAAGAAGAAGAAAGAGAGAAAGGCAGGGTGAGTATGTGGGTGTACTGGTTTTACATTACTGCTGCATACAAAGGTGCTTTGGTACCTATTATTTTATTGGCATACACAATATTTCAGCTACTTGAAATAGGTAGCAATTACTGGGTGGCATGGGCAACTCCTTTTACTGAAGATCAAAGGCCCCCTGTTAGCAGTTCCCTCCTCATTCTAGTTTATATAGTTTTGGCAGTATGCAACTCATTGTGAATTCTTGTAAGGACTATTTTTCTTTGCCTTGGTGGATATAACAAATCACAAAATGGTTCGCTTCACTCCATGCAACAGAACAACAAATCACATACAGTTGATTTTTTTTTGAATGAGATCACCCGCTTGCATGGACTATACCCAAAACTATTAATAGTGACAAGAATACAAAATTTAAGTCACTTTTGGAGGACACTTGTGAAGAAAGCTTAACAATTTACTCTAGTATAATTCAGCTTACCACCTCCATTTACCCTCTGAAAAAAAAATGGACAAACCAAGGTGCTAGACAAAATAGGTAATTTTCTTCAATGCTTGGTTGGGGAGAATCCGAGAAAATTGGATTTAGCTTCAACACTAACTGAATTTGCTTACTAGATAATCTCCCTTTCAACAAGTATTGAGAAGAAAAACTAAAGGAATTGATTTATATGTCTACATGGAAGGTGGGTTAGTCAAGATGTAATGTACTTTGCAAGCCATATCCAAAAGATGCAAGAACAAAGGCTTTATTAGTTGCAAACCAATTAGCAATATAAGAGAATGTTGATTTGCATAAATAGAGAAAACTTGTACAAGGTGGGTTAGTCAAGATGTAATGTACTTTGCAAGCCATATCCAAAAGATGCAAGAACAAAGGCATTATTAGTTGCAAACCAATTAACAATATAAAGAGAATGTTGATTTGCATAAATAGAGAAAACTTGTACAAGGTAAAACTTAAGGAGTTCATCTGATACTTCTTCCTCATGAAAGGTGGGTTAGTCAAGATGCAATGTGCTTTGCAACATATCCAAAAGATGCAACAACAAAAGTGCTACTAGTTGCAACTAACCAATTAGCAATATAAAGAGAATGTTGGTTTGCATAAATAGAGAAAGTGTAAGAGAAAAGTGATGGGCTATATGATATATTTGAATGGAGAAAGATTTCACAAGTTAAGAAAGAAAAAATGTATGTAAAAGGTGGTTAACTTCTACTACATTTGTGTGGAAAAATATTTCACTCATTTACAAGTTACAACCTAAATACAACAAGTGAAGAAAGAGAGTGTATAAGAAAGTTGGAGCTATAGTATATTTGCATAAAGAAATATTTCACCCAAGTACTAAAAGTTAAAACAAGTAATACTTAAAAAAATTAATGAGTACCTATTTGTTAAATTTGCCACAAGCTTCGACATCAGTGATATGTTCAAAGTGACACACCTTAATCCCTACCATTATGGTTGCATTTGAAAAATAAAGAAGAGGGATCAAATTGAAAAGATAGAAAACAACAAAGTTTTTGCTAAAAGATCTCAAAATTATACCATGTATTTGGTAAATTGATGGTAAGATGAGTTTGTTTAATTGGTTCTAACAGTTAATTCACTTATCTACATACATATCTGATCCAAGAGGTTCAAAATCTTTCAAATATGGAGAATATAATGTAACAAATGACTCTAAAAACTGATAGGGGTCTTTTCCACTATGTCATTTCCTCTAGAAATCATGTCTACTATTATTAGTCTTTTGTGGACAATTTTAGTTTTGGCCATTATTAGTTGTCTATTTTTTTAGTAGTTTTAGTTGGGTTAGAGGGAAGAGCATAGTTTTCTTTATAAAGCTCTGTTGAAGCATGGGGTAGATGGGTATAAAGAGGTATTGACTAAACAAACTATGTACCAATCTTTTCTACTATATTTAAAATAGTTAAAATTCAAATTTTCAGTATATGTTTTTATTAGAGAATATTAAACTTATGTGAGACTAGATTGCAGAAGCTAAAGATGTCAATCACAATCTAGGAAATTGAAAAACATTATCTGTTTATAAAACTTCTTCAAATTTAAAAGTAACCCCTAAACCCTAAAAAATAGAGGGATAACACACATGTCAATGCGCCCATGTTATTAATTAAGCATCTGACAACATTGAGGTTTTAGGGCTACTCAATTTTTGAATTCTAGACAAGATTATTGCAACCTTTTAAGAGGAAATATTTCTTGTGAGTTAAAATTATTTTCATGGACCTGGTTGTGAAGTTGACCAACTATTGGTTTTCCTTTCTTTGTCTCGCTTTCACCTGCAAACACCTGCTTTCACCTCAGTTGTTGTTGATGACAATGACTTTCACCTTGGTTGTGACTATCACCTCGCGTGCAACTTGTTTTTGATTATGAAAATATCTACACCCAACCTCTTTGCTAAATTTAGAGGAGGGAAAAAATAGGGCTTCAATCGAAAGGGTGCTTTGAACGAAGCCCATGGTTCACATAATCTAGAAATATCTTCAAAAGTCACGAACTTGAAGGGGGTTCGTTCGAACACCCCCTTCGATCGAAGGGGGGGTGTGTAACCAAATCCCCCTTCATTCGAAGGGTGTTCCTAATTTTTTTCCCCACAAAGATGATTTTGTTCATTCAAAAAATAGTAACCCACTATTGTGGGATCACCCTCCAATAAATTAAGGGACCCAAACATAGTGTGAAATTGTAAAGTTATATAATTTCCTACACTACATTTAGCCCCCACTAAATAGTGAGAGAATGAACTTATGCTCAAACTCACAAGGTGTTCAAGTGTACAAATGTTAATGAGGTGGGATGACAAAGATCAAGGAGGGTGCACAAGTCACCAGGATCCAAAATCCCATGGAAAACCAACATAAGCACAAAGGACGCACATGCATATAAGATATGTGCAACAAGATAAGATACAAAAGCATAAGATGTCAAAGTCAATGTAAAAAGAAAAAGGATGGATCAAGCCTCAATTGTTTTTCCAAAAGGATGGATCAAACCTAAGTTGTTTGTTAGAAAATATACACTCATGAGGGCTAGTGTAGTTTGGTATACACTAGGTGACTCCCAAAGACAAAAAGATGAGAAACACACATTAGGTCTACAAGGTGTGTACCAATAAAAAGGTGGCAGATGGGAATTTAAGTCACCACAAAATGTGTACCCATACGTCAACCATACCAAAAGTTATACTCCTTGATAAATTTGATAAGGTGCCACAAAATAATCAATGTGCTATGCCAACACTATAGTAAGCTCAAATCTTGTGAACAAAAGTGAAGCAAAATGTCAAATTTAAATTAAAAATCACCTTAGGAGATGCAAACACTACAACAAAACAAGCAATTAGTGCCTAAAATAGCGTTGGATTTTAGTGCATTTGAGTTCATGAATTGGACACTTTTGTCGATGCAAAACTCGACGCAAAATGGCATGCTCACTTCGGCGCCGGACTTAGCGCTGGATTTAGAACCAAATTCAGTGCCGGATTTTGTTGCTTCTAGTTTGGCTTTCGATTTTGCTTCTTGTGTTGCTTCCAAGTTTTCTTCCAATTTTGCTTTCGGTTTTGCTTCCAATTTTGCTTCCATTTTTGCTTCCACTTTTGCTTCCAATTAATTGCTTATGTTTTTGCTTCCTAGATAATGCCAAGTTTTGCTTCCAAGATTGCTTCTGGTTTGCTTCTAGTTTGGCTTCCATTGCTGCTTCCTTTTTTGCTTCAAAAAATGTTTCTTGTTTTGCTTCCATTTATTAATTTAATATGTTTTATTTCAATTTAATTAGTTAAATATATCACGCCTCTTAAATAACTCATATGATTATAGAGTAAGTAAATTAAATAATATGTTTTATTTCAATTTAATTAGTTAAATATATCATGCCACTTAAATAACTCATATGATTATAGAGTAAGTAATTTAATTATTTAACTCATATGATTTAATAACAAGATAATTATTGTTACCTAATTTTGCTTCCAACTAAATTAGGTAGACTTATGATTGTGTTTGCATTTAAACAATAAAAGGTACATATCATTTTCTGCTAAGTTTCATCCATGTGCATAAAAGAGAGTATCAAAAAACTGCATTATTTGATTCAGTAAATTGCATACAATAGAAAAGAGAGTCAAAATTTATTGCAAAGGTAGTCTTTATTGATAACCATAAGTGTATAGTGTCCCTCACAAGCCGAGGGATTGACTATTTTTATGCATATAAAGAAAAAACTATACATTTACAGATAAAAGGAAATGCATATGTAAAGAAGGGGAACTCGTCATTCTGAATTTGAGGAATCCCAGTTGAGTTGCCTTGCATCAACTTCAGTTCTCCTGCCCATCCAGCCTCCAGTTGTCACTTTCCCTTGCTACTCCAAGTTTCCCTACATTTGTGAGAATAAGTTGGTTAGAGCAATGAAGGATCACCAATCAGTACATAGGAAAACAAGTAAACATATATTTTGATCCTTATAAACATTAAAATAGTTAGCATATCATAGATGTCCAAGAAAACAAAAGAGTTATCAAACACATCTATCATATGCTCTATTTATCTAACATGTTTTCTCTTTGTGTAGATATAGGACAAAATTTTGTTACTGTTTTGTTTCAGCTGATTACAACATGTGGAGTAAAATGTGGCTCCCACGAGGGTTGAGCCCAGTATGTTGCCCTCATGTTTTAGGAGGGATAGGAAATTGAGAAACTTGATCAAATCAATGATAAGCCTATTCTTGATGCATTAAATCAATATGAAATCATACCAGTTGATCAACTTTCATTATCAGATTCAAAAGATGCAACAAAACGGTGTGAATTATCAAGAAAGTTACTCTGCATCTTTCACAATGAATCAAACAATAGGATTCTTGGAAATATTACTCTATTGGATATGTATTTCAATATTCTTAAGTTGGATCCAAAGTCCATTTTAATAATGATATGAGTTGTATTTCATTGTCAACATTTTCAAGTAGCCAGTAAAGAAGGGAACAAGAACAAGGACAACAATCATTCAAAAATCAAACAGTTTGTCTCTTCCCAAGAAACAAATGATTTATGTGATAATATGAACACTAAAGCACAGATGCATCAAGTTCAATTATGGATATTCATTATGGTTGAGTTACTCAATGAGGTCTTATAGGTTATCAAGAGCTATCAAGAGCTACCATGAGTTACATGGAGCAGCACAAGGTGAAAAATTGAATGCAAGGCCAAAGCCATCATGTCAGTATGTTGTCCCAAAGAGCAATGCATGAGAAGGAAAGCACATTGATGTAGATGAGTAACTAACATGCATTGGTAATCATCTTGCTACTGATACAATGAGTATTCACAAACAACTACGTACAATGCACACTTTGATAAAAAACCAATGCATGATGGTTTGAGGAGATACCAATGATTCTACAAATGAATGTAGGACAGTCATGAAGGGAATCCTTTGAGAAGGATTTCTTGGTAATCATGTCAAGGGAAGACTTGGTAAAGCAACTCATCATGCTAGTAACCGTGTGAAAAGATACATGTGAAGTATTGCAAAGTGATAGAACTACATGAAGCATAAAGTGATGCAAAAGTTGACAGTAATGATGTTGGCAAGAGATTATGGACATGGCAAGAACTCCGTTGATTTAAAGACAAGCTATCATCAATATAAGGTAATGCAATGCCATTTCCACTTTTAAAGGCTACACAAGATTAAAGCATGCATCAAGTGTATGTAACTCAAAAGGTTCACGAAAGCCTATATCAGTCATGCATAATGATTCTATGATTTAAATCAACAGATGAAAAAGAAGATGAAGATTTAAGTATTCATTTTCTCGAGGAAAGGAAATATAGAGCCTCGACCTATGTGAAACAAACCCTCAAAAATAGAAAAATACCTAGAAATGAAGGAGCGCTGTCATATTGCCTTTTAAGAAAATGCTTAAATGGAAATGAAAACTGAATGCAAGCATGGCCGCAACCATGATAAAAGGTATTTCTTCCATTGTTGTACATAAAATACTATCTTCTGAAGAAATTACAAGTTCCATAGAGGGTTTTTCATTTTTCTTAAAGAAAGACCAGAGATCGAGCATACAAGAATGAAGCATGAAAACATAGAAAAACAAAGCATTTTCACCATTGTGCTGAATGGAGAGAGCTCGGAATGAGCTTTGATTCACATAAAACAAAAGAGAAAATCAAGGTATATATTGGCATAGAGCTTACCTGAGGTCGAGTTTGTTTGTTTTCATTGAATATGCAAGTTATTTTTCACCATGGGAAGCTTCAGAAAACTCAATGATGGTGTCCAAGAGCAAGCAAAGCTTCCACATAAAAAATGAAGAGAAGAATGCATCAAAAAAATTAGAGAGGCCGCAGCCAAGAAGCCTCGAAACCCTTTGTAAATGGAATGAAAATGCTACAAAATACTCAAGAAGCAACTTACCATCCAGTTGCAGGAGGATTTCAACCCCAAGCATGGAGGAATCAACTAAAAAATGAATGGAGAATGCTCAAACCTCAGTTCATCATAGCGGCTGAATACATAACTCTTTTCTTCCAAAGTTGCTAAGTAAAATGATTCACGGGTTTTCAAAAAACCCCAGATCAAAGACAAACCCAGAATGCCATTGAATAGAGCCTGCAACCATAATCATGGAGCCATGAAGGAGGCTCAAAAATATAATAAAGAAAAGTTTACACTCTGTTCTTTTTGGAAATAGAAAAAATATTATAGAGTGGTCGTGGCCAAGCTATCACCAGGAAAGAGAAAAAATGCAGAAATAAAAAAATCTTTCATCGTTTAATCAAACCAAATATGGAGAGTATGATTTGTTTCATTTATTTTTCTAGTGAGCTAATTCCAAAGAATCCGAGCCAAGATAGAAGGGTTTCAAAATAAGGATGCATGGTAGAAACAAAACACCCATTCATTTGTATCTATTGAGTCCAAATTGAGCTTGTTTTGATAGAAAATGGAGGTAAGATACAGAGAAATGGCGCATAGAAACTTACTCAACTTCTTGTTGTTTGAAGAAATGCGAGCTCCAGAAGTGCTTTGATGTCAGCCTCAAGATAAGCAAGGCATCGACAGAGTAAAGCAAGAGAAAAATGCATGAGAATCCGAGAAGGAATGTCTTTGAAAATGCATTCAAATAAGTGGAAACAAATGATGAACCATGAAAGCTTTACCTGATTCAGCCTCAACACAAAATTATGTGAAGAAAAATCTCAAAAGCAATGAGAAAATTGATAGAGACTCCTTAGAAAGCTCGAGGTTTCAAACTCTAATGATGGTGAAATGTGCAGGGCAAGGGAGCTCAAAAAAAACAAGTGAAAATGAGAGTTGAAAATTAGGGCTTGGATATTTTGTTCTAACTCATCATGGCGGCAAAAATATTGATGTGAAAAAACTCAAATATGTTTAATCAAATATTCAAACAAATTTAGAAAACAAAATACATATATATTTTATAATAAAAAATACTATTATCTATTAAATTTATTAATTTGTATGTTCAATTAATAATTAAAAACTATTGATGTTATTTTATATATAAAATAAAAATATGAAAAATATCTTTAACAATTATTAATTTTAATTTTAAAAAATATATAAAAAATATTTATTTAAATAAAACTAAAATGAATACGAATTAAATATATAATTTAATCATTGAATTATGATTTTAGTTATTATAATTTTTAAAAAATGTGTGATTGTAATATTACATTAGATTCCTTACACCCTAAGAATTTTTTTAATTAAAATAGATCTACCTCTTGCATTTCTTCCAAACCATTCATATTATTATTGAGATACACCTTAGCAATCAACCAAGTTCGCGCTCGTTCACCATACACCGCACTGCCACTAGACAACCAAAAGGATCCTGTGGGATGGCAGTATACTGCACTACTGCTCGATAGCTAGAAGGCTCTCGTGGTATGGTGGTATACACCGCACTACCACCAACAAACTGAGAGGCTCCCGTGGTATGGCGGTAATCGCACTACCGCTCAACAGGTAAAAGACTCATGCGGTATCGCGATAACCGCGCTACCACACCTCTCTCACAATCACCTAGTGGTACAAAGGTGCTAAACCCGGTGCTAAATCCGACGCTAAATCCGGTGCTAAATCCGGTGCTAAATTTGGCACTAAATCTGACACTAAACCCGACACTAAACCTGACGCTAAACCCGACACTAAATTTGGCACTAAATCTGACACTAAACCTGACACTAAACCTGACGCTAAACCCGACACTAAATTTGGCACTAAATCTGGCACTAAATCTGGCACTAAATCTAGTGCTAATTAGTGCCTGATTTACTGCCTGCTAGTTCTGATCGACACAAAAAATGCCAAAAATGGCACTAACCCGATAAATAGTGCCAACTTTTTCAAAAAATTGGAGAAAAATACATTAAAACAATGGGTGGAAGCAAAAAACGGAGCAAAAAAGGGAGCTAATCACAGGGATTTGTTGTAGTGAAATTCCAAAATAAAATAATGCAAATGTATGCCCCACTTTACAATAATTTCTAAATGCCATGCCGCGAACAATTACTTTAAAGTAGAAAATGATAAATGCCAATTGATAAAAGGGCAATGAGAGCTTATTTGGAAAGCCCCATGCCAATGATATGTTTCCGAATAAAGTTGCTTCATGAAGAAGGGTTTCCCCCACATGCAATCTCAAAAGATAACATATAAGGGATCCATAGATTTAGGGTCAGTGTATGCCTTTGCTATAGTGATATAATAGATCTCAAGACCATCATCGTTCCTCAAATACTTTGTGGAACAACGAACACAAAGGAAGAATGACACATAGAGAGCGAAAGAAAAGAAAAGCTTTTTGGGTCAACATGGAAGAGACCTAGATGTCTCAATGTCGTGCATCATCCCCAAAAGGAAAATAAAAGACAAAATAAAAGACAATGTTTACAACATATAGAAGAATGTAGATACAAATAGAAGAATGTCATGACAAATTCACTTCCTTTACATATCCTTTCACCAATAGAGTAACAAGGGTCATCCAAAGAAAAATCATAAATATAAAGACACACCAAGCAACACGATACGAGGGATCACATTACATACATACAATCACAAAGAACATATAAAGAAAAGAAAGGAGTATGTCACATATGATCCAAACTAAAGCAGGTCATCTGTATCCCAATATTTCTCATCATATACAAAAGGTGGATAACTAGCCAAAGGTGCAATGAAAACTGCTACCTAACCCCTTGCTCCCCAAATGTAGGACAAGGATGATCCAAGATAAATGATGATATGGTGCTCCTTACAATATGGAAAAATGAGTTATATAAAGTGCAATACATATAGTGAGTATGCTAAGATTCTAGAACTATCACATGGCAAGGAGCAAAGTTTGTGCATGCGAGCCAATTATATCGATAATATCAAATTTGAATCTAAAACCTTCTTTAAAGCATGGCACTCATTAGTAAGATGCCCAAGAGTTCTATGATACACATAGTAAGACATGTTTGTACTTTTTTAATTTTTGTTTTCTTAGATAGGTGGTAATGTAATCAGTCCTAGATGTACAAAAGTTTATCTAGGGCTTGTTCAACCTTAGTTATAATATGTAAAAATTTGGTAGCTTCTTAAGTTTATAGGGCTTGGGTTTCTTACTTGGTTGAACAACTATTTGATGTGGAGGGGGAGGATCTTGATATCCTAATCCCTTGGTATCTTCTAATGGTTTTTGTTCTAGCAATTGATGGATCTCATGCTCATTCGCTATGTCACATCCTCTCTTTTTTTAAATTCTAAAGCCTTGACCATAATTCTCTTCTAATTTGATAGGTGTATCAATAACTTTATGGGCATAAGATAGAAGAGTACATCAATGTTGTCATTGTCAATAAGTTCCTTCATGGTCGATGATTGAGGTTTACTTTTTGATTCAATTTCAGGATGTAAAAGGTTGAACATGTCAAGTGGTGGGATGATAGGAGGTGTTGGTTGTTGCACATAGAGATAGAAGGATGTATTGTTCTCAAGGTTATGTAAGAAAATTTGTATGAATTCTCGCATGCTATCTTCATCTTTGCCTAAGATATATATCTCATGAGGACATTCATTAGGAGGCGAGGAATCATGAATGTGTTCAATTATATTAGGATCATCACCAAACACAACTTGAAACATCAACCAAAGATTTTAAGGACATCCATAGTTTACCAAATTACATGTCCATGATGAAACTTTGATTTAAATGTCAAATGAATGGATTTTTGATGTAACTTTTAGATATGAAGTATGATAATTGACTGATTTTAATATGCAAAAACCTGGAAATGATTACTTTTGAATGCCAATTTTTATCTTAAACAATGCACTTCCTTTCTCCAATTCAACTAAATGCAAACATCTACAGAAGTATGCAATTTCTAAAACTGAAACAAAGATATTCAAGTATAGGAAAATGAAGTAGACAAAGATAGGTATATGTGCAAAATTTTGCAAAATCACTTGTATAAGGACAAGTTTGTGCAGGGGCGAATGAGTCTTTTCACAAGGTTTTGAAAAATTTAAATTTGAGTGTTTGACCTGATATTTAAGCTCACTATTCCTAACTGCAAATAGATTCTTCAATGACAAGTTTTTCCAGATTTTTTGATTAAATGTAAATGCAATTTTTATGACAATGTATGAACAAAATTATAATTTTTTTAATTCTAATCTAAATGACTGAAATACACCTTAATGCAAGATATTAAGTAGAATTTATGCAATATTTTTTAAAAAAATTATGAGTTTAAATAATGCAAACATGCATATGTAACCCTAGATGAAAAGCAAAACAAAAGGATCTGCAAAACCTAGATCTAGGGTTTCAAGGACATCCAAATCAGAAAAGTATGATGTAAGAATGTCAGGTTCACCAAAATGAAATGTGGTGAAAGGGATCCCAAAAGTTTTATTTTTGTGTATAAAACTTAGGAATCTCAATAGGTGTCTTTCCCTAGATTTCATTAGGAAAGAGATCACAAGGTGTAAAGATTGGATTTCAACCTCAATGGTGAGTCAATTAGACTTGGATCTAAATCCTTATGACAATAGGAAAGATCTGGAAATAAATAAAAATGATTTGAAGCACCCAAAATAAATGAACAACAAGACCTAATACTTAAAATGTAGATTTCATAATGTACAGAAACAAAAATGACAGTTTACACCTAAATATCTGAGAAGAGTTTGATGGCATGTACTTGTCACCAAAATCTATTTTTGAGGTTTGCTAAGGGACTGGTTTTCCCATGAGTAAATGGGTCTTAATTAGGGATTCCAAAATAACGTTTGACAGTCCTTTTATGTTGGATATTGGCTTCTGTTTGACATAGGTCCCATTGTCAGAGTGACGAAAATAAATTACGTAACAGTTTATGTGGCTTGACAACAATGATGACAACTTGTACAACAATGCAAAATTTCTCCTTTAAGATCTCTTCAATTCTTCATCAACCTGTAATGTGCACATACACAAAGAGAAAAAAATGTTTTGTTTGTATGGGGGTTTGCCTTGGTCAAACCCTAGTTTGGTAATTAAACCTTGATAGAAAGATAATGAAAAAGGAAGGAAATGATGAATGAACAATGCTTGCTACAACTCATCTCCATTCAATGGCTTCCCTTAGAGGACTAAAGTCAAACACATCTCTCCAAAGGAACTTAATATTGCTTTTCTTGATTGACTTGGATACTTGAAATCCTTGGATGCTTTAGGATCAACAATGCACATTAGCCTTCACAAGATGGCATGAACAGACATAAACTTGGACATGATGTTAGAATCTTGATTGCTGCAACAAATGGTTGATAAATCTGCTCTTGAATGCTCTTGACAATAATATTTTCTCTTTAAATTTACCTTAATGCTTGTTGCTAAGTGTTTTCAAATGATAAATGACTATGTATTTATAAGTGTTTATCCAATTTCCCAAAAATTAGATTTCAAAATCCAACAATTGCAAGTTGAATTTGAATCATTAAAATATCGCCAAAAACCTATTTTAAAACGACTCTTACACTTAAAGGGGACATACTCACCCATGGGCGAATGGGTGTTGGCCTATAAGTCCAAGACACACATATTCCATGGTGATTTAATTATTGCTGACATTTATTTCATGTCACTTCCCTTTTCGGAAAATGAGAAAAATAAGGCTTTGGAATGCATAATTTGGAAAATTAGAAGCTTAATTATGTCCAATAAATTAAGGGACCCAAACATAGTGTGAAATTGTAAAGGTATACAATTTCTTACACTACAGATACAAAGCTAGAGAGTAATTTTTCTTGGGATTGTAATTTCAATGGATTTTATTATGTAAGTGGTTAGTTGTTGGGAATTTAACATAGATCGATAATAGTTTATGTCTATTATGTGCTCGAAGAGAGAAACTATTATTTTACCTTTTATTTTTTATTTTTGTTATGCTAAGATTGTTTGGGATAATTTTATTTAGGTTTATATTCTAATTGGTTAGGGGTTAAAGAAATTTGTTTGTGGGATAGATCTTGTTTGGTTCAATTGAAATTTCTAATGTCGCCTCTTCCAAGTTGATCTATATAAGATTTATCTTGTTCTATTTGAGTAAAAGTATAGAGTTGTGTTACACTTTCAACCAACTAAATACTTTTAAGAAAAGTCGTTTCACCTTAAACAATTTTTAGGTATTTTTTCCCAAAACCACTTGACATCGACATAACTAAAAGGTTTCAAGTGAAACCCTTTTGCTCAAAATTTCTAAATAGCTATAATCCAACTCTAAAATTCAAACAAGGCTATTTTTGTATGAAATATTTTGATCAAAAGCATTTCCATTGAAAATATTTAATAAGAAACTATCTATGTGGCATCTTAATCCCTCTTTTGGGGAAAATTCAATAAAAATCCAATTTCAACTCTAGATTTCTCAAACTAGGGGTAATTTCATAAAAATATGAAAATATCTTTTTATAGAGCTTAGAGTCTAGAATCTAATTTTTAAAATATTTTTATTTATTTTATTATGATTTTTAGAAAAATTATCGTAAGTAAGTTATTGTAATCAAATATGAGGCTGATTATAATTTTAAAATATATATATTTAATTTTTAAAAATATGTATGGTGCACAAGAGGAGAGGATTTGCTCCAGGAGGGTATAACTTTTTGTAAATGATAAAAAATATAGACAAAAATTGGTATCCCATGAAAACTACAACATTTTGATTTAGTTTGACTTTAAATAATTATTAATGAATAAACACTCATTGAAAAATAGTTTTTTATGCACTAAATTTATGTGAAAAAATTGTTTACTCTTTTTTTGCGACATATCATTGACCTCACTTTAAAAAAAAAATCAATAATTAAAATTCTTCTCTTAAATTTATAAAAACTAAATCTATTTTAAAAAAATTATAACCATGATCTACATTAAGAATTATACATTTCATTAATTTACATCATTTTAAAATTCAAAAGGTAAATATCACTTTTAGGTGGTCCAAGTTCAAAAATTGTACTTGTGTTGGTTGTTCCTTTATAAAAGTGTGACATAGTTTTGAACTTTTACCCATCCACTAAGGTGATTTGGTTAATTGGATAAGAATAAATATGTACATTTTTTAAGGAAAAAAACATAAATGTTATTATATTCTCTAAATAAGTCACAAATTTCCTCATCCTTTTATAGGTTTTTGAGCAAGTGAACATGTTTGAAGAGGAAATCTATTAGCTGGTTGAAGAACATTTGAGGTCTAAGGCCAAGGCTAAGGCTATATTACCAAGGGTGATGTGAGTGATAGGGATAACTTGAGTGGCGAATCTTCGCCAATTGGTGAATTCTAGGAATCGGGCAAATCGAATTTGGCGAATTCTAGGTATCCAGCAAGGTGTTCAAATCACTCGGATTTCACGAACTATCAGTCCAATGCATGTCCATTCGCCAACGGTTTTTTTTTATGAGGCATGTTTAGGCAATAAATTCACCATAACAGACTACACGTTTCCAATGGACCGATCAATGTTTTCGCCTGGAATCCCGAGGAGCATGTCATAAAACACTAACATATTCGCCAATACTATTAAAACAACATTATATGAGGACCCATTTCGCCAGTTAAAATTTACAAATAGTTGCCTGTGAAGACCCATTTGCCAATTAAAATTTATAAATAGTTTCTTATGAGGACCTATTTCGCCTTGAAAATTACAAGGTATTGTTGTATAAGCACGCGGGATTCGCCAAATTTTTAACATACCATTTAAAAATCCTGCAGAATTCGCCAAATATGGATTGATATAAATACAATTGAAACTGTTATTTGTTCTTACACATTTTGTTCGGTTCTAAGGTTCTACTTCTCGATTCAGAAGTAAGCGAAACCCGAAAACGTAGACTCAAAAGTGAGTGATCATTTCTTCATACTATTCTTAGTTATTAGTTATAATAATAAGATTTCTTTATCTGTTTTCCATTCTTGCTTCAGTCTTAAACATGATTTTGAGTAGGGAATGGGATCTATATTTTCTGTTGGTCTGTCCTTCTTAAACAAGAAGACATTTTTTTCCAGCTTTTATTCGAAGTGAGATATCAATATGTCGAGCAACAACTGCAAGGGTAAGACTCCTGAGGGTAATGAAGAGACTGAGAGGCCATAAAAATGCCCAAAACATGGAGGTACCATACAGTCTTACTTTGGAATTGGAAAAGCTTCTAATCCATCAGATCAAGGTGGAGCTACACCATCGAATCTTCCACCAAATATTATTGAAGATGGCAATGACAATACCTCACTGCCAAAGGAAGGTCAAGGTGAGATTGTCATTGTGTTAAATCAATATGTATCAAATGAGGATGGCAATACCGTAGAAGATGTTCCAAGGGATACCCTGGATAGCCGGAATGAGATAATTGACTTGGATGAGGATGATGTTGGTAGCAAGAAAAGAAAATGCAAAGCAAAATTGGGGCGCGAGTGGGAAATGAAAAGGAATTTTCAAATTGGTTGGTTGTTGAAGTACTCATTCCTTGAAGCAGTGGGGGTATCAAACGAAAAAGATATTGAAAGGGCAACAAAGGTCAAATGTAAGATTTGTAGTTGGAAATGGGGAAGAGACAAGACGATGCAACTAAAGCTTGACACTATAGAAAAGCATATTGACAAAGTTTACGAAAAGCAAATCATAAACGGAAAGGAACAATCAGTCGTACGATGGAAATCAAAGGAAGAATGTCTTCATGTTAAGTATGCCGCAGATTATGGAGAGCATGTAACCATATAATGTCGAAGATTAAAAAATGTGAAGGTACACTTGAGGCTCATTTTGGAAAAGCCATGGCAACAACAAATCCGTCAAAAATTGTTCAGATGAGTGTTGTTTTTCATATTTTGTCTAGGGGGCGTCCTATGATAGATGACCCTAAATATTTTGATTTATTATCTTATTTGAGTGTTCCCCACTTTCCCTTCTCACATTGGTTAGTAAACGTTGGATGGGAATGGGCGAACTGTCTTGCTGCAGTGGAAAAGAAAGATTTAAAGGAGAAATTAAAAGAGTCAAATTTCATTGCATTATCTTTAGATGAAGTTACTACGGTAGACAATACTTCTTGGGTTTGTATGCATTTGTATATTGTAGAACAACATGTTCGCCAAGCTCATCTTCTTTGTGTTCATAAAATGAAGTACAGTTCAACATCACAAAATCTATTTGAACTAGTCAAGAAATATTTGAATGAAATTGCAGGTATGGATGAGATAAAAATTGCCAAAACGTTGGTGTGTGTAGGAGCTAATGGAGCTGCAGTGATGCAAGGTCAAAGGAGTGGTCTTTGCACAAAGTTACAAACTACTTGTGCACCATACATGCTTGGCATTCACTACATGGCCCACAAAATGAATTTAGCATTCAAAATTGTAAGGAAGTTTCCTATAGTATCAAAAGTTGAAAATCTAGTTTGTGAGATCCACGCATACTTCTGCCGAAGTCCCAAACGTTTCCTTGAATTTCAACTATTTGCTGAGGGAATAACACTTGGAAACAAGCTTCTCAAGGATGTCGATACTAGATGGATCTCCTTGCATGGACCAACACAACGATTTCTTTCAGAATATCAATCCTTGATTGGAGTGATGTACGAGCATCGCAACACATTAGACAAAGCTCCTAACCTCTTACATAGGTTAAGCGATATAGAGACACTCTTGACTTTAGCTAGTCTTCTCCCCATGCTAGATGAGATGAACAATCTTGTGAAGAAAGCCCAAGACAAAAATATATATATTTATGAATATGCCAATCTACATAAACTTACATGCTTGGCCCTCGATCATCTATATCTAGATCTAACACAAGAAGGCGCAATTTTTTTGATGTGACAAAAAATTAGTGATTTGAATAATCCTGATAATTATTTATAGTTTAATGCAAGAGGGCACTTATGTATTTGTGTATGTGGATATGAGATACCAATGTACCATTGTAAGACAGCCAGGCGCTCTAAAAAAGAAGTACCTGTTAACAAGGAAGATTTTAACGACATTGTTAAATCTGTTAGTGATAATTTGAAGGAAATTGCAAAATATCTTTCCTCAAAGATTCATGAAAGATTCCCTCGACATGAAATACTTGAAGCCATGGGTATTGTGTATCCTCAATTTTGGGTAAACCGAGATAACCCAAAATATTTTCATGATCAAGTAAAAATCTTGATCGAACAGTTTTCAGAAAAGGTAACATACAATGAACAAATAATAGAAGGAATTTTAGATGAAAATAAGCTTAGAAAGCAATGTCGGAGTTTTGCAACAGCTATGAGGGAGCAGTATAAATCCATGGGCAAGGAGAAGGCCTTTGAATCAGGATCAATAAAAAAGGTTTGGACAAGCTTAGGTCAGAGTGAAATATTGCGTGGTTCGATGTCAGAATATTTCAAACTTGCTGATTTATGTCAAACAATGATATTGGAGTCGGTGGAGGATGAGAGAGTTTTTAGTACATTGGGGTTTTTGAAATCAAAGTTAAGAAACAAACTGGACAAGAATTTGGAAAATTGCTTGAGGATGAAAGGAACTGTGTATAATGTCAAAAAATTTCCTTTTGAAAGGGCACTCGCAATCTGGAGGTCCACATGTGAAAGAAGAGGGACTGGGTTGTGCAACACAAGCTCTCCAATTCCAACAGCCGCCGGTACTGGTGGTAGTGGCAATGGCAGTGGCAGTGGGAGTGGGCCTGGGACAAATGACAATGATATTGAAATTGACACAAATCAAACAATGAATGTTGAATTTTAGACATAGGCCAAAGAAAGTGTAGAGCAGTCTCAAAATCAAGATGACTCTTTTACTTTATTTTGAAGATGAGCATTGGTTTGAGGACCTCGACTCCGTTTGGGAAATGGAAGATAATTAGCAGGTTCTAGGTACTTTTACTGCACTTCATGAATCGGTTTCCATTGTTCCAAAATCCAAACTGTAGTTGATGTCTGATGATATTTTATATTATGTTCAATGAACATTGAAATTGTGAATCATTGCACTTCATGATATCTTATTTTATATTGCACTCAAGCATTGGATGTCAGCATGAATCATATTCCAAATCGTAGTTGATGATTTTTTATATTGTATTCAAATAAATTGTGAATCATTGCACTTCAAGTTCAAAATATTTTATTTTATATTGCACTCCAAGTCTCCATGATATTTTATATTATATTGCACTTCATGAATCATAATACATATGCCAAAGTCAAACTGTAGTAACGTAGTTGATGATATTTTAAAAATTATATAAAATTCAATACCATCGGCCTAACAATGCTTCATCGGTGGAACCCCCATCACAATCCCGCCGATGGCCCGATAAAAATAGCTCACAACCTAGTATCGGTGTAACAATACTCTATCGGGCTGACTCCTAAGGTGCTCTCCCGATATACTGATAGAGTCAAGTTGTCAACAAAAGTAACCATGAATTATAATTTATGACCATGGGCATGAATTATCTTATTTTATCAATAATCACAAAAATATACCACACTTTGATTTTATGAACAATGAAAATTGTAGAAATTTGTGTGACAAGATCCATATTATAGCCTACGGTCACATTGCATCCATAAATATTAAAAAAAATTTGAAATTTTGTAGTGACGTAGTCCTTCCCCCATTCCTAACAAAATTCAATACCATCGGCCTAACAATGCTTCATCGGCGGAACCCCCATCACAATCCTGCCGATGGCTCGATAAAAATAGCTCACAACCTAGTATCGGTATAACAATACTCTATTGGGCTGAGTCCTAAGGTGCTCTACCGATATACCGATAGATTCAAGTTGTCACAAAAGTAACCATGAATTATAACCATGGCCCATGGGCATGAATTATCAAATGCATAAAGTATATCGGGGGAACTATGGTGCATCGGGGAAACATTATCTGGCGTCCCACCTATAGAACGAAGGATGGGTGTCCATCGGTGGAGACGGTGGCTATCGGTGAAAGATTGATGTGACATCTCGGGGCATCGTGCAGCCGTGTTGCAGTGCATTTATGAACCAGAATTGAAATGAATTATATCACAAGTTGATCGCATAGTTGTTACAAAATCCTGGAAGATTTCGCTTAGGGAAAAAGCAGAAAGGAAAAAACTTGAAGTTCTGAGGCAGCAAAGACCGGTGGACTGTGGAGGCGACTCGAAGAGACTCACGTAAGTACTTCACTTTCAGACCCAACTGAGAAGCTATTTTACTCAAAATCTTAAGATTTAAATAATGGAAGAGAGTACAGACAAACCCAAAGCTAA
The DNA here is from genome assembly GCA_007115665.2 of Sequoiadendron giganteum. Taxonomy (NCBI): domain Eukaryota; kingdom Viridiplantae; phylum Streptophyta; class Pinopsida; order Cupressales; family Cupressaceae; genus Sequoiadendron; species Sequoiadendron giganteum. Next base: position 626,806,527 of record CM021108.1, read on the forward strand.
AAAATAGAAAACCGAAAAGCCTAAGAGACTTCTAAATGAAGACCTGATAGATCAATGTCCTGGGTCGGGGCCGAGACCCAAGAGGAGTGCTCAAATGAATCCTTCCATGGATCGATTATGGGACAAACAAAAGGGCGTAGGGGATATTTGGACACCGCAACGAGGGTACAACCTCTTCATGTACCATTACAGAAAAAAATTTAGGTTTCAACCAGTCTGCAATCCACGGAGGTTGAACCTGAGAAGACTTGTGGTGCCCAATGTGTTTGTGAATGCAGAGCTAATTAAAGCTCTTGCTATCAGATATGACCCCAAGAAAAGATCTATTCAGTCACATGGTGGGGGTGACATGCTTGTTATTTCTAGGGATCTCATTTCTAATGTATTTCAGTTAGAGTGTTCACTGAATTTATCATTCACGATCAAAGATCTCTTGATAGAGTATTGCCACATGGATACCAGCTATAAGAGATGGAAATTACCTTTGCATAGGCCCAAGGATGAAGGAGGCCAACTCAGGAGGTGCTCTAGCAGTAAAACCCTCCTTTCCATGAAGATTTGTTCGAAGAGTATTTTCGATACACCTATTATTCAGTTGGTCAGGTTTTGGGAGTAGAGGTTCCACCTCTCATGTCGATTGCCCCAATGGTCTTAGCTGCAGACATACAGAGCAAGGATGCCAGGCCATTTGATTATTCTAGCTACTTGGCCAACGCCCTACATCGAGGGCTCGAAAATATTAAAAATAATAGTGATAATATTAATTTTGAACACTATTCTTTGCTTATGCATTTGCTATTGTACAAGGGACAAGTCAGAGGGGTCTGGAGTGAAGAATTAAGGATAAAAGATACAGATAAAAATGGAGATTTTAAACCTGTACAAATGTGGACTTCATTGTTGGACAACCGATTTGGTAGGTCTCATTACCTTTATTTTGAAGAATTTTTTGTAAAACCATTGATGAAGTTACTGGGGTATCCGTGCAACTATAACCTATCCCCAGAAGTACAAATATTTCTAAGACCAAAGGAAAATGACCGGAGAAATAAAGTGAATCATAAATGGGGAGACTAGTATGCTTTCCCTGATTGTACAGTGATAAGGGTTTATGGGTTCGAAGGGGCTCCACACTTGATGCCACGAGTAGTTCCTGACCGAATTGATTTTTTAGAAATTGTGAGGCAATTGGAAAAATCTTATTCCAAACACCTCAAAGGACATAGCAAACAATTAATTATGCCCAACACCTTATGTTTTGGAGACTTTATAGTGGTTGCCAATGAAGGATATGGAGAAATTGATGGTAAATTAGCACGGTACAACCTACCTCTAGGTGATGTAAGGAAAAAAATTGATGCAGAAGGGTTTATTCACAAGGCGATATTATCGTAGGGGCTATCAGGGTATGAACATTTGTTCTCAATCGAAGATGTTATAAGAAACCATGATGAGGCTTCCACCAAGGAAAGAATGGCCGCCTATAACAAGATTATGCTTGCAGAGGAATGGAAGAGGAAAAATGTCCCATCTTATTCAAAGGCATTTGGTGAGATACAAGATCCTTTAACAAGAATTGAGTAACTCATCGCTCATGTCAATGAACTGGTAAAGGATGTTCCCCCAGTTGTTTTTGATGTACCTCATGCAACCTATTCAGGAGTACAAGCTGAAGACATAGAGCCCTTGGATTAGATACCTTCACATCCTACTCTTGAGGTATGTTTTTTTGTAGATACTGATATAAGTGAAGAAAAGTAGGGTGATGAAGAGGGTGAGCAGTTCAAACAAATCAGTGCTCCTGTGATTGCACAGTACGATCCCCCTCAAGAGCAGAATATTGTAAGATTTGAGGCATCAAATGAACTATCTGATGATGTGAGGGTCATGGTTGGACAACAGTTTATTTCTGATTGTGATTTTGTTAAATATTATGAATTTAAATAAATTTTTTATGAATATAAAGGTAGAAAAATGAGACAACAAATACATGATATCACTCCTGAACATGAGGCAACCGCTCTAGAGGAATTGAAAAGGGAGGTAGAAAAGGAAATGAAGTCCATCACTCCTGAAAGAGGTAGGGAATTTCTTCAAGAAGCTGGAGTGTTGCTCCTACCAGGGTGGGATATTAGCTCTTCAATTGTATTTGATAGCTTCAAAAAAAGAGGGGATACGACAATGAACTTAACAGAAGAAGCAAATGAAAAAATGTATTCAGGATCTAGGTACAACCCAGACGAAGCCACCTTGCTTATTTGGTCACTTTATCCCCATGATAAAAGACCTGCTATAATTAGTAATCCAAACCAAGTGTTTGGTCATCTCTTGGTTCAATGAGTAGTGGATACCAACCCTATGGAGACAACAGAATTGAACATAAATGTGGCAAAATTTACCAAAGCATAGATCGATAAACCGATTAAGGAAAATGACAAACTGAAGAAAGAGCTAGCAAATCAGAGAGAAAAAACATTTTCCTCTTCCACATCAGAGTTGTACTCCCCATGGCTTGTGTAGACACTGAAAAATGTCCTAAGTCTATGAGCATCATTTTTCCTAGTCATCATCTTTCAATAATTGAATAATTTTAATTATTCTATTATGTTCGATCATATTCCTTTATTAATTAAATAGTTTTTAAATTATTTAATTGATTCACCTTCTCATTTCTATCTTGATCAATTAAAATTATTTAATTGCGTCACTAATACCCCTTTCTTCAATAATTAAATAAATCATTATTTATTTAATTATTTATCTTTTATCACATGTCTATAGTCAGATAATAATAATTATTTGACCTTTTATTTTTCTATAATTAAATAATTAACGAAATTATTTAATTATGTGTCATTCTTCTCCTTTAAATAATTGATCCTAATCAATTATCCATATTTAATTTATATCTCCTCCTTTAATTAAATTTATGAATTTAATTAAATCTCCTTTTTCATTTCCTCCAAATAAATGATTTAAAATAAATTATTTATTTGCCACTTGTCCTTCTCCTCCATTTTCGAATAAATAATTTAAAATAAATTATTTATTTGCCACTTGTCATCCCCTTCCATTTTCGAATAAATTATTTAAAATAAATTATTTATCCCTCTATTTTGGTCAAAGATCCCCTATCATTATTTCATGTCATAGTCTGCATGTCCTGCATGTTTGTCATAGCCGTCAGGCGTCATAGCCGTCGACGTGATATCTTTTCCATGCATGGCATATTCTGGTTGCATCAATTCTCAACTGTAAATCTTGGCATCTTTCTAGAAACTCGATCTTGGCCATCCATTTTGTAACTTCCCTCTCATGAATCCTCATCCGTTGATCTTAGAATCTTTCTAGAAGATCAATCTCGTACGTCCATTTGAATGGTTGTCTATAAAAGCAACTCTTCCCCTCCATTTTCAATTGAACAGCTAATTATCTCCAACTTTCTTGCTTACTATTTGCAGGTATTTGCACAACTTCAACAACAAATCTGAGGGCAATATTGGCATAAGAAGAAATAAGAGAGACAAGAGAAAGAATCAACTTCAAAGGGGAGTGTTTTATTTCATTTGCTTTCATTTTGATTGCTCTCTTTGTTTGTATTCTCTTGTTTAGATTGGGATAATAGTTTAGAAGTGTTGGCTGTCACTTAATCTATACTATTTGATTTTTTCCATTTTTACATTGGTGAACCTGACGTGAATCGAATAATATTGCAAAAAAAAAAATCGTTTGTTTTCTTGTTTGTTTGGTTGTTTTGCAGGTTACAACCAAGAAGTTGCATAAAATCCCGTCATCTTCTTTTGAGCACAGAAAAATGGGCACATAAATTCTTTAAAAATGATCATCTGGGTTTTATAGCCCTTGTTTTTAGCTTTCCGAAACTTCAAACGGTTTAAAATTTCGTTAAGATTTGAGAAAGTTATGGCTATTTTAGTATTTGTTTTTTTTTTTAGTTTAACTGTTAAAACCCACGTTTTCTTTTGCCTATAACATTTTTTCATGCAGAATCTTGGAAAAATAATTTATGGGTTTTGAAGGTCTGAGTTTTAGCTTTCCATAGATATAAACGATTTGAAATTTCGTTAAATTTTGAGAAAGTTGTGGTTGTTTTAATTTGCTGTTGTCATTTCTTTTGAGTTACTAATCTCTTGTTTTTAGCATGTGGCATAGCTTGGAAAGATTCTAAAAAAATGTTTCTTTAGAAACAAAAATTGAGCTTTTCATTTCTTTAGGCATAATTAATTTTATTTGTTTTCAACAACTACAACAAATTGCATGCACACTCATTGGTTAAAATGAACATGCATTTCATTTCATGGGATTAAAATGAACACAAATTGCATGCACACTCATGGATTAAAATGAACATGCATTTCATGTCATTGGCTTAAAATGAACTTTGTTTGTTTCACATCAAGTTAAATTTTTAAAATGAACAAAGTGTCTTGTGTGTCTTTCTCACATTATCATTTGGTAATTAAAATGTATAAGTGTTTTCAATTTTGTGTTACCCTTTGATGCAATAATCGAAGTATCCTCTCCCCTTACGCATTTATGCGATCCTGGGTGTAAGAGAAACGGTTATTGCCTCTAGAACTTGGGCCTTCCTTGGTGGAAAAAAGTACTCACCCCAAGGCGACTTAGACCGGCAACAGAGTTTTTTGGCCAAGCTACCCCCGACCGGTATATAAATGTGAATCCTAAGGGAAAGCCTAGGATTACGAGTGCGGATGTGTCATACGAACCAAGTAGTACTCCCCAAAACCCTGTTGAGCGTAACCTCTTCAGGCTGGAGTGCCTCCTAAACGGAGCTTAATCTTGTGCCCCATGTATGGCCACTCGAACGGGGGTACCGAACTAAAAACCTTTGTGTAGTTGCCAAAATCCTTCTATTTGCTAGCGCAGCAACAGTCGTTGTGAAGGCATCCACATTCTCGCAGTTCTTAGTAGAGGTGATCAACCTTCCATGGGAGTTTTATGGGGGTTGGAAGCTTGGTTGGCCTGAGAAGTGAGTGTAATGTAAGGGGGAGCCCGTGTGGCCAAGCTTCTGGATTCACACGTTAAGAATAAGTGCGGTTGGGGAAACCCACGTGGAATCTAGTGAATATTGTCCTTGCTTAACCTAGGGTTGTGTTTGTCTTCATTATGCATGTTTTCAAATTTTCAAAGACAAGATATTGTGTTTGCCAAGTGTTTTTCTAAGACATTGAGACAAATAAACACCTTTCACAGACTTGGAAATGAACATTCAACTTGAAACAATTCCAAATTTCATAGTCTAAAAGCCAAGACCAAACTTGTCCAATTTGATATCAAACAGCCTTTGTCGAAAACCAAAAAAAAAAAAACCAAAAAGAAAATTGCTCAAATCTTCCATTAGTGACATCTTTAGTTTTCATTCACCCATAGGTTCATCCTTTCATATCATATCCTTGGTAATAAGGTCATTATCATTCCACCATTCCTTAATATTGGTCTTAGGTACATTGGCACTTTGCATCCTTATATCCTTGAAAATCTCCAAAAAAAAATAAAAAATAGCATAGTTTCATATCCATTTTGCATTAGAACCTTGCATTGCCATCCAAAGGTCACAAGTTTTTTTATGGTCTTCACTAAGTTTTCCTTATCCATCATAATCCGAATTCATGACCATGTCTTCACTTTACCTTGATCTTCTTCATAGTCAAGCTAAATACCAACCACTCACATACCCTTCTTACCAACAATCCATAAGCTTTAGTCCTTCATCCATTTACCCTCACTATCAAGAGTCCCTTTGCACAATACATACCATTAATCCCCAACAAATGTCCATTAATCATCCCTATCCTAACTTTGACAAGGGAAACCAACCTTCCACTAGTCCATTCCAATCCTCCACATCCTATCATAATCCATCATCCACTAGTCCATTCCAATCCTCCACATCTTATTCTAATCCATCATCCACTAACCCATTTTCATCCACTCCATCCCAAACTACAATACCATCTAATAAAAGCACATTAATTAATGCTCTCCAAGGACAACTAGCAAAGGAACTTGTTCAACTCCTAAATGAAAACACACTTAGGAAATCCAATCACATTGTTGATCCTACACCATCCAACCATTTGTCACCATCATGTCCTCCATTGCCTACCAATACTGAAAAAAATCTTGCTATTGAAGCTCCATTATTGCCATGTCAAAATCTCGGGCCTATCAAAGAAAATCATATCCTTGTCCAAAATCAAATTCCATTGCCTAAACTTGAGGATACATGTCAAAAAGAAACTCCAAAGCATGATATCACAACTTCACTTTCATATCAAGATCGAAGCAGTCCATCTCATGATCCCATCCTTAAATCCATCCAATAAGTCCTTCTAGATAATCATGGCATCCAAAATACACCTATCCTTGTTCAAGAGTCTATTCACAACCATGTTTTCCAAGATACACCTATTTTTGACCAAGATCCTACCATTGAACAAGAAATCCAAAATGATCCTCTTATTGACCTTTATGCCATTCGTGATCAAACATTCGAAGATGATCCCATCCAAACAAAAAACACCTCCATTCCCCAAAATGAGACACTTGCCTCCTTTGGACACATAGATAATCAAATCAATGATATGGATAACATCAAAGAAGAACATAAAGCAGCTACTATTGATCATGTCAAACAAGAACATAAAAATGATACTATGGATCAAGAAGAACATAGAGAAGCTATCATTGATCAAGTCAAAGAAGAAGATACACAATCTACCATGGATCAAATCAACATCCCAAATGGTCAAGAAGAAACAAGCATGAAAAATGATAACACCACAAAATCCTATCAACTGGGGGCATCTACTTTTGTCAAAGCAGGCTTTCTTAGAGATGAGAAAATTTCGAGTAACGGTTTCCAACTACACAATGATGGGTTTGCATCTTGCTTTCAAAACAACAAATACCCCTTTGCAAACAAAATATGTCAAAGTATGCAGTATCAAGGAAGAGGACTAGGTCTACATGAGCAAGGCATTCGAGAACCAGTACAATTTTATGAAAATCCTAGACATCAAGGTCTTGGTTATTCTTCAGTTAGAGAATCAAATGGTCTTAGTGATACCTCCTTGATATTGGGGGAAACTTTATCTAATATAAATATCAAAATGGGGGCCATGAGTAGTCCTTGTCATAAGGTTGTTGCCAACACTCCTTCCATCCACACCATAAACCATCATTCCAACATGAATAAATCTTCCATTTGGAACCAACAAAAAGAAAATTATTATAAATCCAAAATTCAAGATCAAATGTCAAAGGCCATTGAATCAAACAAAAATTCAAGTGGACAAATGAAGTTAAAATGGATCCCAAAGAAAAATGGATCAAACAAAGAAAATATTTCAAATCCAAAAGTCAATCAAAATATGGAGCCACAAGAAAAGAGGACTCCCACATATAGTAAATGTCCACCTCCTTTAAAATGGTCATCAAGAAAGGCATATAAAAATGTTGGTTCCAAACACTATCCTAATTAAAATTCCAAACTCCATCATCCACCATCCCAAGTTTGGAAAATAAAAATTGCTACATCCAAAACACCAAATTGTCCATCCACACCTACCATCATCCATCATAATCTTGCATCTCACCTAAAATCAAAAAATCCTACTTCACAAATCCATCACATCTTGGCAGCAACCCTTTATCATAAGGACTCCCATGGTACTCTATCACGATGTGCATATTTTGATAAGGCCAACACTAGTATCAGAGAGGATCACAATGACATCGATCAGTTGTATGCAAGTGCTATGATCTTGACAAGACAATTAATCCATAAAAGTCACTATTGGCATATCATGACACCAGTATCTACATCAACACCATCAAAAGATTTAGAACAATCAACAGTCATCCAAAATATCAAATTGATATAAACAGTCAAAAAATATGTCACCTTGATGAAAACTTGGCAAGCAAGCATCTTGTGTGACATCATCAAAAAGAAAGAAAAAAAAAAACAGTAAAGAGAAAAATTTCGTCCAATAGTGAAAACCATTTTTATGGCGCTTTGGATAAGTACCATGATGAAAACCTGGCAAACAGGCATAATGTGTAAGAGAAATTATCTATGTGGATTATTACACTTGGGGGCAAGTTGTCTCATCTCCCATGCCTTTCTCATAGAATTTCCATCTATCTATCCAATCCATATCATTTCCATACATTTTCCCGCCTACCTTGATCTTGATAAGTAATGGGGTACAAACATAAATCATGCTTTGAAATTTTTTTTGAACATGTCTATCCTTTGGTCATACACTACCCATGAAATATCATGTCATTTCCTTCATAGAATTTATCCAAACCCATATCTTGGAGAAAACAAATTGTTCCTATGCGAAATAGTCCTTGGAGATCATATCCTAATTCTTCCATCCAATAATCCTCATGTCTCTTATCCTTGGCCAAAAGCAATCCATTATCTCTTCATACCTATTGTTGGACTTGGTTTCCCTTGTTATTGGTTTAAGGATTATAACTCACTTATCCAAGTGCCCTCCATAATCCCATATGGTCCTAGGGTTAGTCATTCCAAATGCAATGAGTCCAATCCATACAATCTTGCTATGCAACCTAACACATCATCCAAAAAATTCTTCGGATTTGTTCCTAGCCTTGCTGCAAACTTTGATCCTTTAGTCACATAATCATCATCCTCATGTTGTTTCGGGATGTGTCTTTCCCCTATCAAACAACATTGTCATCACCATCATCACCTATCAATTGGTTTTCAGCTTGACTAGGGGCAAGATCATGTTTGTCCTTAGATTCGTGTGCATGCCTTCCTGGTTGATTGTCCTGAAAAAATCCAAAAACACCATAAAATGTCCTGAAAAAATCATAAAAATCATAAAATGTCCTGAAAAAATAATAAAAATCATCAAATGTCCTGAAAAAATCATAAAAATCATCAAATGTCCTGAAAAAATCATAAAAATCATATAATGTCCTGAAAAAAAAAATAAAAAATCCAAAAACATCAAAACCTTTCAAAATCCAAAAAAAACCAAAATATTTCAAAATCCAAAAAAATCAAAACATTTCAAAATCCAAAAAAATCAAAAAGCTTCAAAAATCCCAAAAATAGAGTCTGAGTCTGAATCAGTTTTGTTAGAGTGGTCGAACTACGTTGCCTTTGCGCGTTTGCTACGTAGGCAAGAATCATCTTAAATGAGACCCCGAGGCATTAGGTCAATCCCTTTAGGTTGTCCAAATAAAATCATGACCTAGTATTTTGTCAAATAAGACAAATTCAACTCGTGTCAAACTACGAGGTCTCTGTGCACTGCTACGTAGGCAAGGCCATCTATCGATGAGCCCCCGAGGCCCCCTAGGTCAAGTCCTTTAGGGTTCATCAAGTTGGGTCATGTGCTTGATTCGAAAGCAATCATCATTCGAACTACATCAAGAAACAACAAACAAATTAAATCTTTCATCAATCAATTATCCTATCATCAACTCAATCAAGTCACTAGTCTTATATCGGAATGGGGCATCATGTCATTTGTCTCATTTGGTCTTATCTCTTGTCTTTTATCAGGATACATCCTTCCTGGGATTGGACTTTCTCAACCTTGTCATTCACCTTAAGTAGGATGTGTCTTTCTTGCAGTCAGGGTGTCATGTCAACACTTGTCACTTGGTCAACTTTATCAGATGTGTCCTCTACCTAAACAGGATGTGTCCTTCTTGCGGTTGGGTATCATCACATCGCTTGGTCATATTCATCAATATTTGTCAAACAATCAAACAATCTTGTCAACTTTTCCAATCAATTTTGCCTTAATCAGGATGTGTCCTTCCTGAAATCGAGCATTATCATTATCAATCAATTTTGTCACACCACTCAATCTTATCAACTTGGTCAACCAATCTTTCCTTCATCAGGATGTGTCCTTCCTGAGGCTCAACATCATCAATCAAATCATTTTACCAATCCTTATTAACCTATCAATCAACTCGGTCATCGTGGTCAACCTAATCAACCAATCAAACAATCATCATTATCATTGGAAAACACTATCTTGGCAAACACTTTGTTGGTCTGGATTTTCTTATCTTTTCGATTGGTTTTGGGTCATGTTACTAGTCTCTTCGAGGATGTCCTATCAATGGATTTAGAGGGACGATGATGGATCATGGCCTCTTTTCTTTGATTGCTGCCTGTGGTTTGTCTTGGCAAAAGGACTGGGACAATTGGGTCCTTAGTATGAGCTGGGGCATTCCTTGTCTTTTTGACTATTTGTCTCTCCCAAATGGTCACCTTGCACACTTTGGTCTATATCATACCATGGTGTTTGTGGTCCATTTGTGACATTTCCGATGCCCAATGATGATAAATATAAATGTAAGCATGGAAGTTGGTTCTATTATCATTTCCTGTCTATCTTCTTTCCCCTTTTCATGCTAACATTTCTTCTATCCTTCATCCTTTAGTCTTATCTTCCATTTCAAGAGCACATTCATGTTCTTTGAACCCGCATGTCCTCTCGAGGGGGCATACCACAACCCTCTTGGTCATCCTTCCCCTTTCTCTTTACACTGGGGCATATTTCAGAATTAAATTTCTTTGACACAATGCGATGAACTACATTATGTCAAAGAGGGGCAAAATGTAGACACTGAAAAATGTCCTAAGTCTATGAGCATCATTTTTCCTAGTCATCATCTTTCAATAATTGAATAATTTTAATTATTCTATTATGTTCGATCATATTCCTTTATTAATTAAATAGTTTTTAATTATTTAATTGATTCACCTTCTCATTTCTATCTTGATCAATTAAAATTATTTAATTGCGTCACTAATACCCCTTTCTTCAATAATTAAATAAATCATTATTTATTTAATTATTTATCTTTTATCACATGTCTATAGTCAGATAATAATAATTATTTGACCTTTTATTTTTCTATAATTAAATAATTAACGAAATTATTTAATTATGTGTCATTCTTCTCCTTTAAATAATTGATCCTAATCAATTATCCATATTTAATTAAATCTCCTTTTTCATTTCCTCCAAATAAATGATATAAAATAAATTATTTATTTGCCACTTGTCCTTCTCCTCCATTTTCTAATAAATAATTTAAAATAAATTATTTATTTGCCACTTGTCATCCCCTTCCATTTTCGAATAAATTATTTATCCCTCTATTTTGGTCAAAGATCCCTTGTCATTATTTCATGTCATAGTCTGCATGTCCTGCATGTTTGTCATAGCCGTCAAGCGTCATAGCCGTCGGTGTCATATCTTTTCCATGCATGGCATATTCTGGTTGCATCAATTCTCAACTGTAGATCTTGGCATCTTTCTAGAAACTCGATCTTGGCCATCCATTTTGTAGCTTCCCTCTCATGAATCCTCATCCGTTGATCTTAGAATCTTTCTAGAAGATCAATCTCGTCCGTCCATTCGAATGGTTGTCTATAAAAGCAACCCTTCCCCTCCATTTTCAATTGAACAGCTAATTATCTCCAACTTTCTTGCTTACTATTTGCAGGTATTTGCACAACTTCAACAACAAATCTGAGGGCAATATTGGCATAAGAAGAAATAGGAGAGACAAGAGAAAGAATCAACTTCAAAGGGGAGTGCTTTATTTCATTTGCTTTCATTTTGATTGCTCTCTTTGTTTGTATTCTCTTGTTTAGATTGGGATAATAGTTTAGAAGTGTTGGCTGTCACTTAATCTATACTGTTTGATTTTTTCCATTCTTACAGCTTGAAAAAGATAAGAGAGTGCTTGATGCATTGGCTGATGCAACCTACTGGAAGAATTGCCATCTAAAATCCCAGGGGAAATGCAAAGAATTGGAGAAAGAAGTGAAAACCATCAAATATAACACTATATCTGAAATGATAAAAGAAAGGTTCAATAAAATGAGGAAATGTGCTATTGAATATTGGGAAGTATTCAAACAGACACGCATTGCATTGGTGGAGAATGAACAATTGCAGCCTAGAATGATGGAGAGAAAAAAAGAGCTCCTAGATAAGAATGTCATGAAAGGACAAATATTGCTGACATATAACAAGTTGGTAGAATCACATAATGGATATCATAACATGGTTAGGGAAGATTTCAACTACTTTGATTCAGTCCCACTCTCGACACTTCATTTTGGCATTAGAAATCCACAAGAATATGATGATTGGAAGGAAGAGCTTGCTGGGCTTCTGACAGCTGCGTTGCAAGAAATAAATGATGAGGTTATGGTTTTACAAAAAACTCATAAGCAACTCAAAAAAACAATGTCTATGGAATATGATATGAAAGAGGCAATCTCTAACATGGACACCTATGCTGAACAAGAGTACATCCATCACCTCTCTGCAGTCAATATGTTTATTAGCCAAACTGTAGATGTGTCAGAATCAGATCCAATGGGACAACCATCAGATTCAGAGGAAGAACGCCAATCGACAGCATGATGAGTGCCCTATCATGGAGTAGAAGCCTTGAATAGATCTTAGGTGGTTAGTGGTCACAGGCTTCTGCTTGGAGATTAACGGATCGGTGCATTCACCTGCGACATTGTTTTATTTATAATTTGAGTTATGTTTAGTTGTCAAAACGTCATGAATTTTTGCAAGGGGTTTGTAGCTTGTTGCCTCTCATATATAAGTGAGATCAAGACCCCAATAGGAGATCAATGGATCATCACATCATTTTTAATTCAACTTTGGAGTAGAAAATAGTAAGAAGATAGATAATAGATTGCACCAATTCGCCCATCCATCTCATATCATAAACTATTTTTATAATGCGTATCATTTGAACTATGAAGATCAATACAATGGAGAAGGTTACAAATATTTACCGATTTGCTTTCGAGTGTTCAACTATTGTGGATTCATATTCTTATAAGTTATTAACTTATTTGGCTATCTCCAAAGTGGTTGTTTATGTTATTCAAATTGAGTGTGTGGAAGTACAATTAATTTGTCAGTACATTGAATTTGAATTCTTCAGGAATAGGGGCTGTGACCATGGGGTTTTAGATTTATTTATGGACATGATCATTGATCAAGTAGTAATGTGGGCCACAAAATGGATCTTGTCACACAAATCTCTGTAATTTGTGCTAATCATAAAATCAAATGTAGTGTATTTTTGCAGTATGTGGGATGTGGGTGAGGTGTAAGTTGGTGGATACTGATCAGGAATTTTAGTCAAAACATAACAGAAGCTAACAGTTCAACATCCATAACTTAGAAGCTCTACCAAGAAGTAAATATAATGATCTAATAGTTCATCACTAGTTCAAATGATAAAATAAATAATACAAAATCCAAATAATTGAACATCATAACATTACTGAAGTCTAAATTTGAGCTTTTTAATTGAATTTCACATGAAAGAGTACATATTGGCATTGGTAATGCAAAATCTTACCAATGCCCAAAGACAAGTCTGCACAGAGTTGAGTTGGAACTTTGAAACTCATATTATCAAAGATTGAAAATAATAAATCAAGTCACTGTATCAAATTTTCTAGCAACTTCCACTCTTCAGGTGGTGGAATTTCCATTTTCTCTAACTGATGTTGTTTGAATTGAAGTTTTGTTAACATTTCATGATTGTAATTGGAAATGGAACCTATCTTGAATTCTTCAGTCAATTTTTCATTCAAGGTTATTAGTGTTCTAATGGAATTCAAATAGTTCACATCTTGGTTCTGAGGAAACTGGTCCAAATCAATCTTCCTTGCACCTTCCATATTCTTTTTGAAACCATCCTTCCCAATGAATCACTCATTTGTGTCAAAATCCTCTGGAAAACCAAGCTCTATGAAGTTCCTTACCTTTTCATCCACCACCTTCATCTTGTCTACAACCAAATGCAAATATTCCTTTGTTCCATACATTCTCGAACACTTTTCAATGATAGATGACAACTTCATTGAGGTTTCAATCCGATTAGTAATCCCTTTTGATTTCAGATCATTGTCATTGGCTTTGTAGACTATTTGTAGAACTTCATTTGTAGATTTCTCTAATTCCAAAACCTTTTTGTTGTCCACTAAATATTTGTTGAGCTTCTTATAATGTTGTCTGATAGCATCAATCAATTGAAACATGTCACACAAATGATCAAACCTTTGCATTATTTCATCCTAGATCTTTTGTTTTATATGCCTCACTATATCTCTACAAAATGCAGATAACTTATTTTGAGAAGACTTAATTTCTTCTTTTGCTTCCGTCAGCTCTGTCTCTAATCTTTTATTTCTTTTTCTCTATTTCTCCAATTTTTGTTCCCACTATGCATTTCCATTCGCAATGCTTACTCTTATTTTTTCTGAAGTGGATTTTTCCTCATCATATTTCTTGTTGCTCTCATCTATCCTTCGCTTCAGGTCATTCACTTCTCTCTCATTTTATTTATCCTCTTTGCTTGTTGATGTAGAGGCAGATTTTATTATTCTTTTTTCTAATTCATTGCTCTTGTTATCTGCTGCTTTCCTCTTTGCTTTCTTACTTGCTAGGTCTTCCTGTAACTTTTCTATTTGGGTCTGCAACCTTTTCTTCTCTCTATCTTGCTTGAGCAATGATGTGTACACCAATTCATTGTTCTTCTTTGATACATTAATTTTGTCAGTATTTTTCAGGCCAAAAAAATTCAATTGAAAATTGGTTACCTGGTATTCAGTTCGATCCATCTGATTTGTTGGTTTGTTTTGAATTGTGGGAACAACAATTATGTACTCCATGATTTCTTTATTTGTGTCAAATGTGGGTAATACCATGGTTGTTGGAGTCTCTGAAGTTACAAAAGATGCACTCTCCATCAGTTGCTTCTTTTCTTTTTTATTCAAGTCTGATTTCTTTTTAAACTCTTCAATGAAATCATAACCTGGGGAGGCAGGAACAATGGAATGCTTGAATGGTGAAGGAATAGGAGTACTTGCAGTTTCTAATGATGTCGCACCCACACTAACTGGATTTGTGGGAGTGTCTGGAAATAACTCCTTTGTGGTACTGGTGGATCCACTGATAGTGTGACTTGGACCTGTCAAAATCCTTCGCCTCTTTTGATTGCCTTGATCACCTAGTGTTTATGTGGTATCTTTTTTTGTTTTCCTCTTAGTATTGTGTGTAATTTGTCATTGTAGCACATGTTGACCACTACTAGTACTACTTCCCATACCATCGCCACCAATGGCACTCCCAGTTGCACTAAGTTGTCCACCAAGGGCATGTCCTAGTTGTGATTGTATCTGACCATGAGGATGAGGACTAGAAGCTCTAACAAATTGAGTTTGACTTGTATCCCCTTGGTCTACTTTTTCACCTCCAAGCCCAAGGCCAGATTTATCAACAGTTTTTCTATGCTCAACACTTTGTATTGTCCAAGGGCCTTGTCCTTTGGACCCCAAAGGACCACCTTCATAACCAATTTTTTCAAGTATGGTTGCTCTTGAAGTATATGTTGAAGCATATTCTTCTTTTGTGGCCTCAATTAAACCAGGTTTGTAATTGGCATGGATTTGTTCTTCTTCTTCCCTATCAATATCATCATCAGATTCATCACGTTCATTAGGATGCTTTATATTCCACATTTTGCTAAACTCTTTATCTTCTTCATTAGCATCATACTCTATAAGAGCTCTTGGATCACCTAGGTCCTTCCTCATAGACCAAAAGGCAGTAATTTTTGATCGTGACCAATTTTTATCTATAACTTCCTTCTCTAAATAACCTGAAATTTTTACTCTACTAGATGGTTTATCACTTTTTTCATAAAAATTGTTGTATGTCCTGACTGTCTTTCAGTGCAATGCCATAATTTCTGCTGAGAATTGTTCAAAAGAAATACCATTCTTAGCAGCACTTTTCTCTGTTGCTATTTTGACCTCATCCCAAGAATCCTTGTTTCTCAAGTTTTCAAGCAAAGGTTTACTTTGATGTTGAATTCTATTTACAACATTCCTTTTGGCCACAATCATTGATTTAATGATGTCACATGGATCATACTACTAGTGACAAATAGCATCAAATGCAAAAATATTCAAAAGATTATGTGCCACACTAAATGCTTTTCTCTCGAATGTGAACCCTCCACATGAAAAAGGTAAAGAAGGAAATAAGGTCTTCTTTTGCTGACTGAGAAAGTGTAGTTCATCAACACTTTGCACCTGCCTTACATATTCCAATGCAAAAACCCTTTTTGTCACATGTATTGGAAGTTTGTATGGTTGTATTCCCGATCCAAAAAATCTTAGCACAATATATTCTTCCATTAAGTACCAATCAGCCAATTGTATTTATTTTCCTAGTTGCATGCAATTTCTACATGACATAGGCAATCTAGGCATTGGAGTATTTGTAATTACTTGATGCAATGGAGCCAAAAAGTAGTTTACAAAATGAATGTAGCTCCTTCGAGAATCATGCATCCTTATCTTAGTGGTCCATTCATATACTAGAGCCAAATTTTTTTCCTCTGCATTACTATAGGGCTAAATATGAAGCTTGCTGGTCTGAAACATTCCTCTAAATTTGAATAGAAAAAGATAGCACAAGTAGGTTGTGAACCTAAATGTCTTCATGGAACATGCTTTAATCATTAAAAAATGTTTATGCATGGATTCTACAATGTGCTGAGTATAATTATATTTAACATGTTCATCAGCATAATGGATATTATATATCATTTCAAGGAGGCTTGCACCCATTTCCAAATTGCTATCCAGACCGAGGCAAAATGCTAGCATGGAAATAGTATCCCGAACCCACGGTTTAAAAATATCCAAATTATAAGGAGGCTTATGATCACCTTTCAATTTGTTTCTATCCATAACTATTGTATTTAAAAAATCATTTTTCAGCCATTCTTCCACTGCTTCATAATCACTAGCAAGATTTTCTAGGTCAATGTAGTGGTTTCCAAATTCTTTGGTTGTATTTACCCCAACACTTTTCCAAGTTCTTTTGTATTAATGGATAACAATTCTTCTTGGTTATCTTTATTAACAATTGCTCTTTTCTTATCATCATAATTTTTAGCACATACCATGATAAATTCTGGGCAAGGGAAAAATTCATGTAACATCATGTGCCCTAATCCAGCTACCCATAGTGCATTGATACTATCAACTTGCTTTTGCTTTGCAGCCTTATTCTGAGATGTAAATCTAAGTTCTGAGGTACGCCTACCATAGATTTTAGGATCATAAATATCATGGTACCCATCGGTGAAACCTGGGGTTTTAAGCAATTCTGCATAATGTATTTTTTAATCGGACATTGCTCTAAGTATAGTGGTACTGGTGGTAGACATGCTTATACAAATTTGAAATTGTGAAATTTGAATTCCCTAATAAGTAATACTTATTAGTCCTTCTTAATTTTAATGAATTCTTGAGTCTCTAAACCCAAACTTCAAACTTTGACAAAATAAGAATTTAAGAAATGTCAAACGATGAAATGTAGCCGTAGGAATTCTTTCACTTACCCAGATTCTGAGTCCCGACTCTTGAAAACTAGAATGGCGTTGTTGGAAGTGGAACTGTGGAATCCAAAACAGGGTGGTGCACTACAATGAGCAATCTGAAGAGTGAAGACTTTAAAAATCACTGTACAATTTCAAAGTGCAAAGTGTTTTAAATGATTTTTTTCTCATAATTGGAATGTTAAACTGAATGACACGTCTTAGGAGTTAAGTCTGCAAGTCTACAAGACTACAAGTTGCAAATTCTTAATCGTTGATCTTTCTAAATCTAACGGCTATAGGGTGATTCCGGAGGTTTAAGTTGGGAAGCCCATCATCCTGTGCATTTCATTACGGAATGCAACTACAACCATACATCAAATGTTCATCCAACAGTTGAAACTTGAGTAATTTATGATTATGATATTAACTTTAAAAATAAACATTAATCACTTGACAGTTTGAGTTGACACTTAGTAGTTAGCAGTACAAAGTGCTTTAAATGCTTTGTTTCTCGAAATTGGAACATTAAAGATAAAAGTGAATGACACGTCTTAGGTCTACAAGTTGCAAATTCTTAATCTTAACCGTTGATCTTTCTAAATCTAACAGTTATAGGGTGATTCTAGAGGTTTTAGTTGGGAAGCCCATCGCTCTGTGCATTTCATTACGGAATGCAACTACAACCATACATCAAATGTTCATCCAACGGTTGAAACTTAAGTAATTTATGAATTATGAT
The DNA here is from genome assembly GCA_007115665.2 of Sequoiadendron giganteum. Taxonomy (NCBI): domain Eukaryota; kingdom Viridiplantae; phylum Streptophyta; class Pinopsida; order Cupressales; family Cupressaceae; genus Sequoiadendron; species Sequoiadendron giganteum. Next base: position 626,824,762 of record CM021108.1, read on the forward strand.
ATTAACTTTAAAAATAAACATTAATCACTTGACAGTTTGAGTTGACACTTAGCAGTACAAAGTGCTTTAAATGCTTTGTTTCTCGAAATTGAAACATTAAAGACTAAAGTGAATGACACGTCTTAGGTCTACAAGTTGCAAATTCTTAATCTTAACCATTGATCTTTCTAAATCTAACAGTTATAGGGTGATTCCAAAGGTTTAAGTTGGGAAGCCATCGCTTTGTGCATTTCATTACAGAATGCAACTAAAACCATACATCAAATTTTCATCCAATGGTTGAAACTTGAGTAATTTATGAATTATGATATTAACTTTAAAAATAAACATTAATCACTTGACAGTTTGAGTTGACACTTAGCAATTAGCAATACAAAGTGCTTTAAATGCTTTGTTTCTCGAAATTGGAACATTAAAGTGAATGACACATCTTAGGTCTACAAGTTGCAAATTCTTAATCTTAATCGTTGATCTTTCTAAATCTAATAATTATAGGGTGATTCCGAAGGTTTAAGTTGGGAATCCCATCACTTTGTGCATTTCATTACGGAATGCAACTACAACCATACATCAAATGTTCATCCAACGGTTGAAACTTGAGTAATTTATGATATTGACTTAAAAAAATAAACATGACACATGTGTTTTAAAGTCAATACCATAGGAATTGGCCTAAAAATGCTTTATTGGTGGAACCCCCATCACAGCCCCGCCGATGGCCCGAAGGAAGACTCATAACTCATAAGGTGTGCTCCCTGATATACCGATAGAGTCAACAAAAGTAAGCACATCGCTGTAACACATAAACATCGGTGGAATGAATGATTGCACTCCCCCGATGGCCCAATATAACCATGAATTATCAAGTGTATATTGCATAAAGTATATTACTTAATTTCTCAAAAGAAAAAAACTGATTTGAATATATTAAATTATTAAGACACTGAAGTTCCGAACTCAGAAAGCAACTCTTTACTCTTAAGTGTAAATGAATAACGAAGATTCAAGGAATCAAGAATAACACAACACAACCATTTATTTTATTGCAACTGAATTTCAATGTCACATTATTACAAATCTTTTTATAGACGAGTAGCACTATAGCTCCTGTTTTGTATAAATAACATATGTCAGTGTGTCACTTTAGTACTTTACATAGACAAAATTTAATAATTTATTCCAAGTTGTTGCTCGTTACAATGGATTACAAATTGATTCCAATTTCCAAGCTTTGCTACTGAAAACTTACAGTTACACATGTAACTCTAAAAATAAATGCATGATTCCAAGCGTCTGCTAGTGACAACATAATACAAATGTGGCTCTGAAAATAAATTCATGATTCCAAGCTTCTGCTGGTGGATTTGCCACCCATGCTGGGGAAAGGGGGTTCCAATCAGTCCTGGGGAAATGGGAGCCGTGAAGATACAAAATGTACTTATCCCCTTTGAGAACCAGAGCCATTCTGGGGAAATGGGAGTTGTTAGAATACAGGAGGAGAAGCAAATCTGCTCCCATCTTTTACCTGCAGTCTTTATGCATTGGGATAACACTTATCTCCATCAGAGCTCCTCATCCTGGTTCAAAACCCGTCTGAAAATTCAGGTTAACCAAATCAACTTCTTTCCAATTCCACCCATTCTGAACTTGAAGGAAATTCATCTTTTACTGATTACTCTGTAACTACATAACTATAGGTAGGAGAATTTATAGTATCCCCAATACTGCATCATCTTCTTCGTGAATCCTTATTAACCCTAGAAAATAAAAGCCCTTATGGCACTATCTACTAATCACTGAATCACTATCCCTATTTATGGGCCACCAGTGCCACTACCAGCCTGTATGATTAAAATGTTTAATTTGATTGACGTCTGACTACGTGCCAACTTGAACTACACCTCAAGCTGATAAGCTATCAAAATCACTCAAAATTCAAACGATATGAAATCATTAAAAATCTTGTTTCATTAAAGCTATGAGTTGTCCAAGAAATTGCTTCGGATGTTCATATCACATATGGCATTAATCGTCGGCACCGCCACTACCTGCACTAGCAGTACGACAACCACACTTTCTTCAAAAAGAATGAGAATTTCAATTAAATAAAATGGACAATGTCGAGGCATTGAAAAGATAGAATGAGTGATGAGCAATGATCCTTGGTCTCGCCAAATGTCCGCATCTAATGGTTATAGTGTTATTCCGGAGGTTTCAAATCGCAAGTCTAGTGCTTTAGAGATTTACTTCTGGAATGCAATTACAGTCGTCCATCGAACATTCAATGAACGACCCCTATGATTTTTCGTTGGCATATCTGTTTATTTTGCCACTAGATTTTTTTACTATTTTGAGATTCTTTTTAATTCGCCAATGAAAATATATTTTTTGCTTTGAAAAAAGGTTTTAATCGCCAATGGAAAAAAAATTATGGTTTGAAAAACGTTTTATTCGCCAATGAAAAATATTTTATTCTATTAAAAAAAATGCAATTCGCCAATATTTTCCACGAACTTCTAGGGATTATAAAAGATTCGCCAACCGAGATTTTTTTTTTACCGTAAAATGAAAAAAATCGCCAATAGAATTAATATTTTTCATCGGGAAGTATACCCGATTTGTCAGGATTTTACACCTACGCTGAGGGGGGGGTTTCTTAAAGTTTTCCCTGGTGAGTGATCAAGGAGTTGAGAAGGATGTTTAGAGTGGAGGTTCAAAGGATGACAAGGATACTATTTACAATGGCTATGATATTTCTAATTTTGGTGACTTTGATGATATTCTTTATTTTCTATTTTAGAGTGGTGGATTAGGAAAGGCATGAGTATAGTTCAAGAGCTAGCTAAAAGGGTTATGAAAATTATTTTAGAGCTAAGAAAAAGTTGAATAATGCTATAAAACATAGAGAAAGTTTTTGTGGCTCTTTTTTCAATCTTGGTACCACTATAGTATCTCTTTTTTAATGGATAATTAGTGCTATTTCTTGGCCCCATGGTTGTCTTTACACTAAAATATTGACCTATTAATGCTTGATACAACTGACAGAGCTAACGGATTCACGAGAGGCGATTAGTCCATGCCACGAATCCTGAGGGGAGCGTTGACCATTTGTCAACGATCTCCCCCTCAGTGTTACCTAAGGAGATTCTAACCTGACACCTTTGGATATGATACCAATTGTTGGCCCCACAATTGTCATTGCACCAAAATATTGACCTGTTAATGCCTGATACAACCACCAGAGTTAACAGGATCCACGGTAGGTGATTAGTCCATGTCATGAATCCCGAGGGGAGTGTTGACCATTTTCCAACACTATTATGTTCTATGGCTAAGGAATATATATTATAGTGTCAAAAATTAACACCCATAAGAATTTCACACTATGTTTTGCTCCCCCTAAATTAATGGACCTAATTAAGTCCCTAATTTCCTAAATTAGGCATTCCATAGCCTATTTTTACCATTTTTGAAGGATTACGCATTTCATAGCCTATTTTTACAATTTTTTGAAGGATTACAAGTATTGAATAATGCAAAAAATTAATTTTTTTATCCTGACACTAAAAGTCCCAAAAGATAGGGCCAGGACCCATAAGACCATGGGCATATGGGTCCCCCTATCTTGTCAGGGACCAATTTTTAATATGTTGACAATATTTTAATATTCAAATTTCAAATTTCAAGTGTTGGATTTTAGGATCTAATTTTTAGGAAATTAGAATAATTGCATATAAATACCTAATATTTTCATCATTTGAAATCTAACAAGCATTAAGAGGAAAATATATTGGCAAACTTACAATCAAGAGAACTATTGAGAAAGTCAAGAGCAATATTTCAAAACTTTATTGTAGTAATTCAAGATCTAACATCATGTCAAATTCTATGTGTATTCATGTTATCATTGTTTTGTAAAGGCTAACCCTTGTTGTAGGTCTCCAAAGAATTAAAGCAATTCAAGCAAGCAAGATCCAAATCCTTGAGGTGATGTGTATGACTTCAATCCTTCAAGAAAGTCATTGAAGGGTGGTGAGTTGCAACACTTTATGATTCCATCATTCCTTCCTTTCGATTATCATTTCTATCATTGA